>CM060173.1:81426551-82626551 GCA_030549775.1 Tamarix chinensis | reverse complement strand
ATATATCGTTACGAACAATTGGTACTTACGGTATTAAGCCATGTCATAACGCAAACTCAAAACAATCAGGCCTTAAGCCATTGTTCCACTATAAGTAATTAGTACTTGCCCATAATTTTATTCACATACATAACTGGTTTTATTGAGCTCGGGACCCCCACTATTATTGCCGGTGGACCGGAATATATAATAACTCATCATCCAGGGCACAACGCTCCTGGCCACTATTATAACCGGTGGACCGGGATATATAAAGAATCATCATCCAGGGCACAACACTCCTGGCCACTATTATAACCGGTGGACCGATACTCAATATCATAATCCTCTGGGCCCGGCTCATTAATATTCCACTTTCAATAATAATATCTTTCCTTTCTTTAATCAGCACATCAATCATATTTATTTGCCTCGAACGGGAGATCGATAACCCGGGACACAAAGGTACACCGGTCGTACCGGTGCATGTCTGCTACTCAGTACCCTTCAACCACGAACCCAAGGACGCAAAGGTACCCTGGTCGTATTGGTGCATAAAGCTAACTCAGTACCCTATCGACAAGGACACCTAATCCATAAGTATGCATACCCCCTAACTAGGTCCGTAGAGCTAGAAAGAGTAAGATATAGGGCCTGGCTGGGGCACAAAGGCACACCAGCAAATACCAGAATAATCGTGGACTAAACCACGTCCTTAGGGTAGCGACCCCTAAGGAGTCACCATTCCCAATCTCGAGGTCTTTCACTTTAAGTAATAGTGTCTTAATTAAGGTGATCACAAAAAGCACGATAATCCGATACTTATTCACTTTCAATCGTTCTGATATCATTAATCGTTTCTTATTCAGATGATTATCCAGGATATCACAGAGAAACCATTAAGGCCATACTAATTATCAAATACTCTTACTTGGCTAATCAACATTATTTAATCATATTATAAAGGTCCACAATCCCAAATACATTTTAGGTACAAATTATTCATTTTCCCTTTACTTATATAATTGCCAAGTATTCCTTTCTTACTTGACAATTTACTATATTACCCCTTAGGTTACGTAATTACCAAATTACCCCTTATCCAATTTAGGTTACCAAATTATCTCCTACACTTTTTAGATCACCATTCACCCCTCATAATTGCTACACTTATCATATTTCCCATTTGGTTTGTTAGATTACCAAATCGCCCTTCTCCTTTGTTATAATTACTAAATTGCCCTTGAGTTGGATAAATTACTAAATTACCCTCATTCATTATCATGATTACTATTTTGCCCCTTTAGTTGGTTAAACAATTATCACTTTACCCTTTTATCGGCTAAATTACCAAATTGCCCCTTTAGTTGGATAAATTACCAAATTACCCTTCTCCTTTATCATAATTACCATTTTACCCCTCTCAATTATTTTAATTGCCATTCACCCTTTTTAATTATTATAAAACCCAAATTACCCTTCTTCATAATTACAAATATTAATTTACCATTCTTCACGATCATAATTATTAACTTACCCTTCTCCATATTTATAATTACTATATTACCCTTCTCCATTATTAAAATTACCATAATGCCCTTTAATTGGTTAATTTACCAAATTACCCTTCTCTAGTATCATACTTATCCAATTGCCCTTCTACAATCATAATTTAATTACTAAATTATCTTTTATCGTTATCATAATTACCAAGTTACCCCTTTACTCCCAAGTTTACCATAATATCCTTTTATTTACAAAATTACCCTTCTACCCCTTACTTTCAAATTACCATAATATCCTTTTATTTATGAAAATTTCCACCATACCCCTTTTTCTTTTCAAATTACTATCTTACCCTTTTACATCCAAAATTATCATTTTTATCTTTCCTTACCAAATTACCATTTTGCCCTTCTTTTCCAAAATTACCATATTAACCTTTTACTCACAAATTACCATAATACCCCTCACTTACAAAATTACCGTGTCGCCATTCACTTATAAATTTTACCATATTACTACTTACTTATGAAATCACGATTTTTCCCCTCTACCTCCAAAATTACCGCTTTACCCTTTTCTCCAAAAATTACCATAATACCCTTCTTTCTCACAACTTACAATTTTATCCTTTTACTTATGAATTATCATTTAACCCCTTTATTTTTAAATTACCGAAATACCCTTTTCACTTATAAAATTTCCACTCAACCCCTTTATTCACCATTTTTATGAATTTACCATCACTACATAAAATAATGATATTATTCTTATCATCTAAGTCCACCAACTTGTCATTAATCAACATAATACTCATTAGCAACTACATACATTAGATCACATACTTCATAACCATAATTATTAGAATACCCTTAGACAATAATATCATTCATGCCTTAGCAACATAATACATCATAAACAAGCATTTAACATTTCCATCAATAATCAACCTTTTCCTTAATTATCATACCTACACATGGCACAAAGCTATCATGCATTTCCCTTTTTCTTTCAATAAATGTAAACAACCATTTATATATCATGCTTGGCTCACAAAACATACATAAGATTATAATAAAATTCCTAATGTGCTAGCATACGTTTCCATGCATTTAAGAGAGGTTTAACGATTACCTCGATTCCCGCCAAAAACAGACCTCACTGGTATTCCGGTTTAAGGTTTAAGGTTCAATTATCAAAACCAACACCTAAAAATAATATCAAGGTTTATTATGTTAGAAATCATAAAAAAAAATCAAGACATAAGGCTTTATAACAATTAATAGAATAATTAACTTAAAATATAATTATACCTTAAAATCAATAAACAAATAGATTAAGAAGTCCAGAAACTCATGCTGCTAATGCAGCATGAGCTGCATGAAAATTTATGGGGAGGAGGGCTCGAAGGAGGATAATAGAAAGAAATAAAGATAATTTCGGGTTAGGATTTTTAGGCTAGGAAAAGAGGCATGTGGGGGTGGATTCAAGGCAAGGGAAGGATGCAGAGGTGGAGAGGGGGTGTAAGAGGTGGTCGGGGACGTGTTGATGGTGGCTAATGGTGGCGGAGGCGGCGGCGGCGGCAAGGTTGTGAAGGTGGCGGTCAAAGTGGGGTGTCGAGGTGCAGGCTGGCGAGGAAGGAAAAGAAAGGAGAAAAACGAGGGCTTGAAGGTGTTGTTCTCGGCCAAAGGGGCATTGGGAGTTGTAGAGGGGGTTGCAGGGATTATTTTGGTGGTTCAAGTGGCGGCACAGGTGGTTGGAAGGTGGTGAACGGCGGTGTTACAGGTGGGCTATCGAGAAGGGTGAAAAACAAGGAGAAAAAAAAAGAAGGGCGGAAGAGGGCTGCGGGATGGATATTGGGGTGGTGCAAGGTGGTAGTAGAAGGGTGCAGGAGGCGGTTTAGGGGCTGGGTGCGGTAGTCAGAGCAGTGGAGGGCGGCGACGCACGAAATGAAGGGGAGAAGATGGAGGGGAGAAAATGGAGGGAAGAGAGTCGAGGAAAGAAGGGCTTCGAAAATAATGGGGCAGGGAAAGGTGAAGAAAAGAAGAGGGAGAAGAGAGAGAGGGAAAGGCAGGGCGACAGGGCAGCAGCTGTAGGCGGTCGGGCGGCAGCGGACATGTCGTGCTGCTGTTGTCACTTGGGACGAAGAAGAAGGAAGAAGGGAGGCTGCGGGCGGCCGGTCGGGGAAAGGAAAGAAAATAGGCCGGCCGGTCGGGGAAAGAAGGAAAAGAAAAGTGGAGGGGACCGGCTGGGTCAGGCACGCAGGAGAGAGGGGCTGAGGGAGGAAGAGATGGAGAGGTGGGCTGAGGCCCAACGCACAGGGGGGCTGGCCTGCGTGCGGCGACCCGAGGGAAGAAAAGGAAAAAAAAGGAAAAGAAGAAAGAGGAAAAAGGGAAGAAGGGAAGAAGGGCAAAAAGGGAAATGGAAAAATAGGAGAAATAAAATAAATTAATTTATAAAATCATAAATGTAATATTCTTGATAAATTATTTAATTTAATAATTTAATTCATTATAATCTAATATATTAATTTAAAAAGGATAAGGTTAGTAAAATATTAGTTTGAAAAATTATTTAAATAAAAATAGCATGATAAAATAACAAAATATCTATTTTAATTTACTAAATATTCCCATCCAAATTTATATACTCAAAAATCCACAAATTAATTAAATTAGATAATTTTAAAAGCTAATTTATTTCAAATAGAAACTATTTATTAAATTATTGGCTTTCTAAAATTTTGGGGGATTACACCTTGAGTGGTCAAAGTCTTAATAACTTGATTTAGATATTGTTTGGATTTTAGGTTCCTAGTTGAATTAAAGTATGAATAACTTAGAGTAAAAGATGATTTGAGTTGGATAGGTATCTCATGCCTTGATTAGGCTCTTGAGTGCAAAAGACCTCCTAATTGAATATTCTATTCTATATTCATAGGTAAAATCACAAAAACTATGGGGGTTACATATACTTAAAGAATTGAACTCTTAGTTTTTTGTGAGCAGCTAGTTTATTACATGGTTTTATTAGCTAGCTCTAATTATATTGGAAGTACATAAGTTACTTTTGGTGGATGATCATGGTGGTTTCCATGGTTGAGACTATAATCCCTATCAAAGTTGAATGCAACAATTTATTTTAACACTTATATATGGATTAATAATTTAAAATTGATTGTGGATAGTCACCATTGTGTGCCATCATTGGTATGTACCACTATATACTATCTTTGTTACATGATTAATTAGTTGGTTGATAAATGGTTGTTATATGGTGGTTAATGGCATTGCTTGTTATAACACGTCTTATTCTTGAGGTTGCATGATGTGAAGTTTTCACATGTCATAGTATGCCATTATGCATGATCATATGCTTGGTATGATGTGTTATGTGATAATGTTATTTACTTTGAGTGTTGTGTGTTTACTCAATATGTTCGTACAAAACAAATTATTTTTTAGTGACCTCAATGTAGGTGATTGTGATTACTTTTGCATCTGGGGCTTGAGTTAGAAAGTAGGACTTCTGATGGTCTGTCCTAAGTTGGAATTTCTAATTTTAGTTTTTTTTTTCAATTTATTTCAACTTCTAGTATTGTTGTTTGAGATTTTTTAATCTATAAAAAGTTTCACTTTGCACTATTATTCTCTTTTGGTGGTTTGGTTTTCTTACGAAGCTTGCATCTACCGTGGTTTAGGTGAATATGGATATTTCTCCTCATAGTATATCTATTGTAATATTTTGGTGAAAAACCCTAGGGTTACTTTGTTTTTTTGGTTTTGAATGATGTTGATGTTCACCATGTTATTGTAATTTGTACTTTGTTTTTGTGGTTTTGGCAATTCGTGTTGTTAACTTGTTAAAAAAAACTTCTTGATTTCTAGAGTTATTTCAACAATTTATGGGTTTGTAGTTTAATACAACTTAATTTGGACTCTTTGAGAGCTTAACTTTGAATTTTTAGTGTTATTTAACTTCAAATATGAACAAGCTATCATGTATTGGATCTGTAACATCATATATTTGTAGTTTTAGTAGGATTTTACAATTGTATGATTCGATTCCGCATACCCTCTATTGATTCTATATAGAATTTTGATTCTGATAACCTTAACGACAACATCTCATGTTTAATGTTTTAGCTTCCATATACTTCTTTTACTACCAAATTTTTGGTTAGCAAAAATGGAGGTGTTATATTTATAGTGCTTAGTCTTGTACATGGTAAAGAGTTACACTCTTATATTCAACCAGTACAATTAATCAATAGTTATGCAACTTGTAAATTAATTTAAATACCTTTGGCATACTTGGTGTGCTAATATATAGACTTTTTAGCTTTGGTGCTTATGAGGATAGAATGAATTTTCTTCTTTTCATTTCAAAACCAAAAGAAATTAATAAATTACACATTTATTTCCCTCTGCTCATGAATTTTTGCACATGAAAGTTGCAGCCAAAGCATTATTTTGCCTGCTATCTCACCTTATTGTTTTTCTATTTCCATTACCGTACTCATACAAAATTGTTTGTAAGAGCTTGCTGCTAATTGAAGAGTTTCTAATTTATAGAATGGTTACATGTCTACACTCATGTGCAATCTTTGTGGAATTTGTGGACCTATAGTCCTTAATGAACTTTGACTTCAAGGGCTAATGTCTCTGGGGGTGGTTGGATACTTCAGTACAAGTTATTGGTTTAGTTTTGAGTATGTAATATGGTACTAGCTCTTTTGATGCCACAAAGGGGTATTGGCCAAGTCTAGGATTGTATCGAGTGCTCTATTGGAAATAATTTATTTTGATAAGAAAAGATGGTGTAGGATGCATTTTGTGGCACCGAGGCTGTTATGATGTATAACCCATGATATACTCAATTTTGAATTAACATGGTATTAGGATGATCATATGATAGTGGTAAACTAAGAAGCAATATATTTGTTTAGTTAATGGTTGTTGTAATTGTTTGTCTAAAAAAAGGTTGTTTAGATTGTCTTTTCCCTTTATAAGAAATTTAAAATCCAAAAAGATAAATCAAATAGAAATACTAAGGTATCATTTGACGTAGAGTAGGTTATTTAATGAAGCACCAAATGTTGGTTTGTTTGGTATGAAGTAAGAAAATAAGTCAGAAAGAAATATAACTCCCCTTTAATCCTCTTACTTTCATATTTAATGAGAAACTTACTTTGTGAGTAATACCATAGGAAGCAGAACTTTCTTTACTTTATTTATTTGTAATTCATAAATAATTATTAAAAATAAAAATTAATTAATTATTTCTTGCATTTTCTCGCTGTAAACCAAATACATCATCAAGTAAATATCTTCTTGGCAGTAAGTTCTAGGAATAATGTGACTTCTTCATAAACTTAAAATCAATGTACCAAATGAGGCCTAAGGATTTGTATGAATCTACTTTCCAAAAGTTATTATCCAAGATAATTATGTATTTTGAAAACTTTTTAGAGTAGTTTTTTTTAAAATAAAATAAATAAGTTATCATCTTGGATAATTACTTGCTTCGAATAAGGGGTAAGTATGTACTAGGTCGGATCTTTTTGGGTTATTAGGTTTCAAATTATATCAGTTTTTTGATAGATATTGAATAAGATTGGGTCTTTTTTGCATTTATAGTTTTTCATATATACATGAATCACCATTGGCTTCTACCATTTTTGGAAGTAAATAAAACTGCTACAATTCTTTGGCCCGATTGTTTCTTAATTTAATATAAATTTATTACAATTAAGACAATTATTGGTATACATGAAATTATGGAAAGATACCACTAACCTTCGACTTTGCCTAATATGTGAATAAATCCGAAACATATTATTTTACATTGAATCAACGGATCTTATGTCAGAAAAGAGATCCATAAGCCAAATACTAGCTATTATCCCGCAATCCGTCTTAAATATGCTGGGGTCAATTACCATCAGCCGCATAGGTGTTCCTCCCTTTTCCCTTATTATCCATCTCCTATGCCCGGGGTTTAAAAAACAAAATTCGTGTGTTTATATATATACATGCAATTAAAAGGTAGATACAGAACAACGCACCCTCTGAAAGGTGGCGCTAGTATTTGCAGGAGCCAACCCAACAGCCGGGGGTAGGCAAGCAACCTTCAACTTATTACGCGACCTCTTCCATGACCTAACCTTATACCTCATGGTAGCCCTCACCTGTACCATCAAACCCGTCCTCAAATCCTCGGCCGCCGCCAGGGTCTTATTAGCCACATCCGTAGCAACCAGCTTGGTCACGATCCGGGTCTCGTTCTTCGGAGCCTGCTTGAACGGCCCGAGAATCTGATAAGCTAAGAGGAAATTACTGTGGTAGACGGAGACCAACATTACATCGTCGTAAAAATAGTTGAATCGGGAGTTGCGATTGTATGAAGTGATTACGAAGTTGAAGGTCGCGCTGAAATGGTTATTTCCGGTCAGGTTGAAGTCGCTGATTGATCCGCCCTCCAATGAATAGATTGGCCTCTTTGGGTTGTCGGCTAGCCAGGCGATAAGGACGGATAGCCCTGCTAAGACGACTATGGTGCACAGGACGCAGATGCATTTGCACGATGCCATTGCTTTCTGTGCATTTGTTAATTGAGAGTCTCAACGTATATATGGGGACTCGCCATGGAAATAGATTCGACAGGTGAAATCCTATCAACTAAAGATGACGCAAGTTGCTTGTAAAATAATGCGAGAAAACGAAGGAATAGATTTGTAATGTCAACTAACTGCGTCACATGAATCGGGCTTGGTCAAAGTCAATGAAATTATGAGTTGACAGGATTAGCGCTTCAATTTTTCAGGGATGAACCAACCATTATTAGTTGGAGATGGCTCATGGCTGCCTCATTCGGAGTTGAATTTTTCTGGCCATTTAAATCTTCGTTTGATATATATTATATTTGTTATCCATTACTAAAAAATACAGCCCAGTAGTTTTAGGGGGGAAAAATTTTTGCTAGAATCAACTTATAATGAAACAGTTTTGAGTACTAGAATAGGTACGCATACTCATGATTTATGTAGTTGGAATCGTAAGTACAGACAATTCCCTTAAACAAGTCCTAAAAACATTTTTTTCGTATTTGACCCGCCCACCATTAGGGAAAAAAAAAACCATTCTGCACTTAGAGTGCCTACGTATATAAGTATAATGGAAGGAATTTCGTTGAACTGATAAACAATTTGACAATGTGTTTTTTTTTTCCTTCATTTTTATGTAAATTAAATAATTAATCAAGTTGACATAATTTTATGCAGTATTATTTTGCTAATATATATATATATATATCTCACAACCTTTCCCTTTCGTGTTTGCTTCGTTAATTTCTAACATGGATTGACTAGATCCAAAGTTACAATATTGCGCATCCTAATGTGTATTTATATAGAAACTAATTAGCCTCTCTCGTCCCTGAGAAATCCATTCTTCATAAGAAATACTTAATCATGGATTGGTGCGCTAAGTCATGCGTCATCATCTCAGTTCTCTTCGTCTTGTTCATGACCGTGGGTCTTCCACTCATTCTTGTCTTCGCAGTAGAGAGCGTCAAAGACCCAGAATTCTCGGTCGAGCAGGGCACAATAGTTGCCTACAATTTAACCTCCGACAATCACCTTTTCTGCATCATAAATCTAGCAATTCGAGCCTACAATCCGAACAAAAAACACTCCCTACACTATTCCTCCATGTACGTCTCCCTAAAACGAGCACACCGCGTTCTGCAGATGACCACGTGCATGGCTTCTCTCAAGGCAGATTGGAACAGACGGTGTTTGATGCTGAGGCCGTTGGTCTTTTTGCTCCGGTTAAGAAGTCTGTCGCTCGGGATTTGAGGTCCGAGAGGGAAGCCGGCGCGATTAAAGTTGATGTTAAGGTTAAAGGAGAAGTCGGAAGTGGCTATTTAACGGTTGAGTGTAAAGGTATGATGCTGGAGGTTTCCACCGGAAGAGTAACGGAAGAACAAAGTGCGGTGTCTCTGTTCAAAGTAAAAACCAGGGCTAATAGTTTGTTATCCGTTCCATAAAAATGTACATACAGGTCATGAGCTTGTCGTCGTCTTTACTTGTGTCCTGATTACGTTCCTGAAATCGAATTCGTGAATAACAATAATTCTACAGGGATTACCTCACGAGTAAGATCTCAGTGTCGTTTGGTTTGGCCTGAGGTTATTAAATTTTTTTCACATCGGCTCACCCAGTCTTCGATGTTAATTTGAAAGTTTCGCTTGAGTTTTTATTTTCCTTAATTCATCTCAATTTGCCTCAATTTTATTAACTTTATATGCAGTAGTAATAAAGATAAAGATAAAAAAAAAGCAAAATGATATAATATTCTTTCAATCCAATCCATCCTCAATCTAAATAGAATTAAAATAATTTTATTTAGATTACGTTAATATTATTTAAATAATATTTCAAAACAATCACCTTAATAGATCTCCATTCATTTTACTAAAATTATTTTTTAAAATTTAATATTATTCCGATTCTCTCCGATCCAAACGAATATTATCGAAGAAATTGAATGCATTGAGGTTAAACAAAGCCACATACAAATTTGTAAAAGTTGTTTCATATTTCGGTGGACCATGAGACCATGTGCAATTTTGAGTCGAATTTTTCATAAGTCCAATTATTAAGACTGTATTAACCAAATCTTTGTTTACAACGTGATTCTCTCACATAAATAAGAAATCTTAAATGATTTTTACTTGTGGTACCTGCACTTACATAAGAGATCTTATAGAGAGTCTCACTCATGTAATAATTTCAAATTTTTACCCTAGAATTTGCTAACCTTCTTGCAAATCATTGCACTACTAATGCTGGAACACTTTTTTTTTTTAGGTACACTGGACAAGAGGAGACTTGGAAACCGAGGGAGAAGGAGGAGCCCGATGCACGAGTGGAGTCTCTATCACTAGTTTACACGTGATCACCCAAATTCATTTCTATACAAGTATATCTTTAGAGTAGGTTTGGTAAATAAGGAACAAACATGTGAAGTTTATTCCAATCATGAAAGATACATTTTTGACTTAACATTAAGAGTATTTTTGATTTGTGAAAAGTTACAAGAAAATAAAAATAAATATAACACCCCCAAACTTTGAACCAGAAAATTTTATTTTGAAGATGCAGGAGCATTTATAAAAGCAAAACCGAAGGATGCTATCACAACATTAACTATAAGATAGATGTAATTATCACCTAACCCATGTCTGATGTAAAGAAAAAACAAACAACGAACTAAAATACGCATGCAATGGTAATACCACAATGATAAAAGCAAGATGAATAAATATAGATGAGAAAAACATACATGGACCAAAGTCAAGAGTTTAAATAACTAGAAGAACAAAAGCATCCTAACAAAATGGGCAAAATACATCTAGTCGGTTAGTGTAACTCTTATCCAATAAAATATAAATCTCGATCCCCTAGTGATGGCTAGCTACTAGATCACGCCATCATCCTCAATGTACTCTAACTGAGAAGCAAACCCCTTCAAATCATCATTTACTTAATGGAACAAAAGTTGGATCATAACAATGACTATACAAATACAGTATCAGTACAATGAAGTATTGGAAAAACATACTATCTAAAATATAGTAAAGCTTATGTTGCACATTAAAGTCACATAATAACAAGGTATATACTCATACTTATCAAGAGAAACATGGCGCATTAAATTGTACATGCACATGTGACATAGCAAGGTATATAGAATACACATGAATGAGTTTTCATTATAAACCACAACATGTCATAATCCATGATAGGGACTAAGGTAGGATGTCAACTCCCACCACCACATCATGCTAGTGCTAGGGGATTTTCTAAGGGATATTCAACATCCACTGAACTTGGGTGCCTAGGTGAGGAGGCATACACTAACTTTTGGGTCTGTAACACCCACCACAATAACACTAGTGCCAAGGGGCTTTTCTTAGGGATCTTCAATATCCACCACACTTGGTCTCCTAGGTTAAAGAGCACAAGAGAACAAATTATTTAGAATCAAAACAATGTATATGTCCAAGACTAGGACGAACTTTGGATTGCAACTCCCACCACCACATCATGCTAGTACCGGGGGCTTTCCTATGGGATCTTCGACATCCACCAAAGATGGGAGCCTAGGTGAGGGGGCATAAGCTAAATTTTGGGTCCACTACACCCACCATTATAATGCTAGTGCCAAGGGTCTTTTTTATAGGATCTTCAACATCCACCACACTTGGGTGCCTAGGTTAAAGGGCACAAAAGAAAAACTAACCCCTAAGTATGCATACAGAGAAATGCCTCTATGATTCCATTATTCAATTTTAAGTATCAATCTAGTTGGGCATTTTAAGTATTGACACCAAACATTAACCAAAGCATACAATACAAAAAATTGGGTGTTTTAAAAGAACACCAAACTCAACCAAACAAGTCACAACACTATTACCATTTTGATACTCATTAAATTTGAGTTAGGCATGTTTGAAATCATGATTAAAATTCTATAATTACATGAATATATTATGATAGAAGTCACAAAGCAATATTATCAATTAATCAAATAAGCATGGTACAATTAGGTAGACTAGTTGATTAGTCTCTAAGACTGGTCAACTAGTTTGATTATACTAAACCTGAGACAAAAATAAGACAAGTGAAACCAGTCAACTAGTTGGTCCTACTGATCGAATCATAAACATTATTCAATGGATTTGACCTAATCGAACGATATAGCTAAGTAGAGACCAGACCACTTTAGTCACAAGGCAACTAGTCGATGGGCTTGACAAACCAATCAACTACTCATAGGAACACATCGATGGGTTTATCAAACCAATCAACTATTCTTGCAACCAACTGATCAAAATTTTAAATCATGTGATTGTTCACATAATTAGTTGATCATTCTAAAAAATTGATTGAATGGTTTGGGAAAAACAACACCCACACTTGTGATCTATTTACCAAAATTTACCCAACTTTTCCATATTAATCATAGCATTCTTCTATGTCATAAAATGCATAGAAAGACATACTACACAAATCTTTATGGTATAATCGATACTTA
This sequence comes from Tamarix chinensis, assembly GCA_030549775.1. Lineage (NCBI taxonomy): Eukaryota > Viridiplantae > Streptophyta > Magnoliopsida > Caryophyllales > Tamaricaceae > Tamarix > Tamarix chinensis. The sequence continues at coordinate 82,613,967 of CM060173.1, read as the reverse complement.
ACAAAATCAAACTTACAACTACCAAAATCATGCATAATAACACAAACTCAAAACATGCTTAAAACTCCAAGGATGAAAACTTGACCACATGTTCGAATCTAATAACTCAATTAACTCATACACAACTTAGAAATATACCAAGAACATGAACCACAGCAGACACCAAAGACCTTCTTCATACTAGAGATAAGAATGCTTTACCTCCAAATAATTCTTCTAGAGAAAAATATTCCTACCTTGATGGTTATCTATTTAGACATCAATTCATGCAAGAATCAAGATTCCAAACATTTTAAACTCTTTTTTTTCTCTAAAGCTTAATAAAGAAAAACTAGAAGAAGAAGAAGAAGAAGAAGAAGAAGAAATGTCATAACCCAACCCTTCCCTCAAAAATAATTTTGAGGAGAAAAAAGCTAAGACCTTCATCCTTTCTCAAAACCTTAATCCTTCCTTACTTAAGATAAATAAGGGAGAGTTAAAGATAATATTAAGAGAAAAGAGAAGAAATATGAGTCAACCAAATAAGAGAAAATAATAAAAGGTAGGCATCTATTTTCTAGTAGAAAAGATAAGGGAGAAAAATGGAGAAATTCTCACTACTTAGGATTTGTTTTCACAAGGAAAGGAGAGAGTGAAAAAGTGCAGATGGTAGGAAGTAAGAATGAATTAGAAATGGGGTGCATATAGGAGGGCTGGTTGAGATCCATGAGTGGGAAAGAGGGAAGTATGACTTCAATTTAGTGTGGGCAACCAAGGTATTAAGGAAACACATGATGAGGTAAAGGAGGTAGATTGTAACTAAAGAGAGGCATGTCAAAGGGTTTAAGCTAGGAAAAAGGTGAAGAAAGTCAAACACATAGCCATAGTTACCAGAAGAGAGAAGATAGTGAAAGAGAAGACAAAGAAGGTAACAAATGCCGTAAAAGTGATTTTGAAATTATTTTAACTAAATAAAATAATAAAATCATAAAATAAACTAAATAATTTAAAAAGAATCTCAAAGTACCAAAATATGTTTATTAGTATAAATACATTCTAATTGGAAGTTTCCATAAATATTAGAAAAATATTTGAATCACAATTAGAAAAGGATATAAAATCATAGGACAACCAATCAACCGGCTTAAGCAAACCATTTAATTGATTCTTTAGAAAACAAAATTTCTAGTTCTTGAGCATGGTGTTAATCGGTTAAGGAAACCAATCAACTGATACACTTGAAATAATTTTTATTTAAATTTTAATCCCCTTCTAGAACTAAAACTAATTTATTTTAGATTTACAAATTTTTAAATACAATTTGAAGGATTTTAAGATGGGGTATTATAATAAATTAGGTGGAAAATACTTTTATATTGTTTGGTTTCTTGGAAAGTTACAAAAAAGAAAATAGGGAGAAAAATAAAGGGAGAAACTTATACTAGTCTATTTTCCTGACCAAAACCTAAGGAAAGAAAGGAGGAAAGTAAGGAATTTTTATTATTATTTGAGTACTCAATACTACTTCTTGAGGCTCAACATTAATACTTACTTCCATTGAACTCACCTTCCTTCCTTCTAGTGTTCTCAAGTGCCAACCTCCTTCCATCTCCATCGACGTTCATTTTTCTTCAACCTTCCTCCATCCATAGCTCCTTTAGGGTGCAATATTCAAGTTATTGGCCTATCCAATTCCTACACCAAGCTACCAATTAGTAGGTCTTCTTCTCTACCAACTTAGCAACGAATCTACCAAATTGATTTGAACACACAAAATTGACTTGGATATCTAGAGTTTGGGGTCCTAAACAACCCATTATCTTTTGATTTCAACTTAGCAACATAAGTAACACCAAAACCCTAATTTTTATTCTTGGAGTTTATCACTTTTGATTCTGGATGTTTTATCTTGGATTTTTTTTCTTTTGGTTTTGATTTATGGACTGGCCTTTGATTTAGTGGAATGTTTATTTGGTTATTGGATAAGTTGGTGGAATGTTGGCTTCACTTCATGTTACTGTTTGGTTTAATTCATTAGTATGGCAAATCAATGTCTTGTTGATTTATTTATCAACATGCTAATATATATTTTCATTTAATTTGATAATAATAATGGTTTCTAGCTCTTTTCTAGCATAGGAATTCATGCATTTCTATTTTTATTTTTCAAAAAGAATAAATTCATGGGATCGCATATGATTATTATAATAACATTATTAAAAGTTGTGTTTTCAATGGAGTATAATAGCATTAATATTGATTTCCAATTTTAATGACAAGGCCTACTTATTCAGACATTAGCATATATAGTAAGTGCATAATTCATGAGTGAATATGTATGTATAGTATGGAGAAATTATAACACCCCAAAATTTACTATCAAAATATTTTTGATTTTCATGGAAGTTAAACATAAAATAATTAGGTGTTTCTACCATAACTAATATAAGTTTAGTTTACCATACCATTTTCATACTAAATATAAGGCAAAAAGCTACGATAATTTAAATAATATAGAGAGCATAGCGAAATTCCATAACATAAAGGTAGGGTTTGGTGATAAGCTCTAAGTACAACACTAAACAAAATAGAACAAATGAAAACTAAGTGAACTAAGAGAACATAAGGTATCTGGACAAAAACTCTAACTAGCAGATAACCTAGACACACAACTAAAGACCCACAAATAGTCACTCATCCATAAGCAGAATATCAAACTCGAGAAAGGCATCAAGGCAATCATAAATAACTTACACATCAACTAATGGATCATCTACTTATAGAAATGAGTAGTGCGCCTACGAGATAGATGGTTAATACTTATGTATTGAGTAAGTTAATAAAGCATGTCAAAATAAAATAAAATGTATATTATATAGGGTATACGAAGAAAGATACTAGAAATGTGTTCTATTCATGATAGTAGACAACCTAAGGATATAACTAGATTAAAGTCCATCCTTTAGTGATCATTTATCTTTTAGTTACTTATTTTATTGAGTTCAGGAACCTCACTATTCCATAATTTGTGGATGGGTAACGCAAACATAATGAACCTTTTAGCACTTAATGTACCTAAGAAACCACATATCTAGACTCCTAATCTTTAAATATGCATATCCCATATAAGATGGTGGAACATACAATTAAGAGTAATTATAGGGTCACTGTGATTATCATAATAACTAGAAAAAATATATAATGAATTACCTTAGTCCTAACTTACATGATCTTCTACTTTGATTATTAATGTCTTATTACCTATTTATTTGATACTTAGAACATAAAAACACATTATTAGGGTTTCTCCTTACAAGAAATCATTTATTATAATGATCTTAACACAAAGATAAATGATTATTACTGAAAATATGTAATGCCATTATTAATAATTCCAACCATTATCATAAATTATAACACTTGAATTATATCATGGTCAATTAACTCCACATGTTATAGCCACTAGGTATCATGATAATATATAGAGAAAATTAATATAGACAACAAGAAACATAATAAGGGTAAAAAGACCATAATGCCTAACAAAAACCTAACTCAAAAATATGTCATAAATTCACCCACATGTCTCACCAATTTACCAAATTTAGAATAACTTCCTAAACTAACATTGAAGTGAACATATAAAAAAATCAAGCTTAAACTCTCATGTCTCATACATATAATACCAATGCTACCTCTTGGTTACTATTTCTAAAATTAAGTCATTTATCTTTCTATTATACTTATGCTACCCAAAGTTGACCCAAACTCTTCATAATCCATAATTATAATATTTATAACTCAAAAACTCTCATGTAACCCAAATGTTCTAGCTTTAACCCATAATGACCAAAATGCCTATAATTTATCTAAACATCCAAAAACTTCTTATTAATAACATAACCCAAATACATCCAAACCCTACTTTGTTATATATCAAACTTTATATAAAAAAAACTCAAGGATTATATTGATCTATTTATTTTCCACAAAAAATTCCAATTTATCCCTAGGGTTGAAACACACTGATTTCCCAACAAAATCCCACAAGTATACATAATTCACCAAAATTATACACAAACACCCACACATTAATAGAAACTCAAATATATAATTAGCCTTAATTAAAAAACAACATTACCATAAAGGCTCTAGGGCCAAAAATCCCTAAGCCTCCAAAACATCCAAACCTTCCAATTTCCAACCTGATTCACCCATGATAATACTTAATATAATTGTCTCTACTCATCTACGCACTTATAAAATATATAAAATATATCATTATGCTTATGATTTACTAGCAAAACCTACTAAGGTATAAAAATTTAGAATTTACAAAGAAAACATAATAACACCCAAAAGCATAATATTAAGGTGGAGTGCAGCAACACCATGTAAAAAACAACCATAATAATTATTTCCAGGAATAAGAATATGCAAACATGGATTAAAATAAACTAAGACATAACAATCAATAATATTAATCTAAAGAAGTGCATCCTTATAAAAATTCCCTTTGGTTTTTAAACACAAAATACTTGTAATCCTCTCTTTGTACCATTTGATTACTTAAAATAAGAATAGGAAAAAAGGATTAAAATGAGAATGTAATTATAGAAAGGAATGGAAAGATGTGAAATGGAAGAAATACTCTAAGATATGGAGTCTTGGAAATAATCACAAAAAGCAGCAACAACTAGTAGGAAATGAAAAATCAAGGTGTTAGAGAGTTAATGGAAAGGAAAACAAGGACAAAAGAAGAGAGGAAAGACACAAAACCAAAGTTGTAATAAAAGTAGCAGCAACATGTTACGGGGTGACTCCTTTCACCCAAGTCTTTTTTATGTAGCTCAAAAGCACAACTCCTTTAATGCTCATTAAGTCAACCTTCCTTACGCAAGTTTATAAATGAGCCTTAAATGATGAATAAGAACACTGGAGAATTTATAAATCTTAGAGAATGTGAGAGAGTATTTGTGTGTATGAAGAGAATAATTGTATTGTTGAGAGAGTAGAGTGATCTTACAATTCTTAGATGGTGGGAAAAAATAAATGTCTTTTACTATTTATAGTTGAGGTCCTCTCCCCAGTCTCCTATGGTGGGCAACCTTCAACATTTTCATCAGAATTATAGAGATTTCCTTATAGGATTTTCTAATAATCTTCTAAATTTGAGAGGTTTAGAGAACTCTTACATTATCTAAAATGTCTCTAGAATTTTACATGATCTTCCATAAAATTTCATTAGAGTTTACGTAAATCTAGGGGTATTCTAGAACCTTTTAGAAAAAAAAACTAAAAAAATTAGTGATCTGTGACATTCTCCCCCACCTAATCCCTTGACACCTTCGTCAAGTCCTTAAGTGTTTCAATTTGTTCATAAATCTTCCTCTCGTTCCCAACTTGCATCGCTATCTGGTAACCTCATCCAGCACATGTGGTACTCAATGTAGTTAGGAACTCACTAGGTCTTTACTTGATCTACCATGATCTCTACAACCTCCTTCTCAAAAGATGTAACATTTGTGGGTAGTGCTCAATGAGACTCACCTCTACTTAAGCCATCCTTATCCTTGTAATAAGGCTTTAGATGAGTCACATAGAACAATGGGTGAACCTTAAGCTTCCTTGATATTTCCAATCTATATGAAGTCTTTCCAACCTTCTTTAGGATTGTATATAACCCCTTATACTGCCGTGTCAATCCTTTTTGCACTTTCCTATAAACTTTGAATAATTAGGTTGGAAGTTTTACCATAACTTTGTCTCTCACTTGGAATACTTTGGGTTATCTCTTCTCATCAACCCACTTCTTCATTTTCTTAGCAACCTTAGTCAAGTTTGCCTTGGTTTAGAGATTAAATCTAGGGTACAATATCAAAACATAACAAAAGGGATACCATGGATCAAAGAGTCCAAAAGTTATCCAGGTAAAAACATCATTTAGATAACATGACTCTTCACCCAAACACCCAATATAGGAAAAATCACTCTTTCCCATACAATGCATCATATGTAGTAAAATCATCCAACTAGTCCTCAAAGAGTTGCACAAAAGTATCAAGGTAGTTTGCTTAGGGGAATGAGAAACACCCATAAAAATAATAGTCAGTAGACTATGTATTGAGCAATGTGACATCAAGTCAGGGGTACAATTAAATACATACAATTATAGTAAAGAGTAAGCACTCAAGTGAAACACATAAATTATCAAAATGCAAGTAATAATGATGCAAGACTTTTTATTAGATATAACCATTTTCATTCTTTTCTTTATGTGGAGTTCAGGGCCCCACTATTATTAAACTAGTTGAATAGTCCGAAGCACCTTTCAAGGACAATACATCTGAGCCAATATTATCACTTAGTAGAACGAACCAAGCACTTTTTAGGATAAAATGCACCTAAACCACTCTTTTTAAACTAGTAGAACGGTCTAAAACACCCCTTGAGGATAACACACCTGAACCACTATTATTGTCTAGTGGAACAGACCCAACAACTTGATCCTAACTTATGTATTCTTCCACTTTAAATCATCAATATCTTATCCATTATGTTACTTATCTCAAAGCATATTCTTATTCACATTGAGTATAGGGTCTTATTATTCTTAATCTAATGGAATGGACTAAAATACCTCTCATGAACAATACACCCAAGCCATTATTATTGTCTGATGGAATGAACCCATAAAACACATTGGCCCGACTCACATGATCTTTCACTTTAAATTATTCATTTCATATTCATGATTGATTTTAAGAGTATATAATACATTTAAATCAAGTATGACACATCACAAAGATCATAAGTCCATTCTCTAGGGTTAAGACCCTTATATTTACCCTAAACCCTAATTTATACTTTTATTATAACTCTTCTTCTGTTACTCGTTTAGCCATAAAACCTAGTACCTCTTCCTCAAATATTATTATTATTATTATTATTATCAACATACTCGTATTTCAAGGCCTAACTATAAGGTCTTTCACATAAGATAATAACCCTATCTCAAAAGTTACTATTCTCGGAGCTTATAAACCCTAATTTCACAAATCCATAATAAATTTTCTTGTAGGGATCAAACAAATACCAAATTCAATTTACATCCCCAAAACACTAAGGTTAACAATATATTTGAATTTAATGGTCTAACTCTACCATTTCACACATGTAGTAATAGCCTCCTCGTTTTAGGATTATTATTCCCAAATTAAACCGTGTTCATACTTTATTAAACTTAAGTCATTCAAAAATATTCTAAAAAATTCACATAAATTCTTTATCATATTTTAGATGAAATAAACCTTAAAATACCACAATTATCATATTTAACCCATGTCAACCAAAATGCCCTTATTGATAACAAAACCCTTATTTCATACAAATCTTATATATTTGGTAACATTATTTCCAAATCCTCAATTTATCTCCATATACTTTGTTATACTCATTTCACACTCATTATACCTTAATAAACCCATGTTACAACCATATATCACATCGAGGGTTTTTACACATAAAATAACGATATCACATAATCTTCACTTAATCATTTCCTATCATACAATATCAACAACAAATCATAGTATTAATAATCATACATTAAATCATATGCTAACAACAACAGGGTATAACACAAAAACATTCATAAAACTTAGCAACCAAAAATACTAGACTACGGCAAGCATCCTTATGAAATTAGCTAGTTTCTAAGCATGATTATCCCATCCTCCCTCTTCTAAAACCTCTAAAATTTCACCTAATGAAGAATAATACAACACCATTATGATTAAATGACATACTTAAGGAAATTTTAAGGAAGTGGAATGGTGAAATAAGGTTAAAAAAAATGAAACAAACCAAATAAAATATTTAAGAAAAACTTGCACAAACAAAGAGGTAAAACAAGGTTGTGCCAAGGTAAGGGGTGGTAGCAATGGAAAAAGATTTTAATTCTATGGGAGGTGCACTAGTGGTATTGACCAAAATAAGGGGAATGGTCTTTGATTGTTGGGGTCAAATGGTGGTGGTCTGGTGCAGTTGTTGTTACCGAAAGGTAGAGGGTGTGGTGTGGTGAAGGGTGCCAAAATTGGAGGGGGTGCAGCGGTAGAAGATGTCACAACCAAGGAATAAAAGAAAAGGAGGAGGCCAAAGGTGTGGACTGTGGTGAAAATTACTGATGGTGGAGGCTGTGTTCAGTTAATATGGCTACAGCTAAGGAAAGGAAAATAAAGGAGGTTGGTTGTAAGGTATTTGGCTGAAAGGTGGGATAAAGCACCGATGGAAATGGTCATTGGTTAGGGGGTAGGAAAAATAAACATGCCAAAAGAGGTGAAGGTATTTTGATTAGGATAATTGGTGGTGAGTTTGATGGTTATTTTGGGGACATCAAAGGGGAGAAGAAGATGATGCTTGGTGATGGTTTTCAACGAGAAGAAAAAAATGGAGGAAGAGGAAGAGTGGCACAGTGCTTGTGTTGGGTAGATATATATACAAGCTGAAAAAGGGAAAGAGGGTGAGAATAGTAGAGATGAAGACAGTAGGTAAGGTCAAAACAGGAAACACGTAAAGCATGGGAGTGGGGTTCGATGTGTGTCTAAACTAAACTTAGCAGAGTTGAGGTCTAAGGTCTGGTAGGGCGATTTGCATGCAAAGGAAGGGAACCAAGGTGGGGGAATTTTTTACCGACAAATGGGGAAAAAGAAAAAAAATAAAAAGAGAAAAGGTTTAAGTTTAGATTTAGGTTAAGATAATTGGATAAATTAATTATTTACTTTACGTTTTTATGTTTAGGTTAAGAAAATTATTATTAATCCAAGATAAAGTTTAGGGTTAGGATATGATTTAGGATCAAAAAATTAAGTTATAATAGAAATATAATTTCTTGAGATTAGAATTAGATTGCTATAGTAAGTACTTGAGACTAGGGTTAACTAAAATTTAGGGTATTACAAAGATTCTCACTCTGAAGGTATTGAAGCACTAGAGCTAGGAAATGAGATAGAGGTGATAGTAAACCGCACCTAGGATTTGGGATAATTGGATTAGTAACAAGAGATGATGGAGAATGTGTGGAAGTTTTCAAGCAGATTAGGAGGAGTCAATGTCTTACAAGTAAAAAATAGCTTACTTGATAAGGCCATTAGGGTAGGTTCATTTCTCTTAGTTGTTCTTATGATGAATGCAATTTTTTGGAATGTCAAGGGGATTGGGATAGTAGGCACATTGGAAGTTGTTAGATCAATCATCCACTTGTTGAATTCATCACTTTTTGGTCTCATCAAAACAAAACACTCTCTTTTCTCTTACAGTAATGGATATGCCAAGCTTGAGGGAATTTAGAGGTTAAGTGGGAAGATGTGGAAGCTGAAAGTGTAGTGGAGGCTTAATAGGAAGTTGGGATCTAACTTATTTAGAAGTTAATAAGGTTTTGAAGGGTAATTGTTAGATTTTTTTAGAAGGAGCTCTAGTGGGGTGTCAATTCTGATGGGGTTTTTTGTTCTCTATTTTTTGAATGATTCTCATGATAGGAATGTGGTCCTAGATGATCTTCTTGATGTTAAAGCAGGTTGCAGCTATCCACTTATTATTATGGGAGACATGAATGAGGTTTGTGATCCTAAAAAAAGGTAAAGGGGAGGTAAATTGGTGCAAGGGATGGATGAACTCAACAAGTGGATTGTTGATATGGGGTTTCTTGATATTCCTATCAAATAAGAATTTCACATGGAAAAGGTTCAATATTACTAATAGAATAGACCGGGTTTTAGTTGAGACACCTTGGCTCAATGTTTTCTAAGATTTGTGATTCGTCAGGCTAAGTAGCTCTATCTTTAATCACTATCCAATGCATCTCAATTATAGAAGGGTGCCCTGGAACCTCAAGCTATTTAGGTCCTTGGAGGCTTGGTTTTTGAACAAATGCTTCCCTAAGTTTGTTGAGAATACCAAGAGGGACTTAGGGAGCTTGTTGGTTGGCATCAAGTTATAAAAGTTAAAGAAGCTAATAAAGAAGTGGAATAAATAGGTCTTTGCCAATCTTAAATTAAACAAGCATTTAGGGCTTGCTCATCCCTTAAGGCATAGGGATATAATGGGTTTCATCAAGAAAATGTGGGTTGATGTCAGAGAGAACTTTTTAAAACCGATATGGAGCTTCTTTAGTGCTCGTTTGGTATGGGAGTAGTAAGAGTGGAAAAATCTCCCCAATATTTTATATATTTTGTATAATCTATTTAAAATTATATATTCTTAATCTAATAAATACTCATTTTAGATCTTAATTTAATCTAAAATGGGTATTTTATTAAAAATATATTTATTATTATTAAATACTTAATATAAAAGGAAAAACATAGGGAAATTTTTTTTGCCTATTACCCCCATACCAAAAAATCCCTCAGAAGTATAAGGCTTCCTAAATCATTGAACATAACTTCGGTTCAATTGTTATTGAAGGTTGATAATTCTTGCAAGCCAAAAGGCCTTAGTCCTATTAGTATGGTGAGCAATATTTACAAAGTGATTTCCAAGATCCTTGTGGAGATGCTTAAAGGGGTGGTGGATTACTTGATTGATAACACTCAACCAATTTTCATTAAAGGGAGATAAATTCTTGATGTATCCCTTGTTGTTAATGAGGTATTGCATTGGCTCAAGAAGAGTAAGTCTAGGACAGGTGTCATTTTAAATCTTGATTTCAAAAAAGTATATGATACAATCATATAAGACTTGATTGATCATGTGTTGGAAATCATGAATATTGGCTCTACTTAAAGGAGGTGGATACAGTAATGTATTTCTATTACTAGAATCTTAGTTTTTGTCAATGGGTCCTTTACGAAACCTTTTGAGATGCGACATGGTTTAAGATAAGGTGACCTACTTTCTCCTTTCATGTTCAGTCTTGCTACTGAGGTGTTGAATCAATTGATTAAGAGGTCTACAAATAAAAATCTTATCAAGATGATTTCTATTGGGACAAGAATATTGGAGGTTTCTCACCTCTAATTTGTTGATGATACCTTGATATTTTCAGCGATAAAGGTCGGATATATTTTCAACACTATGCGGCTCCTTGATTGCTTCCACATCCTTTCTGGGTTAAGTATTATGTAGTTGAAGATGACACTAGTAAGCTTTGGTATAGAGGAGGGATATGGCAAGCATGCTGCAATGTAGGCTTGAGAAGTTGTCATTGACTTGTCTAGGTCTGCTGGTGGGGGAAAACCCATAAAATAAAGAGATATAGGCATTAGTTATTAAGATAGTGCAGAGAAAGCTTGTTGCTTTGAAGTCTAAGTTTTTTTCTAGACTTAGGAAACTTGTTCTAATCAAGTCAGTTCTCAATAGTTTACCACTATACTACATAACTATTTGAAATTCCAATCAAAGTTATGTACAAGTTGATCTCCATTCAGAGGAATTTTTTTTAAACTGGTGATAATAGTATAAGAGTTATACCTCTCATTAAGTGGGAGATCTTGTAGAAGTTGAACAGGTTGGGAGGGTTGGGGATAGGGAACCTATTCATCAAAAATATGGGTATCCTTTACAAGTAGTGGTGGATAAACCATTTAGCGGAGGCATTCCTCTAGAAGAATATAGTGAGTGGTATTTATAATATTAATCTAAATGCAAGTGTTAGAGAGGTGCTAAAAGCTAGAAGTAATGGGTTATAGAAGGAGATATTTAATTTAACTAAATGGGACATAGAATGGCTGAAGTTATCACTAATTGTTTGTGGTGGAAGTTAGAGGAAGGTAGGAGTATCAAACTTTGAATTGATTATTAGTTGGGTAGTAATAATTTGAAGGATTTGTTCCCTTGTCTTTTCACTTTATCTCTCTAGTAGCAAAATTCAATCAATTAATAGAATGGGAATATGGGATGGAATTCATTGGTGATGGCACTTGGTCAAAAAGGGGCCTTTGTATATGGTAGAATAATGATTTGACAACCATTTGTTGGAGAATGTTTTGCCGGTAACATTCGAAGATGACCATTAGTGTTGGAATTCTCAAGTGATTTTTCTTTCACTGTATCTTCATTATGTGATGTTTATTTTGATAGATCCAATAATTATGATGTATCCTAACCCTTTTTTCAAAAGTGCTAGAGAGGCTTAGTAGCCCCTAAGACTAGAGTTAACTACATGGATTTGTGTGGTTGGCAGACTGAATACTAAATAAAGGTTGTTGAGGCTTGGCCTTCTTGATGCTACTAGTTAGTTGTGTCCTTTATACCAAGAGATGGATGAGTCAGTTAAACATGTTATCCTCCATTAACCTATCTCCTTGCAATTTTGGTCGAGCATTTGTGATTGGTGGGGCATCAAGTGAATAATGTCGCTTTATACCCTTGAGGCATTATAGGCATGGATGGGTTTGGTGAGAAGAGCTAGGAAACCTAAGCTGTAGTTTAGCATGTTTTGTGCCACTTGTGATTTAATTTGGGAACAATGGAATACGATTATCTTCAAAAGGGCTAACTATTGTAGTAATAAGGTGATTCTACTCATCAATATCAAAATTGGGATGTGGCTCAAGCATTACTATGCTAATTTTCCTTTTAGATTAGATTAGGTGATTCACAATGTTGATGTTGTGAACATATGGGAAGGTTGGTGTCATTAAGTTCTGAGGGTCATAGAGGCTTTTGGTTAGACTTTGGCAGGGTTGGTTTGCTAGGGTTGTGTTTAGTGTAGGGTCTTAGGAGCAAGCTAGTTTTGGGGTTTGGGTTTCTGTGTGTCCTTTTTCTCCTTATATTTCTTTATGTTTTTTTTTATATGTCCTTGTTATCTTCTTTCTATAATTGTAACTATCTAAAAAAGCTACAATCCTTATGCCAGAATCAAGGGAGTTCTATATGATTATGAATAGATAGTTGTGGATACTTTCATGTAACCCATTGAGGGAATAATAAAATGTGAAATTGAATGGAAATATTTTCTCATGACACTTCAACAATTTGAAATATATAAAGAATGTAATGAACTCTTAAAAGGATTATTGATTTGGTACATGGGAAGAACATATGGAATTAGGAGTTAAGATTCTTAATAACCTAACCCAACTTTGAGTAAACTAGAATTTATTACTAACAACTGCTAGTGTTGAATTAGAGTGGCAGTTGGATCAAGTAATATTGTTATTGTTATGGTTTGATCAGATTGATTTATCTCTCTATTGAAGGTTTGATTCATCGATAAGTTCTTTTTGGTGGAGTTTTGGTGTTGTGTGTTTTAATAACTTCTTCTTGTTGAAAGAACATATGTTTCTATATTTGATATTCTTTTATCTTTATTGGAGATGCAATACTTTGTCATAATTTATGAATTAGCATGTGAGCTCTTCGGTTAGTTTACACCTTATACACATGACATAAGTCAACTTTCTATTATGGATAATATGTTTAGTCTCTTTTCCTGTTAGTTGGTTAATATGTTCATATTTAAGTCATTACCACTAGATTGTGTTATTAGATTAAATGTTTCTTTTTTTATTTAATTGATAATGCCATTAGTATGCTCATTTGACTAATGGCCTATTTGGAAGTACCTAAAAAGTTTATAAAATAATTAATTAGTTTAAATAATTACTTTGATAAGTAGTTCCAAATAAGTCGTATCAATTATTATATTTTAATTTTTTATTATTTTTTTTAAGTTGATAAATACTCTTTATCTTGCAAATTAAAATGAGAATGGTTTTTTGTTTGCTAGCTAAAAAATAATTATTTTAATTATAATATTTTTTACAACTAAGTACTTTGAACACTTTATAAACATCAAAATGCTTATTGTAATAATAAAAGAACTTTCCTTTAATTTTTACTATGTATACTTTTTATAATTTGTGAGCATCACAACATTTACTTTGCATGACTTCAAGAATTACAACAAATATAGATATGTATTTGATAACAAACAAACAATCTTACTATGTCCCATGTAACATAAAATTATAATATATAGAAATTAAATCCATGAGTGTAAAACTAGTAAACTAAATATGAAGGTGGGAAAAAATGATTAGAAATAATTATTATACGCACACGATATGTAAACATTGTGGATGCACTCCACTAATGTACGAGTGGTGACATATAATCCACAACTAAAATATAGAAATCCAATATGATGGAGTGCGTACTCATGTGCATTTATTTTCACTACAACTAAAGGTGGCATAGGCCACAAAATTGGTTACGGGAGATAAATATTGGTAGTCAAGTTTTTTATACAAAGTATGAGATTGTGGATTTGGTAAAAATAGCCACGAAAATATATAAAAAATCAGTAGTTTTTTCATTATATTGGTAATAGAAAAATATATTGATGACTAATTAATTGCAAAAAAATAAATTGTGATAAAGTAACCATGAATTTACCATAGAAAAGTATTTTGTAATGAATTCATCACGAATTTGTCACAAGGGCAAAAAATTATATGGCTAATTTATCATGAGTTGTGACAAGATAATATTTTTGTGGCCAATTCACAACAAAGTTGCCATGAAAAAATACATTTGTAGCTAAATCGTTACAAATTTATCACATTAAAAGTACTTTTGTGACTAACTCGCTATAAATTTACCATGCAAATATTTTCAGAGTTAACTTGTCATGAATTGTCTATGGAAATATATTTTTTGTGGCTAACTCACCAGAAATTGGTCACGAAAAGATATTTGTGTGATTAAATTGCCACAAATTTACAAAAAAAAGATGGCTAATTTGCCATGAAAAGATATATTTGTGACCAACTAGTCATAAATTTGCTATAAAACGATATCCTTACAACTAACTTGCCACAAAATTTTTATAGAAAGATATTTTAGTCGCTAACTTGCTAGAACTTGTTACTCAAAGACATTTTTATGTCTACCTTGCGACAAATTTGCCATAAAATGATATTTTTGTGGCTTATTCACCATAAATTTACAATGAAATTATAATTTTGTGGTTGACTCACCTTAAATGTTGTACAAAAAAATTTATGTAGGAAAAGTCGATACCTTTTTAACTATTGCCCAAAAATAAATAAAAATATGACTATAATATGAATTATTTTGATTAAATTTTATTAAAAAAATGTATAACACATTATATTTTCATCCTATCATTTTGACCATTTTACAAAAAATAGTAAAATTAACTAATTATTAATTTGGATCATAGTTTAAATGTATATAAAAGATTTTGACTAATATGTGTGTGTGTGTGTGTGTTGATGTGTACATATAAATGTTAATATGCCAAATTAAACACCATACTGTGAATTAACTAGGTCATTTAAAAAAGTATAGTACATTATGAGTAAATTTTCTATCTTTTATTCTTTTACTAATTTGGATAAAAAAATAAAATTAAATAATTATTAGTTTGTGACCTAAATCAAATGCGTACATAACTTATGGAATAGTAAATAATATATGTACACCCATAGACGCACAAATATAGATATCAATATACTATGGTTATACTTACCCAAAAAATAATATGGTTATAAGAAGAAAAATGTTATTTTAACTATAAGTCAAATGTGTAATAATATAAATAAATGTGTAGTCATTTGAAAATTGTATGTGTATTAATAATGATGATTATTATGATGCTGATGATGATAAATATCGATATGTATGTTACAAAACTACTTGTGATGATTATCAACATCACCGTTATCATCAATACATGCGACACAAAACTACTCGTGGAAATTGGCACGTGTGCCATAAGACTACTTTTTGTTATTATCACGGGTGCCACAAAATTATCCATGGCTATTGACATATACATCACGAGATTATATATAGATATCTACCCATGGGACATGGGACTATTCGTGGTTGTTGACGCGTATACTACGAGACTAGTCGTGACTATCGAGATACTGGTCACAAATTATTTGCGACTAATTTCATCTATTGAAGCTATCAAATCACTTTTTCTATAACTAATATTTTAATTTATGTTATTTTGGCCACGTATTTTTTACTTATTAGTCACAAATAATGTAGTAGCCCATGTGACGATTTATTGTAGTGTTTGTTGATATCTATCCTTCTTTGGGTCGATTTCTATCAACCAAAACAACTTCATTTATTGTCTAATATTCTTTCTTTCATTTAATGGTAAGTTTTATTTTATTTTTGTTGTTGTCTATCACACCTTCAGTCGAATAAAATTATAGTATAAAATAGAAGTAAGACATATTGACCATCATGCTACAGTACATTTCTATTATAATTACTAAGTCGCAATATTATAACACTTGCATTAAAGTTAGCAATGCCACGATATCTAACCGTATTCGTACTGTCCATTCGGATGCATAATATAACGATCTCACACAATACACCTAAATTATTTTAGCCAAAACCTTGGAACACGTGGATGTAATTTATCTTATATAATTTGATGGGAGCATGTATATATGATCATTGTTGTTTCCATATGGTTTTGTGTTTTCTTTCTTAATTGATATATACTAAATTTAAGACAGCATATTATATAAATTACTTATAGTACATTAATAATTTTTATGAGCTATTTTAACTACCAATTACTATAAAGATTAGACTAACAAGATTATGAGGAAGATTACGAGCGGCCCGCGCACTATTACATTAATTAAAGCAGTAATTACGGGGATATTATATCTCAGCTTCAATCAATCACTTAGTTAAAACCTTTGTAAATACATGCAAACAAAACAATTTAGACAACCATACAACCAATGAATAATCAGAAACAACCCAACAAACAGTACTGTAGCCAACCCTGAAAATTGAATGAAGTCAGTGACTCAAAATCCCCCTTCCCCGTAACCCTCCCCCCCCCCCCCCCCACCAAAAAAGTAAAGAAAAATAAACACTTGAGAACAGGAATTTTCGGACAAAGACACACCAAAATGAAAGTGAAGAAAAATGAAACGAAAGAGAATAGCCAAGAATCTGTCATGCGTCGACATCGCAATCTGTTGGCTGAAATCTCTTTTGATCAGAGAAATTGACAATAACAGGAGAGCACATAATCTTAAGCTTATGATACCTCGACTTCCAAATACCTATCTTGAACTTGATCCTTCCTCTAAGTTGTACATCAAGATCGACCGCACCACCAGTCCTCTCTAACCTCAAGTGTCTAGCCACATCGCCTGGTAGTTCCACACCATGAGCCACGGGTGACACCCTCAAGCGTGTTACATTCCTATGAGCTTGAACGAAGCTCGGAATCCCACCCATCGCCACGTACTGCCCATCGTAACGCACTTTAACATCAATTGTGTCGTAGTATAATGACACCCTCTTGTTAGCATTGTTAGCTCTTAAGACCATATTGAAGGTGGAGTTAAGGTGCGAATCGGATAAATCGTAGCCTTGAATCCAGGCTTCGTCGACCGAGAACTGAAGCTTCTTCGGCTTGATCACCAGCCAAGTTATGAGTGCGATGAGGCCAATGAGGATGATTAAGCCAATAAGCACAAAGGCTATTGTACGGAGTAGATTCGATCGAGGTGGTCGTTCTGTGCTCTGACGCCCCGCCATTTTTTGGTGGGACAATGTTACTGGGCAAGTTTGTGGAGGAATAATGAGGTTGTGGTTGCTGTGTAAATATTTTTGGGTGGGTGATGTGTTTTATAGGGTTAAGATGTTGTATGGTTGCTTGATTCTTTGATCTACTTTTCTTCTCATTTTTTTTTTGTGCGGAAAATTAATATAGGTTCCGTTGATTCTTTGATTAGCGAATGTGTTATTCGATCGCTCAAAAGAACTGGTGTATGTACGTAATTTTTTTCTTCTTTTGTTTTTTTCCTACCTTTTTTGCTGTCACTGGGGATGGCTTGCAACTTTTGGTTTCTTGTATGAAACTCAAGACATCTCGTACTCATAATTTTTTATGGGAGCAAAGTTGGCAATATTTTGAGGACGGATGGGATGAAGAATCAGCTGGATGAAACTTTCTCTCCGTAATTAATTGCGTATATCTTCTGTGGATGCTTGGCAGGGTGCATGAAGAAGATAGATAACCTTCGGGTGGATCGATGAAACTAGAGATCGATCTACCCGGCCGCCGGTGGCTTTTTTTTTTTTCACTTTGCTAAAGTTGGAAAAGAGATGCAGTTGGATTGGTCAAAGATAAATGTACCAAACCCAAGATTGAGGATAACTACAGCGAGATCTTCGTCAACATAGCGTTTAAGTGAGTTTTTCTTGTGCTGCTGCTGCTTCTTTAATCCAAAGAAGATATTCTCAAAACAAAATAATAGGAGTAGTGCTTTATTTCATAAGCTCTTTTCCTTTTCCGCCCTTTTTTTTCATTACTATTTCAGCAGCTACCTACAGCTCGCCCAGCCTTCCTCACCGACCTGCTACGTACGCAGATAAGCATCAACAAGATCATTCAAAGCGAAACCATCCCAGTTGGTTGTTGATCTTTTCTGTAGGCACTAATTATCATTTCCTCGTATTTTGTGAAACTTACAATTTGAGCAACCGAAGATCAATTCACAGAGTACTCCTGATTAGTCGCAGCTATGAATACAGATATGCTGCGTCTCCCTAGACACTAGAGCAACTTCTATGACATATTGATGTCACTATCGTAGTACCCACGATGTGGCGTTATAACCTAGTAGCTGAGGTCAGCGTAGCCTCGTGCTAATTAAGCCAGTTTGAGAAGAGATTATTGGCAGGAATATCAATAGATCCGATCAACTCCATCTAGATTCAGATCCGTCGAATCTTAAAAATTTTGACCGAATCTAATGGACAAACGAATTCTAAATGGACCTAAATAGATTCGACAATTTTTGTAAAAGATAATTAATGATTCATGTAAATACAAGTATATTTATATTAGTGTAATCGCATGCTAATTAAGCCAGTTTGATCAAAGATTATTGGGAGTGTTGTACCTCTAGTACAATTTTATTGTAATTTTAGTATAACTATAATTTACATATGATTAATTGTGTTGTAAACAAAATTATAAAAATATAATACAAATGCCATACAACACAATAGAATTATTGTTCTCATAGTTAATGCATTCTACTTATAATTATACCAAAGTTACAACATGATTATACTAAAGGTACAACATGATTATATTAAATGTATAAGTGTGGTCCTACCTAATTTATGTACAACCAAATACTCTCTCCCATTTTAGACAATCTAGGATATTTGAATTGCCTTAACCTTGCCATAATCAATTAAAAAAAATGATTACACTGGTATATGGATCAAAATACATAGTAGACGATGTAAGTTGGTTTTAAATTGACATGGCCAGTGTACCCTTGCTCAATAAAAAAAATCTAAGTGAATTTTTGAAAAAATGAAAATCTACATGTCAGTTTGGTATCATAGTCATCATGTATACCCCTACTAAAAAGAGCCTTTTTATCAAAAGTATATGTGATTGTTATTATGCCAAACTACCATGTATAATTCCATTTTTTTTAATTTGAAATATAATTATACATGGTAGTTGGGTGAAAAAATTATCGTGTATACCTTTAATGAATAAGTGTTGCTATAATAATGGTATACACAATGGTTATTACATTAAAATCATGGTGTATACATTCCACCCCCCCCATCATGTTTACCTTATTTGCTTCATATAAGTTTTCATTTACCTAATCCGATAGAGAAAGACCATCAGCAATGTTTAAAGTGAATGTTCCCTTACCCTTGTCATCATCTCATCAACCATCCCAGCCGTTGGTTTTCCTTATTTTTCTTCTTATCCTCTTTGTTGTTATCAACATGCTCCTCCTCTACTCATGGTATCCTTAGTTTTTTTTTTTAGCAAATAAGGATTTTTAAAATACCATAAATTTTGTCTTTTCTGGAAAACTTGAACTAAGTTATGTATATTTATACTATAAGTGTTGTTGTGGTGTATATATACTCTATATGTTTATAATTTTTTTTCTTTGATATGTCTTGTGGAAGTAAAAAAAATACTAGCTATAATATCAAATTGTTTCTAAAAATAGAGTAAATAAAGAAAATAGATGGTGTTGTAGTGCATCGCATACTTTAATGACTTCATATGTTTTATTTTTATATTTTACATATTGCATTACATGCTTTAACTACTTCCAAATCTATAATTTATATTCTCTTTTTCAAGTATAGATTCTCATGTAGATTATTGACCTCATAGGTCAAACAACGTCATTGTCTTTTTTTTATGCTAACAAACTAGTCTTGAGAACTAATCTGTTTGCTTAAGTATGCATGTACTATGAATATCAAACAAAGAGATCTAACCACACCTATGCAAATCATTTTTCTAATGTGCATTTTAAAAGAGCAATCAAGTTTCAAAGTAAAAGAGAATATTGTGTGAAGATAACCAACACTTAAAGTTTAAGGATCATATTTCTATAGTCTTAGGTTTCTTGTAAAGTGTTAAGTTGATCAATTTCACATTTTAATCAAAAATCTTTAAAAATATTTTAAAACAGTTGATTTGAATTTGCTTCATAAGAATTCATGGTTGGCATTGATTTCTAAATCTTTCAAAGTGTTTCAAATATGTTGTTTAGTTCTAATCAGAACTAATCGATCGATCTCAAGACCGATCAACTAGTTTTATTCAATTAAGAGCATGAAATGAGTTAAACACATACAAATCAACCAGCACAACAAACCGATCAACTAGTTTGAGCAACTAGTCAATGGGCTTCACTCCTATAGAAACCCTTTTTGTCTCTGTTCAAACTCATTGAATAGCTTTGCCAAACTGATATATTGATTTGACCAATCAATCTATAGGGTTCAATCCTATAGAAACTCATTCGTCTAAGTAAAAACTCATCAAATGGTTTTTATCCAATCGACTGGTTTGAATAAAACGATCTACTAGATGCATGAACATATCGAACGATTCACTTAACCATGACACTGCTGATATATGTTCATAAGACCAACTAATTACTATACATAATTGATTGACTTTTTTGGGTAATAGTAACTTTCTATTTCATGTATGAACATAATCAATTGATTGGTTTGAACCATCGATCAATTGGTCGTGCTATCGATTGACTAGGTCGACCAAACCAATCAACTGACAAGCATTAAATTTTTAATTTTCTACCTATTCGAAGACACATATTTTGAGGAATTTTATGTCTAATGGCTACATGATGAGGGTGATCCTTATAAATAAGCTCCCTAGGAATTTATTACAAATTTTCAATTATATTTATTGTGTAATTAAACATCTACTCTTAAATTATTTAGTTACTTATTTAAACTCTCTCAACTTTCAAATTCATATTCTTTATTGAAAAGTGATCACTACTCACTTCTCTTAGCTAGAATTGATCTTCAATTGCAATATCTTTTATTACATCTTGCTATATTACTTTTCATATAAAGTTTTGCACTTTCATATATTGATTTTTGGTGAAAATCAAATGTAATCACAACCATCTTATACAATTCATTACAAAGGGGTTGGTGAGTGTTTACCTATCATTCTTGATAGATTCTTATTGAGAGTCTAAAGAAGATTAATAGGTTAAATTGTAAATCGTCTAATAGAGGGTCATCAAGATTGTAAGGCTCATAAATTGAGAGAATAGTGATCGTCAATAAAAATATCTCACTATTCAAAGTGCAAAAAGAAGAATCTTTTGGTAGTGGATGTAGAGAATAATTTACTCTTGAACCACTCTATATTGTGTGTAAATTTTTTATTAGTAATTTCTGCTCTAAAAAGACCCTATTCACCCCCTAGGACTCTTTAATAGATGATGCACATGCTTAGGAAGGAAACACCTAAAAGAGAGGAAGAATTAGGTTTATGCATATTTCTAGCACTAAATAAAAGTGTATTAGGTTTGATGTTGATTTTACTTATTTTGAGTATCCAATGGGAAAGAATAGGAATGTGTTCATTGATTACTATGACTCTAGGGCTCATCTGCACATCTCAATCACATATTATTATTAGAGGGATGTCCTAAACGATAAAAATGATGAGGTATGGGATGACATACGGAATGATTTAAATATTTGAAATAAATGTGACAGAATTTTGTTATTGCCAACATTTTTTTTACCCAAAATTGCTTACACAAATCTCAAATTTCCATATTTCAACCAAAAAACACGTAATATCCCTAAGTCACCTAAACACCTCAAAGCTTATTATTATCATAACTTAAACCATACTCATCCAAACCCTAACATATTATATATCAAATTTAACATAAAAACCTTAGGTAATATAATGGCATATTTTTTTTCCCACAAAAACTCACAAAAAGACCCAACTACTTCTAAGTCCAAAAATCACCATTAATCCACAAAAATTCCACATGCTTCTAATACTCACCAAGGTTACACACCATTACTAATGCACTATTAGCATCTCAAATATATGATTAGCCTCCATTAAAACTGTAACACCCCCAAAATTCACTACTGAAAAATTTTGTTAATTAAAAGAAAATTAGCAGAAGCAAATTAATAAACCGTGAACTTTGGGGATATTACCGCCACACTTAGTACCAAACCGGTTCACTCCTACCGTTCCAGTACCAAGTGCTAAGGCTAAAAAGGTAAAAGACGATTTTACGAGAAACTGAAGCATATAAAAATCAGAGAAGCACAGTAAATAATTTACGAGAGTAAAATCAAACAACGGTGGTTACAAAATAACAAATACATTGAAGTTAAAAGAGATAAATCAAAACCCTGGAATTTACCGGATAGTACCTTACGCTCCCACTTGAATAGCACCGAACACGACCTGAAAGGGGCACTGCCTATTGAATAGGCAGGGGCCCTATGAAGGGAACCCTTCAGTACTACGGTACTGAGTAACCCTTTAAAAACGCACTTAAAAACAGGCACGCAATGTCACACATGATATACTAGGATATCCGTTCATAACGACATATGTAAATATAACAATCAGATCCATACATTCACGTATTCAACAGGTCAATCAGATATTAATGGTGTATACGTAACATTCACCTTTGTCCATTCGCATACTTAACAAGTTAACCGAATACTAATAGGCCATAATGAATAATCGATACTTTAGGGCCTTAAGGCTAATAGTCCATCATTAATCAATCATCTCGGATTTTAAATGTCCATGTGAGTGCGGGAACCCCACTATTATAGCCGGTGGATCGGAAATATATACAGGGCAAAACGCTCCTGGCCACTATTATTCGCCGGTGGACCGGTCTGGCCCCGACTCACAAGGTATTCCACTATAAGTGATTAGTATCTTCCCCATATCTTATCGATTTTACGTTTGGTTTGCTGAGCACGGAATCCCCCACTATTATAGCTGATGGACCAAAAATATATACAGGGCAAAACGCTCCTGGCCACTATTATTCGCCGGTAGACCGGTCTGGGTCCGGCTCAACATCTTCCTCTTTAAGTGATAAGTGTCTTAAATGTATCTTATTCGGAAGTATTTCACCCTTGACATGCATGGCTAACTATATCCACACTTATCCTCCCAGGAGGGCCCGTCCCATATCTTGAGACTTCTGCACCTCCTAACTCGGTTTTCTCCAAAAACCCTAACTCGGGCCTATGTGGCCCATCCTTCTCTATCGTACACATCCCGACTATTTCAACACCCCACACGTCACGACCCTTAGATCCAACCATCACTTTCTACCCCACTCATTCTCTTTTACTTTTATTATTTTCTTTTTCTTTTTCCACCTTCTCACATTAGGGTTTCTTCCTAAACCTAGTTTGGTCTCCTACGCACCCTTATACTGTCCCACTCCCACGTACTATTTTTCGCCCGAAGCTCCCAGACACCCAAACGACACTTCTGTTACCTTCCTCACGTCCCGAGGTAACTTTCCATACGTAAAGTCTGCCCCCATGCGGACTCTAACCATCCCATGCATACCCTAGTTTTTCCCATACCTACATTAGCCAACTTACTTCCCCTTGGTCATCTTTCTATCTCATTACTCTTTTTTCATGCCTCTATGCCTGATTACCACATTAATTATCCTAGTATGCATGTCCCTAAGGGCCACATCACATCACATCATAAAATATAGCATATCCATATCAGCACATACCAAAAGGGGCACATGAACACACCTTGGTTCCAAGCCATGCCACACGTGAAACAATTAAAATAATAACATATAGATCTCGACGTAAAAATTATACAGGGCATCCAAGGCATGTAGGACATATAGCACACATTCGACTTTAGCTACACCCTTACTCGGCTTAGGTTACCGAGCTATCTTTCACATAAATTAAGTCACTAAACGCCCTTTATAATCGTTACACTTATTATAATTCCCATTTAGTTGGTTAGATTACTACTTTGCCTTTTTTCCTTTGCTATAATTAATAAATTATCCTTGAGTTGGTTAAATTACCAAATTACCCTTCCTCCTATCCTAATTATCAAATTAATCCTTTATTTAGTTAATTACCAAATTAACCCTTTATTTGGTTAATTACCAACTTACCGTCCTCTATTATCAATTACCAACTACCCTACTCCGTTATCAAAATTACCAAATTACCCCTGGTTGGTTAAATTACCAAATTGCCCTTTTATATGATCATAATTACCAAACTACCCATCTCCTTCATCAAATTTACTAAATTACCCCTTAGTCATTTAAATTACCAAATTGCCCTTTTTAATTGTCATGATTACCAAACTACCCTACTCCATTATTAAATTATCAAATTACCCTTTAGTTATTTAAATTATTATTTTACCATTCTCAATTACCAATTTACTCCCTTCAAATTTCCACATTTACCTCTTTGATTTACAAAATTACCGTTTTACCCCTTTACCTTCAACTTTACCATTTTACCCCTTAACTCCCAAAAATTTCCACATCGCCCTTTTACTTATAAAATTTCCATTTATCCTTAATTATGAAATTACTATCTTACCTCTTTTAATTTCCAAATTATCATTTTGCCTATTAATCACAAAATTACTACCTTACCCTCTAATTATAAAATTACCAACTTGCCATTTTATTACAAATTACCAAATTGCCCTTTTATTACAAATTACCAACTTGCCCCTTTTATTACAAAATTACAAAATTGCCCTTTTATTATAAATTACCAAATTTCCCCCTTTTATTGCAAAATTACAAAATAACCCTTTTATTACAAATTACCAATTTGCTATTTTGTTATAAAATTACCAATTTATCCTTCCACTTACAAATTTACCATCTTACCCCTTATTACTCCACTTATATTAAATTATTATTATTACTACATAAAATGATTAACTTTAATCCCTCATTTTCAACTCTTATAATTAATGTAACATTATTAGCACCCATATATATTCTAGGCCATAATCTTGTACAAGATATATTAATAAAATCCCTTGAGGCTCATGGAATACTAATCATACATTAAGATCACAATAGCATCATACAACATAGGTAATACTTAACATTTTCATTAATAACCAACTTCTACCTTAACCATATCTCCAAACATAGCACATAATCTGTCATACTTCATTTTCATCAACCAACACAAGAAAACATATATAATATATTAACAACATATATCAAGCATAATACACATTAAAAATGCCTAATGTGCTAACATATGCTAATCCATGAGTTTAAGCGGGATTTAACGATTACCTCGGTTTTCGCAAAAACGAACCTTACCGGTATTCCGGTTAAAGGTCCAAGCTTTGATTACCAAAAAAAATACCTTAAAATTAGTAAATAAATAGGTCAAGAAACCCAAAAACTCATGCTGCTAATGCAACATGAGCTTCATGAAAATAAATGGGGAGGAGGGCTCGAAGGAGGGGTGAAAATAGGAGGGATATGCATTTTCGGGTTGGTGGTTTGGGGCTAGAAAAGAAGGTGGTTGGGGGAGGATTTAGGGCAAAGGGAAGGGTATAGAGGTGGAGAGGGGGTGTAGGTGGTGGTCGGGGATGGGTTGATGGCGGCTAAGGGTGGCGGCGGCGGCGGCGGCGAAGCCGCGAAGGTGGCGGCTGAGGAGGGAGGTCGAGATGGGGCTAGCGAGGAAGGAAAATGAGGAGGAAAATGGAGGCTTTCGAGTGACGGTTTCAACCAAAGGAGGATTGGGGATGGTAGAGGGGGTTGAAGGTGGCTCAGGTGGCGGCGGAATGAGGCGTTGCAGGGCAGTTGCCGATAAGGGGGTAAAGAAGAGAAAAAGAGGAGAGGAGGAAGGATGGGGGCTGTGGGGTGGCTTGATGGGGTTGTGATCGGTCAGGGGGAGAAGCAGAGGGTGGCAGGAGGTGGTGCAGGTGGTGGTTGAGGCGGCGGCAGCGGCGGAGCTGGGCGGCGAAGTTAAAACAGAGAGGGTGAGGGAAGGAGAAGAAAGGAAGGAAAAGAGAGAGGCTCAGGGGCATGTGAGGCTCAAAAAAATGCAGAGTGAGCCTGGAAGGAGGTATAAATAGGAGAGGAAGATAAGGGAAGGGATAGGGATCTCGAGGGTGGCGGTAGGCGGTAGGGGGATGGGGGTTGCAGGGAGAGGGAGAGAAAGGTGACGGTAGGGAGAGGGAGAGGGAGACAGGGGTGGTGGGACCAATATGGTCGGAAAACGACGAGAAGGAGAGGGAGGGAGACAGGGGAGAGGGAGCTGCAGGTCCGACGGCGAAAAGGGTGGAGGAAGGCCAAGATTATCACCGGTGATGGTGGAAGAAGAAATAAAGAAGAAGAAGAAAGTGTCAGGGGGCTGCTGGGCGTGCGAGCGATGGGCAGACCGACCGAAGGAAAGAAAGAGCCGGTCTGGTCGAGGAAGAAAGAAAGGAAAAAGGAGGAGGCGGCTGGGCTCATGCGCAGGAGGAAGGAGATGGGCCAGGCCCAATCGCGCATGGGTGAGGGAGGGAAGTAGGCCAGCGACGACCCAAAGAAAAGGAAAAAAGGAAGAAAAGAGAAAAAGAAGAAAAAGGAGAAGGAAATGGGAAAAAGGAAAAAGAAAAGGATAGATGGAATAAATAATTTAATTGATAAAATAATAAAATAGAATAATTTTGGGTAGTAAATTAATTTAATAATTTAATTTAAGATAATTAAAATATAAGGGTTAAAAAGGATATTTTTTTTTGTAAAAATAGGGTTTAAAATTTTATTTAAATAATAAGAGTATAATAAAATAACAAAATATTTATTTTAATTTATTAAATATTTATACCCAATTTTATTTACTCAAAAATCCATAAAATAATTAAATTAAATTAATTTAAAGGCTAATTTATTCCAAATAAGATTTATTTATTAAAATATAAGCTTTTAAAAAATTTGGGGGATTACAAAAACAACTCATAAAAATCATAAATGGTCTTAAGGCCAAATGTAACATCCCCATTTTTATAACTAGATTTTTCTTACAAGACATTTTGTGGAAGCTAACTAGGAAATATATAGTATTACCGCCATATCCAACATAGGAGTGGTATGACCAATAACTTACCAATGCTGGGTGATAGACTAAGAAGTAATCATATTCCAAGATTCAAAAGTGGTCATCACCTAACACGAGTCCGATAAAAGACTATAGAAAAATACTAAAAATAAATACAAGATCAATAAGATATGTTAGAGCTCTACAAGAGTAAGACAAAATAGAATACATGATCCCAATGATCCAAACCACAACTCTTAATGAGCTAACTATGGACTCAACACTCTCAACCTTATATAACCAAGTGTGAGAACCTGCACATATTGAATTGGTGTGGTATCAGTACGATGAACATACTAAATAAGACCTAACTATCGCACATAATCATACTTCGCACAAAATACATTGTCACATTATACATTATGCATAAATAGAGGGAACAAATGTAACATCCCAAAATTTACTACTGAAAATTTTCATTTGCAACGTTAAGCGCGAAAGCTAAAACAGTGAAAACAAAGGGTGTTACTGCTACATTTGGTACAAGTCCAGTTTTCTACCATTCTCATACCAAGTGCTAAGGTTAAAATCATTACTCCGCTTAGATTAATAACATGATTACATAAATCAGAATAGAGAGACGTTAGATAAATACCATGCTAATTAAAAACAACATCAATAGTTTATAAAAATTAAGAGAGAAATTATAGGAGGACATAAGGGTCCAAATACAATTGAAAATAAGATAGCAACAGAGACACTGGATACTCCTATGCTTTCCAATCTGGACTACTAATATTTGGCTGAACTCGGAGGCTGACCTGTAAAGTCTACTATTCATTGAATAGGCAGGGGCCCACGAAAACAAATCCTTTAATACAACGGTATTGAGACCCTTTATACCAACCTAATATGATAAAATAGTATGGAACACATGTAAGGCATACAACTAACAGGGTATAAGACCTATATATACATACCTATGAGAATTGATATACAATAATTATTTAGACAATCAGATTCCATCAAGGTCATGTACTACTCATGTTCATTCATCTGAAATAACTAAACTTACCAATAAATATCCCAGAGATACTCTCTGAAGTAATAATTTAAAACCCAACTCTACACCAAAATTTTAACCTTCATAGCATAATTTATGTCTCAACATCAATCCCAACCAATTACATACATCACAAGTATGTTCACAAGTATAATATACTAAGATTCATATCATTCCAAGTATACTTATAGGTACAATATAATCAAATCCCTAACATCATAGGTATACTTACAGGTACGGTATAATAAAATCCATAACATCATAGGTATACTCACAAGTACAGCATAATAAAATATATAATATCACAAGTATGCTCATAGACATATACCAACACAAATAAGCACGAAGGCTGTTATTGAAACCATAGGTAGGCATAAAGGCTACTACCAAAATCATAGGTAAGCACAACGGCTGCTATCAAAATCATAGGTAGGCACAAAGGTTGCTACCAAACAATACAATAATCCAATAATCATTATTTCAATCAAATCATATCATTTTTTTATTTACTTTATCGAGGGGAGATCAATCAACCTAGAGACACAAAGGTACTCCAATCATACTGGTGCACCACGACAACATGGTATCCTACCGACTATCAACCTAAGGACGCAAAGGTACCCTGGTCGCACTAGTATATGAAGGTAACATAGTACTCTACCAACAAGGATACCTAATCCATAAGTATGCATACTCCCTATTAGTCTGTAGAATAAAATAGAGTAAGATATAGGGCTTGACTAGGGCACTAAGGCACTAAGGCACACCATCAAAAATCCATAATATTAACCATGGACTAAACCATGTCCTTAGGATAACAACCCTTAAGGAGCTACCATTCTCGATTTCGAGGTCTTTCACTTTAATATTAGTATTTTATTAAGGTGACCACAAAATCGCATACAAAATAAATAAATCCAACTTCCATACTTAACCATTTTTTCGTATTTCCAATCATCTAAGATAACCATAATCAAGCTCAATATCGAGGCCAACATTAAAATATACTAAGGTCATCCTAGGCTCAAGTATTCACATCTGGACACTTTAGACCAAAAATGACCAAAATATCCCTAAGACCAAAATTTTTAAATTATCATCTATTTAAATACTAATTCTATTTTATTTATTAACTTGTCATGAAAAGGCTAAAACACCATAAATAAAGTATTTCTTACGCAGTTACAATTATTAGATATGCTAAATGACCATTTTTCCCTTATATATAATTCTGCATATAAAACCCTATTATGCACTTTTAATCCATCTAAAAAACATGCTCACATACTTAACAACAGATAATACATATAAGACAGACTTTTCAAGATAAAAATTATAACACACTTAAAATAGCCAAATTAGCCCTAGGGCACTTATCCGTAATAATTATTCTAGAATTATGTTCAAGCATGCTCAACTTATTATCTTATACATACCTATTATACGAAATATTTTCCTAAGATAATAATCATTTTGATCACACATTCGTACTTGATATATTTATATAAGATAACATGCTCATTTTTCTAATTTTCATGATAACAATTAATAATACATAATTATATCGTAACAATTCATACTTAACACATTTCACATATAAAAACCCTAATATGCTATCAAGTAATATTTATCATTTTAGTAGAGTATAACGATTACCTAAATTTCAGCAAAAATGTAAAAATAGCAATATCCCACTAAAGTTATCGGATCACACTAATTAACCTTTTGTACCTAAAAATAATACTGCAATTCCCAAATTAATATCTATTAGGTAAAATAATAATTATAATAATAAAATATTTATTTTTTGAAAATTACCAAAATACCCTTACATTTAATATGGGTACCAAAATTTATAAGATAAAATAATTCACTCAAGCGGCACATGCAGCGTGAGGACTACATACACCAAAGGGGGTTGTTGTTGCTGGCTGGAAGGTGAGGTAGGGAAAGGTGGCAACTGGTGGTGTTGGTGGTTGGGAAGGTGGTGCTACTGGTCGGTGGTGATGTAGAGGGTTGCATGATCAGTGGTGGAAGTGCGGAGGGAGAAAGGGAGGCTACAGGATGGGCTACATGACGCAAGAGGAGGAGAATGGTGGTGGAGTTCCTAGGCTAGGTTTAGTGGGGGTGGTTGCATGCGCAGGTAGGGTCGTGGTGGTGGAGGTGTTATGATGGGCTAAAGTTAGGAAGTGCGCAAGATGAAGAGGGGGTGGTATGCTGGGGAGGAAGGGAATAGGTTGGGGTACATGCTAGTGGTGGACTGTGATGTTGGAAGTGGTAGTGTGGAGATGGTTGGTTGCTGGGGCTCATCTCGGTAGTGGAGGTTGCTGGTTGGACAAGGGCAGGGAGGTGGGTGGTGGTCAACAGTTGGGGAAGTTGAGTGCACGGGAGGTGGTGTTGTATAGGCTACTAAGAGTTGATGGTGGAGGGGCTGGAGCTGGATGATGATTCGAAGGTGGAGGTTGCAGCGGAGGGTGTTGGATGGTTGGGTGCTGCATGAGATGTAGGAAAGTGGAGGGGCAGTAAGAAGAGGAAGAAGATGAGAAGGGAGGTTGTGGCTGCTGAGATGGTGGTGTGGGGCTGAAATGTTGTGCTGGGATTAGTTTGGTGAGGGACATATACAGGGAGAGAGTTGGGAGGAGGTTGCTGTTGGTGGATGCATAGTGCTTGCACAGTTGGTGCATGCAGGGGAGAAGGAAGGAAGGTGGTGGTGTGCTATATGTTGCTGATGAGGCAAGATGGTTGGGTTTGGCTCAGGGAAAGGTTGAGGAGAGATAAGGCTAAAAGAGAGAGCTAGGAAAATTCATGGCTGGCAGTGGTGACTGGGAAAATCAAACAAAACAGAGAGAGGAAAGGGGACTGGGTTGAACTAAAAGGAGTCAAGAGAAGAGAGGGAGTTGGGCGACAGGAGAAGGGTTGTGTGTTGTGTGTATATGTATATAATGCAAAGGGTGCTAGGTTGAGTGAAGTGAGGAAATGATGAAGACAGGGAGAGTGTTTAGGGGAGAGAATTGGGGTAAGCAATGGGTAATATTATAAGGTAAAATAGTGGAGTAAAAAAATAGTTTTATTTTTATTTTAGATTAAGTTTGGATAGATTAGGGTACCAGGTTAAAAAATAATTTGGAAAAAACAATCCAGATTGAGATAGGTTTAATAGAATGGAAAAAGATCAAATAATTGGAAATCAATTTTAGGAATTTTTTTGGGTTACGGGTCAAAGATATTAATAAAATATTTAGGATAAGATTTATGAGTATAAACTAGGATTAAATTTAATAACCTAATTTCTATCAAATTTTAACCTGATTAAATTTATATTTAAACCATCGTAATAATATGAATAATAATAATAATAATAATTTTAATATTAAACCTCCTAAAATAAAAATAATTATAAATAATCATATAATTATTAATTTATAATTATAATTTTTTAAAATGGGGTAATACAACAAATCACCAAGACATCTCTAGTAAATCCATCCTTCTTAATATTTGATCATATTGAGATGAAGTATACATGGTACATACTTACACTTAACCACATAGGGTAACTTCAAGCTAGCAACCTAAGGTATAAACATTGTACAATTTGGAGTCATAAAGAATTCAATAAGCATAGATGAATCAGATAAAACCTATATGCATCTCTATCATACTTTTCAACAAGTATTGCATAAGATATATAAGTTAAATGCACAATTAAAGAAATCACATAATCCATAGGTATATGAATTCAATCTTTGAGGCACAATCCTAGACATCCAAACTTACCACCAATAGACACAATCTATGAGGAATAAACAATATCAACAAAGCATACAATGTAATACCCCAAATTGAGCGGAGTGCTACAAGGATTGATATGGCTACTTATATCAACATGGTATACCATCCTTTTGGTGATTCCATCCTAAGAACTCCACAGTTAAGCGTGCTGGCCGTGGAGCAGTTTTAGGATGGGTGACCTTCTGGGAAGTTCTAAAAATTTCTCGGAAAGTGTGTGAGTGAGGACAAAGCACACTGAAAGGACTCATGTTGATCTGTGGGGCCAGCCGATCAATCCGAAAGCACTTCAAGGTAGCCCCCGCGTGGTTGTATCAACTCGGGGTGTTACATACAAGCCCAAGAATATATGGATATCTATCCTATCACAATAAATAAAGTTAAGGGTACAAATAATAAAGCATAAAATCTAAGTTCATATATGGACTCCAACGTCATACCATAATTGTAATACCCCCTTTCTAGAAACCTTAATTATAAACTGGTAATGTGTGTATTAGTTGTAATACTTATTTTAGGATATTTGGTAATAAATATATTGTTAATATGTGTATTATTACTATGACTTATTATACATAAAATTTAATTACGTTAAAATTTGCTAAAGAATGTGTATTGAATTTTAAACCTAAGTTGGATCTTAATGGGTATCCGTTGAGTCGAGTAAACCCTAATTCTTGTAACTTAATAATTTTATCTGAATATTTTTCCCTATTTATTCACCTAAATAATTGCCCCTACCCTATGCTAGATTTCTATTACGTCACCCTACTCCCTCTACCCTAGCATACTTTACTCCCGCACGCCATGCCTTACACCTTACCTCCTTCTCCCCATGTTTTCCTCTCCTTGTTTTGCTCCACATTTTTCCTCATGCCATCCTTTGCTTAACCCTTTTTCCTCTCCCATTTGCGTCATGCCTTAACCCTCCCAAGCAAGCCTATGTCATCCCCTCCTTCTCCCAAGCTCTTTCATGCAAAAACCCTCTTTATTTCTCCATTGTTGCGCCTTCATCCTCACCATTTTTATCTCCAATGCACTCCACCATCGCTCCCGTTCCCCTAGCACCGACCACTACCACCGATCCCTTACCCCTACACCGGCAAATCCTACCGAAACCACCTGAAAAACAATATATAACCTCACCAAAATCAACCCACATCCATCATCTAACCACACCAAAACTTTTCCTTCCCCTAGGCTTCGATCGTTTCCACCAAAACCACCACCACACCACTGATCATCCATGTCATTCCACCCTCATCTCCCTCGGCCAAAACTACCACACCTCACCCTTCTCCACTAGTCAAAATCACCAAATTCCTCCCCTCCTCCTTCAACCAAATTTACCGAGGCTCACCCCGTTTTGCTACACCATTATCCACCGTAGCCTCTCCCTCCACCTTTGATCTTTTGTTCCACTTTCTCCTCCTACCCTTATTTCACCTTTTCTTCCCATTATCCCCTCCCTAGAACCGTCATTCCTACCAAAGACACCTCCCTAGCAACGACCTAAGTTATCGTTGCTCCTCCTCTATTTCTTGGCAATTTCCACCGAGTCCTCCTCTTTTGTTGCTCGAGTTTTTTTTGGCTTCCTTTGTCTTAATTAAATAGGCTAGTAATCCTTGTGTTTTTTAGTAATTTTATGTAATATTAAATGCTAATACATATGTTTTTAGGTGTTAAATTCCTAAGTAATTCTTGAGGATCTTAGAGAAGACTTTTTTAGTGATCTTAGATTAGGTAAATTCAATCACTCATAAGACGGTATAATTTATGTCCGAGCATACTAGGATTGTTTATACCTAGAATCATACTAGGGTGTTATGCCTTTTAAGTATTATGACATACATGATAAATTGATAATATATTGAATGAATGATACATACAATTGTTGTAAGTTAAGCTATATGCATGAGTAATATGTTGTATGTTTTACATCCGCATGTCTAAGGTTTTGTTAATATTTTCATTCTTGTCAAGTTATGATATAAATGACATGTTAAATATCTCATGATTGCTAAGGCATAGTGGTTAAGGTTATTAAGATTCACATGGAAGCATATACACATGATTAGGGTTGGCTTATGATGATTTTTATTCGCATGACCTAAGGTTAGAGATATTTCTCTACATATATTGTGATGATAATTTTTTTTGTTTAAATGTGCGCATACATGCTTCATGGAAGATGTAATAAATGAGAATTTCATGATTAGGGTTTTGTGGGTATAACCCACTAAATGCATGAAAACTGAAAAATACAGTTAATCATTAAAATGCAAAAATTACCCACGTGCTAAAATAATGTGACTAATTGTCTTTTATTCTTTCCTAACAAATTTCTCATAATAATAATTTTTGGTATGGAAATGAATAAAATGATAAAACTAGAGTTTTGAAAGGCATTTTGGTAATTTTAACCAAATGTATCTTTTATGAATAATCATATGTTGGGATGGCCTTAGACTTTTGATCGGTTGACCTTAATGTTAACTAGGCTTCACATAGACCGATGACCTTAAGGTTTACATTAAAAATAAGAAATAAAAGGGAAAATGGTTAAGTATGGAAATAGAAAGTGTGGTGCAATACGTGACATTTGTGATCACCTCATAAAATATTAATACTTAAAGTGAAAGACCTCAAGTTGAGAATGGTTCTCTCTAAGATTAGCTACCCTAAAGACGAGGCATTAGCCCTCATTTATTTTGGTTTCTAGTGTGCCAATGTGCCCTAGTAATGCCCTATTCTACTTTATAGACCTATAGGCCCTATAGGAGGTATCGATATTTAAGGAATAGGTGACAAAGGTTGGAAGATATTGTGCTACCTTAGTGCACCGATATGACCGGGCATACTACTATGTCTCTGGGTTGGAAAGTAAGGGTATTATATCAACTTCGGATGTCAATATGATCGGGTGTACCACAGTATCCCTGAGTTGATTGTATCCATTTCAAGTAATGTAAAATGAAAGTACATGTTGTGTAACAGAATAAAAAGGAATTATTTGGATGCGTTGGTTCAGTAGTTGTCTCAGTGCCCTCCCATGGTATTATTTGGATGTATTGGTTCAATAGTTATCTCAGTGCCCTACCTTGGTAATGTTTTGGATCTATTGGTTATATAGATGTCTCAGTGCCCTACCTTGGTATTTGGAATTATTTTGGATTTATTGGTTCGGTATTTTTCTCAGTGCCTTACCCTGGTAATTGGAATTATTTTTGATTTTTTGGTTCGGTAGTTTCCTCAGTTCCCTACCTTGGTATTTGGAATCTATTTAACTAATCAAATATGTCTATTATACCTTGAAATGACAAGAAGTGAAATAGCATATTTTACTATTGAGCTTGTGATTAGATGTATATATATTATTATATGTGGCTATGGTATATGCTTTATGATCAAGCATGCTTTTCAAATTATGTGAGACTATGTGAAATGTGGGCATGTTAACTCTTGTAAGGTATTGTGATTTACTCAATATGAAGAAGTTGTATTGATACTACTTTTGTAGATAACTATGTGAAGGGTATAGAGTGGAACTAGGAGTACTATAGGGACAAGGAAAATAGCCCTTGTTAAGAGGTCCCATTTTTAAAGTAGGCCTTTAGGTCTAAGAGATAAGACAAACTGGTGTTGTACCTTTGGGTGCTAGTTTTTGGTTATGATCGATTTTCCTTTGGACTCTTATATCCCTTGTTGTATTTTGGTTATCTTATTGTACTTATAATATTTATCCATAACTACTACCTATGTATGGTATTCCATTTCCCCTTATTCACTTTGGTTATGGTTTGTTTTAGCCTTAGCACTTAGCATAAGAAAGTTGAGGGAACCAGACTTATGTTAATTGTGGTGGTAACACCCA
This sequence comes from Tamarix chinensis, assembly GCA_030549775.1. NCBI lineage: Eukaryota > Viridiplantae > Streptophyta > Magnoliopsida > Caryophyllales > Tamaricaceae > Tamarix > Tamarix chinensis. The sequence goes on along the minus strand of CM060173.1, from coordinate 82,577,848 downwards.
CTCATTCAATAATTAACACTTCCGTAAAAGTAATTTTTTTAAGTGGTAAAAATGGGGGTGTTACAATAATTGGATAACAACCAAGGGTATAATCTGAAACATATAACAATGTTCATATATAGACATCCCGTGCTACAACATGTTAATAAAATACATAGGACAACATAAATCAAATGAGCATCACACTCTGCCACAAATGAACAAAGGAATATGGGCATAATAAACAAGATATAGCCATCACGGCTAAGAATAAAATCATATGGCCATCATGGGCTAGGAAACAACACATAGCCATCATGATAAGAAATCTCAATATACGATCATCATGGATAGGAATCTCATTATATGGCTATTACAAATAGGAATCTCATCCTATGGCCACCACATCTAGGAATCTCAATGAATGGCCATCCCGGCTATAATCTAATTATATGGTCATCATGGCTAGGAATCTCAATAAATGGCCATCACTATAACACCCTCATTTTTTACTATCAAAACATATTGTTTCAAAAACATTATGGAAGAAAAAAAATAAAAATACATAGAAAAAACGAAGTGTTACCACTACACCTAACATAAGATTAACGTCTATCATTTGTCCCATGTTAGATATACGGAAAATAAAACTAGTAAATCCCAAATATGATAATAGAGTGCACAAAGGTAAGATATAAATATACTACATTAAAATGATTATAAAATTGGACCTTTGTGGGTCCTCCAAATATCTGAATGCATAGAATAGGGTAAATAGAAAGTATGGATATACATTAAAATAAAACAATAAAAGGGAAAGGTCCCAAAACCCTAGTATATTAAGGACTTACATAAGATCTACATATGTCTATGCTCTCAATTCCCAAGCCCAACACAAGATACGCAACCACCAACCATCCTCAAAAACATGTATATGGTCTTCAGCTCAAGGGATTGAGGAGGTGACCGAACAAACGAGCACACCAGTATGTTGTGTACCGAGTAAGCCAAGTTACTCTCTCAACGGAAGTATCAAGCATGCAAGGCTAAGATATAAAAGGAAAATCATACTAAGCACCTATTATGCCCATGCTATATAATTAGATATTCATGCTCTACATGGTCATATAATCCATCATGAATTCATGCCATGTTATGGCTTAGACAACTCATAACTTATCATGCTTACCAATACAACATAGATATTATGGATAGAAATATATAAGTACTAATAAGTTATTCCATTAGGTTTATTTTCCTAAGGTCACATGATCTATTATTAGTTATCCACCACCCATTATTCCTCTTCCTTTTTTTTTCTTTTTCTCTTTTTCAAGCAATGGACTGATTAAACCCCCATGGTCTCACATACTATGGAAGCCTATAAAGTATGGCTAAATCCAAGTAACCACCAATGGACATAAATTCCGGTCAAAGACAATAAACCACCTAGGTGACTAGATCCTTTAGTATCAATACCCCCTAGTACATCATTAGTGTCTAGAGTAAGTAAGGCATTAGGATCTACTAAGATCCTGCCTGAAGGTAAATCCTGATGACACTAGTAAACTCCTGAATGCATATTAACATCTAGTATCTAATCAAAAATCAAATAATATAGACCTATACATAACACAATCATCATTCACTTTAAGTGATTAGTGTGTTATTCTCTGAGGTTATGTTATCACATAGGGCCCATATAGCAACAAAGTAATATATGCACCAAACCATTCCAACTAAACCATTTTTATGCTCCAAACCATGTGGTGAGATCTATATGAATTCTTATCTAAGTTTAAATCAACCCATTAAGATAATCTATTTAGTCTAAAAATCCAAATTACATCATCCTTTTGTAGAATCATAGAATACATAATCTAGTTTTTCCATGAAAAACTTCCAAAGGCATTTATTGAGAAATACCATGAATTATGAACCATTTAAACCACCCAATAAATTAGTTAATTCATGTTAAGATGTGTGTTCTCACCATTAAAGAATCATATTGTAGCATAATATGATGCCTCAAATCATATCGAGTTCACAAGAAATAAAAATACTATGCTCTAGCTAAATTGATCGATCAATTTGGGCTAACCTGTCGATTAGTTTGGGTTAGCCAAACTCCAAAGTTCTCTCAAACCAATCGGTCAGTATGGTCAGACCAATTGACTGTTCTAAGAACAATTGGTAGGTTATAACATACCAGTTGATGGGTTTAAGCAGAGAGCAACCAAGGTCACTACAAACAACCCGGTCGATTAGTTTTGTCCAATTGGTCAACTATTCTAAGGACCAATCAATTAGTTTGGCTTAATGAGTTGATTGGTTTGCTCCTAGACAGCACATTACAAACATTTTAAATGTCATTAAAGCTATAAAATCTTCTAATATAGAAACCATAACACTGTCATAGTATAAGACCAAGATTTAATATGATCATATACTAAATCATGCTTCATTTATAAGAAATCAATCATAGTTTTCATGAATCAAGCCTTTTTCTTAGAAATCTTAAACACTCCAACATGCATCATTAAAATACCAAAATATCATGTGTGCATATAAAGATTAGAATGTTGTAGAGTACACTAACTCACATCCTTATTCATGCCATATTTCAAAGGTAAGAAGGACTTACTTGAAGCTTAGAAAAATATTCCACCAAAGAGGCAAAACCTTAAGTTGAAAGATTTCAACTTCCAAAACCTTAAAAAAAAATTAAAATAAAAAAAGAGGTTAAAACTTAAAAATATTCAACTAATCATTACCAAATGAAGAATCTCGAATTAGGTAAGAAATCAAAATTATCACCTCTAAGAGAAAATAGAGGAAATAATCAATTGAATGCAGAACTCAACCTTTACCTAAATTTAACTCTCCTTTGCTTAAAAATAAAATAAGAGGGAGGTAGAGAAAGGATCAGAAGAGAAAACTGAGTTAGAGTGAAAGCTCTACGTGGAGAAGAAATAACACAAGTGTTGAGAAGCTTCGGTGGTTTAAAAAAGTAAGGAAAAAATATGGTAAAGGTTATTTATAGCCAAAGAATAGATCAAGGAATTAGTGACGATGTGCAACAAATTGAAAATCCTAATTTTATGGTCCAAATTTGGGTTGAACAAGCAAATCAAGAATAGGTTGAATTCCAATCTAGAGCTCAAATGATGATTTTCTAGAGAATGTAGATTGAGTTCATCTAAAAAAGATTGATCACTAGAGAGAAAATGACAAAACGACGTAGGAAGCAAATCTCCCAATCGTGCAATGATAGTTGGAATCAAATAATGTGTCTCAGAGTCACATAGAGGATAGAGGAAGAAGAAGAATTATATGTGTCAAATTAAGAAAAATAAATAAGGTAAAATTATGATTTTAAGGTTGATTTAAATAAAAAGAGTAAGGTAAAATAGTTATAATAATTTATTAAATAAATTATCTAGATTTGCAAGTCAAAGGTTAACAAAAACAATTAAATTAATATTTAAAGATTAATTTTTTTGGATTAAAGGCTAAACATTCTAAATTAGGGTTATAAAAATTTAGGGTATTACATCCCTACCCCCTTAAAACAAACTTCGTCCCTGAAGTTCACGCATCATCACTAGGAACACATACGAGGGAACTTATGGCATCCTAAGGGTAACTACCCCCTTAAGGGCAACCCTAACTAACAGAAAAATGACCACAAGAAAAATCAACACACAGAAGCCAATGGTTCAAAATGACTAAGGAGGAAGCGGTTGCATATTAGAAGGAGACGCATTGGGATATAGCACTAGATCGTATATTTTTGATTGAATGGTCAATGGAATCACTCCAAACATTGAATCATGTTGAGTTGGATGCTACTAGTGGGTCAACTCTAAATACTGTACCTGAGATCTCTAAACTCTGTCATGAGGCATGCTATAGCACTCAAACCTCCTATACCCTAGTAGATCACAATTGTGGCACTGAATCAACTTTCCCATACGGGCCTTGCCTAGATGATCTCGATTACAACAACAATTAGTGTCGTGTTGGTATCTAATTACCTCTACTATGAGATCCATTCTTACTCCCCTAGTGTTGAACACTCAAAGCTCTATTACCATGATGCTGATCTTTTCCTCTGAAGTTCATCACTTTTTTCTTCCTCTTATCTAGGATGGAAGTATGCTCCTAGGCTAAAGTGGTGGCGACACACACCCACTCATATAAGGTAGCCAAGTCAGGAAAGACAGGTGGGCCAATCATCCTTCACATGCTAAAGTGAAGTCCTTACTTGAAATGGAAGACCATAGTATGATCACTAGTTGCTATGTCAAGAGCAAACCTCAACATTTTTTTGAATTGCATATAATACTCTCATACCATCAAACTTCCTTGAGTCAACTGCTTGAATCCCTTGAGCTTGTCCCTCTTGAGGCTCTCTATAATACCCCCAAAATTTACAACTGAAAAATTTTGTTTAATGAAAAGGTTTAGCAGAAGCAAAATAAAAAAATGTAAATTATGGGGATATTGCCGCCACACTTAGTACCAAACCGGTTCACTTCTACCGTTCCACTACCAAGTGCTAAGGCTAATTAGGACGGACATCAAACACGAGTCGATAATTAAAACGAGCATTCATAAAGAAATTAGTTGTTGACATACAGAAAATCAGAGTGTGGTAACCAAAAGAGGTACAAGCCAAAAGGAAGGTTTTAAAGTTCAAAACAATGGAAAACATCATACAACAGAGCAAAGCTAAATATAACAATACAGGAAAGACAAAGCAGAAGATAGACTCCAGCCATGTTAATCTCAACCCCCATATTAGGTCCAGGATTAACTCTCAGTCCCACCCAATGCCTAGTAAGTGTTGTAGGCATCAAAGATAGAATCACTGACCTACAACAAGTCAAAAGGGATTTCTACTCATGGGAATGAGTAGCACCCATAAACGGGTGGTCAGTACGCTACGTACTGAATAAGGTAACCACGCACTAAGGCCAACACATAAGAGCACATAATACAATCAGGATAATATGATAGCATACAATCTCTCAGGTAAATAAAGGCCAAATTGCAGTCCGGATAAACTAACTATTTAATCTCTGAATAGTACTTATTTTGCACCATACTTTTTATCGATCCATGCGAGTACAGGAACCCCACTATTATAGCCGGTGGATCGGTCATTTAAAGGCAAAATGCACCTAAATACTATTATATGCCGATGGATCGGTCTCTAGGGAAAAATTCTCCTAGCCACTATTATGCCAGTGGATCGATCTGGCCCCGACTCTCATGGTGTTCCACTATAAGTACTTAGTATCTTTTACGTGTCTTATCAAATTTAGGATTTGGTTTATTAAGCCTGGGATCCCCCACTATTATAGCCGGTGGATCGGTCACTTATAGACAAGAACGCACCTAACCATTATTATATGCCGGTGGATCAGTCTCTAGAGCACCTCGGCACCTGGCCATTATTATACCGGTGGATCGGTCTGGGTCCGGCTCAATAATCTTTCACTTTACATGATTAGTGTTTTACCATATCTTATTCAACAAATTTCACCCTAGACATGCATGGCTAACTATATCTACACTTATCCTCCCAAGATGGCCCGTCCCATATCTTGAGACTTCTGCACCTCCTAACTCACCCCGATATCCTTCCCTTATTCCACTTACTCACACTGGGAGCCCAACTCCTAAGTGTGTGGGTCATGACCCACTACCTTATACCCCAAAGTCCACTCACCGCTCTACCCTAGGATTTCCTCCAGAAAACCTAATTTGGGCCTATATGGCCCATCCTCCTCTGTCTCACACAACCTAAACTATTTTAACACCCCACACGTCACGACCCTTAGATTCATCCCTCACTTCATACCTCACTCATCCTCATTCATTTTTTGTATTATTATTATTTTCTTTTTCTTTTTCCACCTTCTCAAATTAGGGTTTCCTCCCAAACCCTATCTCGATCTCCTATACACCCTTATATTATCCCACGTACTATTTTTCTCCAGAAGCCTCCAGTCACCCAAACAACACTTCTATTACCTTCCTTATGCCTCAAGGCAACTTTCCATACGTAAAGTTTGTCCCTATATCGACTCTAACCATTCCATACAAAACCCTCGATATTTATCATGCAAAACCCTAAAATTCCCATGCAAACCCTAGTTCCTCCCATGCAACCCCTAGATTCTCCCACTCATTCATTTCATTTAAATCCCCCTATTCACCACTCATGGATCATGGATTATTTAGGTCATTCTTACCTATGTTAGCCAACTTACTTCCCCTTGGTTATTTTACTTTCCTATTTTTCTTTTTCATGCCCCTATCCCATATCACCACATTAAATATCCTAGCATGCATGTCCTAAAGGGCCACATCACATCACGTCACAACTTTCAACATATCCATATTAGCACATACTAGGAGAAAGCACATGAACATACCTCCATTCCAAGCTGCGCTACACATAAAATAGTTAAGATAATAGCACAAGGTACACAACATATAATTATACGGGACATCCAAGGCATGTAAGACACACAACATATATGAGGCCTTAGCTACACCCTTACCTAAAACGTCGCGAGGCTTGGAGCACGCTCCTACGCCTCCTTAGGGTTTTGGCTTGATTCCCCTATAAGAGGGAAATACTATGGGTTAATCTCCCTCTTGCCAAAATTACCATCATTTCCTATCTTATCCTTATTATGGCCTACTATTAGGGCTAATAATGATAATAGTAGTTTTATAATTAAAAGTAGGGTTATCATTCTCAAAATAATTAATCATGCCACTACTAACCAAAATAAGTCTTAGTGATGTTCGTAGTATTAAAATTAATAGTATAACTAATAATAATATTATTGTTAGTTTTAGTAATAATACTAATATCGGCCCAAACTCTAGTAATAATAATAATAATAATAATGCTAGAAATGATAATAATAATGTTAAGCATAATAAGGATAATAATTGAAAAGGGTAATAGTACTATAAGGGTCCCAACATTTATACTAATAATAAAGGTGATAATAGTCAAATTTAGTATTAATAGTGTTAGTAACAAAATAATGATAATAATAATGATAGTAGTAGTAGTAGTAGTAGTAGTAGTAGTAGTAGTAGTAGTAGTAGTAGTAGTAGTAGTAGTAGTAGTAGTAATTAATAATAATACTATTAATATTAAAAATCATTAACACTTATATAAAAAAGGTTTAAGAGTTAGGGAAATTAGAATACCACCTAGGCTTGGTGGTGGAGCCTGCAGCGATGGCGATGGAGGAGGAAGAGAGGTGGAGAGATGGGGGTATAGGCTATAGGAGAGGGAATAAGGGGGTGTTTGAGGTGGTGGAAGTTGTCTCAGATGGATAGGGGTGGAGTGGAGGTGGTGGTGCAGCCGGAAATGGCGGCACACGGTGGCCGAGGTAGTGGCCGAAGGTGGTGGAAGGTGGAGGAGGGAGAAGGAGAGGGAGGTAGGGAAAGACAGAGGTATGGGGAGGTAGAATAAGGTCCCCTAGTTGTTTTGGGGGGTAGAGGTGGTGTTATTGGCGGCAGAATTGGTGGTGGACGGTGGCACAAAGGGCGGCGAGAGATCAAGGTGGGTTGTTCAGGAGGGGGACTTTGTACGGCCAGGGTGGCTCATGAACGGAAAGGAAAAGGAGGAGGGAGGCTCAGTTCTGTAGAGGGTGGTGCAGGGAAGGTTTTGGTGGCCAGCGTGGGTGGTGGTGATGGCCGACGGTGGAGAAATGGTTGTTTGTTTGGGCGGTGGTACGCGATCGGTTTTTTGGGCTGCCAAAAATTGAAACCCTATTATGGCCACCTACGGGGGTATATATAGGTCGATTGGAATGGAAAACGACAAAGGGGAGCGGGATAATAGGGGACAAGGGGTATGGGTGCACCGACCGGTGCAGGTCTACCCTCGTAGACCATTTTCGACAGAAAGAGGGGATGGGCACAAGTAGGAGAGGGAATGGTTGGCTAGGTTGAAATGACAGGGAAGACGGCGGGGAAGAGAGGGGATGAATGGTTGGTAAACCGACGTGATTGGTAGTGGAAATTTCGGGGCCGACTGGGAAGAGTTGTAGCAACGCGAGGAAGAAGATGAAGAAGAAGAAAGGGGGAGGGGATGGACCAGGGGTCCGGGAGAAAAAGAAGAAAGAAAGAAAGAAAAAGGAATACCAGACCTGTTAGGAAAAAGAAGGGGTGACGCGGGCCTGGGCCGTGCAGGAGGAAGGGGAAAAACTAGACCGGAGGTGGGTTGGCCCAGGTCGGAGGGAAAGGGAGAAAAAGAAAGGGAAAAAGGTGGGTTGGGGTTAATTAACATATTTTGGGTATTTTGGGATATTAAAAAAATATTAATATTAAAATAATAATTAAATTTTCTTTTTAGGTTAATTTAGGATTTTTAAAAGATTTTCCTAAATTCCATTTTAATTAGAAAATACTCAAATTTTTTCTAATTAAATTATTTATTAATTTCTTCTAGATTTGCCGTAGTTAATTCCCTCTTATTTTTAATAAAAATACTTTATTTAATTAATTTTCCTAATAAATCCTTATTTTGGATAATTTCCTAAGTTAGGGTTTTGGGGTATTTCACTCTCAGTGTAGAAAATTGTACAAAGCATAGTCTTGAAGTGCTCCCAGGATATCAGTTGTTCTTATTGAGTATGAAAGCCTACCCACCAAACGTCTGCTTGTCCTCAAATAAAGTATGCAATTATGCTCGCCTTTTGTGCTTTTAGACAATCGATTGCCTCGAACATCCTATCAAAAGCCGATAACCAACCTTCTATGACAATGGGGTCTTCCTTTCCAAAATAGGCCAGTGGTTGATGATGCAAGACTCTTTGGATCCAGTCCTCTCCGATGCCCGCCTATGGGTGATATGAAAGTGGTGGAGGTTGAGGTTGAGATTGAGACATAGGAGGACGTCGAACGAACTCCATGAAAGCCTCAAATTCTCTCTCTAAATTGCTGACATGTTCATTAAGGTCCATGTTGAACTAGCTACAAAATGAAAGCATGTTAGGAAAGATGTTATCTTACAAGCACATAGCACATCAACACATGTCAAAGGCCATTTAGTTTACCCACACTCAATACTCACAAGGCTAATCTAGGTTTTAAAAACATACAGAAGAAGAAAATACCTTTTGCAATTAAAACATTTAAGGTTGTGAGAACTGAATCTCTGAGCAAAATGTTATTCTCAACAACCAAAAGCTCTGAACTGAAATTTTTTATTTTTTAAAAGTTTATTGTGAAAGCTAAAAATGTAAATCATAGGGTTTTATTGCAACGCTTGGTACAATCCCGATTTCCTCTATCATTTTGTTACCAAGTACTAAGGTTAAAACTTTATTCCACTTAAACTAATCATACAATTATAACAAGGAGTAGCAAGAGAGTTAAAGAAAATTAATAATATTTCTAATGGAACCGACTATCAATGGTTACAAAATGTTTGTGAAAGAAAATATATAGAGACATTAAGAATTATAGACTCTTCCAAATCAAAAGACACCGGACAAAACACTGGATAACCCTACACTCTCAACCCAAAGGATAGCCTTCAATAGATCTTGCAAGCTAACTTACATAGGGAATTGCCCATTGAATAAGTAGGGACCCAAGAAAAGGAACCCTTCATTACAACGGTAGTGAATAACCCAATATACAATACTAATAAGTAAGGTCCACATAGAACATATAAATGGCATCACAACAATACATGAACATTAAATTATACATGCATTAATTAAGATATCATATACTAACAATGCTCGTTCATCTATAAATAGCTAAACCTTACCAATAGAGCATCCAAGTGATGCTCTTTGCAATATAATTAGGAAACAACATCATTCTCAAGTCATAACCATGGTTAAAATTCTCATTATCAAAACCAATAGCTCTCATAACATAGGTAGACTCTCTAGCATAACCAATAACAACACAATCATCATAGCTAGGTATAAAGGCTACTATCAAGACACAAGTAGGCACAAAGGCTAATACTAAACCACAAGTAGGCACAAAGGCTACTATCGAACTACATGTAGGCACGAAGGCTACAACCAAACGATAAGTAGGCATAAAGGCTACAACCAAACCATTAGTAGACACAAAGGTTGTTACTAAACCACTGGTAGGCTCAAAGGCTGCTATCGAACCACAGGTAGGCACAAAAACTACTATCCAACTATAGGTAGGCATAAAGGCTGCTACCAAACCACTAGCGGACACAAAGGCTACTACCAACCAATCAATAACCATTTCAAATCAAATAATAGTCATTTTCTTTATTTATTTACTCGAGAGGATATCAAATCAACCCAGAGTGTAATACCCCATATTTTTTAATTCAATTTTATTAAGCTTAATTATTTTATTAGAAAATTTGATGTAAATATTTAATTATTTTAATTTCGATTCGTTTTATGGATTTATCGACAAATTTAACTTTATATTTTGAATTTAATTAATTATTATCCTTGCGGATCATTCTAGATAAATTTTTTCATGATTATGATTTTATTATATTCATATGATTTTGATTTTAGGTTAAAAATATGTATTTCCATTCGTGTAAAGTTTTAGACATTTCGTCGATTATTTCTCTTGTGTGCGTAAAACACATTTATTGCAATTCTTCCTATTCCTGTGTTTTCACTCTTTTTGATCCCTTCAAAATTTGTGAATCAATCTAAAAATATTTTTGAGTTCATCCATCCATTCTATTTATTCATGTTTCTCCCTTTCCTTCCGAATCGTCAAATTACGGAAATTTTCATTTATGCGGTTAGACAATTTTAGCCGTTTTTGCTATTTTTCATTTGTTGGTCATTAAATGAGTTCCGAGACCAAATATTTTTATATATTTGATTTTATAAAATATTCCACATCAATATGTGATAATTTAATTTAAACCTCCGTTATTCATTTTATGAAATTGCAGAAAAATGTGTTTTTGCAACTTACCCATTTTTGCCATTTTTGATCATTTTCCATCCGTCGAGTATCAAACCAACTCCGATACTTAATATTTTTATATATTTGAGTTTCTAAGATTATTCCGAACATTTTCATAAATTTTTATGATTTTGATAATTCAAGTGATATTTTTCTTAATAAGTGCCTATTATTAGACTTTCGTACAATTTAATTAATCAAAATAAAGTGTAACCAATCCTCTAACTAATATTCAAATCTTAAATGGTCTCCTAAGCAAACCAAATTAGATTTATAACTTGGTTACATTTCTCCCAACCAAAAAGTGCAACTAGTACCATAATTATGATTTTATGACATTTCTCTTACACACTCAACCATAGCCTATTATCTCTCTTACACTCCTAATCCTAGCACTCAAGTGAGGCCAAGGTCAAACCAAAAACTCAATCCACACTCCACCATATCAGATCCTACTCTATCTTTGCCAAATCGTGCATTCCTATCTCAAAACGCACATAAAATCATGAATTTTAGCAGAGTACAAAGTTGATTACTTTCCAACTTGCAGCAACTCGTTCTCTCTCTAGTTATCCATTTCCTTTGTTTTTTGTTTCTATGGAAAGATTGCATTGCATATTAAAAATCCATATAATTTAAATCCCTGAAGTTACCTCCTTCAAGCTTATTCATAACCAAACTTTCGCTTCCTGACTAGCTTTGCAAATTCAGCAAAGCTAATTTTTTTGGTGACTTCCAGCATCTTTTATGCGCCGACCTTGCTTCCTATACCCTATATTCTTGTTTGTTATTTTTCCTTTCATGTTATACCTCATATAAAGACCCTTCTCACCAAGGAAATCGTTCCCCTACCCTCTCTTTTTCTTCTCCTATCTGCCTTGCCGAGCAACATTGGAGTTTTTGCTGCAGTGGTTAATTAAGCGGGTTGCAGTAGAAATTTCGTGCCTTTTATCCCTTCTTTTCTCCTTGGTTTCCTCTCCTTTAACCCTCCAAAACCTTAATCCATCATTCCTCTGTGGTTATTGGTTTTTTGTGGTGGTTTTCAAGCCTCCCTATTCAAGAGTAATATTTTATATTTCACTTATTCCATTCCAATTCCTTTCTTTCCCATTTTTCTTATTTATTAAAATTGGTTTATCTAACTCTTTAATCTTGTATTCTTGAAGGTGACCAAGTGGGTTTAGATAAGGAATTACTAGATTCCTTATTTTAGCTTTGCTAAGGAGCTTAGGAGTTTTGGTAACAAAACTAACCTTCAGAAATAGGATTTTGTGCTAGGTGTATTATATGTTATCTTATGTGTGGATAGCTTTATTTTAATTATAAGCATGAAATAATATCTTGAAAAATATTGTATGACATGTGTATGTTTCTATCTTATGTGCTTAAGCATGAATATATAATGAGAAGATGGTTTGTGTGATTCATTTTATATGTTTATACCTGCTGGAAAGGTGATGAATATTTAGTGAAGAATTGATGAATGTTTAGTAGAGTCGTGCTGAATTTACAACATAGTCGTGATGAATATGTCTGGATCTAAGTAGTTTAGCTCCCGCCCTTTCTATTTTATGTGAGCTTCGGTTGTTTTAAATTTATCTAAGTATTTCCCTGTATGTATAATAGTGTATAGAAGCTAGGTTATGAGTCTTGGATCATTTAAAGTTGGAATGAATTTTTTATAAGGCTTAGACATATTCAACCATGGGTACATTGGGAAATATAGATTGTTTTTGAAACTTTTAAGTGCACCATTGTCTTCATTGGGTATTTTACATAAAATTTGGTATATGATATGTTAAGATTTGATGTTGTTTAGAGTAAGTTATGAATTTTAGAAGCTTAAGGTAATTTTTGGTGAATAAATACATTTTGGCCATTACATGTAAAATTCTAGAAATTTTGAGACCTAATTGAATATTATGCTAATACAAGAATTTAGAATGTATAATTCTAATACTTGGATGACATTGATGAGTAGACTTAGAGACCTTAATTAAAACAATTCATTAAGTAAGAAAAAGAAAAAAAAAAAAGAGACATTGTGGGTGCATTGAGGAATCTTAATATTTTATCTTATTGTCCTATTGATATTTCATTCTAAGAAAATATTTGGTTAATTGTAATATCTTTTAGCATGAAATACACATTTCTTTCTCAATTTGCTTAGCTAGCTTCGGATTTAGGTAAGTCATTACTTACCTTACTCATGACGGAATCTTGATGCATGTTTGCTTGGAGTGGAAGGTGATGATGATGCTTATCAATTATTTAATTACGTCAAGCACATGCTATGTTCTATATGGTAATTGTATGAATGTATGAATTTATAGCCTCAATGCAATGCATGTTCGTATGCCTCTTGAATATTGTATGTGTGTAAGTGTGTAAAGGGTTGAGTATGGATTGAAGTTGCATGATACTTTATGCTGTATTTTATGCCATGGACTTATTCGGCTTTAATGCTCCTAAAATTATTCGGCTTTAATGCCTCATGAATTAGATCAGCTTTAATGCCTCTAGAATCGATCGGCTTTAATGCCACTTGAATTGGTTCGACTTTAATGCCCCTGAAATCGATTGGCTTTAACGACATTTAGGTTGGTTCGCCTTTAACGCCACTTGGATTGGTTCGGCTTTAATGCCGCTTGAAATTTATTGGCTTTAATGCCGCTTGGCTTTAATGCCCTTTGAAATTGATATAATAATGGAAAGTCATTGTGTTGATGGATATGAGCTTAGTGCTATTATGTGGGCTTGATTTATGATTGGCTAAATTCTTAAATAAAATATTAATCACTTAAAGTGAAAGATTTTGAGTTGGGACTTGTATCACTTTGGGTAGTTATCCGAGTTAGGTTTAGTATTCACTTGGTACCATTCTGGTGTTTTTCTATTTTGTGATCCCGGGTGCCTTGCAAGGTCCGGAGAGGCCCTCTTCTACTCTACAGGTGTCTCGATCTATTTCGGCCTCATAGGAGGTATGCATACTTAGTGATTAGGTGTCATATGTATTGGTGATCTAGTTGCGTTTCTGGGCGGGTCATCTAGGGCTAGTACCGTTCGAGTACTAGATTAGTTGTTACGATCTCTTTGAGTCTCCATCCTCAAGATAATATAAACAAATGGTGGTGATCACAATAAAGGAATATAATAATGAATTATTCTTGTTGGCTCTTAGACTTTATATTCTATTTCCTATACATGCCTCTTGATTCTATCTTACATTAGTGTTTCCATATGACAAATTTCTGTATTCAATTATCATATGATCTATTATTTAAATCACATGTGAGACTTGTGTGTAGAATGATACCTTCTAGGGTAGTGTGAGATTCTTAGCATGTGATCATGATTTTCTTGTACGCTTGTACCTTAAATATTGTCATGTCTAGTAATGTATTATGAGCGTGAGTCTGTGACCCCATGTTATATTGTATTTATCATATGTATGATCGAGCATGTGCTATTATATGAGTATAGTGGTATATTTATCGCATATATAATCGAGTGTGGGTTATTACATAAGTAGAATGGCATATATATTACATGTCTAATTGAGCATGAATTATTATATGAGTGGAATGGTGCATTTATCATGTGTATAAACGAGCATAAGTATTGTAAGCTGAATATTGTCATATCTTATGTGTATTCTGCTTCCTTCCATCGTAGGGTAGTCTTGGTTTACTCAGTATTGGACCCGTACTGATGCGACCTTGATTGTTTGGGTCATGTGATGATCCACTAATGGTGGGGAGCAGACCATTTGTGCAAGTTCAGTATTGAATGTCTTATTGTTGGGAGGAATGTTTTCCTTGGATTTTGAGAGTAGGCTATCCGGTGATTCGATTTGGCAAATAAAGTTGGCTTCACTGTTGGGATGCCCCTTGGTTCTCTTTTTAGATTTTATTGTATTTCAAATGTATTATTTTGGTGTATAAATCATTCATTTGATTTGTATTTAGTTAGTTTGTGATTTTGTGGGAGATGTATTTGGATTTTATATCCCTTTTATTTTTAAGTTTAAAGTCATAGATTATTTCGCAGGTTCCACTAATTTATTCAGTGATGATTTTATTCAGTGAAATTGTTCACTTTCCATTTGCATGTGGATATCTCCTTATGGGAGTTTATCCTCACAGCATAGATGTTGGTTGAATTTGGTTGGACAAGTTTTAGCCTTACATCTAGCATGAGATAGATGGTAGACATTCATCTTGTGTTAGGTGTGGCGGTAACATTCCCCAAATTATGTTTTAGCTTCTACATTATTCTCTTAAACTCATAATTTTTCATGAGTGAAATTTGGGGGTGTTACAAGTTGGTATCAAAGCTTTTGGTTGTGAAAATTGGATTTTAAGTTTTCAAAATTCAATTTTTAACGATCCGAATCTTTTTTTTTTAATGTTCAATTTGGGTTTTGATAAAAGATCAAGTGAATTTTAAAACCCGGATTAGCTTGTGAGGAAAGTGTGATTGGGTAGTGTAAGTGGCCTTGTGATCTGTTGTTGTGTTTATATCTTACTATATGAGCCTTTGTTGTTTTACATGCTTAACTTGTATTAACCTTGTATTTTATGTGTTGTGAGTATTATGGTTTCTAATTAGTTTGCTCTCAAGGGGTAGTAGCCCACTAGGTTAACCCTAGTCTTGCGGGTTTGATGGATTGATAACCTTAAGGTTTATTTTGCTAGATGTAATATGATGTGATATGAATTGTAATCTTAAAGATCCTTCCTGTCATTCGCATCATTAGAAGCATAAACAAAAGACACCATAAATCTATAAGAGTCAGTGGTAAGCTCACAGTGAATAACTTTGCTTGACTTGTAAATAATGGAGACATCCTTTTTATTCTTCTTCCATAAAATCCAAATTCTGCCATTATGATGGTAATCGTAATTCTTAGCATAATCAAAATTACCCAATTTTTTAATGGTTTTATCTATCTTATGAGATTTGACTCTGGTCTCCAAAATAGCCACAATATCCACCTTATTATTCTACAAGAACTTCTTAAGTTCTTGTTGTTTCAAAGGGCAATTACACCCTCTAATATTCCAGGACATGATTATCATGAAAGGACAAAGGAGGGTGGATCAATACCCTCGATAGCTCTTTCCACTCGAGTGCCAGCTTCTTTAGCAACAACAATCTCATTTTCCCAATCTCCAGGCATGCCTTCCAGGATACCAAACTTATTATACGAATCAGATTCCATCAAATCAAAAATATAGCCCTTATAGCCAAGTGGTGTGTGTAAAATGGGATCATTCTAAGAAGGAACAATGGAGGGTTCAGAGGGATCGGGTTCATTCTGTCCAGGCTTAGGAGGAGGGGCCTAATCAACAGAAGCAGACACAAGACCCTTGGCAGGTTGTTTAGGAACCCACTGTTTGTTCATATTGCACTTAGAATCAACATGACCTAATTTTTTGCATTTATAGAAGTAGAATGGAACCCATTCATATTGAACTTTTTACAAAACAACACCAAAAGGGGAATGAAGGGTAAGTTCCCCAACTAATTTTTGGGAAGCATCCACTTCAATGAGGAGTCTGGCAAACCCTATTCTGGATTTTGAAGAAGTAATTTTATCAGCAAATAAGGGTTTTCCTATGGCACTGGCAATTTTTCTTAAGGCTTTAGTGGACCAAAAACAAGGATCAAGGCCAGGAAGAAGAACCCAAACAGGAACAACACAGTTTGCATTAAGATCAGCATCAATATTGGGGTACTATTTCTTAAGAATGAGAGCTTTGTTCCCAATTACCCAAGGGCCCTCTCTAAGAATGGTGTCCCTATCTTCCTCAAAGTTGAACCTGAAATAGAACCACCCTTTTCTATGATATAACACTTGAGGTATAGTTACCATTTTCCATTTTGCATCCACTTAAAGAAGAATTTGATCCAGAGTAGGTGTACCTCCAATAATTCTTCCAACCAAAGTATTATTCCAGTATCTAACCTCATCAATAATATCATCTAACTCAATGCAAACAGACCCATCAGAAGCATCATTATCAACAAAATTCAAAGGCATGCCCATTTTGTCTGAGTTCGAGCCATTAACCACTAAAGCCTAAGAATTAATTTGAAACACAGAAGGGTTTGATGGGGGTTCCGCATTAACAGAGGGTAGGGAACCAGATAATGGTGCTTCAAGCTAGTCAAAACCTAGAGCCTACAGATCATATGATATGGAATGCTTAAAATAGATCGAGGTAATACCTGATTATGATCTGCAAAATTAGAGGGTAGAAAATCACCAAAGGTCAGCTAGGAAGGGGAAACTTCAAGCAGTCGGGTTTGAGATTGAGTCACATTTGGGGGACGATCCCTCACGAAATTGGTATTGTTAGATGTAGAATTCAGTGGTGAGCTTGGTAATTGTCTCGGTTGTTTTGGCGGACGGCCTCGAGGCTTGGCCATGGAGAGAGATGGTGGTAATGGCAAACGTTAAGCTGGAGTTAACATGCGCCACCAGAGCTTCCCGCTCTATGCCGCCCTTACTTTATCATTTCATGATATTAACTTGTCAAAATATTAGAAAATAGAAATGCATGCATATACATATACAAATCATCAAAACATAATCATACTAAGACACACAACAAAACCATAATATGCTTTCACAAAATCTTCACACACTTAGTAGGAGTATATGAGTTACCTTAACTAGTAAAAATGTAAGCAAGCTAACAATAAAATCTAGCCTCCAACTCTCTTCACCTAAATATATATATATATATAAGAACTAAACATACAACATTCCACAAATTATCAACCGAAATGAAATAAAAGCCACATCTAGATGTGAGGGAAAGAAGCATGCAAGGTGGAGCTTCAAGTGAGAAACTAACACTAAAAGGAGGGATCTACATGAGCTACTTACACTATAAGAAGGACAATACGTGAGCAACTCTCATAATAGAAAGGGATCAACATAAAGGGCTAATGATGGTGAAGCTTATCAGCATGAGATTGGATGCAGGTTGGAGGTGAATTATGTGAATGGTTCACATTGGAGGGGCTAGGAACAATGGGGTATGATGGAGGTGAAGGTGAGAATCTTGGGGTGCTAGGAAAAGGTGGTGCTACTATGCAAAGGAGGAGGATGCATGAGATATTAGGTTGTGATAAAAATAGTGTAAAGTTGGGGGAAAAACTCTGAATCTAGGGAGAAGGAGAGGAGAAATAAGGTAGCTAATTTTAGGTTCCAAGAAAAAGTGAGGAAATGAAGATGGGGATGACAAATGTAGATCTAAGGTTGAATAAGAAGAGGAATGTGTGAGAGAGGATGGGTTGATACAAGGATATAATTATGTAAAGAACTATGCAGGGCATGAGTTACTTGAAACAAAATTAGGTGAGGGATTGAGTGTTAGATTAGGGTGGTGTATTTAGTTTAGGATTATTTAGATTATTTATTTAGCATAAACAAACTAGGTAAATAACCAGTTAGGGTAAAGGTTTAGTGTGATGGTTAAAACAAGGGTTAGGGATAGGATAAAAGATACTTAGGGTAGGTTTAGGGTTATGTATTAATTAAATGGTTAGATACCCAAAAGCAAAGGTTCAACAAAATTTGGAGTGTTATAATATTACAATTTTAGGGCAATGTACTTAGGCTATAGTGCACATGAGATGAAGGCCATAATATAGAAGCAAACGAGAAGATTTATGAAGATGTTCTCAATGCATGGTTGATGGGAGAAAAAAGTATGAATTGTGATATTCTATGTCACTTGTTAATTAATTTATTATGTGACTCCTACTGTATGAGACTGATTTACTTTGAGCAAGATAAGATGAATTAGTATTTTGTAGTTCAAATCAAATGTGTAAATATTGATTGCATTCCAAATGGGATGTTAAATACATATATTAATTTGCTATTATTTAGTTGATCATCCTAATTTTTGCATATTAATTGAGAGCAATGTATTTGATGTTACTCGATAAGAATGACAAACTAAAAAGAGTAAAAGGAGAATGTGATAGAAAAGAATCACAGGATTGTAAATAGAATGACTAAATTTGTTTTATACATAAATTTATATGTAGAAAATAGAAAATATGTATTGTACTTATGTATTTCTAGTTAAAATAAAAATATTATCAATTGCACTATCAAGAAGAAGTAGTCGTTATAATGTCATGTGTGTTGAAACATAGTGTACACTACTTTCATTACTTTTTATGTGCCTATTGTTAAGTTAAAACATAAATTTTAGGCATATGGTTACTATGCTCTATTTTTTTACCCATTTTTATAGATGTTATAACATCATATTAGCTACTTTTTATGTTTATTTTTTTTAATAATATAGTTGATGATTTTACTAAACTCTAAAAGGGTTTGCCACTGTTTAATCATCATAAACCTCATCCTCTACCTTCAAAAAAGGGTTAGGAAGGATTGCTAACTATTTATTAGGTTGAAATTGAGGAAACCAAATTCAAAGAATAGACAAACACATGTTTACAGGAGCATCACCATAGCACTACCCTCTTGTTGAAAACCAAAGATAAAATAAACTAATATGAATAAACATTAATGGTGGAGGACCAGATTCCTAGAGGTGGGGGATAATGAACCATGGATAGAGGATATGAACCTTAGGTATGATAGTATAAGGGTGAGTGATAAGAGAATAAATATGAGAGAGCACCGTATTAAAAATCTACCTAGACAAAATGATACAAACTAGTGAACTAATGAACTAATTGGCTCATTGATCTGATTACCCATATTTATCTTTAGAATTCTAGAAATTTTAAGTTAAAATGAATAAAAAATTATTATTAAGAACCATTTACTTTGACAAATTCAAACAACCAATTCAACTAATAAACTAGTGAATTGGTGATGATATTGAATCGATGATAGATTCAATTTTTAAAACTATGAGAAAGATGACTTATGAGTATGTAATTATTTAAGTGAGATATATTTCTTTGAGAGAGCCTAGTATCATCCTCTATTTATAGAGAGGATATTCTTGAGGTTTAGAGAGTTGAGGAGTATGTATACATGGTGGCGTCTCACTAATAGTTTGTGAGTATGTAATTCTTTGAGTGAGATATGTTTCCTTAAGAGAGCCTAGCATCAATCTATATTTATATAGAGTATGATCCTTAAAATTTAGCGAGCTGAGGTGTGTGTATACATGGTGTTGTCTCACTAATAGCCACTTCCAATTAGTGTAGTTTGAGACATGACATAAGAGGATCTTATTATTGACTCGTTAGTTATTATATGATATTTGTCAACCTTGAGTATTTATTGTTGTTGTTGTAGATTGGGAGAGTAATTGTGGAAAGTGTAAGTTAGATGGTCATTATTAGTAAGCTGGACTTAGTAGTAGAGTCATAAGCAAACAAAACTGACTCGTGAGTTTTTTAGGCTTGGCTCATTCATTCGGCTAAACAAGCTACTTGCAAACAAGAATTATAGGCTTATTTAATGAGTTAAGCTTGCGCATGAGGAATTTAGGCTCGAGCACTTTCATAGTGCAAAAGCGCACAATCATGAGCTATCCCAGCTCAACTCAACTCATTTATAATCCTATTTAGCATGCGTTAGCTAGGCTAGACCAAGGCACATTATATAAACAAAGGAAGTATTATTTATATCATTGAGTTTGACAACTTGAACATGAGATCTTGTTGTAGGTTGATGTCAATGAACTTGTTTTAGCCTTAATTTTCTACAAGGATGTGAACCAATTTCATGATTATAACTTATCATTCACATTAATATAATAAAATGGAATAAAATAGTAACACTCCTAATTTTTGTAATCCTGTCTCTTGGGTGACTAGTTTCCTAACCCCTTCTTTAGCCTGTAAACTTTATTCAAATATCTTACCTATACCTTTCAAACCTTTATATTTTCCCTTCTACCCTTTAAGCCCTTGTTTTTCACTTCAGTCAACCAATAATGGATTAGGCCTCACCTTCAATGGACTAGCCAACAACACACCAAACCCTTTGTGTAGGGTATCATGCGGTCGGCCAAAGCTAGGCAATTTTCAACATTCTTATTTTTATTAATTTTTGTAGACCTCAAATTAGTTTATATGCATAATATTTTTATATATTTGGGTTCCTAGATTAATTCCTCACATTTTCCTAACTTTTTATGAGCTTTAAAAAGCATTTAATTATTTCCCTCATTTTTAGCCATTTATTGGATATTCTACCTTACCTAAACCATTTTTAATACTTTTTAAATTTATTGGGCATTAAGACTTCAAAATTAAAACCCTTGATAAACTCGTGTATCATATTTTCTCACTCAACCAAAAATCTACCCATAATTACCTCAATCACCTTCCACTAGCTTTGTTACACTTTCTCACCTATCTCAATCACTTCTATCACTCCTCTTGCTTATAAGAAACCCCCCATCTAACTTCTCCCCTCTCTCCTGCCCATTTTTATATGTCCATAAAGAGTTATTTCCATTTGGATGGTTAAATTTTCACTTAGCTAAAATTCATATCTTTTACTTTATTCTCTTCACTATCCTCTCTTCTTATTATTTGGTTGCGTGTTTATGGCCTTTTCACCAACCCCCTACCTTTATTTTCTCTCTATTTTATTTTATCTTCAACTTCTAAAATGTTGAACCTTAACTCTTTAAGTAAAAGAGACTTAAGGTTATATATTGGTAAGGTTTCCTAAGCTTGTTCAAGCCACCGTTTTCAATCTTAAAGGTTATTCTCATCCCTTTACATTTTCCATCCTATTCTAACCCTTACTATGATTATTTAATATAATTTTTATATTCTTATTTTAGGGGCTCAAAGTGTGGAAGGTGGTAATTAGGAGTATTTTACTTAGAGACTGGTGTAGCCTTTGGTAAGGATACATGTCTTTAGTTTAGGGTAATTATTGATATGTGTTAATTTTGTGAATTCCATGTTATCATGCTTTATACTAGAACTCGTGTTTAGGTTTTACTTTTATTCATATCCATGTATTATTTAGTAAATTCATGATTTTATGAAATGTATACTCTTATGTAAAATTTAGATATTTAATACCTTACTAGGCTTTGCCATAAAATCTTAAGCATGATGGTATATTATGTTACGTTAATAAGTATTGGGATGAGTAGATTTAATTATGCTTAAGTATTGTAATTAGTATTTTATGTTGATGTTGTAGTATTGAGATTTTAGACTTGTGATGGTTTTGACCATAAGGCCATTTGGGTTTTTTAGGACTACTTGAATTTAAGCTATTTACATATTTGATTTGCTAATAATATAAGGATGATTGTGTATAATTTTGGTGAATTTAGAAACTTGTAAAATTTTATAGGTTACATGGCTATTTTGGCCTTAAGGGTTAATTTGGCCTCTTTATGGGTTTTTATGGAAAATGAGCATGTCGTTGTATTCCTTGAGATATTTTTATTTAATTTGATACATAATATGTTAGGGATTGTATGAGTATGGTCTAAATTATGATAATAAAAACTTTTAAGGTGTTTAAGTGGATTTGGAGGCATAATGGTCATCTTGGGTTAATTTTGGAACTTTTGAGGTCACACAAGTGTTATTTAGGTTAACTTGTGATAAAGGTGTTATGTGGAATGTTTAGGTAACTTATGAATATCATAAGTATTAATATTATGTAAAAATAACT
The DNA here is from genome assembly GCA_030549775.1 of Tamarix chinensis. Lineage (NCBI taxonomy): Eukaryota > Viridiplantae > Streptophyta > Magnoliopsida > Caryophyllales > Tamaricaceae > Tamarix > Tamarix chinensis. Next base: position 82,555,224 of record CM060173.1, on the reverse strand, counting down.
TAAAATGAACTTAGAAACCCTAAGGGTAATATCAATATTTTATATGTGAAATATTAGATTTAGGTCATGATTTTTTGATATGGTATTGTTAATGATATGCTAAGATGATGTGTTAAATTTAGTGAGTTTATGAGTTTTATAGAAGAAGTTATGAGTTGAGGGTGAGTTAAGATTTCTGTGAGGGCATTGTGGTATTTTTTTCTTATATAATATCACTTTGTTCTTATTGGATTGCTTTATAGATATTTTTTCACATGCCTATACCATGTTTAATTTGATTAAATTTGGTGAATTTATAAGTATTTTAAGTAAATATAATTTTTTGAATGAATTCAATAATACTTGATATTTCTTGTAACAATAATAATCAATATCCCAAATAATGGGAAAATGGGAATAAGCAAAAGTGTTATAATGACAAATAAATAAATTAATGCATTAATATATGATAAGTGTTGGTTAATGATTCAACAAAATATTTTTATTTAAAATGGAAGATTAGATGAAGCAGGATTAAGTTATTCTAAGCGTTGAATTGATAGAGGTCCCTAGTCCATCTTATTTGACCAATCCATTGGTTTATAGAGGTATACATACTTAGATATTAGAGGTTTATTAGTGTTAGTAAGACTAACTAACTTTCTCCCATTAGTAGGGAAATAACAAAGTAAATATTACACATCAAAAAGGCTAATTATCTTTCTCCCATCAACGGAAAGAAGAGTAGAGGAGCGGTTATATTAAAAGTGGTTCATTGATCTCAATGCGACTAAGTAAATGGATTTATCTAAACACATAATGATAAAATTTAAATATGATTTTCTCTTGGATTGTCTCATATCCTGAGCATCTATGCATGTATAGTATCGATCTTTTTAGGTTGCTTGTGCCTTGCATTTGCTTGTCTATAGATGTGTATTGTTACTTTATTAAGTAAGCAGCATACTAACTATCTTTTTAATGGGTGTTACTCATTCCCATAAGTAGATACCACCTTATTTGCATGTATATATTAATTTGATGTTTTCATTGTGCTTACATGTAGCGAGTGCGTTATGGGTTCAAGCGTAAATCTCTCTCTAGACCTTAAGTCATTTGTGTGTTTTATTATAATTGTTTTCATCATCTATGATTTATAATATTATATCACCATGAGGTCAAGTGTTTCTTACACTTGATCTTTAGATATGCATTACTTTTTAGCCTTCCACCCCACATAAATTGGGTATAATGAGCAAGGTTGTTAGAATCGGAATTCTACCTAGAATTGATAAGGGTTATTAGAATTGAATCATAGAATTGGATCATAGGATCATAAGATCCTAAAAATATCACAAAAATATGATCAAGAAATACTTGTATGCAGCAAAATCCTATAACTGAAGTTAAAAAAAAATACTAAAGTTCTCATTCTAAAACTCTTATTTGATCACTAATTAAGTTACAACAACACAAATTGTTGATTATACGCGTATATGGATTAAGCATAAATCAAAGCTATTATTGCCACAAAATGAAAAAATGATAATTATAAAATAAATAAAAATTAGTAAAAAAAATAATCTCACAAATTTAATATAATTAGTTTACTCTTAATTTAGAGTTTGAACTTTTCATAAGTATTTTTCCTTTCAACAATTGATTTTGCTATTATCTCGCTTGTATATTCTTTGCATTATTTGGTACTCAATACATGATATGGACAAAATAATAGGATTAAGGCTTGGAGTTAGGGAATAAATATGGTGAGAATAAGAAGAAAAATATATTTTAAGGTAAATAGATAAAAAAAAATTATAGTCAGCATGTAGAATCATAAGATTCTACCAATTCTACATAGAATCGTAAGTTTCTACTACGTCAAGATTCTATCTAGAATTGTAAATCGTTTAATGACTTTTGGATCGTAGAATCATAAAATCTGAATTATGAGTTTAACAACTATGATAGTGAGTACATCTTTTATATTTGATGTGGTATAAAACCTAAAATTTTATTATTAATGCTTCTTTAAAATTAAAATTTTCTAGTATTAAATTTTGAGACGTGACACAAACCATAAAACCAACACACACACACACACACATACTATAAACTGAAGATGATTAAAAAACAATGGGTTAGGATATATTTCTATTTTATGGTTTCTATTTTAAAAATATCATTTTAACTTAACATATATTTGTTAGCAACTATATAACTTTTAAAATTCAATTTTTTTTGCTAAAAAAATGATTTATAGAAAACTACAAAATATTGTTTTGAATATTTTATACTAGGAATATAGAAATAAGCCACCACACCACCATAATTACCTCCACTTCCACCACCACTTCCACCATTGTTGTTCATTGTTGCCTCTAACTTTACCATCACTGCCATCACTAAACACTTCCAATTTACTACTTAAAAATTTTAATTTGTGGAAGCCTTTTTAAAATAATGGGTGTTACCACCATACTTATCATAATTCTAGTTCCCTCACCTTTCTTATACTTAATGTTAAGGCTCAAAACAAGTTAGATCCAAAACAAGCAGCAGAAATAAGAGACACCATGTAGATAAAAGTTATAGATAAACACCCTTCGTATAATAGTAATGATTAGATATACAAAATGGGATATAAGAGTTCAAGAAAAACTGACTACGACAAAAACTAGCACTCAAAGGTACAATACTGGTCTGCCCTAAATCTTAGACTCAAAGGCCCATTTTGAGAGTAGAACTTCTTCCCAAGGGTTCCACTTATCCTTATCTCTCTTACATGCTTTGCATCACTCTATGGCCTTCACGTATTCATATGCAAATAAAGTATCAATACAACTTCTTTGTAAGTAAATCAAAATACATCATAAGATGTGGCATACTCACATAAACAATCCAAAAAAACGCTCAAAGCACAAAACACATGGCATAATAATATATATTAATCATGGGATAATATATATAATATCAAAGTCTCATTCTTAGTAGCCAATCATACTCAACCAATTCACATCATCTTAATGTACAAAATAGCCATATCAAAATCCATAACCGAAATTGACTAATCAAATCGATACTAAATACTAAGGTAGGGCACTGAGGCATCTGCAGTCCTCATAATCCAAGTCAAACCCAAGGCCATCAAATATATAGTTCCTTATTATTTATCTTACTCAAAGGGAGACCATCAAATAGGAGACACTAAGGTACACCCGGTCATACTAGTGTACGAAGGCAACATGATATCTTTACCCTAGAACCCAGGGACACTACGGTATGCCTGGTCATACTGGCGTACACAAATGAAACTATATCCTCCAACCTTGGTCACCTAATCTTTAAGTATCAATACCCCCTATAAGCCCATAATTCACCTATAAAGTATACTAGGGTCTTACTTGAGCATATCGGCACACTAGCGAATGAAAAAAATAATCAAGGGCTACTCCTCATCTCTAGGGTAGCAACCCTAGAGAACAACCATTCCTAAACTCAATGTCTTTTACTTTAAGTATTAATATTTTATAGGATGATCACAAATATCACATATTGCACAAAAATTTTCATTCTCATACTTATCCATTTTTCCTTTATTTCCAATTATTCTAATTAACCCTAAGTTCAACGATTCCAATCAGGGTTAAAGCCCACACTAAGGTTAACCTATCAATATACTAAGGCCATCCTATGTCGAATTATTTACATTAGGTACTTTAGGTCAAAATGATCAAAATGCCCTAAAAAACCTAATTTCACCATCATCATCCAATTTTGTACAAAAAATTATTATTATTATGAGAACTTTTCATAAAAAGGATAAGAGGCAATAATTTACAATATTTTAGCACATAAGTAATTTTTAAGATTTAACGATTGATTGTATTTTTTATTATACATGCATTTAACAACTTACATATACAAACCCTAATCATATGTTCATAATGTGTCATATATTTCATAAAACACATGCATACATATTTATGGTGGGATAAGATAATTAAGATGGCAATTAACAACATGGTATAGGTAACACACATTTTTAACCCTAAAGCACACAAATAGCAATTATCGCGTTTTTACCTAATCATGTGTGCATGCTTTCATGCTATTTATATCAACCCTAACTGCACATGTAATGATAATCATGGAACACTTGACATAGCATAAACATAATATCAAAAAAAAACTCTAGCGAAATCCTAGACATGCATACATTCATTGTTTAACAAATTACACATGCATGTTGCTCATAGTTAATGGTAAGTTGAATACACATACTATATATTTAAGAGCATATTATCATATTATCATGCATTTCATATCATAATTGTAGATCTAAACAACATATCATACTCACACATAAATTCTACCATCTCATGAGTGACTAGATTTACCTAAATCTTAGTTACGCAAAAGTATAAAAGATCATCTTCTCCATAATACCTCAAGGATTACCTAAGCAATCATCACCCAACAATACATACATTAGCATATAATATAACAAAATAATAACCAAAATTAACTAAACCAACTCGAAAAAATATAAGAGAATAACTTAGGTAAAGGAGGCTACTCAAGGCAACAACAGGGTAACAATGACACAAAGTCATGTAGGGGCAGGGGCAAGGATGCTCTCTTATGCTGTAAGTAGAGATGACAAAAGTTGATCCAACCTAATAAATTTGATGAATACTGACTCGATCTACTAGAAATCTGATCCAATTTTATTTGAATAATTAAGAACCTAAAACCATCCGATCTCTGATATAATCCGAGAAATTATAAGCTTGAAATAAATCCAACCCGACCTGCTTCTCACTCGAAACCCGATATAACCTAAACAATTATAAATCTAAAATGACCTGACCCAACCTACTATTTATCCGAAATATGATATAATAGAAAAAATTATAAATCTATAAAGCTTTAACACAATATTACCATTAACCCATAACTCAAAATTTCCAAAACTTTATAAAACATGAAATAATATAGATGTGCAACTAATCCACACTAGTACTTACATCAAAATCTAGAAACAATATAATTTCTGAAAGTTTATATCACTTCTTATGTATATACAAGTACAATATCCATTGATACCAATATTGAAGTATAGAAATAAAAGTAGAGAAAAAAAAGGAAAAACTCTACTATACCGTCTTAATATTAGTTCGCTTCCATCGATTACCATAAGATAATAACAGTGCAAATACATCCAGCACCTTAAAGTTAAGATACAAATATACAAGCCTAAAAAGGCACCATATAAGCACTTAAAAAGTCTTAAAAGGTACATCTCTATATCGATAACTCAAAACACAAATATATAAGTCTCAAAAGGCACAATATAAGCACTTTTAGCACTTGTTTAACACAAAAGACAAATATGCAAGCCTCAAAAGGCATATAAGATAATAATAATAATGCAAATATATCGAACATCTATAAATCAAAACACAAAAATAAAGCCTCAAAAGGTATTGTATAAGTTTTTTAAAAGCCTCAAAAGGCACACATCCACCACTTACTTTAACGACTGTACCTAAATTAGTTAAAAGCCTGAGTTTACTACATGTTGGTAGCTTTACTATCAAAATACTAAATCATTGATACTTCTATCTTTCTTAAAGATCAAAAAGTAGTTAGCTTACCACATATTGGTAGCACTACATATAATAATCCAAAATTTTGCTAAACCTAATCTCATATAATTAACACCTTAACCTAATTCTAATCTCAATTTTTTTTAATCTAGCCTTAACTTAATTCTTTAATTCAAAATCTTGACCTAATCCTAATCTTTGACCTAGTAATTTATACTTAACCCAACCTTAATCTTAGTAGATTTATATATTTAATCTTACCTATTTTAGACAATCAAAATTTAATCTACATCCTAACTTAAGGCTTTGTCCCTTTTTCCTTTTCCTTATTCCTTTTCCCTTTTCCTTATTCCTTCCTTTTATGCCGATTTCTTCTTCTCCTCCTCCTCTCTTGCATGTGTTTTTGTTAACTCCTACAACACATAACTCTCATCTCAACCATCACCTCCCACCATCTCTCTCTCGTGCCTTGTTGTCGTTCTATCCTTCCTCTGCCATGTTTTTATTCTTCCCTTATGCTCACCCTCATGCCATGATAATCACCATCACCATCACCATCAACCTTCCCCTGCCAATCCCATTGTATTCCACCACACACACATATATATGCCACCTCCATATCTCTTCCTCCCTCATTTGTTTTGCCTCCTTTTCTGCCATTTTTTGTTAAGCACCACTTGCTTGAGCCTCTTTCTTCTTCTTCTTCTTCTTCTTCATCGTCGTTGTCCTGCTCTATTTTTTTGAATAAACCACCACCTCCATTACCACGCACCACCACAACCACCAAGCACCGCATTTTGCTTAGTGGATCAACCACCTCAATCACCCAATCATTCCCCCTCATCGTCGTGGACCATCGCAGCCTACCACCGTCCCTTTCTCCTCTTTTTTCCTCACACATTGCTGTATTTTATGAGGCACACGACTAGCACATGGTCGCTCGTACAACCTTGCACCAACATCGCACACCTATGCCTACTTACATAGTTTGCCCATGCATGCTCACATATGCAATGCACTGCCTGCCGCACGCCCATGCATCATTATTCTTTCACGCTTGTGCATGTGTTGCATGCGCACGACCTTGCCTCCTTCACACAAACTACTTATGCAGGTTCCCAACTCTCAACCTAAGCATGCAAAGCCTATTGAATGCTTGTGTAACCCCTTTTCCCAGTCATGCATCCCTTTTTACACACCTAAATCTCACTCAAACACCACTATAACTCTACCATAGCACCACCATACCTTCCACCACACTTGCATGCAACTCAAGCTTCCCTTCAACTCTGATTACTTTTATTTTTACCCTCCTTTACCTTAACTTTTTTCTTAATTTTAATATTTGATCCTAATCATATATTATCTTATTTTTATAGGTGATATTCTAGTAATCTTAGAGGAGGTAGTTTAGGATTTATGTGCTTAGAGCCCGATGTCCTGGTTGGTAATTATACTAGTTGATGTTTAGGGTTTTGTGTTATATGATAAAATGGTTGTGTGTTTTAGCATGTTATTGTTATTATATTGTTAAATTTATGTTGTTAATGTTGTGTTATGATAATATGGATTATATAATAGAAAGAGAGTAAGAATGGTGAAAGATGTGCCGATATGTGGTTATTACGCTAATTAGTAGTATTTTATGGAAGAGTAATATGGGCCAAATAAATTATGATAAGTGGAAAGTAAACATATTTAAGAGGTATGATAATTAATGGAGGATTGGAAAATAATGATTATTGAAGATATAAGATTGTTATAAAATAAGGGCTATCGGTTATCCTTAAGGGTATTTTGGTTAATATAGGTTAATACGGAAATTTCGATATTTTAACTTGTTAGGGGGATTAAGTTATGATGATAATATTGTGAGAAGTTTTTAGAGTGATTATTGAATGCCTTATATTTCTCAAAATAAGATAATGGCCTAATTAGGGAATATTAACCTTAAAACCATAATATTATTATTCCATGTGTAAACGTTAGAGTTAAACCATGAAATTTGGATATGCTGTTAATATCGGTATTTAAAGGATGCATATTAAATTTAGATAATTATATGAGTCTTATGGGAAGAGTTTTGGGAGCTTGAGAATAGTAACTTTTAAAGATGATCTTGATATCTGTATGTTGATGTCTTACTTACCTTAATCATGTTTTGTACTCATAAAATTAGTTATGAATAAGATACTAATCATTTAAAGTGAAAGATCACATGAGTTAGGATTGGTTTTACTTGTTCATTCCATCGGATGAGAATAGTGGTTGTGAGAATTCTACCCTATGGTTTTATATATTAATAACTGTTCCATCGATAGAGAATAGTGGTCAAGCGCGTTCTTCCCTGAGGTTATATAATTTTAATAACCATTCCGATGATTGAAAATAAATAGTGGGGTCTCTAAACTCGAAATAAATAAAAAGAATGGATTATGTTATATTCTAATGGTATGAATATGAAATTAGTCATTTCTCTGTATTGATTGTTACATCAAGGGTTCAACATTACATCAAAACCTCAAACCACCTATACATCAATTTCCCCATTTATCAATCATGCTAAGGTATCTTTGAGCATTTGTGTTTTTGATAGTGCTAAAGCAAACAAAAAGCTCTGCTATCATATTTCTAGTGACTCTCATTGGGAGAGGCTGCTTGAATTGAAAGATGGTTGTGTTACGGTTACACCAAATATGGCATATAATGGCTACAAAAGAGGCCCTCCAGATTTTTCCTCTACCTCTACCTTTGCTGGTGATGTTAATCATCCAAGAAAGACAGTTATGCCATGCAGTGAACCTATGAGGAAGCATAAGCCAATTGAGGGTTTATCTCCAAATAATATGGGCATAGGGGTAGTGAATAAGGAGATGATTGGTGTACCCATCATCTTGAAGGCAACTTGAGCATTGAGAATCATTTAGAATATTCCATTTCTTCAGCTGGGTTTTGACAATCAAGCTTTCATGGCATGCCATCCATGTTACAAGCTTATGTTTGGGTAATCTTGGGTGATTCCATACCAAGTCTGCCCATGGAATAGGGGGAGCATGTATTTTGATTATATTGTAAAGGTTGCGTACTGTGAGTTTGCCTATAGAGCCACAGGTACTGAAAAATGCAGCACCATACTTCTGCATGTTCAGGATTTGCTTTAGAGTCCAGGAGGTGTCTTGTGGGGGTTTGATATGCTAAATTGAGCCATCTCAAATATATTTCTCATGAACCCATTTAACCCACAAGCTTTCTTTGACTTCAGTGAGTTTCTAGAAATATTTTGTAATGCAAGCCAGATTCTAGGTCTCTAAGCATTTTATATTGAGACCTCCTTCTTGTTTGGGCAAACATATTTTAGACCATGCAATGGGTGCCTTTCTTTTTAAAGAGTCCATGTTTGACCAGAAAAATTTTCTACAGAGAGTTTCAATATGATGAATGACAGTTTTGGGTAAGAGAAAGACCTACAACCAGTAGTTGGTTATACCAAAGATCATAGATTGCAGAAGTTGCAGACGACTAACATAGCTTAGAAGAAATGTATTGATTGTTGTATCTTTCATGTCTGCTAATTTTCACCTTGTATGTATGTATTTATATGTTTTCCTTATTTTATTTGTATTATTGCCTTACTTAAAATATAGTGTACCGATCATCCTTTTCATGGGTGTTGCTCATTCCCATGAGCAGATGACTCGGATGTTTATGTGCAGATCGATGATGACCAAGCAAATGATTTTATAGCTTATGATGTTTTGTATGGGGTGGAGTGATTTTATATATTAGGGATTTGGGGCATAGAGTCATGTTATCTGGATGTTAGTTTTATTCAGATACCCTTTTGGGACTCTTAGACCCATAGTATCCCTTTCATTTGTAGTTTGGATTATTGTATTTGAAGTTAATCTCCAAACTCGTATTTAAGTTTATGAAACTCCTCTCATTTTCTTTTTGTCCCATTTATCATTTTAAATTGTTCTGTCTTGTGATTGGCATAAGGATGTGTTGGTAAGCCAGACTTATGTCAGTTATGGTGATAACACTTGAATATTTGATTTTATGCTTTCGTTGTAAAACGAAAATTTTCAATTTCAAATTTTGGAGTGTTACACTACAATAAAAAGCATGGAGCTTAGAGCCAAATGATAAATAACATTATATTCTTACCTCATGTTGGTAGCTCTAATAATAAAACAAAATTTATACAACTAAATTAATTCAAACTAGCTCTAATATTCAAATGTTTCTGCAATCTTAGATATATACGAAAAGTAAGATAGTTAAGGCAACATGGAATGAGTGTTGACAATCTACATTCTAGCATTATATGAAAGATAATCAATCAAAAGTTGTTTCCAGTCCCTTACCTGCCAAGCCTTAAGAGCTAACACTAGCCACAAAACATCAAAACGTAAGCTTCAACATTAACATATAAGCATCCACCTGATGCTAACCTGCATAAATCACACAATCTAACAAAATATTATCCCACATCAAATACTGCTCTCACCTCAACAAGGAAAATACATTAGATGATATAAATTTTTGAGATACAATTGCCACTTTAAAAATACATAGTCTAACAGACTTATATTTCAAAGAACTTTTGCTAATTTTCTCACATGTTCTCTAAGAATGTCAACATTTATATCAACAAAGCATGTTGTTTCCTCATGAAGGCCTATATTCTATCTTATTTTGCAATAGGTACATAAGAACTAAGTATGAAATAAGAGATAATGAATTACATTGAGGACATTAAGTTAAGAGCAAAATAAAAAAATCAAGTGTCTACTTCATTCATTGACTTGAATAAACCCTTGAAACATCCAATAAAGTTTGCACAAATTTAAGCTACCAAGGGCATGCAACAATCAACTCAACATAAAAAGTGAAGAACAACCAACTCAGCAAAAATACAATAGCTTACAAAAATTACCTCTAACTCCTAAAGTAGTCTTATTGTTTAGTTTAAACAAGTCCACAATAGAACCATGTTTTTTCAAGATCTTTGCAAATATTAAAAATATAAGTTGTTTCACAAAAAAAACCATAATAAAATAAATGGATTTACATATTTAAATTACCTCCATATCCAAAAAAACAATTGTTTGTTGTTACCAATACATTAATATTTTTTGGCAAATGAGAATTTCTCTACTTATTCAATATCCTACCACCCATACTAAAAGTAGACTTTGAAGTAGCTATGGTGATTGGAATAACAAGAATATATTTTGCCATGGAACTAAGTATCGGAAAACAACCAAATTTATCCTTCCAATAAAAAAGCACAATAAGCCTAATGAATCACTCTATTCTTTGAATTTCATGATAGTTCTCCAATTAAAATTTTTCAATATTGCTAGCTCCAAGAAATATTGAAGAGTAAATTCTTAAATAAAAATAGAAAATAAATAAAAATACTATGCATAAAACCATAATAAAAAAGTAAACTAAATAATATGATGAATATAAAAGATATTAGTAAAATTAATATCTAAAAAAATAGTTTACCCCTATGTCATCATTTCTTTAACAAGTGTTGACTTTTCTTTGAGTATACGAGATTGGAACATAAGAATCTACTTGGCAATTTTCCTCATTATACTTGTATAAGTCAAAAATTTGAGCATACACTTCTTTGGTCACATGTGAACCCTTCTCGGTTCCATACAATTTTGCAAAAATAAATGTCACAAAATCAAACTTGTAACGTAAATAAAAAATTATAGTAAGAGCTAGAATCATAGAGCAGTCTAACCAGTATTTCCCAAAATTTTCATACATTTGAGTTATCATTCTACTAATGTCTATATCATCACACGACATTGTCTTCTCTAGACACCTTTGAATGGTCCATACATTAAAGAAGTATAGATTGGATGTCAGATACTATGTTCTAGAAAATAAATTTATGACATTGTAGAATGGTTGTAACAAATCCCAATTTTTTTTACCTTGATCCATTCACTACTTGAAACATGCCACTTGAAATTAGGTTCATTCAATGCATAATAGTCTAAAGCCTGACTATAATGTAATGCTCTACTAAGCATCACATATGTAAAATTCCATCTGGTTGTAACATCCAACCACACCTTATGAAACTAGTCATTATTACTTATGAAGTTACTCTAAATTTCTAATGAAACTATTTTTCTCGGCTTATTAAACTACTTAAAGTTATTAAGAAAAATACTCATTTTAGTTTATGAACCTAGTGCAATAGTTTTATAAAACTATCATAATTGTTTTATGAAACTCGTGGTTATCAATTCTCATTATAAGGATTGGTTTTCACTAGATACACCCCTATATATATTTTTACCAAACATGGACGCTACTACTCGAGTTTACCAACTAAAGTGATATATTCTTATCATCTATTTAGCTTGGGAATGTCAAGGTATTATGAATGCTTGTAAATCTAACATCATAATCCACTTTATCAAATATTATAACATACTTTTAATAATATATATGTGATATAGCTATTGTCAATATACTTGTAATGATAAGGATCCCTAAAAGAGAAATCACAAATATGGAAAATATTCATTAAATTCAACTCACTAAAAAAGTGAGTTCAGAAAACCATTGAAGAATTAGAGATAATAGGAAGAAACATCCTCTACTATAAACCTTTCTCAACTCAAGTTATAGACTAATATTGAAGATAGATATTTTTTTTCAAGCATAGATGGCATTCTTTCACTCACACAACATCATTTACAAAGAGATAAGGTAAGAGAGAAGAAGAACCAATGATGTCTAACCTTCATTCACTAAATTGAGTGCATAACTCTGCCAATTCTAAATGGCATTAGAAGAATAAAGCTTTAATATACATCTTCAATATATAGTATGGGTTGAACCAAATATATATGAATTCTTCCAACCCTAGGGTAAACTAAATACAAAATATATAGCTTCAATCCTATGCAATAACAATTGGTGAGGAGCAATTTAGCTCATGAGTCACAATACAATACATAGTCTAACTAAACATTTGAAACCAACTGAATACATTAACCTAAAAAGATAAGCTTGAGTTATCAACTACTCCAACTAATTAATAATACAATATGATGTTTGGGTTGAAAACTAATTATTACAATATTAAGCCAATTAACTATAGAACATGCCCTATGGGCCACAAGTGTTATGATATCCAACACATTTTGATAGATCAAGTCCACCAAAAGTTCTAATAAAGTCTTCAAGTCCATGATATAGCGATCAAATCATGAACAACAATTATGATATGAACCAATTATTGTTGTAGCTTAAAGAAAAAATATTGCATAATCATAGTTTATTTAATTATTCAAAATATAGTTATTAATAATACTAATTCCAATATTTAAAATATTTGTAACAATTCTATAAAAGTATATATAAAAAAGGGAGACTAGATCATAAGTAAAATCCAATCAAATAAGGGAAAAGTTTTATTAATTCTGTTATAAGTACACATTAACAAAAATTTATAGCCTTAAACACTATATGTTAGTATCTATACCTTGAAATATAGCACCTATAACATCATAGGAAAGTAGGAAAAATCTAGAATGAGGATATTAATTAGTCATTATAAAAATTGAAGATTAATGTTTTTTTATTACATCAATTATGTTAAATAGTAAGGAGTCAATATTTTTTGGTCCTTTATCATTAATGATCAATGACCATTGGTCATTATTACTTACTTTATCTAATTTTTATCTTATTTAGCTTGATATGATCCAATCAAAATATAAAAAAGACTAATGTGTTGTTATTATTATTTCTGCCATAATTGATATTCATTAATTACTATTATCATTGTTTCATTATTTTTGTATTATTATTATTATTAAAATTATGTTGATATGATGTGATCAATCTTAGAAGCCTTTATTTGCTGTTAATTATCAATGGTCATTGTAAGTTAATATTATATAAGGACCATACAAAATATAAATAAAATATAAACTTAAAATAATACTCGAACACAATATGACCAAGTTAATAATGGAGTTGAATTATAAGTTATACCTTAACATAAAAAGGAAAGTGACCCGATTTGAAAACTTCTAAATTTGAAACATCAAATACATCTTCAAAGATAAAATAATGGCAAAAAATTTTAAGGCCCCAAAATAATTAATATAATAATTCACTTTTAATTGAATAAGATAAATTAAAATAAGTGTTCTCAAAATAATTTGATTTTAATAACATCTTGGAGTAAAAAGATAAAGAAATGGCACAATCATGGGTCAAATATGAAATGACCTGAATTCCATATGAACCCAAGCTTGATCTTAACCAGAACCAAAATTACAACAACCTAAATTTACTTGAATTCGAGTTTATCTGATCTCAACCCAACCCAATTTGAGAGCTTAGAATGACTTGAGATTATCTGATTTCTAGTTGACCAGAATCAAACCTAGCCTGACCCAACCCAACAAAATGATCCGAGATTATCCGAAACTAAAATGACCCAATTATCATGTAACCTGATTTGATAGTAACCCGATCCGCTTGATTGCTAGCTCTAGCTGTAAGATGGAGGAATGCCCAAGCTTGCCACAACAAAGAGGGGTGCACCGACGATGCTTGTTGTGACAAGGAGGGGAGGAACAATGTTGGTTCACACAACTAAGGGAGGAGACAATAATGCTAGTTCATGCATCCAAGGGGGAGGTAGCAACGCTTGACACATAAGGTTTCGATGATAATGGCCAAATAGGAAAGGACTATTTTGGGGATTTGCCGTGAATGGAAGCTTGGGAGGATGGAGAAGAAGAACACATAACAAGGGCTTTGTTTTTTGTAGGATTCAAGACACAAAATAGAGAAGAAGGAGGCCTTATATAGGCGAGGGGCACGAATGACTAAGCAAACAATGATGAGGGAAACATGGGAGACAGAGGTTGAGTATGAGGTGAATAGGGGGAAGATTGACTAGGGAGAAATACATGCTGAGTAGGATATGGAGAAGAATTAACAAAATATTATAGGGATGCTATTTAAAATAGTTGAACAAGGAAAAAAACATCCCATTAGGGTTAAAACTAATAACCCAAATTCTATCCAAATTTTATCATTATATATATATATATATATATATATATATATATATATATATATATATCTTATGTGCCATATTAGTACACATAATAATAATACATTTAATACAAAATATCCTATAATAATTATTATAACTAATTATATATATCCACTAGTTTATAATTAGGCTTTATACAAACCGAGTATTACAATCACTACGACTACCACCACTACCATCACCACAAGCACCACTAGCACCATATCCACTTTCCATCACATCCACCACCACCACCACCACCGCCATAAACACCACTTTAATGATAGTAGTACTATTGATATTATTATTATGATAATGGTATGCATGGGCATAAATAAAAATGCATTTTAGAGATTAAAAATCGGTTTTGGAAAATATAGTACTTAAAACTTAAATGAAGTTTAATTTTTGAATAATAAAAACTGCAAAATAGAAACTATATTAGACAAGCCCTTAGTTTATTAAGTTACCACTTTTTTATTTTTTATTTATTTTATTTTTATTATTATGTAATTTTAAACCATATATTGAATTACATCTTATTTGGAGTTTCTTAATTAAAATGTTAGTAAGTACACCACTTAATAATTTTGAAGTGCAACGCAGGCTTAAGTCTCACATTCGAGAGTTATCAGGTTGCACTAGATCATCGTAGAAAAAATAGGAGTACTAGAACCTTGTAATGCAAGGGCATGCACCAAGTGCGAACCCACCCGCATTAAAAATCATCATGATTTTACTGTTTTACCCCTCGGATCCTCCTTTATTGTCTCACGCTTCTGTCCTCGTTGCCCTGCTGGGTTGGCCACCCGCTGGTCTTTTTAAAATCACACATAAAATGAAAAATAATTAAAAATACTATAAAATATTAGAGTCTTTAGATATCCAAACCCACCATGTTGAATATACTAAGGGAATAGATATCTGAACATCCAATAATACTGAAAAATATAAATCTAATACTAGATATATACTATTTATGTATGAAAATATAATTTTAGTAACTTGAATGATTTTTATAATATTTTAAAATAGTTCAAAAATATAAATTCATTAATATTTATATTTATATAAATGTCTTATTTTATTAAAATAAAATAAAATAACATAATAATATTATTTAAATATTTTTTATTATTATAAAATTATAACATATTATTAAAATATTAAATAAATTTTAAATCAGATAATTTAATAAAAAATTAAATATCTTAAATACTGATAGAATGTTTTACATATCCTTAGTCGCTACTCGCTACCAACGATGGCCAATGGTAAATAAATTTCCTTATTTGACGGAAACAACCCCCACAGTAGCCTCAGCTCGTTTGCGGGCCACATTCGTAAATAATTAGAAAGTCGGGCTCACATTAATAATCACCCCGTCTCTCTCTTCGCAATACGCTCTTTCTACTCCATCCGTTCGTCTTCGTCGCGGAAAAATAAATCGTTTAAGAGAAAACCTTGGCATGTATTATATTTTACTATTACTATTAGGCTATTAGCCCCTCTATTTTCTCCTTCAAGGAAGCCAACAGACTCTTTCCTCTCTTATTTAGGGTTTGGGATCGAACTTTCGAAATCAGCTCCTCTTCGATTTTGTATATTATTCAAATTTAATTAATGTTTACCTTTTTCAAGTGTTCAAATTGGTCAAAACTACATACAACTTCGATTTTCAATTTGATGACAGCGGATTCAACATTTTTGTGTTCTATAGATCTGTGATTGGTTGGAGTCGTTATCCCATGGCGAACGGCAACGACGCGGAGAAATTCGTGCTGTTATCGAAGGTAAGGTCAGGTCACAAGCGTGAGTTCGCATTTGCCTGGAAGTCTCAGAATGAAATTGCTGGTTCTTTGGGCCGAACTAGGTCCAGGAAGAGTCTTGGTGGATCTAATGAAGATCTTGTGGAAACTACAGCCAATAAGAGGCTCAAAAAATCTAGCCCTGAATCGAGAACAAATTGTGATGGGAACATGGTGGACGTTATGGGATGTAGGGCAGTTGAAACTGTGGAAACGAAGGACAACGCTGAAGAATTGAAAGCTGGTGAGGATAAGAAGGACGAGAATCAGCATAAATTGGTGATTGAAAGTGAGGATGAGCCAAAAAGTGACGTTGTGGATGTTTTGAGTGATGATGATAACAAGTGCCAAGACGCGGAGAGTCTGAGAAATGGGGAGGAGAAGAAGAATGGCGTTGAGATGACGGGTTTGAGCGGTGATGAGCACCTCAAGAGTGTTCCATTGGTAGAAAGCGAGAAAAAGGCTTCTGCTGTAACATCTGATGGTGGAACGGGTATAGGGAAAACCGATGAAGGTAACGTGGAGAAAACTCCAGCAAATGAGGAGATGGAAAGGGATAATGTCAATTCCCGAGACAAGCAGGAAATGCCACCCCCTTCTATGCTGGAGAGACACACCAAGCGTGTTACTCGGTCAGCGATGAAGATGGATGAAGGAATAAATGGTACTCAGACTGAACCGGTTCGGGAGAATGGTGATTCTAGGGCTGCTAGTTGTTCTAGCCCCTTTGTTGCTCATCCAGCCAACAGTGAAGTGAACATTCCGAAAAACGTTCAGCTGAAGACCTTGCCTACCAGACTCAAGGATCTTCTTGATACCGGACTGCTGGAGGGGCTGAGAGTTCGTTATGTTCGAGGGTTTAAGGTAACAATATAGTTTTGCAATTTTGATTTCACAGCATAACTGGTTCAGCGTTCTCTTCAGTTGCAAGCAATAAATATTTCTCTATGCCGTTACAGTCCAAAGCACCTCAGAACATGGGCCTTTGCGGAGTTGTGAGAGGCTCTGGTATATTATGTTTATGTGAACAGTGCTCGGGAGAAGTGGTATGTACATGCCCGTTAGAATATTTAATCGTGCTGTTGTCTTGAGGATCTTTACGTGGAATGCTGCTGAATGCAGGTTGTTTCGCCTAATCAGTTTGAATTGCATGCGGGAAGTTCTAACAAACGTCCACCAGATTATATATATTTGGAAAATGGCAATACTTTCCGAGACGTCTTAAATGCATGCAAAGATTCTAATCTGGTTTCTTTGGAGGAAACTATTCGGAAAGTGATTGGTTGTTCATCTGAAAAGAAATCGTACTGTATTAATTGCAAAGGTAAGATCTATAACCGTAACATCTCTTTTTTCCACACTTCTCTACTTATGTGATCATCTGAAAAGAAATCCTACTGTATCAATTGCGAAGATAAGATCTATAACCGTAACATCTCTTTTTTTTCCACACTTCTCCACTTATGTTATTCATTTTTTCTTTCGAGTTAAAAAAAACTCTTAATTTGATTGGCTTAGGTCCTATTTCGGAGTCTGGTATTGGAAGAACAATGCTGCTTTGTGATTTATGCATGGAATTGAGGGATTCTCGTGAATCCAGGACTCCAAAAAAATCTACTTCACTCAGGTATCCTATCTATTTTATCTATATGTTTGAGGTGAAAAACAGCAATTATACTTTTTGTGCTAGAATCCTCAATGTGGTTGATTTACTTCTATCAGTTCTCTGTAAGTGAATTTTTGTTAGGGAAATGGTTTTGCATTCAAGTAAGAACTGTTGTTAATGTTGATGGTGAATTGCTTAAGCATATTTGGCTAGCTGCAACGTTGTTTTTTTTTTGGGGTAAGTAAGGAGGTTTTATTAATTGCCAAATAAATGCCATAGTACAGCCATTATACTAACTTTATAAGCCATCAGTACAACCAAAGCATAGACTAACTTTACAAGCCATCTCATAGAGCTTAGATAATTGGCATTTCCCATCACTGTTGCAAACTCTCGAACTTGCTTTTGGATCCTACAATTCAGCGAATTTACTCCTCAATCCTGTTACCTTTTTCATTAGCTAAGAAGCTGAGGTTTCTGTTGGCAATTGGCATTGACCAAAAACTTAGCCTTTTGAAATTTTGGAAGTTACTAGGAATGGAGCCATTTAATCTAAAGGGAACCTTTTTTTTTCTAACTTTACAAGCCATCTCATAGAGCTTAGATAATTGGCATTTCCCATTACTGTTGCAAACTCTCTAACTTGCTTTTGGATCCTACAATTCAGTGAATTTGCTCCTCAATCCTGTTACCTTTTTCATTAGCTAAGAAGCTGAGGTTTCTGTTGGCAATTGGCATTGACCAAAAACTTAGCCTTTTGAAATTGTTGGAAGTTACTAGGAATGGAGCCATTTAATCTAAAGGGAACCTTTTTTTTTCTAAGAAATATCCCATAAGAGTTTACCATGGTAGCAATATTCCACCACCCAAGATGTAAACCATCCAATCCTCCCTCTTTACAAGGTAGGCAAACCTGGTCCCAGGCTACAAAAGCCTTCGTGGTCACTGAGGGAGAGCTGGTCCATAAATACAATCTACAAAGAGCATCGATATCATGAATTATACCTTTAGGCAGCATATAAATCAAGCTCCAGTGTGTCTGTAGGCTTGAAGAACAGATTTCAAAAGTTGCATTCTACCACCACAGTTGAGCATTTTATTTTGTCACATGTTCAACCTGGAGGTATATATTTCAATAGGTTGATATTTTTGCCTATGCAACATCCTATCTACCAATGGAACCCCAAGGTATTTCATAGGCAGCTCCCCTTCTGAAGTATGGAATTGCTGAACCAAAGGCTGCCTCATGTCATTTGTAATTCTCCCTCTGAAAAAAAAAATAGTTACTCTTCTCTGAATTCAAACATAACCCCAAAAGATGTGAGAAATGATAAAAAATGTCTGGGATATTTTTGATTGAATGTTGTTCAGCAGCACAGAAAACTACTAAATCATTCACAAACACGAGATTTATCAACTTAACTCGTTTGCACTTGGGATGGGTCTTGAAATTCGGAGTAAGTCATAAGTCTTACAAAGCTCTAGTAAGGTACTCCATAAAAAGGACAAAAAGATACAGGGTCCCATTGTCTCAGTCCTCTCTTAGCCTTGAACGGAGGAGAGAGAACACCATTGGTCAGTAAAGAATACTGGACGGTAGAGATACAAGTTATGCCAATCCTTGCAAATTCTGGTGGAAAGTGCAAAGCTAACAATAAATCTTGAAGGAACTGCCAGGATACTGGGTCGTATGCCTTGCAGAGGTCTACTTTGATCATACACCTGGGGGAATATGGGCGTTGCCATACCCCTTAATAAGCTTGGTTGCCAAGTGCACATGATCTCCTATGTTTTGTCTCCGGACAAAAGCCGATTGATTTTGACCAACCAAGTAGGGCACTAATGGCTGAAGCCAGTTAGCCAAGACCTTGGCATCAATCTTGTAAAGTTTAATACTGCATGCAATAGATCTATATTTTCCTAGAGAGTCAACATTTGGTACCTTCAGGATTAAATTTAGTGCTGTCATGTTTACTATGGGAGGCATATAACCAGTAGCAAAGAATTGAGCCACACCTCTCCACACATCCTCACCGACAATGCTCCACAAATTCGTGAAAAAGAAAACATTAAAACCATTGGGGCCAGGAGCCTTATCGTTTCCCGTAGAAAACATTGCATATTTTACCTCTTGCGTTGTGATGAGCGACATCCGGTCATGTTGCTGGTTAGGGGATAGCACAACACCTCTACTTATCACCGGGTGACGAGGATATATTTTAGAACGATGAGCAGTACCTAAGTGGAGCTGTGTGGATTATATAGTAATTTTCTCGCTGCAACTTCAATGCCCTCATATCTAAACTTCTAAATGCATACTATTTAAGCTAAATGAGGGAAGTGGGTTACTAGTGCTCAAATATTGTTTATTTCAGTAGATTATGCATCAAGATGTCACTGATGATTCTTTCTTTTCTAGAAATGGAAAGATAGGCAGTTCCTGTCTTGATATAGTTCTTTTTGTTGAAAAGTGGTAATGGCTTAGTAAGCTTGTAGTGATTTGATTTTTGCTAAGTGTCTGCACATATATATTATACACACTCACAGTCTCATAAGTTTTACAATATAGTCCTTTTATGGACGTCCCAAAATATTTGGAAACTTTTTTTTCCCCTTAGACATTTAATATCTTATATTCCCATATGCATCTTATAAAATACTCTCTCCGTATAAAAAAAAAGTTATCCTATCATTAAATTTTTTTATAAAAAAAAGTCATTTACAAAAAGTCAAAGTCTACTTTCCATTTTTACCCTCACTTATTTTTAATTATATATGCAATAACTGCTTTGTTATTTTTCGATAAAGTGTGGAAATGTAATTTTAAGACTAGCTTTATTACTTTCTTAAAAAGTGTGCAACTTGACTGAATAACTTCTTTTTTGATACGGAGGGAGGATTAAATATTCAATTCTCATAAATGTTGGTGTATTGATAAGACCACCAGAAGAGGGATGTTTGAGAATAAAATCATAGATTAATAATGATAACATATCACTTTCTTGATACTAACAATTTTCAAAGGGTAGCGAAAAAGCTGGATAAGACCATAGTGTCTAGATAAAACCTTATTTTTTTTTCCATAGATGCTATTAAGCATGGAAGAAGTGATGCCAAGTACGAATGTTATTTAATTTTGACATTTTTCACTTATTAGCAGTCTTATCCGTAGGCCTCAGGCTCAGGGTTGAGGCTAGCATTGGTTTAAAAAATGCCTAATATTGTTTTAGATTATGATGGTTGATTTGATTTTAATTGCAATCTTATGTTTTTGGTATCTGATTATATCCAAACCTATATTCCTTCTATTGGATGAAGACAGGCAGAGACTATGAACACTGCATTTGTTCTTCATCTCCCTTTTTCCCTCTATCCATCTAGTATCATTTGGGGCATTTGGTTGAGGAAACCTTTTGAATTGGACCCATCTTGTTGTGGGAAAGTTAGACTCATTTTTTAGAAATTCTTTCCTCGAATTACATAATTGAAAGATGGAATAGTTATGGCTTTGTCCTGATTTCATCATTACATGTGCCGCCCTTGTGTGCACTCTGTAGCAAGGAATGTTCTTGAGAAAGGTATTGATCGTTGATGTTGATTTGATATAATGCTGTTAGATTCTGGATTCGTGTGCCACTCTTGATGTTTGAAACTGAACTAATTCTTCTTGTGAAATACTGATAGTGTATATGTTTTCTGTGAGTTCATTTCTGGTGTCCTTGTTGCTTATGAACATTAAATGTGCAATGAAGCATTATGTATGCCCTTTAAGGTTGCCTAAGTATGAGACTACTCTCATTTCAGCTACTTGCCTTCTTTTTTTTATAACTCAGATTGCCGGAGCCGCTATCCAATACGAAATCATCAGATTCTATGATGAAACACAAGAAAAGATTGTCTTCCATACCATCATCTGACTCTTCAATCAATAAGAGTCAGGGGAGGATAACAAGAAAGTGAGTGATTGTTTTGTCTTACCGTCCTCTTTAACTTTTGGATTATGTTTCTAATTTCTGTGTTGGATTATTCTTTGGTGTTTTTTCATCTATAGGGATCTTCGGTTGCATAAGTTAGTCTTTGAGGAAGATATTTTGCCGGACGGGACAGAAGTTGCATATTATTCACGGGGAAAGGTTTGTTTATTTAGCTGAGTTGCTTTGTCTTATAAGACTTTGTCTTTTCCTGAGTTTTTGTCTATTGTTGAGCAGAAGCTTCTGTCTGGCCATAAAATTGGTTTTGGAATTTTCTGTAATTGCTGTCAGAAGGAGGTACTTTGCTATTGATGCAATTATTTTATGTTGTCCTTAATTTCTTTTGTTTATTGGAACTTTTTAATGAATTTGTCTCCTGAGAGTTTACATTGCTGGATTTATTGTTCTTGATAACAGGTCAGCCCCTCCCAATTTGAAGCCCATGCTGGATGTGCTTCTCGCAGGAAGCCGTAAGTTTTTGTTTCATAGGTGTTTATCACCATTTTGAGCATTTGTCTTATTTAAATACTTCTGCCTTCTTTGAGTAGCAACTGTAAGCTCTTGCATGGAAACTATGCAGACAACTAATCTTTTATCGTACCCGAGGTGCCTAAGGCCCAAGTCGACAAATTGATGCTGCGTGCAACTTATTTGTGTGAATAAATTGTTTTGGGCCAGCCCACAATTAGCCTTATTCAGCAAGTTTGAATAGTTAGCCTTGTGAAGCGGGGAAAATCTTTTTATCTTTCTATTATCTAGCCAATAATACCTAGATATATTAGGGTAATGATTTTATATTTGTTAATGAAATGTCATTGTATGGAAATAAGAGGCTAGTGCATCATAAGATATAATTTGAGAGATATTGTTCATGAGCTATTATTTTTTGGCTAATATACTATGAGAATTAGCTACACCTGCCATTCCCTGTGTAATTTGCATTGAATATGAAATCAAGTTGGAGAATTAGTTAATCCTTAGCTACTTTGTCTCTCTCTATAATTAGATTTGCTCTTTATCATTTAATATTCAATCATCTCTGCATTCGTCCACCATCTTATAATCTCATTCCATCACATAATTTGGACTTCATTCACATCTCACGTCCAATCTAGGCAAAATCTTGGCTCATAACTGGTACCCATACAATAAAATAGTGGCCACTATCTATTGGTGCCATTAGCTTGCTATCAACTTTCAAACACCAATTTAATTACCAAGTCCTTGTCACCACCACCAACTACACCAAAGGTACGCTACCAATTCCTAGTCTCAGTTTGTACTATCATCTTACCCTAAGCAACCTATGTAGCCCCTCTAACCATCATTCACAATAGCTTCCACCATGGACTCAAACCCCCCATAACCCCATCTTTCGATCATCTTGCCATTGATAATCCACATAGCCACTGCTATCACGCTGACACTCCCCACAAGAACTGTAGTTTCTTAGCTCCACTTCACCAAATTCTTGTTGACCCTCGAACATTCAACCTTGCCGATTTGCCCACTTTACCGGGCCACTCTAAGTTGACCACTCTAACCAACCCAACAAATCCTCCATCAACAAACTAGTTAGTAACTTAGCTTGCAATCATAGATCCTCTAGCGAAGACATTAGTGATCACTGCATCCAATCCACAAATGACCCTTAGCTGTTTGATTCTTGCCTAATATCCAATTGTCTTTTTAGCCACCTTTCACTCTCAACCCATATCAACGTAGGTTTACAGTGACATTCACACATCTATACCAATCACCACCACTATTCTCCCACCATAGCCAAGGCTCTAGGTCTCCACTCATAGGTAGTCAGTCCTCCAACGAAGCTAATGACGGACACAACTTATTTCGCTAGCTAATGGCCTTTATCATAGCCCCTAAGATGAGAACAACAACAATAATCCTCTAGTCACCACCAAGGTTGTTTCACTAATTGTGGCTTGCCACATTTTCCCAACTGATCAAATCGTGGAACCCTTTCAAAGAACTTCATCAACAATTGGATTGCAATAGGTTCCAATAGAGATAGGTCCAATTTGAGCTTATCTTAGGGTCTTGATGCACAATTTTATTTTAAAGGGTAAAATATCCTGTGATGGTACGAGTGATTGTTTGCTCAGAAAGTTGGCTGTTTGCTTAAAGTTGAATTTTCTTTTTATGTTGCAAAGCCACCCATTACATGCTTTCTCTAAATCTATGGAATGCTTTGCTGTTCGCTTGTTGGAGTTGTTGGTCAAGTTGAAGTGATTCCTCTTAGGTCAAGCTACTCAGGACTTCGTTCTTGATACTTCTATCTAGATCTCGAGCTTAAGGACAAACATTATTGGCTATTATTATTTGGTTACTACTATGGTAATCTTCGGCCTACAATTTACCTTCAACAGTCAATTAATAATTAGCTGGGGATTAACTAATATGTTAATTCCCAGCTACAAGGTTTCTTATCTGTAGGATCAAATTCTCTGGTATCAATTAATATTAAGTCATCCTTGCAGTCATCCATCTCATGTCATCTCCTGCCATACTTTCGGCATCATTTAGATCTCCTATCCATCCCACATTGAGATCTGGGTCCATGCATATATGTGATTGAATGTTAAGTTGCACTATGCTCCATTGCCTGCACATAGGATATTTTTTAAGCAATGAGATATGCAGTGATTTCATATTAACGAATTTGAAGTTATAAAAATAATTAGATTTACGGTTATGAATCAGCTATGCTCCATGGCATGAGCTTAACTTGTTTATGAATATTCTGAAGCTTGAATATTTTAAATTAAGCTCAACTGAAGTGAAGATTGAAAATCTTGGCTGGTTTGAACTCATTCTCAATTGTGGCAAAATGATGATTCTTGGTTTTTGTTACCATCCCGTGCATTGCCTTTCCCCCCTCTTTTATAAATAAAAACATACAATATTGTTAGAACGTAGTGATCAATTGAATAATTGTGGTGTTGATGCGTGTGCAAATCTTTTATAGGAAACGAGAGTGATATAGATGATGAATGGGTCCAACATTGAAAAGAGTGCAAACTGATTGGTATATATAATTTTTATCTGCCTAGAAGCATAGTTGGTTCAACATGTAATTAATTAGAAATATAATACAGTTATAATCTTTTACACTATTAAATTGGTATGCATGATAAATGATTAAACACATCAATACAATACACAAAAATTACTGAAAGTGATCATGAAATTACCATTGCATATATAATAGATGCCATTTATTTTTACAACTAAGCTATAAAGATAGCATACTGGTTTGATGATTAATTTAATTATGATGATAATGTTATATCTATTAGTTAGAAAAGATCCATTAAGAAAATTAACATTTTCAATCTCAAATTTTGGATGGTAGTAAGAGACAATAGCTTATTAGGATATATGGCGAATAGTTATGGATATAGACAATTATTAGTTTGGATATTAACTGATTAGTACTTTAATTTATGAAGAAAGTAATTATTTGTTTACAGTTCGAATGTGTATGTTATATGCTGCATTTAATGTTAGCAGTAATAATTTTTTGAGCAATGAAATAAGAAAGTGGCAAATACATTTGGATGAGAAAAAGGTTGCTTTCTATTAATTTTGTGTACTATGTTTTTAGAAAAATGTACATTAATTGAAATAAAATTATGTGATAAGGTTACAACAATATTTTTCTAAAACTTATTACAATGTAAAATTTATTTAATCTATTTTGAGGATGCTATATTTAAAAATAAATGGCTTACCATTGGGCGGTGGAGGCCTTGGGGATGAGGGATTTGCCTTTTGGGAAAACATACATTCAATAAGAAAGTAAAATTTGATGATCAATTTTGGGAAAACATACAAAGAATGTATAATTTTTTTTAAAATTTTTTTATTTCTGTATATAAGTCCTACAAATACGATGAAGAATTTAATGCTATATTGCCAAATTCACCCTTACTTTTATATCTCTTTCCTCATTTCATTGATGTATTTGAGAATAATGAAGGTGTTTAAGTTATTTTGGTCAATTTTAATAAATGATCATTTATTTTGAAATTTAAAGCTCCATATTATGTGTGCTGAAAAACTCTATTGTGAAACTGAGGGAGTATTATTTTTGGCATATGCTGCATTTAATGTTAGCGATATTATTTTTAATACATCAAAATACAAAGTAACACATACATTTGGTCAGATGCTTCTGACTGAATAACTGAAGCTGGTCACATTTTCAGAAACAAACTTCTCTTTTAACGTTTTATTCCTTCCTGTCACCTTCTGCTGTTAGTAAAGTAAGCAGATTTTGCAATCCATATTCCTCTTTTGATGTATATGTATCTGGCTCATGTTTCATGATTGCATTTCAGAACATTTGTCATTCTTTTTGTTGCAGTTACCTGAATATCTATACTTCAAACGGTGTGTCACTGCATGAATTGTCAATCTCATTGACAAAATCAAGGAAGTTGACAACTGATGAGAGTGATGATCTCTGCAGCATTTGTTCTGATGGGGGTGATCTTCTTTGCTGTGATGGATGTCCAAGGGCATTCCACAAAGGTGTGCCCTAGGTTTTTTCTCCAACCTGGATTCTTCAATTTTGCTGTCTGGATGCTTTATGGCATGATTTCAGTTCTGCCTTGTGCTTTAATTTCCCTTCTATCTTATCAAGGGGAAATTCTTATATTTATTTTTGTTTGGGGAAGTGGAGGGGTAGTTCATAGTAGGATTGGTTAGCAAGCTCTCAGATTCGCACCTGCTATTTGCTTTGAAACCATATGTCATGTGTATGCAGTGCTCGTCAAAATGAGAGGCCTGTTTAGGACAATGTCTGAAAATTGTATGGTAGTACTGAGTACTGTGCAGAAAGGGAGGATAATCTAGAAGGCAGCCACTATTTATTCAAGAAAGTGGATTGCCTAGCCTGGAAGAGTTGCCTCTCTCTACTCCCTGTTGGAGATCATCTGTACTGCATCATTCACCTTTGTCCTTCCTCCTGCCTCTGATTACAATGCAACTGCTTCCAACTTCTGCACCACTACAGTCGGTATTGCCCTGGCTGACCACCACAATGTAACTGCCAATTTCAAGATGCTTGCATTAATTCATTTTCTTAGCACTTTCACTGAAAATGTGAAAAATCACAGAGTTACTGTTCCTTGTACCACTGCATTGCTCTTCAATCTCTGATCCAATTACCGGTGTCAGTAGTGTTGCACGGTGACGGAACAGGACGCGAAAATGGGGATGCAAGGAAATAAGGAAACTCAAATTCTCAAAAAATTAGGAAACAGAACAAATTAAATAATATAAACAAACATAAAATTTAGATTTTAACTTAATTACATTTATAATTATTCAAACATAATTATATAGTTTATTAAGAGGATGATTTGTATTAAAACAAAATGAGATAGCTAATTAAAAATCAATCAAACTCACATTATTCCTAAAATTACTTTAAGCCCAACTTACTAGGCTTACTCTAAGCCCAGCAAACCAGCCCATCTCTATTAAATGACAAACCCTGGCCCTTCGTCCTTTACTTCTATCACTATCATACACTCAGCCTCTACTCCTTCGTCAGTCAGTCCTGTATGCTGCTAATTCGCACCAGCCACCAGGTACGTATGCTTCTGCTCAATTCGCACCACTATTCTTCCTCCCCATACTCGTCTTTACTTGATTTATGTCATTTGTTTGATAAATGATGTTCGTATTGCTACCGCAATTCCCTGCTGCTCATGGTGCTTGATTGGTTATTATTTGTTCCTAAACTTCTCAATTCATCTTATGATTGCACATTGTATTTTTTTTAATAAAACATTTCTGAGCCAACTTCACCGTTTCTAGAAGCATTCCCATCCCTTAAATGTTTCGGGGATGCAAAATGGCAGGGAAGTGCTGTTTCCATGCATCACTAGGTGTGAAATCTGACTTGATTTCTGAAAATGATCAGACCTGATCAAATTGAATATGATTTAAACATAGTGGACTAGCTGAGTGTGGTGTTTGGCTTTATGATGTTTCCTCAAACAATTGGCTTTTATTCCTTTAGTTTCAGCATCAATCAACTTCATCTGCCAGCCCCAGCCCTGCTACCTTAATCTGTTCAACCCATTCAGCTCAACACATGGTGGGGTGACTAGATTGGTAAATAATACTTTTCAAGCCACCCTAGTGTCGTGAAAGTGGCCCGAGTATTAAACCATTGACGTAATCAGTTGTCAGGTAACCCGGTTGTCTGTTATTTAACCAGATTGGCTTCCTTTATCCCCAAATCCTTTTGATCATTGCTAATCTGATTATTCCTTTTCATAAACACATACAAGTTTCTTCAAAATGTGCCAGAATCAGCAAGCTAATTGAGAAAACTCCAAAATCATCAACTGTAACCAAATAACTCATAAGCATATCAGAGGGCAAGAACAGAATGAAAAAGCAAAATCAGCCCTAAATTGAAGTACAAATTTCACAATAACTGAAGGTGCGGACAAAAAATGGGAAAGAACAAACATTGGGAAGGAGGGGTGAAAAAGGATAAAGGTAGCATCTGCTGAGGATGGAGAAGTGCATGAAGCAAGTGCAAGATAACTAAGGCAGACCTGCCACGGTAAATGACATGGTAATTGAAGTAACTCCAGTAAAGTGAGTGGATGTTGCAGTAGTATCAGATCAACGGCCACATAGAGCCAAAGTGAAGGAGCAAACTTAGGGCTCGGTAAATGACGTGGTAATTGAAGTAACTCCAGCAAAGTGAGTGGATGTTGCAATGGTACCAGATCAACGGCCACATAAAGCCAAAGTGAAGGAGCAAACTTAGGTCTGAGCAAAATTTAGGACATGAAGAAACAGGGGGAGAGAAGATAGTTTTAGAGATGGGAGAATCCCAGTAAAATGAAAACCTGATTAGTTAGTCTATTTTTTCTTTGATTTGAAAGCAACACTGGACTTGCCTATTTAATTTGATTTTGCATGGTTTATCCTGCATTTTTAAGAATTTGATTTATAGATGCTTATTTGGCCAGATAGGTAAACTGCTGGGCCTTGTTTGACAACACTGCCAATCCACCCTTGGGTTGATGGGTTGGTCTGTGGGCCCTTTTTTGCATTAGGATGATTCTTAATAATACTAAAATGCTGTTTTACTTAACATTATAGCAACTTGCTAGCCTATAATATGCTAATATACTATTATTTGCACAAACAATAGTAGAACATGTACACTGCAGATCAATGTACTTATCAGCATAAAACCATGGGATTTATGGATTTTTCTAGATGGGAGGGACATCAAGAAAGGGGAGGCATGGGAGATAGAGAACACACATGAATGATAATTGAATAAGTGGACATATCAAAATTTCTGGATGTTGGGTTGGATTGGGAATTTACCTTTTGGAGATAGAGAACCATGGGGAGATAGAGAACACACCAGGCAAAAGTCCTTTTGAATTTGTGAATGGTTATTCACCCTGTGCCCTTATTGATCTTGCTTCACTTCCACCCTCTGCTTCTGTTTCTTAATTTGCTGAAACCTTTGCTAAATACATTTGAGATTTACACACTGAGTTTAGGTAGAAAATTGTTTTAAATATTGTAGAGTATAAATTATCTGATGTGCATCAATGAGCTTAGAATTTTAATGTTGGTGATTATATTGTAGTTTTCATTTAACCGAAACACTTACCAAAGACAGCATCAAAGAAACTTCATGACCGTGCCATTGGCCTTTTCCTTATCAATCAAAAACTTGGACGTAATGCATATTTACTTGATTTACCAGGCCATGTGGATATTAATCCAATTTTTAATGTGGAGGATTAGTCACTTGATAGAGGCAACTTTGAGCCTCCTAGTTGTGCGTTTGGGTATTTTATAGGTGATCGTGTGTTTAAATATCCACCAATATATCATAACCAAATGAAGATTGTGGATGTGCTAGACGATGAGATTGTTACTTCTCTTTTGGAGGATTTAGGTGCTATCCTATTCAGTGGATGGGTCGTCTTGAAATTGAAGCCACTTGGATCGGTGAAGATGAGTTCATAGAGAGTGACCCCGCACTTTTGGAGGAGTATCTGCAATCAAAATCTCTAGAGTTGAGGTCTTTTCAATCCCCCGGGGGGGATGATGTAGGACATAGAGATCTAAAAAATAGATTTTAGAAGAAGTATTTTAGGAGATTATGTTGAATTTTAGGAGCTGTTAATATCTCTTCAGTTTCAAACTTTTTAGTTTTAGCTATAGCTGTTATAATCTTCTATATTTATCTTTTCAATTTTTAGTTTTTATCTCTTAGACTTGGAATTAGATCCTAAGTCTTCTGATTATTGTGATCAAATTTGATTGAGTAATTAAGTATGATTAATAAAAGTCCTACATTCTCTTCTTCTCCTATTCCTACTCTTATTCCTCTGTCTCCTCTCTTTCTCCCTCTTCCATCTCTTCCCTCTAATCTCTCTTCTTCTTTTTGTTCTACATGCGTGTCATTTAGATCTATTAAACCACCTCTTATTTTGGGTTTGGGTAGGGTCAGTTAAAGCTGCCCAACTCAATGCGCAGTCCTAGTCTCATTGTTATATCATTCTCTCTCTCCCCCCTCTCTCCTCTTTACTTTTTATTTTATTTATTTATTTATTTATTTTTAACATGGGGTGAGGGGTTTAAGGAGTCTTGTGGAAAAGCATAGCTTAGGATGGAGTTAAATAATATTTTGGTTCTTGTAGAATGTAATTTTTTATTTATTTTAGTTGGTGTTTGAAAATGCCTAAGGCGCATCTAGAGCTTGGGTGCTAGGCACAAAGCAAAGGTGTGCACTTAGGTGAAATAAGGCGTCAATATTTCATGTCTAATGCTGCTTTTAATTTTCCTAAAATATATAATCTTTTCTCTTCAAAATCATGTCTATTGGTCTTCCCACAATCGTTTTTCTCTCCCTTTCCTTCCCAATATGAGATTTAGTTATTGAATTTGTGAAAATAAATTCCAAAAATAGCTAATTAGAGTTTCTTTATTTACACTAAATGCATTCCTTTCCTTTACCATTTATAAATACGTCTATTCGCCTTCCTATGACCTTTTTTCCGCTTTTCCCTTTTGTTCCTTTAATTTCCAATTGATTGCAGATTTTTTTGAATGAAATTAAAATCTAAAAGTGGCTAATTTTATTAAGGTGCACCTAAGATGAAAAAAAGCCTCAAACCCTCATGCTTTGCTCCTTAGCACATGTAGGTATGCCTTTTCAAACACTGATTTTAGTCCCTCTAGATTTTATTTTTCATTCAAATTAGTCCTTACCTTTACCATAGTATGAATCCAACACATCCAATTCTACGGGCCTCAAAAACTTCCATATTCCTCTATTCTATGAAGTACATTCCTTATGCATCAAGATGGGTTGAGCCTTTGAAAAATTGAGTGATGGTAAGGAAATAGGCAAATCGGACTTTCTGCACCATATGACCAAGCTCGTCCAGAGCAATGTCCGTAGGAAGGGCTTGGTTCACGACTTTCATTGACCACGAGTATGATAAGTGATTAGTGGAAAGAGAATTGTGTGTGGGCTGTACTATCCTATTGACGTTTGTGGTAGTCAACAATGTAAATGATCTGGTAAGTCAAAATAGAATTTTGTGTAATGCTTTAGCCGGTGGACAAAAAGACCGTGTCTTCTTACATTTTGTATATGCTTTTCTTTTCAGGCTGTTGTTTTAGTCTGAGTTTCTCTTTCTCTTTTGCACTACTCTCATGGGTTGTTGATGCAGATGTGGGGTGGAGGGCTTTCGGGAATGCACTATAGTACTGGTTGTGACTACTTAGTTGATGCTGCGTATTACACACTTCTTATATTTGTTTATATAGTTATAATACTAAGCCTTCTATGTATTAGTTCCAAGAAAGCTGCCATTCACGCCAAGAATAGAGGTTGTTGATGTAGTTGCATGTTTTTTTTTTTTCATCGAGATTGGGTTGGTGTTTAGTGTACTTCCGTAAAATATTGAAACAAATGCATTGGATGGAGGCTCGAGCATTGAGAAGGAAGGACCCTTTCAAAGGCGGAAGGCTATGGCGAGATACCGTCTATGATCCATGGATCTTTGATCGGGAAACCGTATCCAAGCTCCGTGGCTAGTTTGCGCTCTTTGGACTTTTCAAACTTAGCGAACTAAAACACTTGAGTAGCTGAAAGGAAGGGAAATCTATTGAGACGCCATTAGTAGCGGTGAGGGAGAGCAAATTGGGGGTTTGAAGAAAAACAAATACGAAGAAAAGCTTGAGCAAAGGGTTCACTTCTTTTTCGCCAAATTTCATTCTATTATTTGTAGATTGGATGATGGAAAAACCAGCAAGCTACGGCTTTAAAGTTGACTAATTTCAGCTTTCAAGCCACTTACACCTCTTTCTTAGGCATAAGGGCACAGGGAACTATAATTGTGAAAAGGTTGGAAGATTTGGTGATAGCCTTGTAGATTCGTTCCTATGGTTCGATCCTTCCCAATCAAATGCGACGTGTTCGAATTCTGATCGCTTTTACGCGAGAAAGGGGGACCACACTCTAAGCCTAAGTATTCCTCAATGATTGATAGCGTACAAGTACCGTGAGAAAAATGTGAAAATAACCCTATTTAGTGAGTGCAATAGAGAACTTGAGATCTGATGCGAACAATCAATCGAAGGAGTAGTCCCCTTACTCTTTTGAGTAAGCAAGTCAACTACCTTTACTTTTTATTAGTAAAATGCATCCACTCTAGTGGCTTGCCTTTTACATGGTGGGTCAGCGAAGAAATGGGAACAACGGCTTAAGTCATTAGCTGTAGGTGCTTTCCATGGGTGGAATCTTCTAGTTCTTCCTATTTGACCCGAAACTGATCGATCTATAGTAATGAGTAGGTTGAAGACAGCTCTAACAAGCCTTGGAGGACCGAACCCACGCATGTGGAAAAATACAGGGATGACTTGTGGCTAAAGGCTAACCAAGATTGGATATAGCTAGTTTTCCGCAAAATCTATTTTAGTAGAGCGTATGATATCGATGGCCCAAGTAGTGTTTGAAAAAAGTGCACCTGAGGCGCAAGGCGATGGGGGGTGGGGTCTTTTTTGGTGCTAGGCGAGGCGATGTGAGTGAGGTGCATGTAAGGTGGCTGAGGCGTGCGCCTTTGAGCAAAATTTCTTTTTAGCAAAAAAAATCACACACGGAGCCAAGGACTTAGGGGAGAGGAGTAGACATTTTTTGGAAAAAGGAAAGTCTATTTATAGTTTTAATTGGGGAGAGCAATAGTTGTTTTGGAAATATCAAGCAGGGACTTAAGGGAGAGAAGTAGACATGCACATGCCTTTCAGCAGAAAAAAAAATCATGCAGAGAGCTAGGGACGTAGGGGAGAGGAGTAGACATGCACATGCTTTTCAGCAAAAAAAAATCATGCAGGGAGCTAAGGACTTGGGGGAGAGGAGTGGACATTTTTTGGGAAAAAGGTAAGTCTATTATAGTTTTTATTGGGGAGAGCACTAGTTGTTTTGGGAAAGATGCACATTCTGCAATCAAACAGGCTGCAAGCCTACAAGCAAAGTCAAGAGTCATCAGGGAAGTATAAAAAAGAAAATTCAGTTTTTAAACACATAGGTGGTATTAAACTCATATAAAAAAATAAATAGAGTAAGACAAAGAGACAGACCGTAGAGAGTTGAGAACCAGAGACAGCAAGAAGAAGTGGTCCATAGTCCCAACTATCTGGTAGTATTGGTAGTATTAAACTCATATGTTGTTATTTTTTCAAGTATTTTCTTGTTATGGTATATTTTTTTTTGAAAACTTAGTCATTTAATCATTTTTTTTAGCTTTGAGTAATTTTTGCGCCTCACATTGCCTAGGCGCGTGCCTTCGCCTAGCGTCTAGCATCTAGGCTCCAAGACCCCTATCACCTAGGTGCGCCTTAGGCCTTTTCAAACACTGGGCCCAAGGTAGAGCACTCAATGGGCTAGGGTGGTCACCATTTTGCCTTACCAACCCCAAGGAAACTCCTAACACAGGCCTAGATCATTTGTACAGATAAACTTTTTGGGTGCAAAGATCCAAAGTCGAGAGGTAAATAGCCTAGATTGTACGTTAAGGTCCCCAGGCAATCACTCAAAATAGAACAAGTTATATTCTAGATGGACTATTTTGAATACAAATAGAATCTAGAGGGACCAAAATGAATATTTATTTTATGCAAGGAACAAAATAAAAAATTTTATATTCTAGAGGGAGTAAAAGAGTGTTTAATTCAGTCAAGATGGTACCTTATGAGTTGATGAATTTAGCTAGCTGTGTCAAATGCATATAGAGGTTTTAGAATTTTTTTAGAACAATATTTTTAGAGAATGTGATCCTGCTTGTACCTTGTTGAGGTAACTGTTCATGTTTTGGCTTCATTATTGAAGAGCAGTCTGGTGGCTTCCGTATTAGGGTTTTAGGATTTTTTAACATTGCAAATCCCAATGATGTTCAGCCTAACTCAGAATTCTTCTGACAGTGTCTTTCATGCAAGATTTTCCATTTCATCATCTCTTTGTGGGTGTTTTTCTTTGTTTTTTTGGTGGTGGAGGTTGGGGGGGTGTGTGTAATGGGTGTGTTGGCTTTGGTTTTAGGTCTTCAACTGTTATGTTGATATTAATCATTCCTTGCCTGAAAAGCATTATGGTAGGTTGTCATCTGTCCTGTGCGGGGCCTATGTGATTTTTCTACCATTTCTTTTCCTGCATCTGTTAATTGATTAAGATCTTTTGTCTTGTATTGCAGAGTGTATCCCTCTATCAACTGTTCCTGCTGATACATGGTACTGCAGATACTGTGAGAGTATGTTCCAGAAGGAAAAATTTGTGGAACGCAATGCAAATGCAATAGCTGCGGGCAGGATCCCTGGAGTGGACCCAATAGAGCAGATAACTCAACGTTGCATTCGTATTGTAACAGACTTGAAACGGCATGAGGGTGGCTGTGTATTCTGCAGGTAAATGTGGAGATTTGTGCTGTCAAGATTCATTTTTAGTGTGGTCCATTTCTGCTCATGTGTCTTCGTGTATTTTAACACTGTTAGGAAGTTTTGTTATATAAGTCGCAATCACTGATGACCACTTGTTGCCTTGTTGGTTTTGCTTTAGGAGTTGATATCTGTACTAATTGGAAATTATGACTAGACTCACTATGAGAGCATACTATCTCATCTATTTTTTGTATAGCATGCAACTGTAGTTGAAGTTGGTGACCTTATTGTAGCATACATGTTATTTTATGTTTGTGGTACGATGTGTTGAATTATCTTTTATTTGTGCAGGTCTCCTGGTTTCAGCAAGGAATTTGGTCCTCGTACTGTTTTGCTGTGCGATCAGGTGGTTAGCCATAACTTTTTAATTATTCATATAAGTTTGTGTGCTTGTATGAATTCATAAACTCTGGTTGATTTTATTGCCACTTGCAGTGTGAGAAGGAGTATCATGTGGGTTGCCTGCGTGATAATGGGATACAAGATCTCAAGGTAATTTTGATGCCTTCACAATCCTTATGTTCTTTTTGTTAAATACTAGAGTACATTGAACTTATTTTGATACCTAATTACCTTGTTGCTTATATAGAATGGAATGGGAATACTGTCTTAAAACAACCTGGGTTGGTTCATTTTGTTGCTGGTTGTGATAGAAAAGAACTTATATACCATCTTGTCTTCATACTACAGACACTGCCCGATGGGGACTGGTTCTGTTCCTCTGATTGCAATAAGATCCACTCTACTTTGCGACAATTGACGGAGCAGGGAGATCAGGAGCTCCCAGACACGCTTCTTGATATGATAACAAGGAAACTTGTTGAGAAAGGTCTGGATGGTAATAAGCCTGTTATAAGATGGAGGCTTTTGAGTGGAAAAATGCAATCGGTTGATGAGATTAGAGTATTGCTTTCCAAGGCTGTCTCTATCTTCCATGTAAGCTCTTTTTCACTTCCTATAATTTATAATAGATGTTCATTCCTACTTCTGTTGACATATGAATGCTGATCCTATGCGTTGTTTGTTAGGATAATACTTATAATATGTATCCTTTGTCAGTTTCCAGTGTATTGTATGATCAGTAAGTTTCTGGCAGGAATTTGAAGAAATGGTTCTATTCATACCCCACCTTACCCTTTTGAGGGAATGATTTTGTAAAGACCAGTAGGAAATAAATTTGCCTTTGCTTGGTGATAATGGACGATTTATTTTATTTTATTTTTTTCTAACTTTAATCCCAAGCGAGAGTGAGCTCAGCCACGGTTCTTTCAAAATCTGTTAACTTCAATCCCAAAATTTATGCACATTTATTATCTAATTAATTTCATTAACTTTGATCTAAAAATTTGTGCACATAAAGCATCCTTCTCGAGTGTTTTTATTTTTATGTCATTTTTCTTGGTTTTCTGGTGGGCATCATCATCTTTGCTGGCTGAAACTTTTTATTAACTGGTATATTATCTAAGATTGAACATAATAGCATAAATAATATTAATTTGATCGTTAATACAATGTTAACAATTTAATAAGTAAGAGGGGATAAATAAAACTAAAAAACAAATGGATACGTGAAAGAGATATAACTGAATATAACATTGATAACAAAATTTTCTAATTATAAAAATATATATTTATAATAACACAACAGTATACATCATAAAAAACGTTAAAATTTTAATATAACGAAGTTATTTGTTTTCTTATATATGGTTACTGCAATTAATTAATTAATATAATTATGATCCTTTGGGGGTAAATTTTGGGTGATTTTTTTTATGTTCCTAGGTTTTGTTACTATATATGAAAAAGATAAAGATTAATATTGCCACCCAGTTGACTTCAAACACTATTGGTACTAGAGCATGTGTAAAAACTTAAGTCGTTTATTAAGTATGTATGAGTAACGTTCTTCACATCCTCTAATAAAAAATCTAATGTGAAATTATAAAATATTGGGTTCTTTATTTAATATAGTTATAATTTAGTAATTTAGAATCAGCTTAATCCAGACTCATTGAAATATGAAAATTAAATAATGCAAATTCAACGGTGGTCGATGGTTCAAGTATGAGTA
The DNA here is from genome assembly GCA_030549775.1 of Tamarix chinensis. Classification (NCBI taxonomy): domain Eukaryota; kingdom Viridiplantae; phylum Streptophyta; class Magnoliopsida; order Caryophyllales; family Tamaricaceae; genus Tamarix; species Tamarix chinensis. Next base: position 82,518,057 of record CM060173.1, on the reverse strand, counting down.
AAGGAAATTATGATGATTCATATATGCTGATTTATATTCACCTTGGAGCCTCGAATTGCTAGGGATAGTGAATAGTAATACAATTTATTGTTCTTGTGTAAACCATTAAATGCTCTTGTATTGTAGGATCAGTAGTGCTCCTTTTAGGGGAAAATATTCTGATCCACCGACTGTTATTATATATATATATATAAAGATAAAGATAAAGATAAAGATTTGTACCTTTTTCATAATAAGGAAAGGTTCCATAGTTTCATTTTTTACAAGGTGATTTTTGGTAGAGGCATCAACCAATTTCTAATTATTAATGAGGCATCCCTAGCCCCCTGAAAAAGGAAAGTACCTGAAGTATCTGTTTTCAAAGATAGTGTCTAGTTTAGTCTCCTTGTGTTCGCGGCAAAGCTTGGTTCACTGTGTATTGAACCTGTTCCTAGCGGCCCCTTGAAAGGAAGAAACTCTGAAGTCCCTGTTATGGGATAGGGTTGTAGCTTCATAGCTCCGAAAAAATGGTGTCTTATTAGTCAATTTTGTCTGATAGGATTTAATTGTTCAATTTTTTACTTTGTCCTATCTTTCTTTATATTGCAGGAGCAATTCGATCCAATATACTATGAAAGTGCAAAACAAGATCTGATCCCGCACATGGTTTATGGGTGAGAAAAATTTCTCTTGTTTGCATTGGTTTAAAGCCAGTATGTATGTCTTGTATTACTGTTTAGTATTATTTGACTGGTTTCTCTTGCAGACGGAAGATCAGGGAACGAGAGCTACGAGGGATGCATTGTGCAGTGCTAACCGTGGAGTGAGTATTTACATTCTTTTACACTTGGGCTTACATTTGCTTTTCCTCTCATTCGCTGTATCTTGATCTCCCTCTTCACTTTTTACCCTCTTTTCCTTTCTTCCTTTTCCTGCAGCTCAAAGGTTGTCTCAGCTGGAGTTGTTCGTATTTTCAGCAAGGATGTGGCAGAGCTTCCCTTAGTTGCGACAAGTTCTGACTGCCAGGGGCTGGTAATTAACAAAAAATTTGTTCCTCTGTAATCCTTTTGTTTACAATCGGTGATACCTTCACTAATATATATCAACCTGCAGGGTTACTTTCAAGCTTTGTATTCCTGTATGGAGACACTGCTTGGTCATCTGGATGTGCAAAACCTTTTGCTACCTGCTGCGGAAGAAGCAAAGCAACTGTGGACGAACAAATTCGGCTTCACTGATATCCTAGAAGATGAGGTGCGTGTACAATGTGCCAGAAGGGTGCTTTGTGACAATGATTGTTGCCGACATGATTAATCCTTTCTTTTTTGCTTGCAGTTGAATGGGCTTAGAAAATATTATGATGTGATGATATTTGATGGGACGTCAATGTTGCGGAAGGAGGTTCCCAAGGATGGAAGTTCTTAGCCTTTACTTAGGGAGGAATTTTTGCACACCGAATCAAACCTAACACTTCGCGTATAGTTGCTTTCAGTCTTATTACTTGGATGCACAGAATTTTTGTTATTGTACAGAGAAGGTTTGTCACCAGTCCGAATTTCCATACAAAATACCACTAGGGTAGGTGAATAGAAAGAAAGCACCAAGTTTTAACGAAGTGGTACATAGTAGCAGTGGATCTGAATGATGGGGAGCCCAAACTTTTACAAACTCCAACTGTACATCTATTGCTGGGCTCCAAATTTTGCTGATGTTTCTGAATGATATGTTAGACTTTGTGCTTGAAGCCTTCGTCTTTTCTGCCCTTTAGTTTTCTTTTCTTTTTCTTTTTATAAGAAAAAAAAAGGCCGATGGTCATCAGCTATCCGTAATTGTGCGCTCAATCTCAGCAATCTCATGGTGAAATATATCATCATGCTTTCAGTTGAAGGCTATAGTTAAAGTTTATAAACCCCATTTTAGTGGAGCGACATATTCCAGTGATAACTTCGCGCTTCAGTTTGGAACATTTTGTCCGTGTCGCTGGGCAAAACAATAGTTTTGAGATGGTCAATAGTTTGAAGTATCTTTTGAATTTCTCCATTTTAAATGATACCGAGTAACCTGAAGTAAAAATAAAAATACATAAACAAAGAGACTTTTTTGAGTTCTAATATGATACACAGTACGATACAGTCAGAATATGGTATTCTATCTTTTTTCTCTCTATCTAATTGGTGAAAATTAATAAGAAAATAAGATGGATAGAAATCTTTTATTTATCTTACCTAATCACTTGGCCAGTCAACTTTGTGGTGGGCTAGCATTCAAACACTGCGTGATGCCCGTAACCGGTCGCACATTCTCATTTATTCTTTATTCCTTTGTCTCGGGAGGTTCAGTTTTTGGTTGGGTTTGGCTTCTCTATTGCTTAGGGTGCCCATTGAAGCTCGAGTACTACATCGTGAGAAGATTTCTGCTTTATTGATAATCCTTATATTCTTAGGTAAAGATGGCCGCGTTGAACATGCCGAGGATGCCGTGCAGACAACCGAATTGCTAACACAATGAAAATCATATATTAATAAAAGAGATGGGCACCGTTCGATAACTTCATCAAGTTTTAACTATTGTGATGCATTATTATTTCTCTGGATTTTTCAAACAATTCTTGCCTCTTCTCATAATTTATGATAAGGCACTCTTAAAAATATATAATATAATTACCATACATTTAACAAATTTTTTTGATAGTTAAATAATTTTATTAAGTCTTGAAGGCAAAAGCGATTGCCAAACATCATCCCGAATTTGCTACCCCCATTTTCTAAAAAGAATTTGGAAGGGCTGCTTGTCATTTGCTTGGGCAAGATCAGAAAATATTACATGATACAACATAATGATATTTCACGATGTCAATATACATCAATTTATTCTATTTAGTTCAACAATTAGTTTCTCCAACAAAGTCATAGATAGGGCATGTAATTTTCATAAGTTTTTTTTCTTAATTTAATCCAATTTTAAATACTAATGTGCTATTGTTTATTTATTTATTGTTGTTGTTATAATAATAATAATAATAATAATAATAATAATTTTATTGCTACTACTACTACTACTATAATTATTATTTTTTATTTTATATCATCATCATCATCATAATATTTCTAATTTTATATTAATTTTTATTATAATCATAATTTTATCACAATAATTTGATAAGAAGATATGTTGAGGAGAGCATATTTATTTATACTTTCACTCATCAAGCATTTTGGCCTATAGAAAGCACGACCGACATCAATGTAACAAAACATTGGATTAACTAAATAATTGTGTAAAAAGAAGGATTTTTTTTTTAACAAAACATTGATAGAGTATTTGTTTACTTGATAAGGTTGGACAACTGAATAACTGTGTAAACAGAAAAAAGAAAAATAAAAAATCGCCATCTTTTTCATATTGGTGATTTAATGAGTTAGGGTTAACGTTATTAGTATCTAATGTCAGCCTAGAAAGTTTATTTCATATGTACAAATTGGTTGGTTGGTTGGTTAATGGCGTTTAATGATTTTAGCATCTTAAGCTCGACTCTTCAAGCATTTTTCACCTAAAAAATCATGACAACATCACATGATTCTTGTCGACGAGATATGTAGATAATAACTTGTCTAGTTCTTAATTTATTCAGTTACATTATTATTATTATATAACTAAAGATGTTAACGGTTAACACAAGTAGTGTTGCTTAGTTCCTGGATATCGGTGTCATGCAAATTATACCGAGCATCTGAGTGTTAGGCTACAACTATTGCCTTTTTAGTGCGCTACATTTGCAGTTATAGCGTAGGGATCAATACGTTATGATTTTCATTACGTAAAACATCCATCGGTTCATAAATTATTATTCGCCACTTCCACCCTAATATTCATCCGTTCAGGCGTATTTATCGCCTTGTGCTTTTATAATCATCAGCTCTTTTTTGCCCACTCTGCATTTTTGGGATTTTCTTCTCTGCATGTACCAGCCAGCGTTGAGCAGGATATTTTATAGGATTCAGCGCACTTTTGACAAGAGAGCTACAAGCCGGTCATGTTTCGCCTCCAATATTTGATACTTTTTTAGAGATCCACCGTCGCTTCTGATAATGGAGCTTTTGTAAACCATGCTCACACGTATCATTCAGTTGGGATGAACGGGTTAGAGCTTATAGATTACTCAAAATCAATGAAGGGGATCAGCTGGGAAAGAGGTTTTTGGAGGACATATAGTAGTGAAAAATGTGAAGGCAACCAACAATATCTAATAAATTGTTTATTATACATATTTGGGCAAATAATACAAACTGTACTAATTGCTCATATTATCCAATATCTGATGATCCAGACTTAATTATTAGATTGGATCTATTTATTATTTTTAAGCATATAATTTTTTATCTGATATTTTTCATTTGTGGTCTGTTTGAAAATTTTAAATATTCGACGGATTGTTAGTTATCCAATCTAAAATTTTAGATATCCAATCTTTCAAATATTTGAAGCTTTTTAATGGATATTCAATCCGTAAACATCCTTAGTTCACATTCATCACCTGATGAACATAAAATCCAAATATTATTTTTTGGGTCGATTAATATTGGTCCTTGAGTGGATGAATATTAGACTTCAAAGACCGACAACAGTAATTCCTTTTAGCTAATGTATGATAAGCCTTTTAGATGATGATTATTTTAGATAACATAGATCAGTTTTAAGTTGGTGAATATAATCCTATGAGCTGATGGATATTACGCTTCTAAGTTGGTGAGCACATGTCTTTAATTGATGATTATTTCAGATTATATTCATTAGTGTAACTTAATGAATATTAATTAACCTTTTAGTTGATGAATATTATTTTTTTTGCTAATGTAGATGAATATTAGCCGATATGCGCTCTCCCTTTAACACAAAAGCAAACGAAAGTTAGACCAAAAAGCGATTATGAAATACATATAATTGTTGTTGGTACAAGGCTTTGCAAGTAGTTATTAATTCTTCAACTAGTATTTGATCCCAACTAATTTGTTGATCTTAATTTTGTACCAATGATGAATGAGTCTTTTGGTGAAAAAATGGATTAAGGGCTATCCTCTTCGCTGTGTTCAGTTGAAGCATCTTGGCTGATATTCCTTATAATACCCCTATTGTTATATCTACCAAATTTTGTTTAATTAAAGATTTATGGAAGCTAAAATAAGAAAACAAATATTGTTATTACTATATCTAACATGAAGAAAAGTGTGATCATCATCAAACTTATAAAAGGTGTAAGGTCGGATACTCAACTATTTAAAATTTAAACCAGATTAAAGATAGATAATATTAGAGATGATATAAAACAATTTATGAATCATATAAAGTCAAATATGACATCAAAGATACAATTGTGGAAGCAAAGGCATAACATAAGTGAGATGATTACATATTACAAAACCTCAACATGGGAGATACTACTCTAAACAACCCTACCACTTTGGCCCAATGGCGAAGAAAAGCCACCTATGTACCAATGTTAATTTGCACAAGATCATTCTCTCCCCCGAACAAAGTTAAGATCATAACAATGGACCCAATTCAAGCATAGCATTAGTAAGTTAAATCCACTCCATATCACATATCAAGTTCATGGTACACATAATATAGTTCTTGTAAAATAATGCTAGATACATCACCATACCTCACATGTGATAACCATAATTCATATATGATAAAAAGGCCACATATGATAAGATGTAATCCCTGTTTAGCAAAATAATTTGGTGATATAATAAGATAAGGCCAACATCATACTAATATTCAAGCAACCATATTTTTAAATTCACTTTTTATATGACCACACAAGCCATTTTCACTTATTAAGTTGGGTAGTGCACAACAATATCTACCAAAATCAGTGGAAGCATAAGATAGTAACCATCTAAATCAATGATACTATGTAGCAATATCTACCAAAGCCAACCATGATACATAGTGGTATCCATGATAACTAATAGTATCACACAGTGGTACTTATCAAAACAAAACACCTCAGTCACCGAGTCTTAAGTATGCACATTATTTAGTAGGTCGGTATAATCCTAATAGAGTATATGTTGTGCATAACATGAACTAAGAAAACCACAATAAGATGTATAACACATCACCTCTTGGGCATCTAATCTTAGAAAGCACACCATATCCATGCTAAAGAAATCTCACTTTATGATATTAGTATTTCATGTCATTATGATTATTAATCAACTTATACCACATATCAAACATTATTCCTTTTACTTTCTCAATATTTATACTTAATCAAGGTGATCTACAATGACCAAAAATCAAATGATGCCACCAAATTAAAGGGGCTTTCAAAATCACTCAATCAAATCCGTTTAATTTAACCACTTATTCACCTTTTATTTTAAAAGTTGACTCGAAAGTCAATGTTCAAGGTTAGTTTGAAAACTCAAATAAACGCCACTAAGGTCTCAATCTTGCACATATTTTACCATTTATAAATAAAATTCAAACCAAGGCTTGATAATAAAAAAGTAGTTATTTACAGCTTTGTAAAATTTTCTTGCATATGAAAAATTACCAAAATTCCCTTTGACTTCATTAAATTTTTTTTTTCACACATGTTATTCACATTTAACAAACTAATACATATTAACAACATTATTTTTTTTCAAAAATTAATTCTAGAACACATGCAAAGTGACCAAAATGCTCATAAGGCTCACAAAATTACTATAATGCATTTCTAACCCTAAGTATGCTCAATCTAAACATATCATATATGAAAATTTAAGTAAAACATGCAATGAATACACTGGACATAAGAAATATGGATAAAAGGTTATAAAACATATAAAAAATGGTGGATGAGAGATTTAATTATTGTTAAAATATGATTTTTCATGCTATTTAAGGCCATACTTGCACATCTTCATAAAAGTACTAAAACACATGAAATGACACACTTGAATACATTTTCTCATGATTCACATGTGTTCATACTCATAGAATATCATGGTATTACTTGTTTAAAATAATTTTAGGAAACATTCTTTCTTGCTATTTACGTGGAAATAAATCATGCTTAAAATAAAATAGCAACATGGTAACATAAACAAAGTTTTCATGTAAAAGAAGTTAGAAATGATTTACCCAAATCCAAGCTAAGAAAAATAATAAGAAATAAATAACCACCCCTACAAAAATCTAGGATCTTGAATCCTTTTTCAACACCTTTCAAAAACATAAAGTACTACTATATTAATGCTTTAGCAAATCAAAATATTAGCATAAAAGTATAAATAATAATAACACTCTTCTTAAAGGAGGATGCATGAAAAGTGAAAATATAAGGGTTTTCTTCATAAATCTCTAAAGCCTAAATCTCCTTTATTTAATTAAAGTAGAGAGGAGTTAGATTAAAGGATTATATGAGATAGAAATTAAGGCACAAAGAGGGATATGATATAGAGTATGCCACAATTTTAATAAGAAAAAAAAGAGAGAAGTGGGGTTCCTTTAGCTAAGAATTTGTTTTTTAAATGAGAAAGGGAAGGATAAAGAGTGTTTTTGTAACACACCCATTTCCTCAATAAAAAAAATTTCATTTTAAAAGCATAGTACAAAAACTAAGACAAAAAATAGGGGATGTTATTGCCACATCTAATATTGAGAGAGGTGTAATCATTCAATTGATCTATGTTAGATGAAGAGCTAAAATGTAACAAAGTAAAACTTTAATCACAATAACAATTAGAATAGACTCCTTGAATGAATTACGATAATATAGCTGTAATGCCCCACTTTAAAAAAATATATTTTAATATTATACTTATGGAAAAATTATCTTATTTAAATATTTATTACATCTATTGAGAAAAATTAAATGCCTAATTGTGATTCAAAATTATTTCATTTTATTATTCATATATTTGCTCATAATTTTGTTATGTGGACCTTTTTCAGCCTCCTTTTGACCATCTAACTTCTTTCAAATAATTCTATTTGATTCATATTTGGATTCCATCTTTTTTTAGGTCCTCTATCCATTTTTAAAATGGCAAATGAAGGTTTCAAAGAAAACCACAACTTTCTTTTTGAGTGTTTTGTGCCTTGAAATGATATTTTTAATTAACTAAAATTTATGAAAATTTGATCATTATTATATTTTGATATTATTGATTTTGAAATGAATTAAAAATATTTTAACTTAATTTTTTTTATTTTTATATTTATTTTCCATTATTTTTACATAATTAGCCACCAAAACCTAAGTTTTTTCCCCTTGTATCTTATTTATTCTTTTGAGATTCAATCTCAATCATGTAAATCTTGCTAATACTTAATCCTAATTATTTTGTGTCCACATAGGCACCGTTCTTCTCTTCTATTACATGTAACATATAAATGCAGCCTGTGTTGTGTTCCCCTAACTTCTCCTTCATTCCTATATATGAATTATTCTCCTATACTCCTTCCCTATGTGCATAATTCTTTATGCATTCCCCCTTGTAGTTCACTATATAAATTTCCACAAAAAAATATTCTCAACTCTTTAATTTATTTTCATTATTACATGGGCACTCATTAAGCCAAGTTCACTTCATCTTTACCTCATTCCCTAATTGTGCATCATATCTTGTTTCTCTTACACACATCATCGACACTTACCAATTTTCTTGTTCACCTTTATGCGATATTCATCATTCCATTTATACTCCATCTTTGAAGCTTGCAAACTGATCCATACTTTATCCTTAGTTGATTATACTTCTCCTCTATAATCTCTTCCCATTTTGTTATGATTTTTAAGTACTAATCTATTATATTGTTATGTGTTTTAGGGTTTTGATGACAATTTTGGTGGCGAAGAAGTTTTGCTTTTCTTTGGTTTAGTAACATAAATTGCAAGTAAAGCTATTCCTATTCCAATTTGAGAATGATTTCATGGTATCATGGTAATGGTAGTTTTATATTTTTTTGAATTACGTATATATATATCATATTTGTGAAGCATGATCTTATGGTATTAAAGAGAATGGTAATCATATATGTGCGTTGGTACTTTCATGTTCTTATACAAGAATTTATGTCGGAAAAACATGAAAATGGGTTATTTTTAGAGCATTAAAATTGCCATGACTTGTGTAATGAATTGTTATTAATTGGTTGTGAGATATGGTACAAAATGAAATATTAAGATATCTATTTTACCAGAAAATTTACGATTCACAAATAATTTAAGTATGAAAAAATTTATGGCCAAAAATTGAGTAAAGTGTTAAAGCTGTGAATTCCCAAAACTTTTATATTAGGCTCAACCTTTTGAATTTTTGGTGTTTTATTGTTGTTTTTCACTTAATTTAATGATTCTATGATCTTGGCTTAAATTTTTTAGATGAAATTTGAAATATAATAGGAAATATTTTGGATTAGTATGTCATGATTTATAAATGATTAAAGTTTGATTTTGTTTAGGTAAAAATGCTGAGCATTATTCATGAAATCATAAGTGTTCTTCCCTAATCAGACGTAATCACCATAATTAGGGTTATTAAATATTTAGTCTTGGTTTTTAGGTTTAATAAATAATTAATCCTAATCAAGGCATATAGTGGTCATTTTATCATGAAAAAAATAAAATAATGAACATACCAACATTAGGGGTCAAAGTAAGACAATTAATCATTGACTTTGACTATTGACTTTGAGTATTGACTATGACCATTGACCATAAATGATAATTTTTTCATAAAAAAAGGTATATAACCTTTTTGTGAGGTCTTTAACCTAGACATATCCAATATTTTTACTTAATTGAACTTTATGTGGTCTTTTGGGTTTGAAATGGCTATTTTCAAGATTTTAACTAGTTCATTTTTTATGTTAAGTTTAGTGTCATGTTTATAAACTTATGTGATAGTTTAATGCAATGTATAACCACTTTTATGATATGTGACATGAATATGGTGTTATCTAAAAGCACCTATGATATGTGATGTGTTAATTGTCCCCAAAGTTTGGTATTATCTATAAATACCCATATGAACTATTTGGTGTAAGTAATAAACACCCATTTGAATTATTTGGTGTCATCATTATGTGCCTTAGCTCGTGTTTGGTGTTATCACCTTAAACACTTATTGCATATTATTATTTTACTTGTGTTTGTTGTTAATACTCTAAAATTTCATTTTATATTAATATTATAATTGGAATATGTTTATATTAAACACTACTAATAGTAATGATATTTCATTTTGGTTTAGATACTCAAGAGTTATCAATAAGTTTCCCTTGTGATTTCTGTATAATCAATACCTTTCTTAGGTATGCACATATTTTTAGGTTAGTAATAATATTATGGTAGGCAACCATATAATCAGTTAACCAAGTCGAGTACATAAAGTATCTTAGTATAAGACCCTTAGTACCTTAGATGCCCATGATTTAGTAATAGTGTACAACCCAAAAGTGTTTGGTATCATCACCCATACACTCGTTTGGAAGGTGTGGTTTCCTTGGATGTGTTTGGTGTAACAATTGTAAAACACCCAGTTTGATGCTTCCATAAATTTTTTTATGGGGTGGGATTAGGTGTGGTTACTTGAATATATTCATAACTAAAATTATTTATTCATGTAATGAGTTGAAAATAATATGGTTGGTTCATACTTGAGATGCACAAGTTTACCCTACATTGAAGTCATACAATGCTTAAACATTTAAGAATTATTTTACACCATGTCATCCCTTAATCCCTACCTATATTATGTTCCTTGTGAACCATACTCTTATGTAGAAGTTAAATCTTACTCTTTATGTTTTGTACTAATTTTTTCATTTTATGGTCACCTGCTAATTCACTGGCTAAATGATGAAATGCATATAAAAGGTTTGAAGATGAAGTAGATGATGACTATGAAAGTTAGCTCTTTAGAAATGAATAGTGAAACTTACATGATATAAAGCAGTCTTATCTTAGAGTTAATATAATAAAAACCTAGCTTTTGTTTTATCCTTATCTGGGAACGCTTTAAGCATGTCAATTATTTAAACTATTAGTTTCTAACTCATATTTACAATAATGTTGTTGTTTGTTTTGATAATTCAATAGTGTTGTAATGTTTCTAACTCTCTTTGGTGAATGATCAAACTTCTAATGATGTTATACACAATGGTTTCACTCTCGTTTCTAGTTTTTTCTTCCTCGTTACTCATAAAAATGAAAATTTTTAGTTGTGAAAATTGAGGGTGGTATAATAGATAAGTGTTAATGGTTATAAAAAACAAATACATTAAATTAAATAAAAGGATATAAAAAAAATTTAAAGTTCAAAAATTTTACAATGCATTAAAATGTTTCTTATAAGGGGAAAAAGAATAATCCTAGATAACTTAATACTTGATAATAAAAAAATACTCGCTAAGAAAAAATGGCTAACGAGCAGCATCAAAGGCCTGAACACCAACTAAAACAAAGTCCCCAACTTACCCAAATAAAGTTGAGATCATCATAGTGTATCTGATGAATGTAACTATTTCAAGAGCATATCCCCAAAAGGATATAGGAAGATTTGCATGACTTATCAAATATCAAACCTTGTCTAACAAAGTTTGACTTCTCCTCTTTGAAAACCCATTTAATTATGGTGTACTAGGTGGAGTGAGTTGTGAAATTATTCCACCTAATATGATCACTGAATTATTATCTTAAGTATTCTCTTTGATGATATGATCAAAGGACTTTAATACTTTTCCTATTGATTTTGTTCATCATTTTAAAGTTATTTTAACCTTTCAAATTATTATGACTTATTTTTCATTAAATAAATATAAACATGTCTACTAAAGTCATCAATAAATTTAATGAAGTATTAAAACCACCTCTAATCTTTAAACTTAATGATCCACACACATTTGTATGTATGAGACCTAAAAAGTCAATTGCCCTTTCACCATGTTTGGTAAAAGGTACCTTGGTCATTTTTTCAAGCAAAAAATATTCACATGTTTTAAAAGATTCAAAACCAAAAGCATTTAGAAGATAATACTTATAGAGCTTCAAAATATGTTTCTCATTTATATGGCCTAAAAAATAATGCTAGAAATAGATTAGAGTCAAGTCATTAGACTTGAGGCTTTTAGAATTTCTGTTATAGAATGGACTATTAATGTAATATCCAAAAATTTTATAACATTCATTTTTGGGTGTTTATCCTTTTATTTGAAACATAACCCTAAAACCTTAGCTTATTTATTTTTATCAACCCCTAATCCATAAACCAAATAAATTATTAGATAAATTATCTTAATTATTTTTTTACCATTTTACTTTCCCCCTAACCTTAACCTTTAACTAGAATTTTTTTCCTAGTTTATTTTTCTAACTAGGTACCCTAACCTAACCAAACGAAATATAAAATAATCCTAATCTAGCATGCCTACACCTTTCCACCTCTTTCACTCATAAAACTGCTCATACCATCCTAATTTTCCTAGATATAAAACCCTCCCTATGTCTCCTCTATCTTTCACACAACACCCCTATAACTCTGCGCTCACTCCCATTTTTTGTTTGGCATTTCCCATCCATCACCACTAACCCATTCCTTTCTCATTCTTCTTCCTTCCACCACCCCTATTTCTGGTTTTCATTTTCACCTTCAACCACCATTTTCATCACCAACCATCACCAATCATCCTCGTCCAGCAATCATTACCATTTCCCTCCATTTTGTGTCTCATAAACACGTTCGATCCATCCCTGGTCTCTTTTTCTATCACGTGGAAGCATCACCCTCACCCATTGTTCACGATGACCAACCCTATGTAGTGTCACCACTTCATGCCCCTTCTTTGTCCGGTGCATCCTTCACATGATCCCCCTTACTTAGCTAACATCTCGTGCAATAGCCATCTACAACATATCTCTTCATGCAATTACCTTCGTCCAACGTTGGTTGCTCACCACTAAGCATCCACCTACCTTCTTCCTCCTTTTTCCTTTTTCCTCCTCCTTTATTCTTATTTTATTTTTCCCTTTTCCCTAGTTTTTACCCCTTATTCCCAACCACCCACAACCATCGTGGCTAGCAATAAATCTAATTCCCTTGGTTTTTCTTATTGTAAATTCCCTGGTAATCCACATAGCTCCCTTAACATTGCCATTTCCCGAACGCCATCATTAAAACCATTCTATTTTCACCATCTCCCACCACCCCACCACTAACCTTCAACTCACAGTCATTCGCTCGCCGTAACAATCCTCTGGCATGCCATTCCTCTTTATGCGCCCCTACCCAACTACATGTATAGATCACATACTCCAGCCTCTGCCGCATACATTGTCACCCCTTAGATTGTATGAATTTGTCCATTTTCTATTCCCTCTAATTTTTGTATTATATATAAATTGCTGGTATTATTTTTAAGTAAAGGAAAATGATTAGTGGAGCCTAATAATTTATATTAGGTTACTTATATTTGTGCTTTTGGTGGAGATCAAGAAACCCATATGCCTTACTAAAATATTACGTATCACATAATATCATATTAAGGTTTTGATGTGTAAATTGTATTAAGCATATTTGATTACGTTGTGATTAATTTCCTAATAATTCTATCATAAAACTTTGCATAGCATATAATGTTAAGTTGTGTAAAATATTATGTATACAAAAGGATGCAATAATAGAATTAATATTGTGGGTTAATTATGTTTGATGTCTGCATATAATATGATAGGTTGAGCATGTTTAGCCATATTTTTGACATGATTATTATCATTGTATACCCTAAGGGTATTTTAGTCTTTTAAAGTGTATCATATTAACTTATTTCAATATATATGCCTAATATTTATTATACATCGTTAACTATGAAATTATGTGATTTATGATTAATTAGGTATGCATATTAGAGTTTTACGTGTTAAACCTTATTCAAGGACAAAATGGTCATTTTCTATGTTTGGTAATTTATTTACATGCTAAAATATTTTACTTATTGTATTTTAGCCTTTTCATGCCAAATTATTGAATAACATGAAATTAGTATTCAAAATGGACAATAATGTCGTAATTATGGTCTCTATGGCATTTTTGGCCATTTTGACCAAATGAGCTTAAATGTAAGAAATTGAATCCAAGATGACCTTAGTAGATTATTAGGTTGACCCCGTTGTTGGCTTTGACTATGTTTGACTTGAATAATTGAAAATGAGGAAAAATACTCGAGTAAAGAACTAAAAATTATCTGTGTATTATGTAATTTCGTGGCCTAAATGATAAAATACTAATATTTAAAGTAAAAGACCTCGACATAAAAAAATGGCGGCTCTTTAGGAGTAGTTACCCTAAATATGTGTTTTAACTCACACTTTATTTTAGATTTTGATGGTGTGCCTTAATGCCCCAATTAGGCCCTATATCTTACTTTATTTAACTCAACATAATTCTTAAAGGGTATACATACTTATGGATTAGGTGCCCTTATTGGTAGGATACTATAGTTCATTGGTGTGTACTGGTATGACCAAAGTATAGTAGTGTCTCTTGATTAATATGATTTTCCCTCAAGTAATTAAAAATAGAAGTAATAATTGTTGATTTGGAATGATTTTGGATGGGAGAGTTGGTTGTTTCCTCTGTGCACTACCCTTGATTATATTTGTTATGGATTTTGCTACTATGATGCTTAATAAGACATTAACACTTAAAGTGAAAGATCACATGAGTTAGGAATGAGGTGTAGATTCCATTCCATTGCCTTAATAATAGTGTCTAGGTGAATTTTTCCCTCGGAGATGCTTTAAACTATTTCACTGATTTAATAAAAGTGGTCTGGAACGTGTTTCCTTGTGAGATGTATAGTTTGTTCCAATAGTGGTCATGCGTATTTTTCCCTAAGGCGTATTTTAGTCTTCTCTACTAGATTAAAAATAGTAGGATTCTTGAAATCAACATTATTAAGTGATTGGAATGATCTTACTCTCTACTTGGATTTATCGGCGATTAAGAATAAAGGTATGAGGAGATTGCATTCTTATTGATGTTTATTTTATGGCAGGTATTATGATTTTCATTATCACATGTGTTATTAATGTGTTATGTCATGTTCCTCTTGTGTTACCTTCTATGTGCTCCATGTGACCTTTGCATATTTAGTACTATATAGTAGATTACTCAGTACCATTGTACTGATTGGTTTTGTTTCATGGTGCTTTGCCTATTCAATGGATAGTTCTTACTCTGTAGGAATCTCTAATTCAATAATTTCGTTGTATGGATTGCGGTGAGTGTGATCAGGTTTGATCTAGAGCTTTGTTATCTGGAATATCTCTCTTTTTGGATTGTTATGTCCTCTATCTTCATCATGCATGTTTTTTTTCTCTGTATTTCGTATCTTGTATTGCAGTGGAACTAATTATTTCCTGCATCTGATCCTTCCTAAGTAAAATGTTACTTTTCCCTTACACCCAACATAGGTTAAGTATAGAAATACCTCTGTTATGTTAGATGCGGCGTGACACCCCTGTATTTGTTTTTTTTAGCTTCCAAAAACTCATTTTAACCAAAATTTTTAGTTTATAAATTTTTAGGCCGTTATAATCAAAGTTTATAATATATGGCCTATTTCTCATTTAGGTATTGCCATAAAATATTTCATTTAAATAAAAATAACAATGATTATTCTTTACAAAAATATGAAGACCATCCATATCCAAACATGAAAAAAATAATAATATTCCTTCTAATGGTAGATACATAATAAAAATTATTTAGTTATGAAACCATGTTAGAAGGAAAAGTTAAAAGAAAATTTCCTATGACTAATGTGCTCACTCTTACTCCATTTCCTATATGTATGTCTATTTCTCCTTTAGTTACCTGTCTACTTTTTATGAGTCATTGCACATTTATATGAATGTGAGAATCACAAGTGATATATAATACTCATGAGCTAGGCACGACCACAACAACATTTACTCTTATAACATTAATACTCGAAGTAGAAGTCTCACTTCCATTCTTATTTTTTATATCTTCCAAATAATGGTTGCAATTCCTCTTCCAATGACCAACCTCATTGCAATAAAAGTGAACAACATCAGCTGTAGGATTTGGTTTGGATTTAGCTTTAGTCTTGGGTTTGGTTTTATTACATGATATCTCAACTTTAGATTCTCCTTTACCCATTATCATGCCCTTTCTTTTGTCTTGTCTCTTGAAACCCATTACCTTATTAACCGTCATAACTTCACTAGGATTCTTCTTAATGTGTTGTTCAAATATCTTGAGCATCTCATGTAACTCAGTTAATATCTTATTTACATTGTGCATGTTATAGTTTATAATAAATTGACCATAAATTGGTGGCAATGACTAGATAATTACATCAATAGCCAACTCTTGGCTAATGGGATAACCTAATATTTCCAAATTCTCAACATAACTAATCATCTTGATCATGTGGGGACTCATTAGGCTCCCTTCTACCAAATTTGTCTCATGAAATACTTTTGTAAGTTTATACCTCTCAACTCAAGCATGTTCCTAAAACAAATTCTAAATACTCTCAATCATTTCATAAGCTAAAATTTGCTCAAATTGTTTATGAAGGTTTGAGCTCACTGCAGCTCGCATGAGACAAGTGACATGAGTTTAATCATCAACATGATTCTTGTAAACATATTTTTCAACACGAGGAGCATTAACATTAGATTCATTAGGGATTGGTAATTCAAATAAATATTCTTACTTTTCTTATTTGAGAACGATTCTCAAATTTTTATATCAATCAAGGAACTTATTTTTATTGTGCTTTTACTTCTCAAGGTAAGATCATAATGAAAAATTAGATGATTTTCCTTCCATAATCTACAATAATATTCATGCAATGATATTCATTGTCAATAATAAATGCATGTGCATGTATATATATAATTGTAAAAAAATAAACCAACAAAAATGTCCCAGTTAAGCATAGTGATCCAAGAACCATATTTCACCAAGACTTAGATAAGCTTTAGCTTAATGTTTAACTCTTGGCTATTCTGATAAGTATTACCTTGATAATTATATCATATATAGATCTTACCAATACACCTATAATAATATAAGACTTGAAACTAGGTAGGGGTTAAGGGAGATTCACCCTCGAAACAAACAAACACAATTGATCACCACTACGAAATAAACTTTAGGTAAAACTAAATAAGCAAGATAACCATGATTAGTCAAAATAATTAATATTAGTTAAAATAATCATGATAGGCTCAATAAAATTCAATCCTAATCAAGATTAGCAAGTCGATCAAGAACAATCCTAATCAAGATTCATGACTTGACCAAGATCAGTCCTAATTGACCACGATTGAGATCGGTCCTAGTTAATATTAGCAACTTGATCAAAATTAGTCCTAATGAATATTAGCAACCTAATTGATATTGGTTCTAATTTATATTAGTGAAATAATTGATATTGATGCTAATTATTATTAGCTACCTAATTGAGATTGGTGCTAATCAATATTCCAACCTAATTGAGATGGGTTCTATTCAACATTAGCGAACTAATTGATATCGATCCTAATCAATGTTAGAAACCTAGTTGAGATTATTACTAATCAAGATTAGCAACCTCAATTAACAAATGAGATAAATAATATTTTGATCAAATTAATTAAAAATTAACATATAATGGGCAAAAACAACCAGAATCTGATACCACTATTAGGAATTTTTAGATATGGTTGGAATTATAGGATTCATGCAATAATCAAAGGAAAATTAATACAAAACATACCTCTTGTAGTGTGATGAACGTGTTAGGATTGCACGCCAAATTTCACGCATCTACAAGAATGCTCTCAATCCAAAACTAAGTTTGCATCATTGGAAAACTATTTCTTTCTCCCTAGGACAGTTGGACTAGATCATACATTTTAGTTAACTTATGTTATATATGGCCTGTTTTAGTGTATAACCCTATAGGTTCACCCAATATTGGTCATGGGCCCAAAATATCTTTTTTCCCCTTAAGTTATAAGTGAGCATCTCACAAGACATTATAACCACACAAGACATTTAAAGATCGAATGTCTGATGAAACTTCCATGATCGGTTCCCGGGGAATATTTTTAATAAATTTTAACTCCTCTGTTAGTTTATGAGTATAATATCTCAAAAATATTATAGGAGCTAATTTACAATTTGACTTAGTCGATTGGTATACTTTACAATAAGAAAGTAAACTCTAGTTGAGTAGAGTGAGCACAAATATTTTTGAAAACTTTCAACTTGAGATGAATGTGAAAGTGAATAGTTGAGAATTAATTTCAAGTTCAGTGAAGAATTAAGTTGTGCATGTAATGTGATTTTAAAATTTTTTCCCTACCTCATAAATGCTATTTATAATTATGCCCCAACAATGTAGTTGTTAGAGTAAAAAAAAAATGTATATCCATTGTGCGAGCAAAGAGTATAATTTTAATATTTAATTGGTTACCCTAACAAGCTGATTGGTTGGTCAAATCATTCAAAGGATCATATGCAGATCAAATGTAAAAATATTAACATTACATAAACCAATTGATTGATTATTGGGACTAGTCAATTGATTTTGTGCTCTACATTTTTGGTCCTATAAATATATAAGCAACCAAATGGTTTAGCGAGCCAGTTGATATGTAATGCTAACCATTCGATGTGTTAGCTCAAAATAGTTAATTGGTTTAGTCCCTTTTCAAAAACTATTTTGTATTTTATCTCAACCTTTATCATATTTGGTCAAACTACTTGATAAGTTTGATAAAACTAATTAAAGTGTTCAAATAGACACAAAATAGGTCTATGTAAGAATAAAAACCATATCCTGGTTAGTTAAACCAATTGATTAGTTTGATAAAACTAGTTGAAGTGTTTAAGTAGAGACAAAATGGGTTTATGGAGAAATAGAACCCATAACCTAGTTATTCAAACTAATCAGTTGATTTATGAACCGATCAATCTATTTGATGGCACTAGTAAAAGTATCCAAAAAAAGGCAAAATAAGTTTAAAAAAAAATAAAACCTATAGCCTGGTCAGTCAAACTAGTCAATTGGTTTGATGAATCCAATTGAAGTGGTCAATCAAAGGAAAAACTATTTTTCTCAAAAATTAAAGTCTATAGTAACCAGTTGATTGATTTCCCAACCAATCAATTAGTTTTTGTGTTAAAGTTTTGGTTTTGAGGCATAAACCAATTGATCGGTTTTGAGAATAATCAACTAATTTTGACTGGAACCAAACATTTCAAAACACTTTAAAAAGGATTTTGGATTTAAAATCGACAAAGTATTCATATCAAACAAGCTTTAAGGAGAATTTTAAAGCATCTCAAGATATTAAATTCAAAAATATTATGCTAAAAAAACTTGGAATATACAATTCAAGGTCTTGAGTCTTGGTAGCTTGATATGATATTCTCTTAAGCTTTAAGACTTGATTGCTCTTTTAAATGTTGCATTTGATAATTGATTTGGATAAGTTTTTTTTGACATCCTTATGATAAATAAAGTTCATGCACACTTAAAAAAAATGTGAAATCCTTTAAACCCATTTGTTATCCTCAAAACAAGGTTAAATACATTGATTAACCTAGGTAGTTAAAAACTACTTTCCAAATTCCACTTTTGTGCTTTCTTTTGCTTCAAATTAACGGATGAAACCTAAAAATTTCAATATTCCCTCCTTAAAATTTCAATCTCCCTTTCTTAGTTAGCTAAATTTTCCCTATTTTGCATATTCTTTTTTTTTTAGGGCTCCATCTACACCACTATTATAATAACTTATCGATATTTATGAAACCGCTCTCATCGTCTCCACGAGTGGAGGAGTAAAAAATAACAAAATTTTTTATGGTGGTCAAAATTGTGGAGTTTATGTCGCTGTTCTGCCAAATACCAATTCTCTTGAGAGAGTAGGTATCTCCCCTACTTGCTTGAAATTTCTCTATTGTAAGCATCTTGCTCATTCCCTTTATTCCTCTGATTCACCTTCTTCGAACACCTTATCCACACCTTTAACCCTGAATTCGTCCTCCTTATTTCCCACTAGCTTGTCAACCACCTCACTATTATTGATTATGTGGTCAACCTCTATAAGCTTATCAAATCTATTAATGGTATCTTCTAGTTACAATGAGAAGGGTGGAAACTCTTAGATATCAGAGTTAAGTTAACCCTATTTGGACAAATCCCACTCAACATATCCTTGAAAAAAATTATATCCAAACTTCCACCTTTCATAATGGATCAAGATTGAGGTTATAAAAAAATCAATTTACAAGTTTGGAAGATAGTTTGGAAAAGGAGAAAAAAATGGACCGATCAACTATCTTCAAAGAAAAGGATATATATTATTGAAGCTTGATGATCCGGCATTTGTTTGAGGCTAATAAATCTGTGCATGATGAAGTCAAAACCCTTATTAAATTGAATGAAGATTTAAATAACAAAATACTAGGGTATGACGCTAAATTTTTTGATATAAAGAAACCCTTGGAGAAGCAAATAACTAAGACCAAACACCTACTCTCTGAGATGGCTAAGAAGTAGATGAGAAATGATTCCAAAATAATCCAACCAAAGGAAATGATGGCAGAGGCTAAGTAGTTGGTTGAGTTAGATCCAAAGGATATCGATTTGTGTATTAAGAAGGCCATTGCTATTGCCAAGATGAGATACTTCCATGAATATATGGATAATTGTTTGAAAAGTGAATAGTTTTCTAATTATGAAGAAACATTTTAGTCTTCCTAGTACGTATATGGTGCCTTGGTGATATATGCTCAATTTAAAACATTGGTAGAGAGTGGCTATATTTGGAAGCTCGATGGAGAATTATATTGTGGCTAAGACTTAGAGAACATGATTGTTCCAAATGAAGTTAAAAAAGGAGCCAATGATATTGAAAAAATATGAATCTTAAGTAGCTAAGTCTAATGGCACCTCTTTTGTTTTTTTTTTAACAAACTTGTATGTCAGGCCGTCTTTATGTTTTATTCATTGCCTTTTTTATATAAATTAATATTCAAAATGCTTGTCTTGCTTTGTGCTTCCCACACTTTGAATCTTTTTTATACCTTGGCTGTGGCTAACCAAAGTAGGGTTTCATCTATACATGATTGGTTGATCAAAGCAAATAGACCAACCAACCTCTGCACATTGGGCTTAGCGGCCTCAATATATGGGATGAGGTTCACAACATGTGAGCTTAGGCTTAGCAGTTGAAAAGCCACCAAATGTATTTGATTTTAGGCTCAATGGACATGATACATCGACCAAGGGTGCACCATTCAAGCATAGGCTTAGTAGCTGAAAAGCCATTAGGTATGCCTATACTTTTTTTTTCTTCTAGTTCCAGTGGCCTCGAGGCGCACCTTAGGAGCCCGATCTTAGTGGCTAAAATTTCATCATCCTTTGAGCTCACCAAGTGTACATGTCTTTTTTTCTACCTTTATTGGCCTCAACATAATGCACTAAAAAGATATTATGTGAATACATCAACATTTGTAAAATCAAATACATTCCTCTATCAACATTGGTATGTAACAAGCATTTGTGTTCATATATAACAAAGATCATTGTTAAGTTTGTAAAAACAATATTATAAATAGTGTTTTTGTAAATAATTTACATTCCAGTCATTCACTAGATAAGTTCACTTTTTATTAGTTACTATAAATGAAGTCAACCCAACTTGCTCCAAAACTTGATACGGGCCTTCCCATTTGGTAGCTAATTTTCCTTGACCACCGTTACTTTAGATTTCACCCTTCCTTAATACCCAAATCCCATACTTATGGTTTTACTCTTTTGTTGTAGTATTTAGCTATTTTATCTCTACATTTATCAAGCCACATTTGAACTACACATCTCTTCGTTCTTCTAGTAGATCCATCTTAATTGTTAATGCCTCTTCATTATCTCTAGGATCATATTAGTAAGTTATACATGAAATTATTTATATCTCTATCAATACAAATTCCTTTTCCTCAAAAGCTAAGCTTAAGTGAATTCCACTTGTTAGGTTTTTTATAGTTTTCATGACAACCCAAAATATTCCTAAAAGTTGATTCACCTAGCCTTGCTCAACTGCATTCAACCGACGCCTCAAAGCTCCTAGTATTTACTTGTTTTCACATTTAGCATGGTCGTTTCACTATTCTTGAGACTAGTGAGGAACTTGTTCTCATACTATAAATTATCCTTTAAGAAAGGCTGTTTAATGTAATTTACTTGTGGATAAGCTACTAAAGTGAGTATGCAATTAATTATCTAACTCTCACATAATTATTTATATTTATTTTAGGCAAATTGTCGACCATTATTAGTTAATGTTTCTTGATGGACTCCAAACCTACATGATTATGGTAATTTCTATCTGTATGATGAGTTGTAATACCGCATTATATCAATCTCCACTCTATATTTTATATCTCCACATAATATTCTTTTAGAAAAAATCTAATATTCATTTTTTAGTGAACTATATTAGAGCCTTTGCCTCTACCCAATTTGTAAAATAATCAATAGATATTTTTGTAAATCTCTTTTAGCTAACACTTGCCCTTAATAGGTCAGTTTGAAAGACAAAAAAATGTGATATTATACTCATTTTCAAATAATTGGCGATAAAATTTGATGTGTTATAATTACCAAGACTAAGAGGTCGAAAAATATCTACCCCTGTGGCAGATGTTCATGTTCTTACAATAGGTTGCAACTCCGAAGTAGTAACTTTCTATGTTGGGGAAATTTTTTGACACCCCTAGTATCAGAGCACTATTACTTTGTCATCTTGGTACATAGTTTTCCATTAATAACCTTAACTTAAGGATTTTGCAGAGAAAGGTCTAGCAACATTGTGTAGTCCACAAATCCCCGCACAAGCTTCATTCTAAAATTCCTTCTCCACTACTCAAGGCACATATTTTAGTACTATCATGATTTGTGATCGCATATAAAATTCTCCCTCAACTATGAATTATTTTGTTTCCCTCCTTAGCTCAAACGTCTTAATTTTTGTTCGTTAGTTGAGTCATAATTTCTAAATCATGCATTAATTCTTTCATAAATTCATTTGTCACCATCATCTCTATAATCTCACATAACTCATCCTTTGTTTCCTTTGTATTGGTCAAGCACCTTGTCATATATTCAACCTTGATTGTCTAAGTTGAGGAAATTATACTATTAGAGGCCAAATTTGCTAAAGCATCTACTACTGGATTAGTAGATTGTGGTACTTGTGTAATTTCAATATAGGATAATTCTTTGTTACTTTAATCAAATTCACTAAAAAGTTCTCAATATTAGGTTACCTTACTTCATAATCTTGATTTTAATACCCACAACCAAAGGTGTATCACTATATAGCTTTATCTTATATGCCTCATATCCTTGATCTTTTCTATGACTAACCACTATAGCTTCATATTCAAATTCATTATTAGTTTGAAAAAGGCAAAACCTAAGTGAATATTCCACCATTATGACATTAGGGTCAATTAAAACCACTCCAACTCTAGGACTTGAATTTTAGAATCATTGTCAACATATAAAGTCTAATCTCCCTATTCTTGAAGAATCAATAATAAATTCATCTTGACTTCAAATGAGTGTTCAACAATAAAATTTGCTAAATCTTGTCTAATAATAGTAGTCATGGGAGGTATTGGATGTCATATTATCTTAACTTGGTAACCTATATCACCATTTGACCTGAGTTCCTAGGTTTATGTTAGATAACTCTGAGGGAAATATTAGTTAAAACCACTATAGAATGATAATCAAAACTTTCTTGAAGCTGTGAGTATGGCATATGTCATCTTCTCTAAGTTTTAGTATCTATTATCGATGTCATTTAGCACCTTGTTAGTGTAATAGATAGGCTTTTGTGTTCCAACTTTGGTGTCTTTCCTAACTAGAATGAAAGAAATAACCTACATTGATGCTTCCAAGTATAAGAATAATATCTCTCCTTTTATTGAGACTATCAAGGCTAGTAAACTAGATAGTTGGGGTTTCTGAATCATCAAATTCATTTTGAGAATCCCCTATACGTTAAAAATTATCTTTCATTCATAAGAGCTAAAAGAAAGGCAAACTTGTAATATCTCAAAAATATTATTAGCCTAATCCCACATCATTAGTGCTCTAATTTGATTCTAATCTCAATAAGTCCTATGTTAGCCTTAATTTAACTCCTTAATCCTAAAACTTAACCGATTCTAAAACTTTAACTTTGATAAACTATAATTCGTAAACCAAAATCAAAACTCGCTAAAATTTCCACTAATCCTAATCACCTTTGGCTAATATAAAATCATCTTAAACTAATCCCCCAACCCTTCTCTTTCTCCTTTTCTTTTCTTTCTTTCTTCTCCTCCTCCCGCCAACCTCAAGCTGCACACTTTGACTTGGTTGCAACTTACACTTGTACCTTGCACCACCTACTTGCCCCATCACCTTTCTGCATCTATCACCCATCACCTTACTTCCTTTCTCCTTTTTTATTCTTCTCCTTCTACACCCTTATCCCTACCCGACTACACACCCCATCGCACACTCTGCACACCCTATCTTCCCCTAACCATTTCACTTCTCACGCAACATCTACATCAACCATCACCACCCTCACCTTGCAGCTACTACCCTACCCCTAACCATCCTTTACAACCATCACCATCATCACCATCACACACCAGTCCCCTATTTTTATCGTCCTTCCTGACTCACACCACTCACACATATATGTATGTGTGTGTGTGTGTACTTCACACTCTCCTTCCTTCTCTTTGGTTTTGCCTCATTCTATCCATCTTTGGTTAAAGAGCCATTGTCCGATCTCTCTCTTCCTTCTCCTTTCCTCATTCTCTTTTTTCTTGTTGTTCTTCTTCTTTATTTTCCTATTTTTGACTTACACACCACCATTTCCACCACTGAGCACCACTTCAGCCACCACTTGTAGCCCTTTGCCTAGTGGACTGGCCACCAAGGTCACCCCAACCTTTCTCTTTGTCGGCGCCATCCATCACTGCCAACCACTACTTTTTTCCCTTCTTCTTTCCCTCATTCATCGCACTTTTATAGAGTGCACGACCTGTGTATAGCCTGCTGCACGACCGTGTAACACTTAAATCTCCTACTACACAGTTGTGCAACCCTTGCACTACCTAACCATAAGTGATTTTCCCTTTTGGCCTCTTGCAGCATAGCTGTGTAACTTTTACATTGCCTGGTTGTGCAATATATGTTCTCTCAATCAACAGCTGCACCGTCTACTACACAACTGTGTAACTTTATTTATTTGGCTTTTCACCCCTATTTTCACGCCAAACCTTATCCAAACACTACCACACGTTCCTTTGCACATCCACACATATCAAGCTCCTATTTGACTACGGTTATATCTATTCTTACCCTTTTACTTTGATTTCTCCTTCGATTTAACTCTTCAAGCCTAACCATGAATTTTATTATTTTTTGTAGGTGGTATTCCAGTAGCTTTGGAGGAAGAGGTCTAGGATTTGCATGTTTAGAGCCCATTATCCTAGTTGGTAAGGTACCATTATTATTTTTTGAGATAAGGTCATATTTGTGGAAATATATCTTATGGTATAAAATATGGGTTGAATGAGTTTTGATAAATGAATTTAAGGACTCTCATAAGGTATGATGATAAATGGGGGACTTGAAAAATAATATGTGTGGAAGGTATAAGATTTTATAAACTAAGGGTTTTTATTTGTGCTTAAGGGTAACTTGGTCATTATGGGATAACAATGAAGTTTTGGTAATTTATGTGTTAGGAGGATTAAAATTCGATAATAATAGTATGAGAAATTCTTGGAAGTATTATTGTTCTTTGGGGTCCTTAAATGATTTAATGGACAATTTGGGGCAAATCATCCTATAATGATAATATCAATATCCTATATATAAGATCTAGAGGTTACACAGATTTCTAAACATGTTGTTAATATTTGACCTTATGAGGTTATCTATCGGAATTGGTAATCATATAAGTTTTGTGGGAGGTGTTATGAAATATCTATGGAATTTGGGTTTTGGATATTCTATGAGTAATGTATCGGGACAAGATTATTCATGTATGTGTATGAGAATTAGCTTGTACATTTTGGGTATGATACTATTGATGGGATGTGGATATGATATACTATAAGTTGCGTAGGATAATCAAAACAGGATAATGAATACTAAAGGGAGTGTAATTAGGGTTTGAAAGGACTTAATGACTTGGACCTATGATATATGTATATCTTTTTTGAATGTGTCTGATGCCTGAGAATCAATCTTGGATAAGATACTAATCACTTAAAATGAGAGAGCACGTGAGTAGAGCCAAGGTGATCTATTTTTCTATATATATATATGTATCTCGTTCTAATGGGGAGAATAGTGGCTCGGAAGTATTTTACCTCAAGAGGATGTTTTTAATCTCTTTTCTACTAAAAAGAATAGTGGTTCGGGAGAATTTTGCCTCAAGAAGGTGTTTTAGTCAATTCCACTGAATTAAGAATAGTGGGGTCCTTACTCATCATGAAATAAAAATGTATCATTATAACTTATGAAAAAGATACTAATGATTTAAATTAGAAGAATACATGAGTCAGGACGAATGTGAACTATTTATATATATATATATGTGTGTGTGTGTGTGTGTGTGTGTGTGTGTGTGTGTGTGTATGTGTGTGTATCTCAATCCATCAGGGAGAATAGTGGCTTGAGATCATTTTTCCTTGAGAGGATGTTTTTAATCTTCGTTCCACTGAAAGAATAGTGGCTCAGGTATGTTGTCCCCGAGAAGAGTTTCAGACTGTTCCATTGGTTTAAGAATAGTGGGGGTTCCTGCACTCAATGTATATAAAAGAATGAAAATGGATTATACTTAATAAAGGAATCTGGATCATATTCTATCTTGTGAGATATTTCTTTTATGTGGTTACCCCTATTATCTAATGTGAAAGTATATGCCATTTGTATCCCTATTTTGATAGTATTGTTCCCTTACTCAATACGTAGCGTACTGACCACCTGTTTTATGGGTGTTGTTCATTCCCACGAGCATAAATCCCTAAATCTTATGTGCAGGTCTTAGATGATCAATTAGATGATTTTTTTTCCTATGATGCCTTATGTGGGGATGAGTGACTTCATCTATGTTAAGGTCGGGTGAAGAGTATTTGTTATCCGGTTTATGTATTTAACTGGATACCCTTTTAAACTCTTGATCCATGGTATCCCCCTTTTGTATTTTGTATTGTTAAACTTGGAGTTAGACTCCAAACTCAGTATTGTACTATAAATGCTTTGTTGTTTCTAATTCCCTTATGTTACATCAAATGTTTTAACCTTGTGATTGATGTAAGGATGGTTGCATAAGCCAGAATTATGTTGATAGTAACCCCCACTATTTTACTTAATTACTTCTGCTACAAAACAAAGTTTTTCAGTAGTAAAAATTGGGGTGCTACAAAGCTCTTGTCAGACCCCTAGATAAGAACATGTGTAATGCAATCAATTTTCTCTTTAGCTACTAAATGTCTTTTTTTTTCTTGATGGGGATTTCATGTTAAAAATTTCAATCACTTTTTCATGATTTACATCTATGCCCCTATTAGAGACAAAGAATCCCAACAGCATGCCAGTGTTGACTTTGAATACACACTTTATGGGATTTAGCATCTTTTTTTACTTAAGAGTATAAAAAAATAGAGTTCTTGTATGTGGGATTCCTTTATCTTGTTTTTCATTGTCATATAATATACATAAGTCTCTATTCATCCCCAAATCTATCCTTGGAATATCATGTTTACTAACCTTCATAAATTCATCATAGTATTCTTAAGATAGAATGACATTACTTTATAATAGTGAAGTCTGGTTCCCTATAATTAATGTTGTTTTATCTTTATCACCCTCAACTAATTATTTGATGGTACCCCAAAAAAGAAAGCCCTAAAACTTAACTTTTTATGTCTATTTATTGAGTTAGTCAATTAGTCTATCTGAGAGAGCGGATAATAACCTTTAGGAAATGCCTTATTTTGGTTTGTAAAGTCAAATCATATTCTCCATTTGTCATTGGTTTTATTTACCAAGATTGGATTAGAAATCCAATTTGTATATTTCAGATCCCTAATAAATCTTGAGCTAATAAACTTTTGCACCTCCTTATAGACAACGTAATATTTTTTTAGTGCGGACTGCCCTTTTATTTACTTAATGAGCTTATCTTCTTCTACTATCTCTAAGTGGTGTTTTCCTATTTTAGAATGGATTCCTTCCAAATTAAATATTTTCCAAGTAAAATATTTATGTTTTTTGTGTAAGAAATTTTAGCAAATCCTTCATGTGAGCCTTATTGATATCCTTGCCTATTACTATAATATGCTCTAGATATTCTAGCTATTTTTCTTTTATTTTAGCAGTGGCATGGATACCCCCTCCGGATGCATTTAGATCCTTTAATACTATAGTTTCTTGTGACTTATTAGTGCTACATCACCCTGTGGCTCCTTGTATCTCTATCACATAGCACTACTGAGGCATTATTCTATCACCCCTAGATTCTCCCCAACCACCGTTGACTAGGAACCTCATTAGTATCTCAACTATAAAAATGCTTGCCTGAAGGTTATTGAGGGATGACATTCCTAATATCATATTATATGCTAAGCGGCAAAACAATAACTATGAAATTTGTTTTGATGCTCATTATAGCCCTCAGTTGACCAAATGTTAAAGCAAGGTTTACCATTCCCTTCCATCTTATAGTATTTTTAGTGAATCCAACTAGAGGCAAAACCTTATTTATCAAACACTCATTCGATAATTCTAATTTCTTATAAGATTCATAAAAAATGACTTCAACATAACTTTTGGTATCTATAAGGAGCTTTTTCATCATACAGTTAGGAATCTAAACCTCAATAATCAGGGGGTCATTATGAGTTTCCAACGTACTTTTCCCTTCGTCTTTTTTTTAAATGACTTCACATTCACTAGTCCTTGCTCTTTTATTTGTTTCATAGAAGTAAGAGCTTCTAATGTATGCCTTTAGGGTTGAATTACTGGCTTTAGCATATAAATAATTTTATTATAGTTTTTTACTTTGAGAGGGTAGAGGAAGTTGTCAAGCTATACCTGTTCATTTTTTGGGTGAGGGTGTATATGTGTATTAATTCAAATGACCCTTGCATGCCAACTTTTCTACAACATCCTTTAATGTCTATCACCCTTTCGTAGTGTGTCAGATATCTTCATGATATGCACACCCCCTAGTGGAATTTCTATATTTTGAGTTAGTTCGTAAGGGAATGAGCCTTCGAAATGCTCGTTAGCCATTCTAAACATTGAATATGTTTGTAATAATAGACACCAATAGAGTGCATTTATCATATTTTTAGATGGTCCCCATCAGATAATTGGATTTTTCACTCATCTATAACCCTCTTAGTCTCTTTATTGTATGTACATCTCCTTATCTAGTCTCAGCTTTAGGATTAATAGCGTCTCCACCCTTTTACCCATTAGCCATATGGCTTTACTCATTTATTAGGCATCAATCCTCTCATGTACATTTTTTCAAAGAGAAGTGTTATATTTATTGATGTTGGATAAAAATGATCAAGACTTAGCATTAATTATTGTGGATACTATTATCCTTTATCTAGAGAGTATACCCTACAAATTTGGAGACAAACGGATGACTGCATTGCTAGTTATGGATGAAACTTACAAAATAAGTCACTAACAATAGAGGCGTGTGCATGGCATTCATGGGATGTATGCTAATGTTTTTTTATACTTTAGTGATGTGTGTTTAGTCTTTATTTAGTGTGTTATTTACTTATTTTTTTAATTAGTTGCATTATGATTGGCTAGTGAATAAAATAGATTTTTAAGGAAATTCTATCTTATAGTTTTTATCTTATAACATGCACTTGAAGTGGGGAGCAAGACATTGCATGGGGTTGATTAGATTAGATTTTTTATTTCTAATTAATTAGAATTATCATTTAATATCGAGGAGGTACAAATAGTCTATAAAAGCCTTAGAGTTATATGTTGGTATGCATAGCCAAATTGAATGAAATACAACTTATTCCTTATTTAAATTCTCTGTGAGTTATTCTCAATTATAATCAATTTTGTGTTAGTGATTATGATTGAAACAATTAATCAATTTGTATTTGTGAATTAGAGGTTAAGTAATATCCCCAAACCCATCCATAACCCATGCCACTCATCAACCCTCATCATCACTTTTATCATACATTCATCATCTTCAACTTCCTCTTCAACCTATTCTTCTTACTTAATTCTACCTATTTTATCTCCAAAACTTTGATAATAAATCTATTATTATTATTATTATTATTATTATTATTATTATTATTATTATTATTATTATTATTATTATTATTATTATTATCAAATGTTCATCATCTCCAAATAACATTTGATGTCTCTTCATCAAATCATCATCATCATCCTAATTGTCCATCATCATTACCTTCATCCCACGACCAAACCCTGATCTAAAACCCTAACCCTAATCCTAAACTATGAGCCATATCACCCCAAAACCCTAACCATCCAACCATTATCCTTCTCAATCTATCATCACCAAATCATTATCATCATATCCAAACCCTAACTGACCCATATTACCACCCAAATCATAAGTCCATAATTCTATACACATCATTTATGTTTTACCTGGAGCTTTTTATCTGAGGGATTACCTAACAATGCCATTATCTAATTCATCAATTTCTTTGACCTTTTATCCAATTCCAATACTTGCTAAATCCGATATGTAATTCAATTTGATCTAAAAATTAATTTATTTACTATATTTTTAAAATTAAATAATAGAATCAATTAATAAAAAATAATTTAATTTGATAAATATAAATAACATTAAATTTAATAAATTATATATATACATACATATATACGTACATATATTAAAAATTATGTAATTTTCATGTTATGTGTAGATAGCTTGATCGAGCCTTACTGTTTATTTTTATTAATTTCATATGTTATTTAATTTTAAAAAGATACTAAATACATTAGTTTTTAGATCGAATTGAATTACATATAGTATATCCCATCAATGAAGAATAATCCTTTTAGGGATGCCTACATGTGTGAAACTAGTCAATCAAAGGCATTGCGAGTTAGGAGAATGAATCTATTGATTTAGCTTTTAATTTTTGAAACCACCTCAAGGATTATCCCTTCAAAGTGTATAAAAATGATTTTCACAATGTTTCCTCTTAGTCCCTGGTTAGCAACACATAATTCCTAAAGACGTTCAAATGTTTATCCGAATTAGTTGAGTAGTTCAATCCTTTAAAACCTGACATTTATATGTTTTCTATCAATGTATTATAGATCCTTAGTGAAAGGTGCTAGCCAATTTAATCTGATGTTATCTTTATGATCTTCCATGGCTTGAAATGTCTCTTGAACCCTTTCCCCCTTGTAATCTAATTAATCAAATATTCCTTGCCTCTCCTATTTTTTCTGCCCTCTTATCTTCAATTCCTATGCCGCTATGTTTTTTCCCCACCATCTATTAGCCTCAAGGCTCGGACTTTAACTCCTTTCACATATACTTTGATTCAAAGCTTTGAGGGAATCTTATAGTCTTCACTTATAATTCTCTTGCCTCAGATATCTTCTATAGAATTCACATCATCTTCTTGTTGGATGACACTACAAAGTTTAGTTCTTGGTTCTCTTGCTAGAAGGCCAGGATCCTTATCTAATGTTTCTTGAGGAGTAAGTTGCTAAGGAGTAATATGTTGATGTTGTTTTATGAGATGAGACACTTGTCTGAGGGTGAGTAGGAGAGGCTAACGTCTTTGACACCATCTCTTGAATAGAATCATGAATCTTGACATTAACAACATGGAGTTGAGTAATAGTGATCAAATGGTATTCTCTTAGAGGATTACTAGTGTTTAAATCAAATTGGTAGGGAGGTTGTGTGAAATTCATGGATTTCTGTAAGCAATTCCCACATACAATGCTAGTTGTTATATGAGTTTAGTGAATCAAAGGGTTCTTTAGGATTCGGGAGAAGGTCAATACTAGAAGGATAGTAAGGGAAATATGAAGAGGAGAGAGAGAAAAAATAGGAAAGTAGTATTATGATTTCTCACATCCTTTAAATGAATACAAATCCCCGTATATATATATATAGGGATTAAATCATGATAAAGGAAGGAGAAAATACTATGTGGTAGAGAGTAGGGAAATTATCTCGAGTGCTACATAATATGTTAGCTTAGAAATATAGTTTTATTGGCTAGCAGCTTGAGGTTGGTCTACAATTATTTAAATTCAAAATTTATAATTTACATAAATTGATACTCTTTATCATTTTGTGTTAGCATGTTTTTTTTTTCTCATAGGATTGGTTGACTCGAGGTACTTTACATCCTGGTTTATTTGTCGCCATTTATCATGTATAGTTTTATTTGAAGGACTTAATGAATAGTTTTTATCCATCATCCTTATGATGTATGATTTTTGGGCATAGGGACCTAATGTATATTTTTGTTTGTCCAACAAATTTTTAAGGTATGGTTTTGTTTGTCACTTTCATGATGTATAATTATAGCCGATGGATTTGATGCATAGTTGGAGATGTATAATGGACTTTAATGTATATGCTTGCCCATTTCCCTTTATGATGTATAATATTAGCCAACAAAACTAATGTATAGTTTTGTCCATCGCCTTTTATGACATAATTTTTTTTGACCGCCTAGGTTAAATAATGTCATTATCCTTTTTTCGATGATAACAAATGGGCATTGAGAACTAATGTGTTTGTTTAAATATGTATATACTATAATTGACAAAAAAAGAGATATAAATACACTTACTCAAAACATTTATCTAATGTGTAATTTAAAAGGGCAATCAAGTTTTGAAGCAAAATAAAATATCACATGAAGATAATAAAGACTTAAGCTTTAAGGATCATATTTTAATACCTTAGGTATCTTGTAAAGAGTTAAGTCAAGAAATATAACATGTTGATCAAAAATCTTTAAAATGGTTTAAAGCACTTGATATGAATTATCTTCGTAAGAATTTATGGTTGATCTTGATTTCTAAATCCTTCAAAGTGTTTTAAAATTGTTGTTTGGTTCCAGTCAGAACTAGTTTAATTGTTAGAAGATTGATTGACTAGTTTAGTTTAATTAGAAACATGAAATGAGTTAAAATTAGATGAATAAACTAGCACAAAAGTGAACGATTAGTTTGACTAACCAGTCCATGGGTTACACTTCTACAGAAACTCATCCATCTTTATTTAAAATCATCGAATAGTTTTACCAAACCAATTAACTGGTTTGTCCATTTGACCCCTTGGTTTCACTCCCGTAGAAACCTATTAGTCACTATTAAAACTCATCAACTAGTATCATCATATCAATCAGCTAGTTTATAACTGATTGACTGGCTACATGAACATATTGACTGGTTTTTATAAACTATATCACTATTCAAATATATTCATAGTAAAAACTAAGTAATATGCAAAATTGATCAACTTGTTTCAATAAATTTCTCGCATGGTTTAAAAAATGATAAATTTTCATTTTAGGTCTGTATATAACCAATCGACTAGCTGTCCAACCAATCAAATAGTTTGGCCAGATTAATTGAGTGGTGAGTATTAAATGCCGATTTTCTACCCATTGGGCAATGAAACTTTTTAGGGATTTTGTGTCTAATGATTACATGACAAGGGTGAGCCTTATAAATACATCCCCCAACATTTATTACAACAATTTCTCAACAATTTTTATTGTGTAATTAATCATTCACTTATGCATTCAAACTCTCTCAACTTTTAAATTTAGAGTTGTTATTGAAAAGTGTTTATTGCTCACTTCTCTTAGCTAGAATTTCTCTTCAACTATAATATCTTTTATTACATCTAACTATATTAAATCTCATAAAAGGTTCTTCACTTTCATATTTTTTTTTTGTGAGAGTCAATTATAATCAAAACTACCTTAGAAAATTCATTATTTGTAGCATGTAGAGAGTAATTTTCTTTTGAACTACTCTACATTATTTATAGATTTTTATTTGTCATTTTGATTCCAAAAAGAAAACCATATTCATCCCTCTCTAGTGTTCTTTTAGCTGGTATTATATCTCATAAAGGATTCAATAATCTAAGGTAAAAAATATCTAGAAGAATAATGAACTCTATTGGTCTAAATGAAGGCATCTCCAACACAAAATCACCATTATTCAATGGTGAGAAATTTACCTACTGAAGGTACAAAATGATGTTCTTCATCAAGTCATAAGATTATAACATGTGGTCAATAGTCACTGAACGACCAGTTAAGATTACTAATGAGGTCATTAGTGAACTTGTTAAAAAGACAAGGGATGAGTTCACGGATGCAAAATAGATAAAGCTCACTCTCAATGACAAAGTCGTTATGATTCTTTAATGTAGTCTCAGCGAAAAAGAGTACCACTTTATCCAATCATACTCCGCCCCAAAAGAAATATGGGATAAAATTTTCCTCACTCATGAAGGGACAAATCAAGTAAAGGATTAAAGAATCACTCTTCACAATAGGGAGTATGAACTCATTAATATGAAGTAAGGTAAAATAATCAACAACTTGAGCAACAACTTCACTTCCATTGTCAATAACCTCAAGGCCTTGGGTAAATAAATCAATAAAGAATAGCAAGTAAGAAAGATCTCTTAAGGTCTTACATAAGAGTGGATTCCTAAGGTGACCTCCATTGAAGAAGCTAAATAATTAACTAAATGACCATTTGAAGAAACCTTATGGTTCATCAATCCAAGATGGAAGATGTAGTAGTTGAAAGAAATAAGAATCCTCTAGTTTTAAATGCTTACACTTCCTCTAGATAGGAGGAAGTGATTGAAGACATGAAAAAAAAGGAAGGTGATAAAGGTTATATCGTAGTATAATGAAAATTTGACCCCTCCTCCTACAACATATTGTAGATGGAAAATGTGGCACCAATAATTACTCAATCAGCAAGGCTTATGAGCTTATCAGATATAAAGAAAATAAGAAGCATTGGGCTCTCCTAGTCTGGAACCATTTTGGAAGACCTAGATGTTCTTTCATAACATGGCTTGCTTTTCACAGGAGCCTTCCCACCAGAGAAAGGTTAAGCAAATGGAATCTGCAGATACCTCCTGAATGTAGTATTTGTGCTGATGATACAGAATCAATGGGTCACTTGTTTCTACAATGTATTTTTGTTGGGAAAGTATGGGAACTGATCAAGCATAGGATGGACATGGACATCCAGACTGTAAACTGGGACTCCCTAATACAACATACTGCACAATGTACAAAGGGGGATAACCTAAGAGCTGAGTGCGCAAAGGTACTATTTGGAGAAGTCATCTACGGGATCTGGAGATGCAGAAACTCTTCTATGTTCAACGGTTCAATACACCACCCAACTCACATGGTGAAGGATATTATAAAGCGCTTCCATATTAGATTCTACCAATGTAATAGTAGTAGGGGAGGTAGGAATGCAAATTAAGGTGCTGGTTATCCCCTCTAGAATGGTTACTCTTGAATCTCTCGATATAATCTCTTCTTGTTGGTTTTAATAATATTCTTTATTAATTACCAAAAAAAATCTTTATAACCATTCAATTCAAAATTTTCCTCTAATCAAGAGGAGGGAGAAATGGAAGATTGGGAATTCCATAATCAAACAAACAAAGGAGGCCTAGGGAATCTAACATAGATGAAAAGATCAAATGTCCTAGTTACGAAAAATTTAAGCACGCCATCCTTGACTGCTATGAGTTTAGAAACAAAATAATCAAACAAATGGAAGGAAATAAGAAGAACACCAACAAAAAAAGGAAGGCAAATACCAACAAAAGCTATGGTCACCTTTGGTGAAATTGAAGGTGAATTCTTTGATGAAGACTAAGAAGTTTTCAACCTTTGTTTCATGAGTCTAAGAGAGGAATCATCAATATCTACCTCCTTTACAAGCTTTGCTGCTGATGATGACATCGATAAGGTATAATCTAACTTATTGTAATTATATGATGATATGCTTTGTGTCTTGCATGATTCCTTACATGAAAATGATAAGTTAACTAAGAATATATAACATGTAGAAATTACTTAATCATTTAAATGGACAACGCACACTTGTGTTAAATGAAAATGTTATTCTTGAATCTTGCAAATTTTTTTTGAAATATGAGATAGCTGAGAAATTAACTTAATTTAATGCATAAAAGGAATTTATTAGCTATGATCACAAGGTCAAGATATATCAAATTCAATAAAAGATAGTTGATCTATAAGCCAAATGTGATAAACTTCTAAATTTTGCCTATACCTTCACTAAGGGTGAAGAAGGATTAAATGTGTTATTAGGTGCTTAATGGTATTATAAGGATTGTGAAGGCTTAGGATATGGAGATAATAAGAAAATAAAACATAAAAAACTAAATATTGTCTTTATAAAAGCCTCTAAAGCTCATCAAGTTCATACTTCTCCTACATCAAGTTATTGCAATGTTTGTGGGAAACTTTTACTTTCATCTACAACATGTAGGCATGCCAAAATTATAAAATTCACCCCTACTCATAAGAAAAAGATTGTGTAATATATGTGGTAAATGCGGCCACGTTTCTTCATCATGTGGTTTTACTAAGAATGCTAAGGTTGTTCCAAAATTCAAGTAGGTGTGGGTACCTAAGGAGACCATACCGCGTGAATTGAACACTAAGCCTACAAGTAACCATTGAAATGGTACCTAAACTAGGACATTTGTGCTTGTAGGTATGATTCAAAGTTAAAAAAAAGTAATCCACAAATGGTTCCTAGACAATGGATGCTCAATACATATGACAACTGATCGAACCATATTCTCCAAGATAACTCAATATGATGGTGGCAACTTGAATTTTAAAGATAACTTAAAAGGAAAGATCATCAGTATCACTAGTATCAATATTGGTAACTCTAAACCCTTATAAATGTTGTGTATTTGGTTGATATCTTATGCATAAACTTATTATCATCAGTCGACTATATGATAAAGGGTTTCTAGTAAATTTCTCAAATTCACATTGCATGATTTCAAATGGAGTAGATAAATCCATTATCTTTATATGCCCCTACATTAACAATGTGTACATGCTGGATATTAAATCAATAAAATTACAAATGCATGTCTAAATGCAATTGATAATAGAGCATGGCTATGGCATAAACACATTACACATGATAACATGGATTTATTAAACAAACCTTATAGACAAGACCTAGTGTGTGGTCTTCCTTTGTTTAACTTTGTAAAATATAGATTATACGATGCATGTCAACAAGGAAAATAGCATAGGATTTCCTTTAAACCAAAAAATGATGTGACCCCATCTCAAACACTTAAACTATTGCATATAGATCTATTCAAGCCTACTAAGACTTGTAGCTTGGGTTTTGTAGATATGTGTTATTCATTGTATATGGTTACTCATGTTATACATGGAAATTATTTTTCTCTACTAAGGATGTGCTATTCATTGTAGATTCTTGTTAGGAAAATTAAAGTAGACAAGGGAATTATGATCCACGTTATAAGGTGTGAT
Source organism: Tamarix chinensis (assembly GCA_030549775.1). Lineage (NCBI taxonomy): Eukaryota > Viridiplantae > Streptophyta > Magnoliopsida > Caryophyllales > Tamaricaceae > Tamarix > Tamarix chinensis. Next base: position 82,480,348 of record CM060173.1, on the reverse strand, counting down.
AATGGAAAGGAGTTTGAAAATGCCACCTTCATGGATTTTGTGATCAAATTGGCACTCACAACTTCTTTACACCAAAGACACCATAACAAAATGGTGTGATGAAAGGAAAGCACAAAATATTGGAGTAGGTTGTGAAAACCATTCTATGTGACTCTAATCTTCCAAAATATTTATGGGCCAAAGTTGTTACCACCGCAAAATATATAATTAATATATTAATCATTCAGGCCATCATGAAGAAGACTCAATATGAGTCATACAAAGGTAAGAAACCATATGTGGATTAATTTCACACATTTGGTTGCAAATTATTTGTCTTAAACAATGGGAAAATAATTTGGATAAAGTTTCAATCTAAAGCAAATGAAGGTATCTTCATTGGATACTCTTTATATAGTAAATCTTATTGAATCATCCATAAATGATTAGTATTAGTTGAAGAGTCAATTGGTTTTGATAAATCTTGCTCAAGTGTGCAAAGTAATCAAGATGAATAAGTAGGTCCTTCCATCTAAGGTGAGAACCTATTGGAAAATGATGAGAAGAAAAACATAGAAGAGGAAAAGGATGAAGATCCTCCAATTGATCAACAAGAGGATGGAGTGAGAAGGAATCTTCGTAGATCATGGAGATATGCCTATAGATATCCTGAAGAGGTCATCATTGGTGATCTAATAAGGGTAGTTAAACAAGATCTTCACTAGGTAAACTTTGCAATCATTTAGCATTTCTATCTCAAATGGAACTCATTTCTCACTTAGAAACCATGAATCATAAACATTGGATCATTGCAATACAAGATGATATTAACCAGTTTAAAAGAAATAAATTTTGAGAATTAGTCCCCTTGTCTCCAAATAGGCCCATTATTTGGACTAAATGGGTCTTTAGAAATAAGCTAGATAAGGGTGGCATTGTGGTCAGAAATGAATCCCTCTTGGTTGTTCTTTCCAATGGAGAATGAAACCTTCATTTGCTTTGTCAAATCTACCATTATATTATCATTAAGCCATTGTAATTTATATGGCTTATCATATTCTGAAGTAAGAACACACAACTTCTCTAATAGGGTGCAAGATGCAATATTAGCACAACTCCATCTATCCATAATAAGATAACATATTTTCCCAAGTATGGTGCATTTGGTTTGGAAAATATTTTCTCTTTTTGAATCATCCCATTTGGCCTTCTTAGTATGCAATAACCACCTAATGATCAAGGACTCCCCAACATCCTGTGGTATAAACTCTTCTTCCCTATCCATGGTCGTGTCTTTTTCCTCCTCTTCACTATCCTCCTCTCGGTTGGACTCCTCCAAATCCACCATGGTTTTTACTATTTTGTTGGGGCACTCATTTTTATAGTGCCCTAAGCCTTGACACTTAAAACACCTAACATAATTGGACTTGTTTTCAACATCCACTCCTTTATTCTTCACATATTTTGTCAATGGTGTGGAAGGAATTTTAAATGGCAGAGGAACCTCCCTTGATGTGCTAGCACCCTTTTTTGGATCTCCATACCTCACAACCCTCTTCTCCTTTTTTTTCTACCTTTATGGCTAGGTGAAAATCTCATCCAAGGTATAGTATCTATGTATCTCCACTTTTGTGACTATATCGTGTCTAAGACCTCTAAGAACTTAAGACATAGTATACTCTTCTAGCTCATCCAAAATTAAACTCATGGAGAGTATTTTGAACTCCCTAATGTACTCTTGTACACTCAATTACCCTTGTTTCAAAGAGGATATTTTTTTTGTACAAGTCTTAAGTAAAAGAAGGACGAAGGAATCTCTCCTTCATCAACTTCTTCAATTTTATCTAAGACTTAACCTTTGATTTTTCCCTTTTTTTCTCTTCTTTTAAACTACACTTTACCACCATAAACAAGCATGGACCTTGAGTTTAATAACCGCCACTGTAAAGGCTTTGGTATTGATATACCCTTTAGCTTCAAACAACTTACTAAACCTCAACTCCCATTCTAGAAAGTCTTTGAGATTGTGGTTTCCTTCAAACTCTGGAATCTTAGCCTTAACATCAAGAAAGTTCCCCCCTTTTATTATTCCTTCTCTTAGGTTCCATAAAGGACTCACTTGAGGATGATTTTTCACCACCTGCACTATCCTCAACTTTAAAACCCTCATTTGGCTCTCAAATTGGGGGGGGGTTAATCTTATATGATGATTTTGGTATAAATTAGGAGCTAATGTATTCAAGATACCAAGAACTCTTCTCATATCATTTTGAAGAGACTCAATGGCTCTATCTCTTATTAAGTTATTTGTTTTCTCAAGGCTCAAACCTTTTTGTAACAATTGGTCTCCCATTTAAGACAAAGAGAATTTGAGAAAAGAATAAGGATCAGTTGTGAAAGAAAGAAAAAATGTTAGGTTTCGAGTGAGAGGTCGACCATTTTGTGTGTGTGTGTGTGTTTGGTTTAGGAAAGGTTGAGGAGAAGAAAATAGAAGATCCAAATCGAGATAACCTAATCTTTGATGCCAAGTTGATGCATGTGAGATCCAACTTGGTTCTTACTATGGTGTTGGTGTTCTAAAATGAAGAACCAGCAAAAACAAGAAGAAGAAATGTGGGAGAATGGAAGTGATATAATTGATTATCGGTAACTCCTTGAATCAATACTTGCAAGAACCACCTAAGTTATATAACTCTTAGGATAGATCTTGTAAGATTTTATGAAGGACCTTTAAACTTATACACTTGATAAATAAGAGAGGATACAGGTTTTGAGAGGAAAATGTGCAACCAAGGTAAGTTGTTCTTCCTTTCATACTACCCTAACACTTATAGAATAAGTTTAGGATTAAAGGCTACAGCTTATCCAACTAATGCATATTTTTAGAGCCTACATAAGAACCAAAATTCAAGCTAAGTTCCAGCCTATGTATTTCAATCATGGGGGAGGGTACGTAAGCCAATTTTTGAATCCGTTAACCCCCAACATCATATGTCACAATATAAAATAGCCATAATACACAAAAACAAAATAGAAAAGATCCCTTTTAATCTTTTAAGTAATAAAAAGAAGTAATGTATTCTATCCTTCCTTACTCTTCCCCAGTATGCTTTATTCTTCTCAAGTGCTAAAAATGACTTGTTATCCAAGTAAAAGGGACTTGTGGCCGAATTGTGTGGCTTCCAAGGGGGATTGATAGGGCTGAATTTTTGGGTCTGATTGAGGCTAAAAATATTGAGGAAAGTAGGGTTTAAAATTAGGGAAATAGGGCTTGAAAAATCATGGCTTAGGGTTGCATGTTTTTAAGTTTTGGAAGAAAAGAGGAAAAAAAATTGTATAGCTTGCATGAATAGGGTTTGATGGATAATTAATTTTTTCAAGTAAGAAGGGTTTTGTGGTTCTCAAACTTGGAAAAATTAATAGCTCATTTATGATCCTTAATTGTAGATGCTCTTACATCAGTATAGTAACCCACTTTATCTTATGTTTGATTAGTAATGATCATAGAGGCATCCCCTCACTCTACATATTTTTGTTGTACTATAGATGAATAACAATACTAGGTAAAATCATTCCATAAGAAGAAAGTATTACTATAGAAGTGCATTAACATCATATCATGCATTGAGCAATTTAAACTTCCTTTTATCTAGTCTCTTTTTTATCTCCATATTTTCCCTCTCTTTAGTCTTCGTGATCCAGTCTACTATGACTTAGTTTAGCTCTTCTATGTGAATATTACAATTTATTTTCTGGGATCCACTACCACCACTCATGTATTAGGCATCCTAATAGAGGTGGATGAGGTAAAACTAGCCAAGATACTAGGAATTTAGTATGATATAGCCACTAGCATGTTAGTCACAAAGTGAATGTGGAATAGGATTCCCAACTCTATCCTCTTCAACATGTATAGCCACCATTTTGTGTATGGTGAGACTGTAATCACTTATTACCTACCACCCTTCAAAATGGTCTGTAATGGTATGCTCTATTCTTTTCCCATGGGCAAGCTTAGGGGCGGACACGAACTTGAAGGATTGGTATTGGGTCAATCACATTCTATCCACTATTCCCATACGCTTTGGGGTTGATATCTTCCACCACATAATCCGCATAGTTGGCTATAGCTAGGTGACTCTTTGTAATACCCTGTCTCAAAATCCTTCAAATTGTGTTTAAAATTATATTGATATAAAATAAATTAGCTTTGGTTTTAGAGTGGGTTAGAAATTCTAATAAAATTGTGAATTCTAGGCATATTGATTGACTGGTTTACATAACTGATCGATTGGTGCACTGAGGAATTAACATTCTTGTTCTCACAAATAAGTCAACTAGTTTACCTAAACCCATTGACTAGTTATCCTTTGATTTCATATCCATTTTTTATTTAAATTCAAAATTCTCTCTAACATTTATAAAAACTTCTTATTAGAGTCCAAATGTGCTAATAAGCATATTTTAGTACTATAGAATTATTTTCTTATTATTTAGATCATTATATAATTTCAATTAGCTAATCTTTTTTTTCCCAAAAAGCACTTTTGAGGTGAGCCTCAACTTTTCTATTCTCTCAAACCTATCCCTCTCTCTTCTAGCATCTAGAGGCACAAGATTAACTTTTCACACCATATTTTGACTTATCAACCCACTACCATGCTCATTCCTAACTGCACTCAACTCCCACTACCCCATCAAGTTAACTCTCACTTCTTAGTTACCCACACTCAACCTTACCAATCTCATCTCCCTTTCTCCTATGAATATAGACCTAGTCTTTCCTCTGTACCTTTTTATGTTTAATCCATTTTCATTTCTCACTTATTTTCTTGCTCTCCTCACCTTTTTCTTTGTGGAAAATTTCCCCGAGTGTTGAACATCCCTTTATTTTCCTTCTTCTCCAATATATTGGGAAAAACAGAGACTTGCACTAGTTTCTTCTTTATTTGTGTGAGAATTACATTCATTTTTCTTCCTCTAATATTAGTGTTAGTTCTCTCTTGCATTCCTGAAGAAAGGAAGAAGTAAGTTTGAGAAATGTTGAAGATTTTAGCTCTTCCTTTGCACCCTATTTTTGAGAAAAAGGTGATGTTTTGTGTTATTATATTTTTTCTTTGATTTTAATGAATTTTTGAAATATTAATTTTATTATTTTTAACTTTAATTCTCTAAGGAATTGAGGTTCTTCTAGATAGCCATCAAGTAGGAGCTTTTGTACTAGGAGTATTGCTTCAAGGTAAGGCATTCTTATCTTTAACATAAATAGGGTTCTATAGTATATTGGGGTTCCATGTGTTTGGTGTATATGTAAGTATGATTTAATTTATATTATATCATCTGGTAATGTGATATAATTACTCCTAAGATAGAATTGTTGGATTTCTCTAATTTTATGCATACGTTGGATGTTTGAGCATGACTCGTTCGAGTATGTACATTATCATGTATCCATGTGATTCTATGTGTGTAGCATGTATTATTATGTGTGTGAAGACATAGAAGCATGCTAGGATTAGTATGGTAAAGTGTGGTAAATTTTGGTGTGTGTACAATAAGTTTGGTCAATGATTTACCTAGACCAATTAATTGGTTCCTTGAACACATCAAATGGTTATGTGAGTAATCAAATGGTTTGGAGTTTTGGATAGGTTGTTCTCGAGATCATTCTATTGGTAATATAAACCAGTTGAATAGTTTTGATGAACATTCCATCAGTTTGTTAACCCATAAATTGGTTTCCTTACAGACCAAAATGGGTTGGTCTTTGCTTAGACCCATCAACCAGTTGGAACAAAATAGTCGACTAGTTTCTATGAACAGTCGATCGATTGGTCAAACCCATCGACTAGTTTTTTTCATGTCAAAATGGCTTGGTCTCTACTTAGACCCATTGATCGGTTGGACCAATCCAGTTGACTAGTTCCCATAAATAGTCAATCGGTAAGGCCAACCAGTCAATTAGTTCTCTGATTTTTTTTGGTTCAAGTCTGGTATGACATATCCAATCAACTAGTCCCAGGGATCGATGGACTAGTTCGACTAAATATCACCTAGTTTGTTTATGAATTACTATATTTCTATTGATCCTTTTATGTTGATACCTTAATGTATTTAAAACATTTAAATTATGATTTCAACTATAATTACCCTAATTTAATAAGAATCATCATGTTGGTGTTTGAGAAATGAATTTAGCTAAGTTTGGTGTCATCTCTAAACACCCAAATGATTGCTTTAATGCATTGTGATGTGTTTGGTATTAACACTTGAAAACACCTAAATGGAGGCTTTAATGCTTTATGATGTGTTTGGTGTTATCACTTGAAAACACCCAATTTGGTTAATAATGGAATTTAATTGTGTTTGGTGTTATCACTTGGAAACACCCAATTTGGTTAATAATGGAATTAAGTTGTGTTTAGTATTGTCACTTGGAAACACCCATTTGGTTATGTGTGGATTTTGTTGTGATTTATGATATCATTTGGTAATGCATATAATAATGGTATAAGGTTTCATTTGAACCTTTTTCTCTGGTTCTCGGGATAGCTGCCGGGAGTTAATGGTTGGGTTGTCTTGTGGTTGTATTTTTCACTTAGTTCCTAATTGCTTCTCTACCGAATTGCAGTCAATCGGGAGTATGTGCATATCTTTGAGGTATAGGATTATACTATAGTAAGCTGACATGGCATCAGTGTCTAGTACGGGTGGGTGAGGAATCCTAGTATAAGCCTCTTGGCACTTCATATTATCCATTACTTAGGCGGGTGTAGTATCCCAAGTTTTTAGCCCTCGCGGTGGAGACATTCAAGGTGTGTTGGGTGAGGCATCCCATTACAAGCCCCCTTGGTGTAATTCAACCACATGTGGTGGGTGTGGTATCTTGATTTGTAGTAGGTGCACTCAATGAGTGAAATCCCCTTCAATGTATCCTAACCTTATGTGATGGGTATGATATCATATTGTGATTATTTATGCTGCTATAAATATTGTTCATGGTAGAGGACTGGGTGCAGCTAAACAAACTATATTATTAACTGGAATATGTGTAGTCACTAAAGAAAGAATTCTAATATGGTTTATAGTGTATGGATTACGATGTATTTACCGTATTTTACACTTACATGATTTCCATGAAAGCATGTCTTCTTGTTCCAATACTTGAGATTAAATGTTGAGCTGTACCAATATGATATCACCATATTGTTGTGTGACTTGAGATTAAATGTTGCATGAGCCTTACTATGTTTTAGGTAATATGTTTTGTCTGTACTTTACTGTACTGATACTGAACTTGTGTGGTCATTGTGATCATCCTAACTCTAGTTTAAGGAGTAGATGACGTTTTGTAGGGTTACAACTCTCAGTTAGAGTATGTTGAGGGTGATGGCATAGGTCATTAGCTGTCCATTGCTTGGAGTTAGAGGTTATATCTATGCTTAAGAGTTAGGCTAACCAATTAGAAGTGTTGTTCTCACTACATTGAAAAGTTTTTGCATTTTTGGTTATTTAAATTTTTAGCTTGATTTTCAGTATTTGGCTTTGTAAAACTATCATACTCATCTATCTATAATTTTTTTCTCGCCTTTATTGTTTTGTATTATCATATTAATGTTATGCGCATGCATCTTTTGTTTATTGTTCCATTTTGCCTTGCATCAAGTATAGGTTAGGTGATAATCGTACCTCTCACATGGTTGATGTGGCAGTAACATTCTCTGATATCATTTTCTAAACACTTTCACATTATCTTAAAAATGAAATTTTCTAGTTTAAAAATTAGGGGTGTTACACTCTTAGCTACGCCTCACTAATTAAAAGGATTCTCCTCGACATTGGAGTTGAAACTGGGGGTTTTCTAGCCACCCCACTTCACTTGAAAAATGGACTCAATATTCTAGATGTTGCCACCTTTAGGAGAATGGGGTGTTGGAGGAGCGCTAATGAACCGACCATCGAGCTCATATTGAAGGCTTATGACTCGCTTCTTCACAGTAGTCACATCTTTACCTTGTCTAAGCCTTAACCTCAACAAACTAAGGGTGATGATATTTCACCACCATAAGATGATCCTCTAGCTTTGGTTCATATTCCTTTTGACATTTGGACATGCCTCCACATCCACTATAATACCCTACACCTCTTGAGCACCTCCCATATCTACTACTTCAGGTTGTGTGAAACTTGCTAGTGTCCTTGGTCTACTTCTTAGTGTGGTTGTGATGTTGACTACCATGGAGAGATGCCAGAGTGTGTTAGAGACTGTGTTACACACTCTTCATTCATGGATACAACTAAACTTTGCGCCATAGCATTAAGATGACATGTACACAAACACACACACACACACACACACTCATATTTTGAGTTTCCTCCTGAGGCCTATATACCTGATTCCCTATCTATTGATCAGGGTGATGTTATTCCTCCTCCAAACTATCTAGCCATCAACATCACTGGATGAGGCTATTACGATTGGTCATGAAACGGTTGAGACAATTGGCTTTGCGGACTTTAAGAATGAGGAAATCCACACTTTTCATCACTGCTTTAGCTGCACCACCTCACTATCCCACTTATGGTCTACCTTGAGGTTGTGATAATGTGTATCTATGTTTGAGTTTATCATAGAAGTAACACATTTTTAGGCTTTTACTTCTCTATATTTAATCTATCTCTTTTTTCAGTGACTGCTTATGATTAATGAGATATTGAGTTTTGTTATATATCACATGTATCACTTCTCAATGCATATCCCGATTATTGTTCACTAATATCTTCTTTTAAGCAATCAGATATAGGATTGTTGCTTATGCATCACTATAGGGAGAGTAATCCCATCTTTCCCTAATGTAGATCTTTTTATTACCACATATATACACTTGTTTGGGGGGAGATTCCCCTTCATATCTCTCGCTTGTTGTCTTCTTTGCTTCTAGATTGTCCCTTATTCTTATCTTTTGTTGATGACAAAAGGGGGAGAATTTGGAAACTCAAATTAAAAGATGCATACTTGATAAATGAAAAAGGATACGATAAAACTCTCACCGACTTCATATTTATTATCCTTTAAATTTTGTAGTTGTACACATTTTTTTGTCATCATAAAAAATGGGGATATTGTTGACTTCATAAGTTAAACAATGTCATTGTACTCGTTCTAATGATAAAAAAATAGTTCTTGATAACTAATGCGCTTGCTTAAGTGTGCATGTACTATGATCGACAAACAAAGAGATCTAAATATACTTACTCAAAATATTTCTCTAATGTGAAATTTAAAAGAACAATTAAATTTTGAAGCAAAAGAGAAGATCTTCTGAGGACAACCAAAATATTTCTAAATTTGAGCAATTTAACATTTTGATCAAAACACTTAAAAATTGTTTTAAAACATTTTATATGAATTCTCTTCATAAGAATTTATGGTTGATATTGATTTCTAAATCCTTCAAAGTGTTACAAACTTGTTGTTTGGCTCTAGTCATAACAAGTTGACTGGTCTCAAGATCGATCAACTGGTTTAGTTTAATTGGGAGCATAAAATAAGTTAAACTTAGATAGATCGACTGTCACAACAACTGATCAACTAGTTATGCCAACCGATTGATTGATTTGGAAACCAATCATCTAGTTTAACCAACCAGTCCATAGGTTTCACTCCTGCAGAAACACATTCATATTTGTTTAAGCTCATTGATTGGTTTGAGAAAATCAATTGATTGGTTTGACCAACCAATCTATGAGTTTCACTCCTATAGAAATTTATTCGTCTCTATTTAAAATTATTGACTGATTTTACCAAACTGATTAACTGGTTTGTAAACAATCAACTAGTTTGAATAAACTAATAGATTGGTTACATGAATACATCGATTGGTTTTACTAAATCATGTCACTATTCATATATATTTGTAGGAGAAATTGAGTACTACACAAAATCAATCTATTGGTTTCAATAAATCGATCGATTGGTTTGTGTAGCAGTAAAATTTTAATTTAGGTATGAAAACAATCAGTTGGGTGGCTTGAATGCTTGATTGGAGGTATAACCAATCGGCTAGACCGATCAACTAGTGAGCATTAAAATACTAATTTTCTTTCCGTTGGATGGTACAACTTTTTGGGGATTTTGTGTCTAATAGCTACATGACGAGAGTGACCTAATAAATAAGCTCCCATAGAAATTTATTACGATAACTTTTCAACAATTTTTATTGTACAACTAATCATCTATTCTTAAATCGTTCAATTTCTCATTCAAACTCTCTTAACTTTCAAATTTAGAGTTTTATTAAAAAGCGTTAATTTCTCACTTGTCTTAGCTAGAGTTATTCTTCAACCATAATATCTTTTATCACGTCTAGCTATATTACATCTCATCAAGGGTTTTGTACTTGTATATCTTGATTTCTTAGTGAAAATCAATTATAATCATAGCCACATACAAAATTTATTACAAAGAGGCTAATGAACATGTGTCTATCATTCTTGAGGAAATTTTATTAAGTCTCTTAGAGTCAATAAATAGGTCAAGTTTTAATTCATCTCTTAGAGTGCCATTGAGTTTATAAGGCTCATAATCTGGGAAGAAGAATGATCATCAATAAAAATACATTACTATTTAAAATCTAAGAGGGAATATTTTAATAGTGGATGTAGAGACTAATTTGCTTTTGAATCACTCTATAGTATTTTTAAATTTTTGTCATTTTTATTCCCAAAATCCCTATGTACCCCTCCTTAGAATTCTTTTAATTTTAGTTGACTGACCTAATATATAGTGGTAGTTGTTTCTTGTGAGATTATTGTTCGGGTTGTCAACTCTCTACCCCTTGAAAGAGACTGATGTGGCAAATTGAATTTTAAAGGAAATGATGATATGATTATTTTCTTAAGAGACAGGTTGAATTTCAAAGAGAAAGATAATAAAGGTATTTTTTTTAATCAGACCATCAATTCCTCTTAGATAATGGCCCAAAGGATAAAGATGGTCCATAAATAATCCTAAGCCAATCCTAGAGACATCCCAATTGATCTTCCCTGGCCTTAGACCGACCTCAAGCTACTATCCCATAAAGCTTAATTTATGGGCCAACATACTACATAGCACTATAGACAATTCTCCTACTATCTACCGCATAGTATTTTCCACTTTCCTTATATATATATATATATATATGGGATCTTATAGTCATATGAGAAACATGAATAATCATAATAGGACTTTTATATTTTTATTCTCTCCTCTCTCATCTTTGTATTTCCCTTAGTATCCCGCCAATATTAACCTTCGTCATAGTCCTCAAGAACCCCCATAGACAGGATTTTACAAAGGCTTCGGCTTTAAAAGAGTCAATTATGTCGGTACTACTAGTAGCAGCTAGCATGCAATTTGTGTTTGGCATGTATCAACTTGAATTTGCAGCACAATAACAAACTAAATAAATAAACAGGGAGAGAAATGGTTGGTCCAAACCCAGATTTTGGTCTTACTAGTGCTTTGTTATTACCATATTACGGCACTTTCATATCCAGTACAACTATTTAGTTTACCAATATATATATAGGGAAACTTGCCTATCATTTTATTTGGCACGACAAAAGTAAGTTTGTCTTAAACAAAGTAAACTTCCTACCACAACTGATTTTCAGTTTTAAGCCCCGGATCCTGCAAGTCGCCGTCTTGTTGCATTTGAAACAGAGACCTGTCCAAGCTTGTCTGCTGCAGTCAACTCCATCCGTTCTCTGGGTGGTACATAATGCCGCATCCATTCCCCGATGTAGACCTGGATATTACAGCGTGATATACGCACCCCGTCAGACTAACAAATATAATGTAACTGACAGATCTCAAACTATCATCGTCAGACTAACAAATATTATGTAACTGACAGATCTCAAACTATCATCAAGAAAATGCCATAAGATCTGGAAGAAAGAACGGACAAACCCAACAAAGTCCAACGTTAACACCACATGTACGTATAAAATATGCAGTTGAGGCAGCTTGCCTCTCACAGGAAAAGAAGATAAGGTCACATCGACCGTATCAATTCCCAACACAACGGCGAAGCTGTTCTAAATGTGAGTTGACTAGAACGGACACTCTGTTCCCTGGTAACAGTTTGTTGCACGACTGTATGTTCCTACTGTCCCACAAGCCTCCATTTTCTCCTAGTAATTATTTTTTGCATCTCGACCTTATTTTCATTCAATTAACCCACCCCCCCCCCCCCCCCCGGCAGGGTCAAAGACGAGTGATTTAGGAAGGTTGAATTTGTGTTTGGGAGGCAATAAATTAGATAATGATGTCCAGTGACACAATAACAAACCCATGCTTTAAGATACTAATAATAGCTCTGTCACAATTCATGCCTCGCTTAAGCATCTTACGAATGAAACATGTAAATATGTATGTTCCTTCTATGCCTGATGTGTACAAATGTCAATATTATAGCAGATAGTATTCAGTTTGCAACTATCACGTGTTATTAATATTATTGCAGGATGTTGCACTATGGGCACGTATTCAACATTGGCTGAATTACAAGCGGAATGTTGGTCGTGCCAAGGCCACTAGGGCCTCAGCACAAAAGTGGTATAAAAAACAACTAATAGCTGTCGGTTATCAACCTTTTTCCAGTGTTTTTGGATCTTGAATGTATCTCAGTGGCACTGTGGATACGTCATTAGTGGAAGTATGTTGGGGACGACCAGCTTTATCGAGATAAAGTGTGGGCTCATATGTAGTGCACTGATTCATGGGGGATCCAGTATCCACACCACTGGGTGTTATGTACTGTTACAATAGAAAGGGGACAAATACGTAGCAACAAATATTTCCGACTTTGGTTGGTTCTCGAGGTTTTGGAGCCTGCAAAGTTTGTACAGTGCTATAGTTAGATGTTGGTTAGTTCTTGAGTTTTGGGGAACCGATGGTGTTGGACAAGTGTTGCAGAATATTATCAAGTAGACAATGTCTATGATGTAAAGAAGAAATGTTAGGAACCTAGGATCCTCAAGCTAGGCAAACTCATGTTTGCGTGGGGCGAATATTTATGGTTCATGCCTTTCACAAGTATTTTGTGGTTGAGCTATATGAATATAGGCACTGTGTCCTTGTCAAACATTTGGACAAATGTTGCAGAATTATCTTGCGGACAATGCCTAAGATGCTAGGAGAAATTTATGTAGGGCAAACAATGTTGCTTGCATGTTTGTGTGGGGAGAATATCACGGCTCACTCCTTTCTTAAGTATCCTACAAATGAGCTATGCAAATATGGTCAATGTGTACTAATCTTGATATTACGTAACAAATAACGCTTGGTATCTCGTATGCGCTATTAATCTACGATAATGCACATATTGGACATCAGGCTCAACTGAATTGCATATGGGATGTTAGCCGCACAAAACATGATAAGGTCTGAATCTATACGCACATGACACCTTGTAGACAAGCTTTTTACCTCTTCCTTTTCCCTTTTTCTTTTGTAAGGAGACAGGAAGCCAAACCATCTTTAGAGAAATCATCAAGAATCAACGCATGGAAATTCAGCATATCATAACACAATTGCATGACAAAAAGGAATCCAATAATCACGATATCATGAAACTAACCTGCTGTGGTCTCATTATCTTGGTGTCAGGATCATCAAGTGATTCCCGCCAGTGCGACAACCAACCAGCCATTCGAGGGATTGCAAATAAAACGGGGAAGAACTCTGTTGGAAATCCCATAGCCCTGTTTAAGAAATATTAGCTTGCAATGGTTATTAAGGTTAGAAGATATGGTTTCTCTTTCTCATTTTCCCTCGGTCCTATGCTGAGGTTAGTTCCCAACCTGTAGATTAACCCAGAGTAGAAATCAACATTTGGGTATAATTTCCTCTTAATGAAGTACTCATCCGATAAAGCAGCTTTTTCCAATGCAACAGCTACCTGAAAGACATCAATGAAAGGAATGAACCTCTTCCAATTTCCTTCTTTATTGTCAAATTCATTTCTTTTCTAGAGCATCAATTCAATCTTTGATTTCCATTTTAACAACTCCCCAAATTGGCTAGCAGATCATTTTAAAGAAAGTAACTAGATCATCAATTCAATCTTTGAATTCAATTTTACCATTGTGGCTCCCCAAATTGGCTATAGCAGATCATTTTGAAGAAATAAAGACATTTATTAGGAACATTACATAATCATGGTGTCTAATTTATAATAATGTATTGTCATTAGAACCCGTCAAACAACCCTTGAAACTATATCTTTTTGGAGGGAGGGAGGGGAGGAGTCCCAAACAGCCCCTGGATTTCTCCCTTTAGCTTCCTCCCATGTGAAGCATATAATTGACAGATGAGAAAGCACAAAGATATTATTTCTTGCTTCCCTCAACTTTCATTTTATTGAAATAACGACGTAAGTTATGAATAAAATTCATCATTTTGCAGCCTACTACCAAAAAATCATCTTGCAATGGATGAGAAAGAATCTGACGGTAGATTAGTGTCAATTTGGAACTTGAGAGTAGATTTATTAGTGAGTACTTTAAAATGTCCTACGTCTTATCCCCTCCGAACAACTCTACAATGTAGAAGATACCTCAATGAGAGGATCACGACCAACGATTGAGAATACTTCTTCGGCCAATTTCTTGATGACCTTCGCTCTAGGATCATAGTTCTTGTAAACACGGTGGCCAAAGCCAGACATTTTTCGCTTCCTTGAAAAATTAAGTACACCAAAAGGTGAAGCTAGTCCCTGCACAGGCTTTGATAGGAAATCAAATTATTTTACGCAACGGGCCCATGACTTTACCTGTTTTTGACACCCTCAATAAAATCTGGTATGTTTTCAATATTGCCAATCTCACTCAGCATTTTAAGCACCGCCTGTGCATAAACAAATGGAAGGTCATGAGTAACTGATACACAAAAGATATGGCAAAACAAGAACCCATCAAGACAAACAGCCCCTGCCCTCTCCCCAGAAATGAAATAAAGAAAAGAACACTCCAGGAAAGGCAAAAAATACACAGACAAAGTAGAAGAGAACAGGGAAGAAAGAAGGATTCAGCATGCACTTTCGTTCAACAAGGCAGAATTGATGTAATTGTCTACATGGAGACATGACTTAGGGGGTGTACCTCATTTGCTCCACCATGAAGAGGTCCATACAGTGCCCCAACAGCTCCAGCAAGAGCTGAGTATACATCAACACCACTGCACATTGAAAAGCATGCTGATCATGACTTTTAGCTGGCATTATTTATATAATGAGAACAGTGATAAGATTTAGGGTACCTTGATGCTAAATGACGAGCAGCAGCTGTAGAACAATTCATTTCATGTTCAGCGTGTAGTATGAAAAGAATATCTAGAACACGGGCCAGCTGAGGATTTGGTTTATAATACCTATTCCCCCTGGAATAGATCGAAAGAAGATTCAGTAACATTATATCATATTAGTTTAAACAAATACAGTGAGATCACTATTCCTTAGAAAATACAAAAGCTGAACAAGTATATCACTCGAGCCACAGTAAAACCATGTGCATGCTCTATAGGGGCACGCCTGTGGGACAGCAAAACAATTACTCCAAAAATAGATAAAGTAGATCATATCCACGAGAGAAGCACTACATCTAGTGTTAGAAAGTTTTATTATTATAATTCTTTCAAAATTAGATGAATGATAACAAGAGGTTGGTAGAACATACAATGAATCTAGCATGTAGAGGAAGTTCTCAGAATAAGACAGATTGCTGGAAGGAAGGACAGGTGGCCTGCCTGCCAATCTCAAATAAGCTGCTGCTGCAATGGTTGGTGCCTAAAGATATCACGCATCATTTGTAAACCAGTGCTCAAAACACCCATCACTGGAAACAACTAGAAGAAGATAGAATCAACCACAGATGGAGACAATTATAAAGACAAACCTTCCCAAGTATGCGCACAATCTGTTTGTCCTGCACCTGTTTGGACTTATAAAGATCCTGACCCTATAACAAAAGAGGTATAGATTAGTAGTAACTATTGAAAACCCAGGGTTGTGTATGAAATGTCAAGCTGAAGACTCAAAGCCTCAATGTCATAATGTAATGATAACAGAAATAAAATGGAAAAAGTGACTGGCACCTTGACAAGGTCACGACATCTAAACTGTCTTGTAACATCACTGAACAATAGTCTATCGGAAAATATTCGCTAATATCTAAGGGTTTTCTGTAAATTATCATACACGGCACTTACAGAGGTGACAGAGTATAAGCTCACTTGTCCTACTGACTTAGGAGGTTTTTGATATACCTTGTCAATGTCCTGCATCTAAGTCATGAGTCCCATGTTTCCATTCTGTAGTCATTCCATCTTAGACCTCTATTTCTTAGTTTTTGAAATTAAATTACTCTTATGTTCAGTTTCTTATGTTTTTCCCTTTCATTTCCCAGTTCTTAAAGAATTTGTTTTCCAACAAGCTAATTCCGTTTCCAGTTTGAGTAGGCTGAGTAACAAATGCAGTTACATAATCGAAAATGCTAGATTAAGTGCTTCGTTTAATGAATCATTTCATTTCCATCAATGCTGCATCATTGCTGGCTTTCACTGCAGGTTAAATTATTTTTCAACTTTTATGCCATGTTATTCTAGGTTTCTACTAAGATGTGCATGTTTGTGTAGAAAATTAAGATCTTTCTGCCTCTATAATTGTAATACCCTCACATTGAGCAGAGTGTTATAAAGATTGATATGACTATTTATATCAACATGATATAACATCTTTTTAGCGGTTCCATCCTAAGAACTCCACAGTTAAGCGTGTTTGTCGTTGAATAAATTTTAGAATAGGTGACTCTCTTAGAAATTTTGAAAATCTTTCGGAAAACATATGAATGAGGAAAAAACGTGATGAAAGAACTCATGTTGATCTGTGGAGCCATCTGATCAATCCGAAAGGGTTCTAGGGCAGCCCCACAACCCTTGTGGGCCTAGGTGGTTACCAAGTCACTCTTGTGTAGTCATATCGACTCGGGGTGTTATAAATGGTATCAAAGCGAAACCATGACCACAAGTTGAACTTAGATGAGTCAATTAACCTCTGGTGGAACAATTCTTGAGATAAACTATATTGAGACAGTTAGTGGTTGAGGCGCAACAAGTACGTTGCGTTCTTTGAGTGGAGGTGAGTGTAACACCCCCAAATTGAGTGGATTATTATATGGATTAATATGACTACTTATATCAATATAGTATAACATTCTTTTGGTAATTCCATCCTAACTCTCCAGTTAAGCATGCTTGCCATAGAAATTTTTTTAAGATGGGTGACCTTCTTAGGAAGTTTCAGAAATTTCCTGAAATTTTTTTGAGAAGCACGTGAATGAGGATAAAGTGCGCTGAAAGGACTCGTATTGATTTGTGGGGGCCAGTCAATCAATCCGAAAGCACTCTAGGGTAGCCCCACAACCCTTGTGGGCTCAGTTGACTACCAAGTTGCCCTCACATGGTCGTATTAACTCAAGGTGTTATAATAATGAATAAAAGGATTATGTTGATTTTATACCGGAAAGATATGATGCTATTCAGACATCGAAAGAAATACCACAAAGAGAGGCAAAAATATCTTGAAGTGGTTTGACCTGAGAAAACATATGACCAAATGCCTTGAGAAGCAATGCGGAGGTGCTTAGATATTAAGGGAGTGTCTATTGTGTATGTTTAGGATATTTGAAATATATATGGAGTGAAGACTAGTGTGAAGACGTCAAGAAGAGATACCAAGCCCATTCCTTTTTCTAATAGTTTGGAATGAGCATTTCAAGATAATCCGAGCGAGAGGATGTATCTTTCTATATGTTATTATTAGTGGAATGAAACAAAAGAAGAGGTAAATGACAAGCTAGGAAAACTTTGGTATCTATCTGAGTCTACAGGCTTCAAATTCAAGTAACTTTGGGGAATGTAGCAATGTCCCAATTTCAGACTGTGATATTTCATTCCAAATAAGAATAGTTTCAAATGTCATGGGTCTATCATACAAGACAACAGGGGTTTAATTAAAATGTTGCATAGTGTAAATGTCAAGGTACTGAAACACAAGTGTGTACCAACGACTGAGTGTAACAGTCTTGTCTTTGCTAGATCATGGCTAGTAGAGAGCTGTTTTCCAAAAGCCTACATACATTTTTTAAGAAAAGATGTAATAGAAAGAGGAAATTCTATGTATGTAAGAGCAGATAAATAAGACCTAGTAGGAATAACACTAGTAATACTAGTATCAGATAAAATA
This sequence comes from Tamarix chinensis, assembly GCA_030549775.1. Taxonomy (NCBI): domain Eukaryota; kingdom Viridiplantae; phylum Streptophyta; class Magnoliopsida; order Caryophyllales; family Tamaricaceae; genus Tamarix; species Tamarix chinensis. Next base: position 82,462,079 of record CM060173.1, on the reverse strand, counting down.
AATAAACATATAATATATATGGTATATCATGTTAAAAATATAGTGATAATGATGATAAATAAATAAATAGCTAGATAATAGCAACATCAAAACTGCATATAAAATTTGTCTTCTCTACTTCCAATTGCTTGATTTTTTTCTTTGGCCTTTATTGCTTGGTGATTGCTTATCACAAAAATTAATGTTGACCAGTAAAACAAATCCAAGTTAGAAAGTTGATGGTGAAGATGATAAGGATTATTTACTGGGTGCACAATCTTACTTGATGGGGTATAAAGACAGGTCGTTCAAACATGTTAAGATGTGAAAGGCAAGATTAGTGGATTTAACATGTTCAAGAGATGAAAACTGGATGCTTCATTAAAGAAATGCAAGGAGATACTCTACAGAAATTGTTCAAGATAAAGTTCATTCTCAAAGGGGGAAAAACCTTACTTTTTGAAAATGTTTTAAGTAAAATTGCTATTTTGGGATACTTTCCATATTTGGACTTGCTAATGTTTCCACTTTCCACATCACATTTTTGAAAATTTTAAAACATTGTTTCAAAAGTGTTTACTTACTGTCCTCATTTAAAGCATTCACTAAATACCTGACTCTTACATACATACCAAAAGGGAAAATGGAAATTTAAAATAAAATAAAATAAATAATTGGACAAAAAATAATAGCCCAACATGGGCATTAAGGGGACACACACAAAAACAAACAAACAAAAACACACATTTACCTAGTCATAGAAATTTCTTTATGGACAAAGTGGTTTAATCATGGAAACTGATTTGAATAATTAAATATGGATATTATGTGCTATGCACTTCATGTTATCGCCCTAACTAAGACATTAATAACTTAAAAGTAAAAGACTCGAATGAGTTAGGGCTCCTTGAGGGTTGACCTCCTTGATATGGTGGCTTCAGACCACCGTGTCTTTGGGTACATTATTTGTAGCTAAGTCATTAGTTTGCCTGGCAAAGTATCGGTAAACATCATGTCTACTCTATGGAATTACTACAAGTGCCATAAGATGTATGCATACTTAAGGACTCGAAGGAGGTTGGTTGGTAGCTAATGGTATCAGTAATCCGAGAGTAACCCTCTTGAGCTAATAGTTTTAGTGACCTGAGACAAACTCTCTCAAGGCCACTGAGGTAAGACCCTTGGTGATCTGGGCGAGTATACCCACTCTTGTTAAAATAATAATGCTTGGTTGTACCTAATAAGGAATGAAGACAACCTTTTGTAGTCATGTAATGCTTTTAATAACGAAATGATCATATGCATGCTTCACTTGCATATATCCTAATATATCATATTAATTAATAATTTGTTAAGTTGTGCCACAACATTAGTTTTTTTAGTTACATTCATCATTTGTCCTTTCTTCATTCAAAAATGAATGCGGCAACTATTCAAAATGAATCATATTGGTGAACACCTTTAATGCATAAGGTACACCTAGAAAGTAAAAATATTTAATGGCTTATAAATAAAACCTTACAAGCATTTTGTCATAATATAAAATGAATAAGATCCAAACCCCAAGGGTATATTATTATATATGTCCTTATTTTATTGTTTTATTTATCATTGACACAACTAATACATTGGTTAGTACAACTACTTTGCTTACACAAATTTCCCCTTCTACTACTCCCTTTGTCCCATGGCCTTTGCAAGTGCTTTATCTGTTCTACTTTGTGGGTCCTTTGAAAGCAGACCGCTACAAGCCACAAGTTAATAGAGGTAAGGTTGCCCACATCTAAATCACCCCAAATCTTCTTGTTATCCTCTAGCAAGCAACAGTGAACTATATAAGTTCACTATTATACATTGTGTGTAGCATGAATTAACACAGGCACACAAAAAAAATAATAAACACATAAAGGTTGCTTTTAGAAGACAAAAGTTTGCTGTTAACCTTTTATGAATTTCAAAATATAAACAACATGCAGAAGTTCCTTGGAAAGTTCATTTTCTAAATTTCCAGTAATGATAGCAAATGAGTAGAGCTTCACTTCTCATGGAGTCCAGGAACCAACATGCATTTATTTTTGGTCAGCAATACAGTAAAATGAATTCAGAACAAGAATCCTCTGCTGGATGCGCCATATCAGTCACGAAACAATATTAAACCTACCCAACCAAACACACATATAAGAGGAAAGTGGGAAGTGAATCGATATGCCTTCTGCAAGTGCCAGAATGGATTTGGAATCATGTTTAGGAAAAAACAAAAAATAAAAAATCAATTGATTTTAATCCCCCTCTTCATATCCATAATCAAGCAGTAGAGAGACTTCAGGGGGAAACATAAAATACTTATCTAATAGATCAACTCACTCTGAGAGCAGGATTAGCATCAGGATGGAAAACAGAAAGAGCACTCATTGCACTGACAAGAACACCCATTGGATGTGCATCATGGGGCATTGTTTGTATGATATCCTGCAAAACCAAATCATGGTAGATAGATGTCATAAGTATTCCATTTCATTCCGCTGAACACCAGAAGCAAATAGACAGGAGCTGGGAAGATACAAATGCAGCCTCTCAAGGTTCCAAAAATGGGCAAAAAGCTTGTTAAGAATTATCCAAGCTATTGCATCAAAACAAACAGGCGTACCAATAGTCCTTGAGGAACAGCTGAATGTTGGGAAACAGAAAATTCCCAATTTGCTAATTGGCTTTCTGAAGGCAGATTTCCATACACTGGGGACCAAAGAACACAAAAAGGAAAAAAAAAACTGTCAGTTTTTTTCTCAATTCAATCAAAGCATTCACAAAAGGATAACATAACAAGTTTCACCAATCTAGACTGTTAGTCAAAATACATAAAATTGTAGGCATGACTAGTGCATGGAGTGTTGATCTGGACAACTCCATCCCCCTGCTGCAAACCCATCCCACAAATTCATCATGTTCATGCAAATTCAATATCAACACTGGCTGCTTTACTTGACCCATAAACCCATCAATTTGTCATTCAATTTGTTTCTACATGATGCCTAAATTTTTATAACCAAAAGGAGAACTTCCATAAAATCATTGAAGTGAATTATATTAAAGTTCACAGTAAATGATAATGTAAAAATCATTGGTCCAGTGACACTCTCATTTCCATTCAGTGCAAGCTTTGCTACATGGTATGTCTGAACTTGTTTACTTCCCTCCATATGTCTGGGATGTGACCTACCAATAGTCATTAGCAGATTTTATATATCTTGCATAAATGACTAAGTTATTATACCGGAATATAAAATAATTACATTGAGAAAAGCAGAAACATACCATGAGAAATGTTATCACTTATGACTAATTGCACTAAGCCAAAAGTATAGGATGGAGTGATGAAAAGGGAAAAGGAAAAGTAAATGGAGTAATAGTGTAGGTATATTGGTACCCTAAGACTTAAGAATAACTTAAATGTTTGATGAAAGTTGATAAATTGGAGACTTGACCTGGTGGATTTATGGAGTGAGAGGGAAACTCTGGGAAGTAGTGGGGGAGGGGGGTATAGAAAATAATCTGGTGGAGTGGCACAAAGTTGCAAGGGACAAACATCAGAGACACTCTTATGGTAATATCTGATGTTTTCTTCCTCAACAAAAGATAAAATTAGAGAAAACAAGGGTGCTGTTTTGGAATTGGGTTTACCAAATGTCTAAAGGAAGTATACATGTATCTAATTTCTGGAGAAAAAGTTTTGGATATCCAAAACTTTTGATTAGATCTCAAATAAGAAGTATCTGACAAAATCTTGTTGAATAATATACCAATCTGATTTGAACCGATCCAATCCAAGTGGCAAATTAAAAGGATAATACATCGTAATAATAATTCTATCCAAATCTTAAATATTAGATTACATTATATCCAACTAATAATTCCAAATCCCTAGTAATAGTTAAATCTTTAACAAAAATAAAGATTAAAAATATAAAAAATTCCCACAACAAAAAATATTTTTGGCTTAGTGCAAAATGAGACCTGCATTATAATACTCATTCTCATCTGTTCTAACGTATCCCTGCCAAGTGCACAATTAGAGAAAACAATGAAGTATTCATCATGAGCATATGGCATTTGCAACAGTTTCAATAGGATAAGGAAAGCCATATGGTCCATTAAATTAACAATGATAGTAAATAAACTAACATATAAATCTGTTGCAGAGGACTTACGCAAAAGGAAAGCCACTTCTAGAAACGAGCTTCTCTCAGCCAACTCCTCAATAGGATAGCCTCTGTACCTAAGAATCCCCTCATCACCATCAATATAGCAGATAGATGACCGAACTGGAGCTGTGTTAAGATAGCCAGGATCATATAGTTTTAGTCCTTTGTCATTCTTCCCTGTCGTAATCTGGGAAAGCAAAATCATAAGTCAGAAGCCACTATCAAAGCTTATGGCTGAATATTTTTGAAAAGATGCCTCATAGTTAGCGATTAAATGGAGTGGCAGCTTAGCATTATACATCATTTCATTTGTGAAACAACAAAATTTAGGACATGAAAATGCTCTTATCAAGTTGTTAAAGAGGCAAACAACAAGGGACAAATTCTCAAAGCCACGATAAATTTCAGCGTAACATTTTGTTGTCATGTTCAACCGAATCAGCATAGTACTATCATACATAATACTTTTGATAAATTCAAAATTTGTTAGTAAATCCATTAGAGAATAGCAATTCAGTAAGCCAATATCTCCACTGCTCATTATCGTGCATGCATGATTCCACTTATTGCTTGTTCAGAGCTACTGCAATGATCTGTCTTAGAATTCCCCCCATCAAAACGTGGCATGCCGAAGGAATTAATCATCCTTTAAATCCACCCAAAAACAAGTAAGTCAAATAATTATAGATGCCAAAGAGGAACCAGATTTTATTCATAAATAACTTATGCTGATTCTAACAGAACCTCATGATCCACATCAAGAAAATCAACAATAGGCGCAAATTCAACATCTCAAAATGAAACAAAAGTCGGAAGTAACAGCGATTAAATGGGAATAAATATCATACCTTCTTGAAATCGGTCGCTTTAACAGTTCCATTTTCAGATACCTGAAGTTGGTGTCTTTTCCCCGTCCTCTCATCAGTGATTGACAGCGAACCCTTCAAATTAGAGGGCGGCTGAACTACAGATTGAGCAGAAACACACGATTGCTCGATAATCGGTGAGAAACAAAATGCTTCGTTCGTCAATTCAGCAGCTGATATGTGAGCAGCTAGCACCGCTAATCGGCTGCGAGCCACCGCCTTTGAATCCAAATTTTCCATTTCACACAATGATTCCAAGAGCCAATTTGTTTGATGATAAGTTGGATATAATTGAAATTCGTAGTCTTTTTCAATCAATTCGCCTTCTATGCTAGCTTGTACATGTCGCTGTCTCCGATTTAGTATTAGTATAATTATTAATATATTGGCTTAGAAGGATCGCCACGGAGCTTCCTCGATCACGTGGCCTTGCTTATCCAGCAGATATAAGACGTTTGTTGGCGCAAACTATAGGATGCATCCCGCGCACACTGCAACTTATACGACGATGGATCGGATAGTCACTAAAAAAATACGCATAATTAAAAGTGTATAAGTTGATAATTTATTATTTGGAGTTAGTTATCAAAATAGTTATTTTAAATGGTGCAAAGATAATCATTAATGTAAAAAATAATAATCAGCAAGGTTGGATGCAATACATAATTATTAATACTGATAGGATAATTACCACTATCTATATTCTACTAGATACATCCAAATGTATCTTTTTTTATATCAGTTTTCTAATAAATTTATGTTAGTTATAGAGAGTAGTAAAATAACATGCGAGTTTATGAGAGAATAGGTAGAGGGATAGAAGGATATACTAGAAGATGAAATGTTCCTTAGGAACTTCTTCTCATCCCATTTCTATCTTGAATGTACACCTACAAGTATTATTTCATTAAAAAGAATTATTTAGAAGAAAAAAACTATGGGACAAAATACCTCAACTTAGCAATCCGCTTTCATAAGAAGTTAATTGAATATCCTTATTAGTAATGAATTAGTATTCAAATATGTAAAGTTTTGACTAAATAAAATTTAATTAATATTAAGTTTTTATTTCTACCGCAATTCATGCATTCAAAAGAACTTTGATGATATATGCTAATATCTATCACTTTTAATATATCTCTCTTTTTACATGATACTACCTACACTCTCTTCTAAAATCATCGTTGGACCATCTTAATTTGCCTCAGATTTGCATGCTTTATGGATGTAATAGATTGATAACCTAAGCCACACACATTCCCGCTCATATCTCATATAGTGTAATTAACTATACATGATTTAACGAAGTGACTATTGTGGTTTGTTTCATTGAGCGCTAAGATATTGTAATCTCGCCACATATAAATACATACCTTAATTAGGAAATATTTTTATGTAGGTCAAATAGATACTCAGTATATGAATAGCCACCAATATTGTAAATATTTTCATTGTCTCTTTTCAAAAATAATCTCATAATGTCTTTATGTGGGGCAATGAGTTATATCTTGCTAACAGATTTACTACAAATGATATATATGATATGTTGTTATTAGCCAGATATATTAAGGCAGCAATGACATTTAGATACAGTACTTCAAAACCTAGTATCTTCTTGTTATTCTGTCTAGAATGAAAATTATCTTTATCAACATTAAGTGACCAAACTAACATTGATGTGCTTAATGGATGTATTTTATTCATATAAAAGCATTTTAAGAAATTTTCCATATTACTTGATTGGTGGACAAATATCCTATCTTTAGCACGCATGAATTAGAGTTTGAGATAATAATTGGAGGTTCCTAAGTCTTCCACTTCAAATTAGTTCATCAACAATCAGTTGTTGTAGAATCTTGTCATTAGTTCTAATAATATTTAAATCATCGATATAAACAACTATGATCACATATCTCAAATTTATCCTCTTAATGAAAAATCATAGACTAATGGGATCATTTACATATCCTTCTCTCAACAAGTATTCAATTGAGTGACTATAACACATTCGTCCAAATTGTTTATGTTTATACATGATTTTTTGTAATTTGATTGAGTGCATATGACACAACTTTGATTTACGTCTCTTAGGCATGTTTAATCCCTATACTATTTTCATATGGATATTTTTGTCTAATGGCCCATATAGGTATGAAGTGACTGCATCCATAAGATGTATTTACACTTGTTTATATCAATGCTAAACTAACTAAAAACCTCGGAGTAATTGCATTCACCACTGGGGGACTAGGTTTCTATAAAGTCGATTCTTGGGTTTTGTATGAACCCTTAAACCACTAATCCAGCTCTATATCTTACAACCTCATTGAGATCCTTGCATTTATGTATGAACACTTATAATCAATTGATTTAACACCTTTAAGTGTTGTCCATATAGGTCTAAACACTCCTCAATCAATGAAGGCTCATTGTCATTTCCATCCATGATGTTGACGTGAACATTATGTATGCAACAACTTCAAATTTCACAAAAAAAAAATCATTTTAAAAAAGATTCACAAAATCCAGAGCATAAAATACTAGGGTAATATACCACATTCAACATAGAGAAGGTACTCCTTATATCCAATCCCTATTAAATGTAAGGCTAAAAGTAAATCATACTAAATAAAGTGTACCAAAATGAAGTGTAGGAATCACTTGAGTTGATGATAAAGATTACAAAAAGATAAAGTGAGAAGATTAAATAGAATGTGTTGCAAATAGATTTAGGAACAAGAAATAACCATATAACACTTTACAATTGTACCTAATAACCATTCATAACAAGCAAAGAGCAAAGATAATCAAGAACGTCCAAACATCACTGTCTGCTCCCCTAAAATCAACTGGATCAACAAAAAAAAAATGCCATAAATGGCGTCAATATGTGACATATTAGTAAACACTATGACTCAAAAGACATAGCATGCAACATGTTAATCATGGTATACATAAACTAAAGCATGAATGCATATGATACATCATACTCATGCTTGAATGCATACCATAAAAAAAGACATTACAATTATGTTGTCACTAAACAAAGAATCAAAAGATAAAATTACATAGAAATTAGACTAAGATGTTTATTAGGTGACCACACAATAACGCCTATTAAAAGGATGATTAGTACGCTACGTACTGAGTAAGATAACTATACACATCATAAGAAGGCATGTATGGCATAAAAAAACTAATGACAAGATAGATACTATATATGCATATAAGCTTACGATGCAAGATGATTCCATAAAAAATATATATTAAAGTTCATATTTAAATGATTGCACAATTATATTTATTTAGTCATGTTGAGACTTGGGAACCATTTTTAATATAACCACTTATCTTCTCTTTCCCCCACAAATGAAAAAAAAATAGTCAACCTCACTAATATGTAATATTTACTCTCCTCTTTTTTTTGTGGATGGGAGTAAGGTAGTCAACGTCATTGATACTCTTACATCTAGAGCAAAACATGCCTAGGCTCCTAGTAAATCTCTAATAAGTAAGTACACGTTGTAATACCCAAAAAATTTGCTTAGCCTAATCCTGCGTCATTGCCCTAATTTGATTCTAATCTCAAGAGATCTTATTTTTAGCCACAATCAAATTTCTTAACCCCGAAACTTTAACCGAAACTAAAACCTCGACTCGGATAAACCGTAATTCATAAACCAAAATCAAAACCCATTAAAATTTTTACTAATCACAATTTTTCTTGGCTAATCTAAAATCATCTAATCCTAATCCTAATCCCCTAGCCCTTCTCTTTTTCCTTTTCTTTCTCTTTTTATTTTCTTCCTTTCTTCCCTTTTCTTCCTTTTTCTTTTCTTTCCTTTTCCTTCTTCTCCTGCGTCATTTTTCCCTGTGGCGTGAAAGAGTTCATCTCCTCTACACCACCCCGTCACCTTATCTCCCACATGCACCATGACACCATCATCCCTGCCACCCTCGTGCCTATCTTCTTCTTCTTCTTTTTCTCTTCCCTTACAAATACCACCATCACTTCCCTGCCACTCTTATTCTTCCTTCTTCTTTCTTCTTCTTCTTCCTATGGTTGCTCTGTTTCGACTGTTAGCCACCATCACCATCACAGTCCCTACTTTCCTCTCTCGTGCACATCTCCTTTGTGTGCCATCATCATCATCATCACCCCTCGTGCATCTGCCTGATCTCCATCAATTTCAACCATCACCATCACCCCTATCCTTTTTCTTTTCTTCTTCTTGGCCGATTATCATCATTGTTGTTGTCACTCCTCTGTCATTCTCCTCCTTGACACGCCACCATACTAGTATATATACCCCTCCATCCCTCCATTTTATTGTCATCCCTCACCTCCCCGACCTTATTCTCTTCTTCCTCCTTCTTTTTCCTCCTTCTTTCTCTGTTTTTAGCATTCTCACCATCTAATCCACCACCAAGCACTACCTCAGCCATCACTCACCGCCATTTAGCTAGTGGACTGACCACCATCGTATTTTATCTTATTTTCATAGGTGATCTTCCGATGATCTCGGAGGAGGTATAGGATTTACGTGCATAGAGCTTAGTGTCCTTGTTGGTAAGGATACATGTCATAACTAGGGATTTATGTGATACTTGTATTTATTGTATGTGCTTTGGTGTTAAGTATGTTGCATTGAGTAATATATTTATGGAACTGCTATGAAATGATATTCTTGAGAGTAATGAAATTATGTAAATACGTATTTGGGTTTAATGTTGGATACAAGATATCTATGGGAAAACTAAGGATATGTACCACAGATAATAATTGGAAATAATATGTTTTGGGTTTTCTAAGGCTTTGAGAGAATACGATTGTCTTGACTATCCTAAGGGTATTATGATCATTTGAGGATAAACTTATGTTGTTCAATTGTATGTTTTGCATATTTATGAGTTCAACATGATAATATACAATCAACTCTGAATAAGGTACTAATCATTTAAAGTGAAATATCACGTGAGTCAGGGTGCAGTGTTTACATGAATCCATTTCATCGGATAATAATAGTGGCTCCGATGTGTTGTCCCCGAGAGGTGTATCAGCCCGTTCCACTGGATTAAAAATAGTGGGGCCCCATACTCAATGTGAATGAAAATATAATTAAGGGATAAAGTATAAATGAAAAGATACTAATCATTTAAAGTGGAAGGCTATGTGAGTTAGGACCAAGGTGTTGAGTTTGTTCCACCAGATAATAATAGTGGCACAGGTGTGTTATCCCCGAGAGGTGCTTCAGATCGTTCCACCGATTTAAAAATAGCGACTCAGGATTATTTTAATTTGAGAGGTGTTGGCTCCGTTCCACCGGATAATAATAGTGGCTCAGGTGTGTTGTCCCTAAGAAGTGTTTCAGACCGTTCCACCGGTTTAAGAATAGTAGGATCCCTGAACTTAATGTAAATAAAAGATTGAAATATGGTATATCTATTGAAAGACTTGGAATAAGTAATTGTCTAGCATTCTTTAATTTGTGCATGTATTATTTTCTTATGAGAATTCTTATATCATGTGTCACCCTACTTTATTGTACTGTTACCTTACTCAGTACATAGTGTACCGATCATCCATTTCATGGGTGCTGCTTAATCCAACGAGTAGACGACCAAGATATTTATGTGCAGGTCGATGAGGACTAGGTGGATGAATTCGCAGCCTTTAATGTTGTATATGTGGAAGAGTGATTTCTTTTGTATTAGGGTTTGGGCGTAGAGTCATGTTATCCAGATGATAGTTTTACCCTGATATCTTTTTGAACTCTTAGTTCCATGGAATCCATTTTGTTGTATTTTGATATTGTAAATGGAGTTGATCTCCAAACGCTTATTTGATTAAAAGTTGTTTTTATCTCTTTCTATCACATTTTAATTATTTTACCTTGTGATTGACGTAAGAATGGTGGGGTAAGCCAGACTTATATCAATTACGGAGGTAATACCCAACTATTTGATTACGCTTCAGCTTAAAATGAAATTTTTTAGTAGTAAATTTTGGGATGTTACACATGTACTCTTATACGCGGGTGGATTTGTTGAATAGAATAAACTAGGGTTCTCTGATTTCGTTAGGACCATGCAATATATATAGTTAAATAATTTCAACATTTAGAATCATCTTAGTCCACTTTAATTACCATCACTTAGCACATAACACTGCATCACTTGTCTTACACGTCATTATAATACTTTCCTCTATCTTACAATTCTTATCACATGGAGAGCCATTTTATCATTTATTATATAAAATATCAAAGGTTCACAAAATGAGTAACACTTGTGTCATTATTATCAATTTTTTACTTATGTTAATTCATTCCAGCAATTGTGCTCTTAAAATGAAATTAGGATTACACAGTTAATGAAAACTTTACATAAAATAACAAGTCAGAAATTTATATAAACACTAAACTAATACTTATGGATCATAAATAAATAAGACCAACCACTTAATTCAAGAGTTTCATCTAATAAGGCCCTTAAGGTTATCCTAAATCCAAACATGGCATAAGAAGATTATATTAAAGGTTAAAATACCAAATTGTCCTCATTAACCCTAAATCTTTACTCAAGTCATTTAACCGCAAACTAAGCTCGTTAATTTACCAAATTTAAGAAAATACCTAAAAAACACATATTGAATATCATTAAGTCAGAAATTGGAGTAAAACTCAAAATTAAACATATATAATAACAATTTTACTTTTAAAGTTTTTTATGCTCATCTTAAGCTCTTTTTAACTTAATTATTTATTTTAGGCTAACAAATGCTATCCAAACTTAACCATTCAACACTATAATTACCTTACTATCCTGGGAACTATTTAGACATCCCTAAGGGATGACAATTTGTGAAAATACCAAAATACCCTCCAATTTTCTTAAAACTTCTCAAAACATTTTTTTAATCATAACTTAAGTTATACAACTCCAATTAAAACTTATAATATAAAAAAAAAACTTTATGTAAAGGATCTAATGAACACAATGACAATATCGGATTTTATAAAAACCCATTTTTATGAATAGTTTACCCTTGGTAGTGCACAAATTTGAAATTACCAAACATACCCTTAACTCCATTTTAACCCAAACACATGCCAACACTATTAAATACCAAAGCCTGTATATTAAGCATGTCGTGTAATATTTTAACAACATAATTCCATACATGAATATTCACTTAATACTTTGACTTTCTCTTTACTTACCATTTTTCCATGAAATAATACAAACACATAAACAATAAATATAGGAATTTACGATAAAATCATGCTAGAGCATAAAATAGTATGCTCCACATGGCAATAAAATATATAATAAATTATTTGATCCTCATATATACTAAAAATTTTAACAAATAACAACACCATAATTTCTACATCCTAAGAGTAAGCAAAGATTACTCAAATTCTATTCTTTTAGCAAGTTAAATAAAGTCGTACCACATTCCTCCTTCTAATTCCTCTTGTTCACCTTCAAACAATTAATACAAGAGCCTAGTAATATTAAAATCAATAAGGAAAGATGTGGAGGAAGGGAGAAGGAAGGAGATGTTGTTGGAGAGCTAGAAAAATGTAGCACACAACCATCCTAAATACCACCTAAAACTCACCACCACAATCCAAGAAATGAGAGGAAAGAAAGGAATTATTGTAGGAGGAGGTTGAAGATTACAAAAGCGAGGAGTAATATGGTGGAAGAAAGCTCACAAAACTATAGCAACAACAATAAGGGTCACACAAAACTACTGCAAAATGTAACTCTATTTGCTTGATTTTTGGCCGACTTGAAAACGGAAGTCAAGGTTGAAATGGGGTACAAAAGCCACATTTTAAAGATAAGGGTTAGGTGGTTCTTGTAGTACGCATTATAAGGATTCCAACACAACAAAAATCATAAATGTCTAAGGAAAAAAAATGGGTGTAAATGTTGAAAGTGGGCTTAACGATTATCTCACTTAGTAGTGACAATATAAAATAATGTGGGAAGGAACAAGGGCTAGAAGAGTGAGAAAATCTAGTGATTACCAAATAAAAAGGTGAGTTTCTTAAAGTATGCATTATAAGGAATCCAGCATAGAAAGATAATAGAAAATGTTGACATCCTAAAATTTATTAATGCCGAATCTCACTTTAGCAGAAACATAATATCAATATAACAGGTTATAATTGTCGTACTCGATATAATTATGGTTTATGGTGTCATTTTTACATCGAATACAAGGGAAAAAATTAGAACTTAAAATAAGATAAGCAGAGAACAAGAAAAATATTTTATAAATCTTAGATAAGAGTTGGATGTTAACTCTAAGTACAGAATAACAAAATTCAACAAAAAAGGGATCCAATATTTAGATATTAGACTATTGGTTATATATTTAACGTCATGCAAGATTATCATAAATATTCAAGACACATAAATCACAATTAATAGACATGTGTGTCATTCCTTAAGGGGAAGGACCATGATACACCTATAAAACCCTAATTTAACAAGATAACTATATATTTTTTTTCATAAGACTCATCTAACCACTAAAATTATTACACCTTCGTTATTGACAACATATCCAAAAATTAGGGTCTAACTCTAACGTTTTACACATAAAATAACGAGTCTATCTATAGTTTTATTATTCCTAATTTAAGGTATTTTCTCATTTTATTAGACTTATGTTGCTCATAACTACCTTGAGTATTTTACATAACATACTTCGCATATTTTATCACTTTAGAAATTTCAAATTTTACATTTAACCCATATTAACCAAAATACCCTTATCTTACTTAAATGTATAAAGTTTTTTTTAGATTACTTGTGTCCTACTCAACCTACACTTGATCATATTACTCATGAAATAAATTATAATACCCTTAATTATCACCATGTCATATTTTATTTCCCTCAATTTTCATGCAATGTTCCAAAAACACTTAAGATAGTTAACACATCCAAAATTTCACAAAAACCCTACAAGGCCCAACATTATTAACTTTCAACCTTCAACTTAATTCATCACCACACCAATTGAGCATATTTATTCCCTACTCTCCATATTTTATCAAAATACTGGATTGTACTCACATACATAAGGGTGCAAGAAAAAGCTTATAGTAAGAGACATCACATATGTTCATACTTTCACATGATACTCACTTCTCCATAATACGATACATTGATATCATAAAATGACATGCATAACATAAGTGAAAAAATATAAAGATACTAGAATGGGATTACATACAAATTTACATATATAATTCAAAGCCTTATATAAAGACATGTACCCTTACATTATTTTTTTGTCTCTAAGTAAGAAAAAGGCCCTAATCCTCTACCTCCAAGGCCTTCGAGGCACCACTTATGGCGAAGAGAAAAACACATGGTTAGTTAAAAGGAAGGTCAATCAACGAAAGATAAGGTAAGACAAAAAAAATAGGAAAGAGAGGGACCAAAAGTGCTAACTGAGCTAGTGTGTTTGTGTAATATCCCGAAAATTTACTCAGCCTAATCCCACATCACTAATGTCCTAATTTGATTCTAATCTCAATCAATCCTATGTTAGCATTAACCTAACTCCTTAATCTTGAAACTTTAACCGAATCTAAAACTTTGACTCGGATAAACTGTAATTCGTAAACCAAAATCAAAACTAGCTAAAATCTCCACTAATTCTAATTACTTTGGCTAATCCAAAATCACCCTAAACTAATCCCCCAACCCTTCTCTTTTTCCTTTTCCGTTTCTTTCTTTCTTCTCCTCCTCCCGCCAACCTCAAGCTACACTTTTGAATTGTTGCAACTTGCACCATCACCTTTCTACATCCATCACCCATCACCTTACTTCCTTTCTCCTTTTTCTTCTTCTCTTTCTACTCCCTTATCCCTACCCTATTGCACACCCTTACGCACACTCTGCACCCCATTTCCCTCCTACTATTTCACTTCTCACACAACACCTAAATACAATCATCACCACCCTCACCCTGCAGCTACTACCATACCCCTAACCATCCTCTGCAACCATCACCATTATCATCACCTTGCAGCTGCACCATCACCATCGCACACCACCCCCTGCTATTTTTCTTCTTCCCCGACTCACACCACACATGCACATATGTATATATATATATATATATATGCTTCACACTCTCCTTATTTTCTCTTTGGTTTTGCCTCATCCTACCCATCTTTGTGTTAAAGAGCCATTGCCTGAACTCCCTCTTCCTTCTCCTTTCCTCCTCTCTTTTCTTCTTCTTCTTCTTCTTCTTCTTCTTCTTCTTCTTCTTCTTCTTCTTCTTCTTCTTCTTCTTCTTCTTCTTCTTCTTCTTCTTCTTCTTCTTCTTCTTCTTCTTCCTTCTTTCCCTATTTTTGCCCTGCACACCACCATTTCCACAATCGTGTACCACCTCGGACACCACTCGCTGCCCTCTGGCTGGTGGATCGACCACCAAGGTCACCCCAACCTTCCCCCTTGCCGTCATCATCCATCACCAACGGCCACCACCTCTTTTCCCTTATTCTTTCCTTCATTCGTCGTACTTTTGCAAAGTGCATGGCCTCAGCACGGTCGTGCAACACTTAAAATCTCCTTCTGCATAGCCATGCAATCTTTGCACCGTCTAGCCGTGTGTGATATTTCCTCTTAGCCTAGTGCTATACAGCCGTGCAACTTTTACACTGCCTAGTTGTGCATTACTTTTTTTATCGACCAGGAGCTGCACCGCCTATTGCACAGCAGTACAACTTTCTATTTTTGGCCGTATACCCCTATTTTTACTCCCAAATCTTGTCCAAACACCACCAAAATTTAACCATAGCTCTACCTGTAACACCCCAAAAATTCACTACTAAAAAAATTTATTTTATTAAAATATTTAGCGAAAGCGAAATAACAAAATCATGAATTCTAGGAATATTACCGCTACATTTAGTACCAGACCGGTTCACTCCTACCATTCCAGTATCTAGTGCTGAGGCTAAAGGAGTAAAATACAATTTACAAGAAACTCAAACCATATTTAAATCATAGTAGCGTAAATAACACTTTACAAGAATGAAATCCACCAATAACAGTTACAAGAAGAAATACTACATTTAAATTGGGGTTTAAAATAGAAAAAGTACAACCCTAGGACTTTTTGGATAATTTCCTTACGCTCTTTCCCATTGCCCACTTGAATAGCACCTGAAAAGGACCTATAAGGACAAATGGAACCCTTCAGTACTATGGTACCGAGTAACCCTTTAAAAAACACTTAAAATTAGGCCCATAATGCAATACATGATACAAAACTATATACATATATGATGAGATGTGCATACATAACATTCACATACTTAATAAAACCATCAAATATTAATAAGTAAAAACATACAATCAATACTTATGGGCCTTATGCCATTAGTCCATCATTATTCAATCATCTCTCGGATTATATATCCATGTGAGTGAGAGAACCCCACTATTATAGCCGGTGGACCGGAATACATATATGGCAGAATGCTCCTAACCACTATTATTATCGGTGGACCGATCTCCAAGGCAGAATGCTCCTGACCACTATTATTCACTAGTGGACAGGTCTGGCCCCAACTCACATGGTATTCCACTATAAGAGATTAGTATTTTCCATGATTTATTCACAACCAAATTGGATTTATTGAGCTCGAGATCCCATACTATTATAGCCAGTGGACCATAATACATATAAACATCATCCAAGGCAATGCGCTCCTAGGCCACTATTATATCCAGTGGACCAGTACTCATAAACATCTTCCAAGGCAACACACTCCTGGGCCACTATTATATTCGGTGGACCGGTACTCATAATCGTCTTCCAGGGCAAAATGCTCCTGGACCACTATTATATCTAGTGGACCAATAATCATAATCATAATTCAACTAGGCTCGACTCATTAATCTTTCACTTTCATGATTAGTGTTTTCCCTTTTTAATCATCACACCACTTCCATTTATTTGCCTCGAAAGGGAGATCAAGATCTTGGGACGCAAAGGTACACCCATCGCACTAGTACATACAAGCTACTCAGTACCCTTCAACTATCAACTCAGGGACGCAAAGGTACCCTAGTCGTACTAGTGCAAACAACTAACTCAGTACCCTATTGACAAGGACACTTAATCCATAAGTATGCATACCTCCCAAGTAGGTCCGTAGAGCTAGATAGAGTAAGATGCAGGGCCTGGCTGGGGCACAAAGGCACACCAGCAAATACTAGAATAACCGTGGGCTAAACCACTTCTTTAGGGTAGCGATCCCTCAAGAGCCACCATTCTTGATCTCGAGCTTTTCCACTTTAATTATTAGTGTCTTAATTAAGGTGATCACGAAAAGCACGACAAATAGATACTTATTCACTTTCAATAGTTCTGATATCATTAGGTATTCTTTAATCATACGGTTATCCAACATAGAGGAATCATTAAGGCCATCGTAATCTCATCCAATTTTAATTTAGGATTCATTCTTATAATAGTTATTAATTGTCATATACCATTATCTTACTATTTAGTATTACTTGAGTCTTATTATAAAACTCCATTATCACAACGATATATTCGATATAGGTTACTGATTTACCCCTTGTTGGTATAATTATTAAGTCATCCCTTCTTTACTTGCCAATTTACCATATTACCCTTCATATTATATAATTACCAAATTACCCCTTGTTCGGTTTAGGTTACCAATTTATCTCCCACACTTAATTAGGTCACCGGTCACCCTTCATAATTATTACACATATCATATTTCCTATTTGGTTGGTTAGATTACCAAATCGCCCTTCTCCTTTTTTGTAATTACCAAGTTACCCTTTAGATGGTTAAATTTTCAAATTGCCTTTCTCCATTACCATAATTACTAAATTGTCTTTCTCCATTATCATAATTACCAAATTGCCCTTCTCTATTATCATAATTACCAAATTACCCTTCTCCATTATCACAATTACCAAATTGTCCTTCTCCACTATCATAATTACTAAATTGTCCTTCTCCATTATTATAATTACCAAATTATCCCTTAGATGGTTAAATTACCATTTTACCTTTCTCCATTATTATAATTACCAAACTACCCTTTAGTTGGTTAAATTACCAAATTGCCCTTCTCCATTATCATAATTACCAATTTACCCTTCTCCATTATTATAATTACCATTTTGCCCTTTTACTTCCAAAATTACCATAATACCCTTTTACTTACAAAATTACCATTTTGCCCATTATTTCCAAAATTACCATAATACCCTTTTACTTACAAAATTACCCTTTTGCCCCTTACTTCCAAAATTATCATAATACCCTTTTACTTACAAAATTACCATCCTTTTACTTAAAAATTTACCATTTTGCCCTTCTCCTCCAAAAATACCATCTTACCCTTTATTACACCACTTTTATTAAATTATCATCTCTACATGAGTGTTAACATTATTACTCCATTCTCATCATCCAATTCCACCAACTATTCTATTTCAACATAATACTCATTAACATCCACACATATTAGGCCACACTCTTACACAAGACATACTACTAAAAATGCCCCTAGAGCTCACAATAATATTATTCATGCATCACTTGCCATAATAATATAATATAACGTGGATAAGGACTTAAATTTTTCTTGAATAACAAAACTCCATCCTTAAGTATTATTTCCACTCATGGCATATAAAATAGCATGCTCTCCTTTTTAACAATCAATATAAGCAATACATTATATAATAGCATATCTCTACATACTCTTACCTTCACACACACACACACACACACACACGTATACATGGCTTTACCATGATGGGTGTTGCATCCTATTTCCATGTATGGTAAAATTTGTATAATTGTGTTTATTTTGAGGGAGCAACTCAACTTACCCAGTATGTTGCACATTGATGTGCTTGTTTACTCAGCCACCTTCTCATTTCCTCAAGAAGAGGGCCATGTGCAGGTCTTTGGGGATGGCCAGTAAAGGGCCTAACTTATTTGGGTTAGTGCTTGAGAGCAATGACATCTGGAGGTTTTTGGTGGAGTCTGTGGTGGACCTAGATTTTATGTTAAGTTTCATACCGTAACCTTGTTTGTTGTAGCCTAAATTTCTACATTGATGTATTTTTTAATGATTTTATCGGAACCAATTATATTCCTCTAATGTAAACACTGTTTGAAGTTATGTGATTAAATTGTTATTTTGAGCACTTGGTTGTTTTAAGTGTTTTGGTTGGTTTAGCCTTTTATCTCAGATGGGTTAGTTTGTGGACATCTTTCCTATATCAATTATAGTAGTAATAGTCCATTTTACCTAGGTTTTTTCAGCTTTTGCAAATTATTTAACAAAAAATTTTTGTAGTTGAAAATGGAGATGTTACAACCATCGCCTTTCTCTCTTTGTGCTCACAATATGTTTATTATTATTTTTGTTCCTTTTCTTTGAATTTTAAGCATTATGTATACATTTTATTTATTATTTTTTTTTCTTGTGTTATTGCCTATTCAAACCTCTATGTTATGTATTTCATTATTCACTGTTCATTATACTATATGGTGTGACTGTAGCCGGCACACAATTTAAACCCTCTTGTTGTCAATTGTAGCACTGGTAAATAAGGGTATCGTTCTAGCTGGGGATTGAGAGGGCTCATCTTTATCTAAATAGCTTAAAAATAATTAAAACTAAAAATAAAAATCCTAAATAACATATAATAAATAAATAAGAAAAATATTAATGGGGGTTATAAAAACAATAAAGGAGTAAATAAAATAAAGTAAACTA
Source organism: Tamarix chinensis (assembly GCA_030549775.1). NCBI lineage: Eukaryota > Viridiplantae > Streptophyta > Magnoliopsida > Caryophyllales > Tamaricaceae > Tamarix > Tamarix chinensis. The sequence continues at coordinate 82,442,213 of CM060173.1, read as the reverse complement.
ATAACAATGAAAATAATAATGAAAATAATGGAAATAATGGGAAACTCGCAGATATGAGGAATATGTTAGGGAAATCAAAATCCACCACTAGATTAGGTCGAAATATAATATTAATTTCTAAGTCATCTTTTAATCGTGAGAATGAGATGGACCAAGTTGTACACCAAACGCAGATCCATACACCTTATATTACTTCCCTTAATTAATTAATACGACAACGTGCCTATATTAACCCTATTAAATACTAACAATATAGCAGCAACAAGCGGCTCCTATATTTAACTAGATTTAATGTATTAAGTGTAAGTGGAAGGCTATCAATCTAAGTACCCAAACTAGTACAAAACGCATGTCTAGCTGTATTTCCTTTCCTTGACCCACACATATCGAAATGTTTTACCACTTCGGTTAGAATCACAAAACTATTAGGTGAATTGTTATCTAACCTAGCTGCAATTTATACATATAGATTCTAGTATATTTAGATGGCCACCTCATAGGCAAATAATCCTACATACTGTCACTTATGAGGAACCAGAACAAGGCATGCACCAAAGAAACTATACTTGACAGAATTATACATATAAACGATAGCAATTAATATAGAGTCAAGAAACAATCTCACGAAACAAAGAAAATAAAATTATAATTCAAATCCTAATCCAGGGTTTCAATTTATTCCCTAACAACAAATAATCAACCATCCATAATTATAGAATTAATTACACAGAAATATATATCTAAAATATAAATTAAAAATAAGAGAAAGAAATAACCGGAATTAATTTTGGATAAAAGATCAAGAATTTATTCAGATAAAAATTAATTTTATCTGAAATAAATTCTACCGGTATAAAATTTCCTCTAATTTTTTTTCCTTGCCTTTGCCTTTATTTGCGTGCAATTCTTTCTTTTTATTCTTCTTTTACCGGCTGACGTGTGCCTCTCTATTTCTTTGTGTTCTTGTCTTTCTTTCCATGTTGAAGAGCCTCTACGTCTCTATCTACGTGATGATGTGATGGCTCATCCCTCCATCAGAGCCTAACGGCTGAGGCAACCTCCTCTGCCTGCATTCTACCGCCCCTTCTTGCCCGAGCTTTTGAAGGCTCTCCTCGTGTGGCGCTCCTCTCTCTTCTGAGCCTGTGAAGGCTCTGCCTTCTCTCGGCTCTCTGCCACCTTGCTCCTTTTTTGCGTCGAGCCTCTCCTGCTCATTTTATTTTCGTTCTTGCCCCACGCCACGTCAGTCCTGTTGACTTTTCTTTGATTCCGTGCGCCGAGACCTGTTTGGTTTCATTGGCTTACTCGTCGTTCCTTGGCCTTTGGGCCTTCGGCCTTTGGCCGTTGGTCCAAAGGTCCTAATCTTTTTTTTTCTTTTTTTTATTTTTATTTTTTTTATAAAAAAACAAAACCTGCGAAATAAAATTAAATAAATATTAATAAATAATATTTTATTCTAAATTTACTTAATTTATATCATTTTAGCTCAAATAATAATATTTATGTAATTTTTACCACTTAAGCATAAAACAATAATTATTCCCCTATATTAGGTAAATAAACTACCAAAAACTAAGATTATAAGGGTATAACATGTGTCAAAATATGAACTCATCACAATACATGATGTTATGTTGTATATCTATACACTTTATGTTGCTAGTTTTTGTGTTGATAAGTTTTGTGAAGATATATTATCAAACTATATATTTTAAAAAACATAGTATATAATTGAAATAGATAATACTCTATTGAAATTGTGAGACATGTTGATGGTAAGGAAAATGCTATGGCAGATGCATTATCTAGGAGGAACATGGTACTTACCATGATGGATGCAAAGCTTTTGGGATTTGAGATAGTATATAGTATTAATCTATATATGCCGATTGATATGGTACCATTGAAGAAAGATGAAGTGAAAATTTATGATGTACAAGAAATAATGGATTTCCTTAAAAAAAACTTCATCAACAAATCAAGCACAATATTGAGAAGGTGAATGAATTACACAAGACAAGAGAAAACAAGCATAGGAGTCAACATATTTTTCAACTAGGAGATTTGGTATGGTTGCACTTGAGGAAGGAGAGATCTGCTAATCTAAGGAAGAAAAAGCTTATAACAAGTATGGATGTTCCTTTCAAGTACTTCAAAATTTTGGGGAGAGTGTTTATGAGATAGATTTACTAGATTCATATGGTGGGGTGTCAAGGATATTCAATGTTGGAGGCATTAGCCCTTACCATGGCAATGTAAATTTGAGGACAAATTCAAATCAACAAAGGGAGAATGATGCAGGAGAAAACACTCAATAATTGACATTCATCATTATGGAACCAATTATTCTTCATTTAGAAAGGATATCCCATAAAATTGAAGAACAATGAATGGTTACATTGCTAGATATAGAGGCAATGTACTATACAAGCTACTAAACATATACGTGCATATGCATGGTATTCATGGAGTTCATGGGGGGATATCATGCAGCTTGGAAATGCATATTAGTTGATTTATTTAGTTAATTAATTAATTAGTAGAGTTATAGATTAGCTAGAGAATAAAGTAACATAAATCTACCTTTTTGAAAAATATTCTATATTCTAGTATCTTTTAGTATATTCTATATTCTAGTATCTTTTAGGTAGGTATCTTTTGAAGAATTATACCTTTTAGCTAATATCTTGTAATCGGTAACCTTGGCTATATAAATCCATAGAACCCACAATTAGAGATATCATTGATTGAATTGAAGTTGAATGCAAATTGCAAGTATTGAATTATGTGTGAATTCATCTTAAATATAATCGAATATGTGTGACCGATTAATCTTGAAACTCTTAATCTCTTTGCTTTTGTGAATTAGAGATTAATTACTATCTTTTCTAAACTCCATAACCCATTCTCTTCTAGCCATATTCATCATCTAAAACATCCCAAAATCAAATCCTAATTCAAAACCCTAACACTAAGTTTCAAACCAAACCTTAACCCTAACCCTAAATTTCAAAACTAACCCTAAACCTAACCCACAACACCTTCTATCATCTCATCATTGTCGAATCAACATCATCATCAGCTCAACTAATTCGAATAATCTTTATTATTAATTCATTATCATCGAATCATCATCACTATTCTACCATATTCAAACATCCTCATACTTAATTCACCAATTTCGAACCATCCTCTTCCTAATTATAGCATAATCAAGCATTAGTTTTATATAATTGATAATTCCACATTCCCACACACATTAGATACTAGCTAGGAAATTCATTGGATTTAAGTAGAGAATAGGACTAATGTCTCTGCAGACTTACCATTTGATGAGTTGGGTCAACCAGTCAATTGTTCTAGGAACCAGTCAATTAGTTTGCCCCAAAACAACACCAAACAATCATTTTCATGTAGTTCATGCTCATAAATCATCATTAAACAACATTGGAACATGTATTAACATAGTATAACATTATTTTAACCAGATTAGCTTGCATATCTCAACATTTAATCACCCCATCCCATTTTTAACAAGTTTCATGATTTTTACTCAAAATATACAATCTACCCATCCAAATAAATTTTGCAGGCTATATATATTCATGCGAAGAAACAAGATCAACTTGAAGGAACTCATATCATGAAGAAATACTCATAATCTGCATGATGTGTGTGGGAATGTGGAATTATCAATTATGTAAAACCAATGCTTGATTATGTTGGAATTAGGAAGATGAAGGCTCAAAAGTGATGTATTGAAGAATGTAGATATTCGAATATGGTATAATAATGATGATGATGATTCAAAGGTGATGAATTAATGATAAAGATGATTCAAATTTTGATGAGATGATGATGATGATGATGATTCGACAATGGGGAGATGATGATGTGGATGATTCGATGATTAGAGTTTGATGATGGATGGTTTTATGGTTTAGGGTTAGGGTTAGGGTTTAGTTTCAAAAATTAGGGTTACGTTTTCGAATGGAAAATTAGGGTTTTTATTTTGGGATGTGTTTGGATGATGATTATGGCTAGAAGGGTGTGGGATATGGAGTTTAGGAAGATAGTGCTTAATCTCTAATTCACACAGATGAAGAGATTAAGGGTTCCAAGATTAATCGTTCACACAGATTTGATTAAAATTGAGATGAACTCATACATAATTCAATATTTGCAATTTACTTTCAACTTCAATTCAATCTTGATCTATCTCCAATCATGGGTTTTATGGCTTTATATAGCCAAGATACTGGTTACAAGATACTAGCTAAAAAACATAATTCTTCAAAAGATACCTAGCTAAAAGATACTATAATATAGAATATTCTTTAAAAGGGTAGATTTATGCTACTTTATTCTATAGCTAATCTCTAACTCTAATAAATAATTAAATAAATCAACTAATATGCACATACAAGCTAAAAATTACTTTCCCCATGCACGTAGCCAAGCACTCCATGCATGCTATGTACATTCATGTATACGTTAGTAGCTTTTATGGTACGTTTCATCTATAACTAGAAATGTAACTGAAATACCCCAGAATTAATTATTTTGGAAATAAGTCATTAAATAAGGATTATTGGGGAATTTATTTAATTTGTTGCTCTTTTTAGATTAAAAGGGGTTATGTATGGCAAGTTAATAGGAATTTTAAAATAATTTATAAAGGATATCTTTATATTTTTTAGGGCCCTAAATTAGCCTAAAAAGGAGGATAAGTATTTTATTTAATTATTTAAATATTCTTACTCTAAGTACCCAAGGTAAATATTCTAAATATTTATATAAAATAAAATACTAAAATAAAATAACATAAAATAATCCTTTCCTCTCTTTTTTCCTTCCTTTTCCTTTTCTTCTTCTTCCTCCCTTTCTTTTCTTCCTCTTCTCGCCCGTTGGGCCAGCCCGCGGCCCAACTCCCCTTTCCTTTCCTCCTCCTCGCAGCCCAGCGCCATTCGGCCCTCCCCCGTGACAGTAAAACGCAGCGTTTCGCCCCTCCTTCCGCTGAAACGCTGCGCGTCGATTAATGAAGTAGTCGTTGCTTGCCAGCTACTCAACGCCGCGCTTTGCCCAGAAACTCACCCAAAATGTCGCGTTTTAATAAGGCCTTTTGACCGTTGCCGAATCGGCCGGTCCTCCCCTTCTTTTTCTTTTCTCCCCGGACAGCCGGTCCGGCCTCCTTCCCTTTTCTTCTTCCTGCGCACGACCTGCAGAACGCCGCCCATCCCCCTCTACGCCGACCGCTTGCCTACGCCGCCTGCACGCTGCCTCCCCCCTTCCTGCCCTTCTAGCCATCCTCCCTCGATAGGTCGACACCCCGCCATCACTCCCAGGCCTGCCCCGCACCCTTTTTCCCTTTTCCCGACCAACCAACAGGTCTGCCATGGCAGACCTGCGTCGGCCTACCACCGCCGGCCGGCGTACCCGATTGCCACCTGACCTGCCTTCCTCTGCCCCCTCTCTCGATCCTCCCCCATTTTGAGCTTATAAATACCCCACGAGCCTAGCGTCGGGCTCTTTCGAAACCCCAGCCCAGAAATCACCCTTGTGCCATCCCCGTTACAGACAGCCACCCCGTCGCCGCCGCCCATCGCCGCCGCTCGATCCACCCCCAAAACTCTTCCTTGCATCACCCTCCACCGACCTAGGCCTCCCTCACCCCTTGGTTTGCTCTGCACGCGCCACCCCGGCCGTGTAAAGTGACCTTCCCGATCAAGCTAGCCTCGAACCTCGCCGCCCTTCTCACCGCCGCCCACCACCGTGCCACCACTTCCAGCACCCTCTCTACCTTCTAAAACCACCAAGGGAGCTTCCCCAACCTCCCTAGACCCTCTGTTTCCCCTGCCAACCTCTCCTCTTCCTTCCTTCCCCCTCCACCACTTCTTCACCTTCCTTCTCCCCCATCGCCGCCGCCGCCTGTGCCACCAGCACTCCTAGGTGGTCCTCTAAACTCCCCAACCCCTAAACCCTTGTTATACAAATGCTAATTATTTTTAGTAGTATTATTAGTATTAATATTAATGTTATTATTATTATTATTATTTAACCTAACCTTGAAATATTTATGACTGTTAGTATTACTATTATTAATGACCTATAACTTTAGTATTATTATTTTAACATCATTATTGTTATTATTAATAGTATTACTATTATCATTATTATCATGGTTATTATTATTATTTTAGTTCCTTGTCACTATTAATAATATTTCATATACCACTAACCTTACTATCGCTACTACTATCATCATTATTAGTAACATTGAACTACTACCGTTAATAATAAATATTATTAAAATTACTTTAAAATATTGTAGCTATTAAGACCTACTTTTATTAGTAGTAGCATGATTAACTACCTTAATAATAATGACTATACTTTTACTTATAAAAGTAATATTATTATTTCTAGCCCTAATGGTAAGTTAAAGATAAGGGTAAGGTAGAAAGAATAGTGTTTTGGTCAGAGGAAAATTAACCTCTAGTTTTCCCTCTTATAGGCGAACCAAGTCGACATCCGGAGGAGGCGTAGGAACGTGCTCCAAGACCGGTGTCGTGTTAGGTAAGGACGAAGCTATGGCCTTGTGATATGTGTGATGTGATGTGTTGATGAATGATGAGTATGCCATGTTAATGTGTATTATGTATGTGTTATGAATAACCTGTTTTGTGTAGCGCAGCGTGGATAATGAGGTATGACGTGTGTGCCTTATATCACATGAGCATGACATGTTTATGTATTGTATTTATGATGTGTTGATGCGGCCCTCTAGGACATGCATGCTAGAGTTTTGGTATTATGGAATGGGACTAAAAGAATAACGAGAGAGGAATGGGAAGTGAGATTATTAAGGGGGAATATGGGGTAGACCCAAGTACCTCATCATCCATGAGAGAAACTGTACGTGGAAAGCACGTCTAAAATAAATGAAAGTTGGGAACCATGCATGGGGGCTTTAAAATTTGCATGGTGACTTGGGGTGTCTACATGAGGTGACTAACTCTTGCATGGGGGTGTGTCTTACGTGAGAAAAGTTAAATTTGGGAGTAAATGAGAGATGGGGAGAGTTGTAGAGTGATTGGAGACTTGGGGTGAAAAATAGTACGTAGGTTGGTATAAGGGTGCATAAGGGGCCTAACTAGGGTTTCGGTAAGGAAGTGGATACTTGGGGAGTACGATGGTGAGGATGATTAAGGAGGTGTGGATTGTGGGTTGAGAGTGTCGGTTTACTATGAAAAAGGTGAGTATGGGTGTTCCATGTGAAAGAAGAGACTTAGGGATGAAAAGAGAGAGGTTACTTGTGGAAGAAGTAAGGTGCTAGGGTCTGATGTGGCCAACTAGGGTTTTACTAAGTGCATGCGAGGTCGAGGAATGAAAGGATATGCCTTGGGCTTTGACTTAATAAGGGTGAGATGTGGGGTGAAGAATGAGTAATGGTAAGTGAGAAGAGGTTGGGCCACATAGGTCCAAGTAGGGTTTCCAAGGGGAAAACCCTAGAGGTTGAGAATAGGCGAGATCGATGCCGTAGGGTGTTGGGTTTAACCTACGCTTCCAGGAGTTGGTCCTTCACTATGTGTGAGCTTAAGGGGAGAATAATGTCGGGGTGTGATTAGGGGTGCACGAGTCTCAACATATGGGACAGGCCCTCTTGAAAGGAAAGCAGTAGAATATAGTGGGCGTGCATGTTAAGGGCGATGTGTGATTTAATAAGACACGGATAAGACATTAATCACGTAAAGCGAAAGATGTTGAGCCGAGCCCATGATCCGGTTCACCTGCTATAATAGTGGATCAGAGGCGTTTTACCCTGTGCATTTATTTTCCGGTCCACCGGCTATAATAGTGGATCAGAGGCGTTCTGCCTTGTGCGTTTATCTTCCGGTCCACCGGCTATAATAGTAGGGGATCTCGTGCTCGACAAACCAAACGAATAAGTTAATCCCTGGGAAAGATACTAAGTACTTAAAGCGAAACACCATGTGAGTCGGGGCCATGATCCGGTCCACCGGCTATAATAGTGGATCAGAGGCATTTTGCCCTGTGCGTTTATTTCCGGTCCACCGGCTATAATAGTGGATCAGAGGTGTTCTGCCCTGTGTGTATATCTTCCGGTTCACCAGCTATAATAGTGGGGCTCCCGCACTCACATGGGCTATTGAAGAATGTGTGGCATGGACTTATTATCATTAATGAGAATAAAAGGATAAAGCACCGAGGAAATATTTAGCCTTTGTCCTCCATGTTATCGTATGTTGTCTATGTGCTGAACTTGTATCATATGTCCTATGTGCTGGCCTTAGCTCATCTGTTACCTTACTCAGTACGTAGCGTACTGATCATCCGTTTCATGGGTGCTGCTCATTCCCATGAGCAGAGGACCCATCTGACCTTGTGTAGGTAGGAGACCATGTTTTCGACGCTTACAATACCTACGAGGCATCGGGTGGGGCCGAGTGTTGAGCCTATCTTGGTTGGGGCCGAGAGCGAGCCGACCGGACTCCTTTTCTATCCTTGTTTTCGTCTGGTTTAATTTATTCGTATTTGTATTATGTTCGTATCTTGGAGAGGAACTCTTAAGTTGTAATTTTTTAAAAACAATGTTCTAATTATGGTTGACATCTTGTTTTTATGAATGATTATGATGACTATGCACTCGTGTTTTGATGGATCTTACTTGACAATTTTCTTGGTTTAGCCTTATCACTTAGTATCGGGGCGGAAGGAGTGAACCAGTCCGGTACTAAGTGTGGCGGTAATACCCCCAAGTTTATGGTTTTAATTCATTTGCTTCCGCTAAACCTCACGATTTAAACGAAATTTTTTCGTAGTAAATTTGGGGGTGTTACAGTAACCATCTATTTGTCTTCAATTTTGTGGGAGATCCCTTCTAAATGAAAAATAATTGATTCCATAATTATGAATGCAAATCTTTAGTGTTTGCTCCTGCATCATCGTATTAAAAGCAAGAATCACTTACTTGATGCAAGAAAAACTCCCTTAAACTAGAAATCTCAATCTCTAAAAATCTCAACTTCTAAAACCTTAAAACAACAAGTCTTAAACAAAAAATTTTGTATAAAACCTTAATAATTTTGAACTTGAAATAGAAGGAAATAAGGAACATACCACATTTAAGGTAAAAATAGGGAGTGCTTAGCTGATGCACTCACTCCTTTTTCTCAAATCTAACTCCTCCTTGGTTAACAATTAAAACAAGAGAGAGCGAGAGAAAGGATCAGAAGAGTGCAAGGAATCATCTACAAGTTTTGAAGTGCATAAAAGATGAGGTTGAATATAGAGAGTTAAGGATTTTCTATTTGTGAGAGATAGGTAAACCAAAGGGGTTATTAGGGTTATTTATAGCCAATCAATCAACCCAAATCACAGAGGTTTTAGGAATAATTTGAAACCCTACTACTTACCCTTTGAATTCAAGATAAATGGACAGGTTTTATCTAAGATATGCTAACCTATTATCTAGAGCATAAATGGTGTTTTTAGAGATTGTGGATGAATTAGGCCTAAATTGAAATTTATAGGAGAGGTAATGAAAGGTTAGAATGGAAGGAATTTTCTAGCTGATCAGAATCGTGCCTGAGATTGAAGCATTGAACTCAGAATTATGTAGAGGAGAGAGGTGAAAGAATGCAACCCTAATGTCATCTCCTTCCCCCTCTATTATCCTAATTGACCTCTAGATCAATCTATTGCAATATTTTAAACTAAATACATAACGAAAAAGGTTAATAATCTATTAGAAATAATTTGGCATGGGTTAATAAGGTTCCATTTCAGTATAAGAAAGTTTTCTAAAAAATTGAGTTTGAAAATATACCTAGCTCAACAAACTAGTCAACTGATTTGACCTACCAATCGACTACTCTACAAACCATTCAATTGGTTTCTCAACTTGCCGATTGGTTTAGTTGAGTAAAAACCATTTTGATAAAGCGATGAAGCAATTTATTGGTTCATGGAACCAGTCAATTATTTCATAGAACTAGTTAATCGGTTTACCTGAAAAACTCATTAAACTTTATTTTCCAACCTTATTTCAAATCAAAATTTTCCTCAAACAAAATCATTACACTTAATCAAAATAAAATGCCCAAAAATTAGCATAATTCTCATTAGATATATACTTTTTTTTAAATGTGGTATTACAGCACTTCCTCCTTAAAGAGGTTATGCCCCGGAAGCCTATAACAATCTAATCACATTACTTATCACACAATAAAACACACATCAAATTTACATATAAGAAAAAGGGTTACTACCATGTTAAACAAAAAGGATTATACTATGGTAACATGCTAAGAAAATAACTCTGGGTACTTGACTCGAATTTCCTCTTCACCCTCCCATGTATCCTTCTCGATACCATGTTGTGAATAAAAGGACCTTTACAAACAGGATGATATTTGTATGTGTCTCTCTCATCTTTGTAACCATAATGCTCATAGGTCAGTCATCGTAAGTTAAATATTTATCGAGCTCTAGCAATTACTATATGGTAATGTGTGAAGGATATGATATGTACTTCATCGACTGAGATATATGAAAGATGTTGTGCACACATGATAATTTCATTGGTGGAGCTAAGCGATAAGAGATTCATTCTTTTGGAAGAAATTAAAAAAAGAGATGAAGGTATCGAGGGTTAGATTTATCAACCTATTGATAATATATTTTTCCATTTATAATATGCATCATATTATAAATATGTAGAAAATAACATAAAAGAAAAAGATTAAGTAGACCTAAAGTCAAACATATAAACCTAAAGGAGATTCCATATGAATGAATCTACCCTAAAGTGGTACAACAAAAGTGTATTTATTACGTGTTATATAATTGAACCTACCTTAATAATTTAATGATGCAAAAGAACAAGTAATCCACAAACTAACATCAATATTTAGTATAAATTTTTGCATATGAGTGAGGAAAGGAAGATTTGGTACTCTAATGGGAATATAATTTATAGATATTGTGGCCCACTTGAAGATAAAATAGCATGATTTATGTTAAACAATGGTCATATATGCTTTTATAATAATGCCACGCTAGAAGTTTTGTGGAGGTAAAATAATGCAAGTAACTTAACTATTATTAAGGCTTATAGAACATCTATAGGTTCCTATATAAATCTATTTGTTTACACAAATATTTTGTGTTGCCCCTCCATCCCAACACAATTATCATATGTACCCCAAAAGCAAAGTCTTTTGACATTATAATAAAAATAAAACATTTCTTTATAGTAGAAGACCATCCCGAAATTGTCCCAAATGCACAATCATTTCACATTTTATATTTCCATTAATGCTTTAGATTTTTTGTTACCTAATCAACATACTGTGTAACATTGAGGAAATAGGTTTTAATTCTCAAGCCTTGTAAATTCCAAAATGTCTATCACATCACTGTTTGAATCCCATTTCCATCTTGAACATGCATTATTTAATTATGAACAAAATTCTAATATACAAGAGGCATATATCTCATCACTACCTTTAGGTAGGATTAAGTTATTAAAATTTTTCTAGTATAGTTAATTTCACTAGATAAATCATAGGGAAAAGGATAATTGTAATACTACACTAAAATTCTCCAACACCTTTAAGAACTAAAACCATGTTATGAAGTGCTTAAATACCTAGTTAAAACTCACATGTATCCTACCTTCTATGGGAATAATGGGGCTCTTGTACTTAATGCAAATAAAAAACCGTGTTAGAAGATTTATAATTAAAGATTGTGTGCCTTAAGTTCTATATTGTGTTATAAATGATATTGTGTCATGTGTTCGCACGTGCTTTATTTTAAGTGTACTATGATATATGTGAAGCATGTTACATCTCTAGAATAGTCATACAACTTAATATCTCAAGTGGTTGTTATTATTATTATTAGGCATGGATTCTTATATGACCAATAGGTTATATGTGTGTTAAGTCTATCATGCTATATCTTTTGAATTAGTTGAATTTCCTTATATGCAAGTAGAGACGTATTCATTTTATCGACACATGCTCATTCCCATGACTATGCCACCTTATTTTATAGGCATTGTTGATTTTGGTGATTTAACGTTATGCCTGAATTAGTGAGATGTTTTGGGATTGTAGGTGTGATTTTGTAGTTAAGTAGACATTTCTTATAAATTCTTATTTATTTTATTGTATATATATATATATACAATTATTCTATTTTTCCTATATTTTATCACATCTATTTTGTAATCTTATAAATTAGGATCAAGTGTTTCCTATCTCTAATATCTAGTTTTGAGTTACTTTTTTAAACTTGCAACAAGTATAGATTGGATATAAAAAATATCTTTTCTATATTGGATGTTGTGGTAGAACTCAATATTTTATTGTTATTTTTTCACAAAATAAATTTTTCTGTAGTAAATTATAGGGCATTATGCTATTATTGGTCAATAAAAAGAGTTTAACTAATGAAATTGCTTTGCTCCATATGTGTTTGTGCGGTCACCTAAAATAAGACTATGCCTATTTTCCCTTAAAAACACTAACTCCACATTAAAGCACATAAAATCCATTTTTTATATGCACTTAGCAAATCTTCATGAAAAAAAGTATGCACATCAAACTATATATTTTTGAACATAAAAGAAATATTTTTCCCTAAGAATACATATAGCGAATGGTTGAAAATGTCCTGAAGTGATTTAAAACTCAACTATTATCATATCCCTCACTACATACATTATTTCATAAACATATAAAATATAAAATTATATGTAATGAATCTAATGAAGCTAATGAACATATTTTTTTTTTACTAAAAATAAGAACTTTTTCATGTCAAATATTCCCCAATAGTGGTTGCAAAAGTTGTTTGAAACTTTGATTTTTCATATCAATATTTTTTCACATACTTTTGTACAAATACATGATAAACACGAAACATAATATTCATATATTTATTAAGGCATATAACATGAAAATTTTGTGTGTGTGTGTGTCAATCTATCTATCTATATCTATATATATATATATATTAAGAAACTAATATACTTGCATATAAACACATAATACACATTTAAACTCAAATTTCAAAATATGCTAAGAAAGGGTTTAGATTACCAAATTATGTAGGCTCTAAACATAAAATAAATAAAAATATTTTGGATGAAGAAACAACCTTCATCTTCTTCCCTTTGGTCTCGTCCCCAAATATCCTTTTTTTAAAGCAATTAGATTTCAACACCAATATTTAGGCATTGAGAGGGTAAGTTTCCTCAGAAAAACTTTAGCTTCCTCTCTTTATATTCATCTACTACTGTAATATCCCACTTTCCTTAAGCCATAACTAATAGTTATTGAAGTAAAATCATTGTTTTAAGTTATTTAAAGTGGTTTCAATGCTAAGGTTTTTGATATATGCTTAGATGCACCTTTCTATCAATTACTATTCATACTTATAATGTTTCAGATCAAAAGTTTATAAATTATGCTATAAATTCAATTTTTGGGTTAAAAACATTAAGAATATTAACTTCTTAATATTTATAATATTTATAATTTTATAAATATTTATTGAAATTTTCCTTTAAAATTTTATCTTGAACATTCAATACTTTTTTTTGATATAAATACACTCATGATTTTTGTGTTTCCCTAGGTAGAATATTACATTGCTACAATAAGACTATAACTTTTTATCTATTTGGTGTAAATCTATTTTACTAGTTGTTCCGATCAATATTTCTTCTTTCTTCCTTGAATGCTTAGTTCAATGTATAATGTCTTAAGGCATAATTAGGCAACATGTAAAAAAATTCTATTTAAGACAATTGGCATGAAAAATTAGAACACAATAATTCTAGCTAATACACTTATTTCCAACAATAGGGAAACTATAATAGATAAGATGAGAATAAGTAAGAAGGATTTGATCTCCATTTTTTATTGGTGTTGTTGTGAAAATGGGAAATTTAGGTTTGGATTAGTAATGAGGAAAGACACAAGATTAAGGTTTGTATCATGAATGTGTATATATAGGTGATTGAAATTACAAATATTTTACCTTTTCTTTTAGTTAGATGTCAAAAACATTTTGTATATTAACTTACAATATGCAAACGCATATCTTGTTGTTTTCACTTTTTTTCTTTGAATGGTACGTGTATGGGTATGTTAAGATAATAGAAACCTATCCAGACATCTCTCTAGTTTTGTAAAGCAATCTAGATGTTAATGAAGGTTAAGTGGATTTATAGATTATGCTTTTCATATTATAAGAAACAAAAACTAATTACAACGACTATTATGATGCATATATTATATTTAATAGGTGTGAAAAATCAAATTTCAGAATCCCTCAATCGAGTTTCCACTCTTTAATTCATAAAATCGATTGGATATCCTCAAAAAAAAATCAGATTATCCAATATTTGTCAAATATATGATTATACTAATATTCATAATTAGATACATATATTTGGAGAAAACGGTATATTACAATATAACATACTATATAATATAATATGATACACTCAAGATATAGTATAATATGCTTTAATACATATTAATACAACACAACACAATATACTTTTATTTGTTCAAATATTTTAAAATATATTTAAAATATAGTACAATATACTCAAAATATGGTACAATATATTGAAAAAAATATTTTATCAGTTCGAATAATTCAATTAAAAATTAAATTGAGAATCGGCTTTCAATGCAACCAATTTTTAATATATCAGATTTTTCATATTTCAAATTAGATTTTTGGATCCTAATTTTGTATCACTTCATCATCATCATCATCATCATCATCATCATCATCATCATCATCATCATTATTATTATTATACAAACTGATATACATCTTTTTAGTTATTGCACTAAATATTTAAACATAACGTCCAAGGGAAAAAAGGCTTTCAAAAATATAGTCCAAATGTTGAAAAAGAACTATCAGAATCATAAGAAATCATTTACTATTATGGGGGGGGGTGGAAATCTACCTAACTGAATTTTTTTAAATTAAAATTGAAGGAACTAGAATACAAAACCCACATAAATTTCAAACTAGGTTATTAGGGTGCTAAAGAGCTCGTGTACCCTATCAAACTAAAAGTAATTTTACAACCTCTATTTTGGGATGGAAGAACAATATTATAATAAAAATTGCCAAAGAAGTAATAATGAGATATTGTAGAGATCAATTAAAGTCATATCTAATCTTCCAAGGTCTCCTATAAATGTAATGATTATGTGAGACATGGAACTCTAGAGCTAACAATCCATTCCTTAACCTTTACTACGCCTAAGACCTCAAAAGTATTAAAAGAAAATAGATCAATGTTAGTTGAAAAAAAATGTTTAGAGTTACATCATGTATATAATTGTTTATCTCCAGTAAAATTAAAAAAAGATATTAAACCCAAAAGTAGAACATAAAATTTGAACATGCTATCTAGAGTAATTAGATCATTGAACTAGAAAGCTCCATATAATTTAAAAGATGGTTCCTTCTAAACCATTATTTTAATATCTACATAATATTAACAATAGAGAATTAGAGAGTTAATTCAAAACATAATGAATCCATAGAATCATATATAGCATTATTCATTTTGACATAAAAATTGAGTTGTAGAAATAAGTAAGTCATTAAACAACACATTGAAAGCAAACAACAAAGAAAATGACTACTTTACAACACATGAAGATAAATTAATAATCAAAAACCAAATGTGAGAGTTCATTTCTAAGATCAATATTGATTTGCACATTTCCTCTACATAGAAGAAAATGAAAAAAATATATTAAAGAGAAGGTGTTCAATGCATTGTTAATCACTTGCAGTAGAAAAGAAGCATTAAGGGTAATTCTTCTCCATTTCATTTTTTATTTATATTTAATCATTATGATACATCTTATCAAATTCTTGATTTTTAGGTGATCAAGGTGTGAAAGGAGGTGATTAGGAGTATATATTGCTTAGAGACCAGAGTAAGATTTTAAGGACACATTCTCTAGTTAGAGCTTATTTATTCCTATGTGTTAATTTTTATGTAAGCCATGATATCAAGATTTTGTGTTGGAAATCGTGATAAGATTTTTTTTTTCTTGTTAGTATTCATTTATTAATTAGTAAACTCATAACATTAGTGAGAGTGTGGTTTTAAGTGAGAAGTTTAAATTGTTATGCTTTGTTAGGATTTACAATAAAATCTAAAGCATGATGTTGTACTATGTTATTTTGATAAGCCAATAGATGAGTAGATTTAATTGTGCGTAAATATTTTAATTAGTTTGGTATGCTGTGGGTGGAATATTTTAGTGTTGTGTGACATATATAGGTTTAGGCTTAGGGCCATATGAGGTATTATGAGCTATTTTAAGTGAAGTTAATTACATTTTTAGATTCTAATGTAGAGGTGGTTGAATATAATTTCAACCTTAGGGGTAATTAAGCCTGTTTTGAGAGTTTTTGGGACAAGATTGTGAAATAGTATCCCTTGATTGTGAAATAATATGGGGTCCTAGTATTTCTTGCTCTAAAATATTGGGGACCAGTATTTCTTGTTCCTTCATTGCCTTGTCTTGATTTTTCTATAAATCCTTCCTCTTTTAGGGTCCTTCATGATGGTAGATTCAAATTTCCTTAGCTCTATACTTTGCTCCTCATATTTTGCTTCCTTTCTTTATTTATTTTTCCAAATTACCTTGATTTCATATTTTCCTACAAAATTATAGGAAAAGGCATCATAAATAACATATAATTTTAGATCAAGATATGTTAATTAATAATATAAAACATGCACTTATCAAATACTTGCACTTTTGAACTGTTGCTTTCCCTCAAGCATCACAACCATAAAAAGTATGAAAAATCCCAAATATCAAGTAACATATGATCCCCCTTTGCTAATAGTTAATAAGAGGTATCAAATAAAATGCATGTATTTCATCGAGACTAAAAAAATAGTGAAATGGAAACATGCAAAAAACTATTTTTAAACACATTTGAGGTCATATACATCTCAATCGATTCACTATTCCAATCTAATTTTTTATTTATCAACATGAATAAAAATGAATAATTAAGCGTATAGATTCTCACCTTAGGCATATGGGAGCACTTTACTTCCATATGTCATTGGTCTACATTTACTCTACAAAATTCTACCGATGGTAATGATTAACCATAAGCTAGTCACTCTTCTCTATTTTCCATTGCTTATAAAGTGAAACATGAAAAAAATCAAAAGGCCTTTTATCTGGTTATAACTAGGCTAGGGTTGAAGGTAAGATAAATTTTAGGATTGTGGTGAATTACTATTACGAGTGAAGCTCACAACTTTCAAATTCCAACTCTTTATTATTTTCAAGTTCAATTTTTTTTTCAATGAATGCTATTTTTTCAACTCTTTATGATTTCATATCATCATCTCATATACTACCAGCATCTACTAGATTGCTATTTTTTTTTAACTTGAGCCATTTTTCATAGAGTAGGTGTATTTTATGATCCATCACTACATTATTGTGGTAAGGGTTTTTCTCTCATAATATAAAATTCAATGTACCCCCACTATGTTTTTAGGATAAGCTCCAAAACTAAAATTAAAAAAACACATTCCTCTATTTTCTCATCTAGTGTAAAGTTTTCTTTTATCTCCTCATAAGATTTTATTTCCATTAGATTTGTAGGAACAAATTCTACTGAATCATCAGTTGTTAATTAAATAACTTGTTTAGAAAAAGTGTAAATTACATCAACCTTAGAAACATATTCACCTTTAACAGGATATCTTATAGAGTCATTAATAATAAAATAATTTTTCCCCATTAAATTCCATAGTAAGAACCCCATTATGCATATCAATTTTAGTTTCATAGGATTCTAGAAATGGTCTTCCAAATAGAATTGGAGAAGGGTTAAGAGATCCATCATCTTGCATGTCTAAAGTATAAAATTTAGTAGGGAAAACAAGTTTATTTAATTTAAATACAATATCCTCTATAATGCCATTACGATATTTGATATATATATATATATCAACTAAGTAGATTATAACATGGCTCTCTTTAAGGCATCCTACATTTTTGTAATCAAAGATAAATAAAGGCATGACATTTATAAAGACTCTTAGTTCTAACATTTATTTTTAATACCTCATGTTTTCAATTTTACAAGGATTGGTAAAAATACCAAGATCCTTACACATAGGTGAGAGTTTTCTTTATAAAATCATAGACACATTCTCCCCATGCTTACTTTTTCATCCCCTCTTAATTTTTTCATATTGTTTCACAAATATTTTAAAATCTTTAAATCTTTAAATCTTTATATATCTAAGAACTTACTTTATTCCATCTATTAAGGGAACATTCATCTCCTCCTTCTTAACAATTTCTAGCATCTCATTCTCAATCTTTCTTCCTACCCATAACTAACTGGATAGGAAAAGGAGAAATGGGTTTATAAATGTTAGAATAATTTACTTTATATGCCTTTGGAAGTATTTCTTTAATCTCTTAATCAATAGTTTTTGATTTTATCTCTTCTTTGTTGGTCCCTTTGTCACCCTTAATTTTCTTTGGGCTGACTAATTATTTTCCACTCCGAATGGTGATAGTACTCACATTTTCTCTTTTATTCCTTTCTATTTGGTTGGGAAACTTTAATGAACTATGTTCTTGAAATTTACTATTTAATTATTCAAATGACTCATTTTAATTTCTATGAAATACATTCATATTGATGTAGTACTAGTTGTTGATGAGGTTGAATGAATTATAGTTTGAATTGGCTTTAAGGAATAGGATAGAATCTAAAGGGTTGGTTATATCCTTGTTGATTTTAATGTGATGGTGGTCTTTGATTATTCCAATACCTTATGTTTGGATGATCCATCAATCACTTGTTATAATTTGGGGCATAGGGATCATTCTATGGGTTTCCTTGAGGTCCACCAATCGCATTAAGTCAATTCTCTTCTTGCAAAGTAGGATATGAATTGGTAGCATGGAAACCATATAAAAAAATTTTGCATACTTGAGCTACCACTCCCTCTTTCACTACCTTTTCAACTAAGAAAATCATATATTTTTTTTTTTCATTAGTACTATAATACTTGTCTCCTTTAGATGGTGAGATGAAGAGGTATTATTTCAATTACCAAATAATAGGGAATTAGATGCCTCAATTGAGGTTTTATCTACTAATTATTTTCCATTAGAAACATCTATAATATTTTGGTCTATGGCAATTAGTCCCTCCTCACATAAACATTATATTAATAATTCCTTGCTAACTTGATTGTTAGGACAACTACCACACACTTTCTTAAACTTTATCCAAAATTTATGTAAATACCCCCTATAATACCCTATATTTTTAAGATTTATAAAAAAATCTTTTGTTTAATGGATTTTAGATGATATTTCATCTGATTTAGAAATATTTTTGGGTTTAATTGAAAATGGAATTGGAAAAGGATTGAAATTTTGAGTAAAATGAGTTTTATTGGCATATTAGTTGATTGGCTCTATAAACCGATCAACTAGTTTGTCTATTTAAGTAAGGGTTTTGATTCAAAAGAACCTATCACTTATTTTGGGAAACTGGTCTACTAGTCTACATTACAGTTGACCGATCATCTATACTAATCGATTGGTTTGTCAAGTTAATTAATTTACAAGCAAAATTTTCTTGGAAAAATTCTTCTTACGCTTTAGAACCTTGGTAATCCAAATCTGATCTATTCTTGAGTAATCTTCAACCCATTTTATTAACTACCCAACATTAATTTTTACCTTGAGCAGATTTAAAGGTCTCGTTTTGGCAGATAAGAGATAGGATGACATCATCCTTTATTTTCTTTCTCCTCTCTCCTTTGTACTACACTAGAATGGATAATTTGTTTTAGAATTTAATTGCACGGATAAGAGATTTTCTTTCCACACTAATCTTCCCATTTTATTTCTTGTGTTTGATCATTCTCTAGAGAATCTAAACCTGACTTCACAAGAAAACTACCATTTAGGCTAGAGACTTGATATTCTTTGGCTTCATCCTCTAGTCTGATTTGAGACTGTCGGTTTTGTTTCTCTTGAACTTAGTATGGCTTGAGACTTGATAGTATAATATAAAATGATTCTTATGTGACAAGAACATGCATTTTGGCATGAATTAACTAACTTATTAGATGGAATAATTTATTTATAATTCCTTGAATAAAAGTGTTTGGAAGATTTTAATAGAAACTTTTATGTATGCTATGATGATATAAATAGATGGTGTAATATATATTCTTAGCCTAAATGCATTATCTCAATGGGTTGATTTAAACTTGTCTGGAAGCCCCACAACATATCTTGGAGGGTAACAATGGTTAAGATGGAGTGACTATGTAGATGTATTGTTTAGTTGTTATATGGTCCTAATATGATAATATAACCATATCGAATAAAGCCCTAATCACTTAAAGAGAAAGAGGATTGAGCAATGCATGAGTTTAAACTAACCAATCCTCAATTAGATACCAGTTGTTAGTCTTCCTTTGGAAGCTTGTTGGAGCCTTTGGACTCTACCTTCGGATGGGATCCTAGTAGATCTTTGTGGTGTACCTACTTTAGACACTAATGATGTACTATGGGATATTTGTAACATCCCAAAATTTAGGAACATAACATTTTGTTTTAAACAGTTAATTGTGGAGGCAAAAACACAAGGGTGTCACACCTCATCCAACATAGAAGAAGTGCGCCACATGCCTAACCTATGTCGGGTGAGAAGTAAAAGTAACCTTGTACCTAAGAATCTAGTATGGGAAGCACATGATTCCATTATAATACAAGATACAAAATTAAGGGAAGTGAAATTAAGAATTCATAGAGAGATAAAGATACCTGAAGAACTATACCCTAAACCATTTCAATCAGTGCTCGCCGAAGGTAAGAACATTAAAAGTAGGAGACAACAATCACCAAAAAAATAAGGCTAATCTACTTGCGAAAATGAGCAATACAAATAAAAAGGATGATTAATATGCTATATACTATGTAATATAACAATACATTCAAGAAGGATTATATAAGATATATATGTTTACACTATAGAATAAGCGTACATGAGTTGTCATACAAAGATTTAAGGTAAATATTGATTCTAGATCTCATTGGTATATAAAACTATAACCCATTCTTTCATTTACATTGAGGTCAAGGACCCCTAATATTCTTAATGATGTGGAACCGGCTAAAGAGGCTCTTAGAAAGAAACAAACTTGGGCCACTATTATCATTCGGTGTAACAAACCCAGAATATACTAGTGAAGCATACTTCTGATAACTATTCTTAAATCAGTGGAATAGTACGAAGAATCTCTCAGGAAAAAACATAGTTGAGTCGTTATTACCTTCTAGTGGAACAGTGATAACACCCTGCTCCTGACTCACGTAATCTTTCACTTTAAGTGATTAATGTCTTATTTTTAAATACATATCTCAAAATTTTGTTCTCATTCATGTTGAGATTAGGGCCCCACTATTCTTATGATTTAATAGACTGATGCTCCTCTTAGGGAAAATCACACCTAAGCCACTATCATTATTATCCCGTGGAATGAACCCTTAAAACACATTGGCACAAATCCTGTGGTCTTTCACTTTAAGTGCTTATTATATTATTTATAATTGCTTATACCATCATATGCGTAATACTCCCATTTTTTAAAACCAAATGACTAGAAAATATAAGGAAAATTTTACGGGGAAGCTAAATACAATGAGGTATTAGCACCATAACTAGCTGCTATTGTAAGATATAATAAGAAAATGCATCAAAATTTATTTTTAGCTAAATTTAATATAACATATAAATTTATAATAAACATAATGGAAATCAAAAACAAATAAAATGAAAAAAAATGAAAATACCCATTACAACTAAAAATTATGAAAGTAGTCATTGAAATAAATGTTGATAAGGGAATCCTAATAATGGCTACCACTCTAACTTTTCCTCACTATGTATGCCATCAACACTCTTAATAGGTTTGCTCTGAATTTGCACTAGGTTATATACTCACCATATACATCATTGATCATCACAACCCTGTTTAAAACACTGAACAAGTTAGCTAGGAAAACAACTAAGTAATACATTAGTAAAATGGATTATAATATATACATTTATGTATATATACATTGAATTGCATACGAAAATGAAATAGAATATCTGAACAACCTATTATTATTCCTTACTTTAGGTGATCAAAACCTCCAATTATTTAAGTGGGTAAACCAACTAGGGGGTCATCTGGTAAAACAAAGTTCGAAGACCTACCACCAACCATAAGAAGACTAGAAATGACACCCGAGCCATCCTAGTGGACATAGTCTAACGATGATAACAAAAGTCTGAAAACCTACCACCAAATATAGGAGGATATAAAATCAAGCCTATGTCATCCCAACGGAAATAGTCCAAAGGGGATAAAAAAATTTAAAATAAATCCCACAACAACCAAGTCCAACCATAGGAGATCCACCTCCTGAGCAATCCTAGTGGTCCTAGCACTAAAAGGAAAAAAGCTAATCTCAGTCATCAAGTCTTTAAGGGTGCACATCCCCTAATAGGGTTTAAAGAAGCCGATATAGTTGACAAAGAGCCTTAACCAAACACAACTAGCAAATAAAACAAATAATATCCACAATAGGAAAGGAAAGGCGATTACCTATCCCCAACTTTAGGAGGATAGCCTTAAAGGACCCAACACCCACTTGTTCCACTGAAAGTATTAATGTAATATTAAGGTGATCATATAATACACACAAGTAATTATTTGTCATTAAGTATCTTTCTTTTACTATCCACTTTAACCAACTAAAATAACCAACTTTCCAAATCTAACTCAAATATTTAACCAAAATATTGAAACCATATGTATATTAAAAGATCAAGCTAGTCAATATAGGTCAAACATTAATATTTAGTGTTAACATAACCACCAAAACTCAAGATTTGGTAAACACATAACACACTAAAAATTCAGTTTTGTAAGTTATACTAACTTTCTAGGTTCACAGTCCTTAATATAACCCCATATATTTTATTTACATAAGTCAAATTTAAAAACAATTGATTTTTATGAAAAATAGACTTATTGAGGTTTTGACTTGACATATGATGGGTAAACTCTCTTAATTGTATTTGGTGTGATTTTTATAAAATTGTGCAAAGGTGCAACCAAATAGAAACAACAACAAATTTAACATAAAATTATATTTTCTTAGGATAATAATATTACATATCATGATTCATAAAATGAATTCATAATAAATAAAAATCCATACTTTATAGGAATCATATTCCCCACACATATAATACATGTATATAAGTTTGAAAAATAATATAACACCCCCAAAATTCACTACTAAAAAATTTCGTTTTATTAAAAGAAAATTAGCTGAAGCAAAATAATAAATCGTGAATTTTAGGGATATTACCACCACACTTAGTACTAGACTGGTTCACTTATACCGTTCCAGTACCAAGTGCTAAGGCTAAAAGAGGATAACACAATTTACAGGAAACTCAAACATATTTAAATCATAGTAGCGTACACAACACTTTACAGTAATAAAAATCCACCAGTGGTGGTTACAAATCAACAAATATATTGAAACCATAAATTTTAAAGGAGAAAAAGTATAACCCTAGGATATTCCGGATAGTACCTTACACTCATTCCCAAGATCCCACTTGAATAGCACCTAAAAACGACATGCAAGAGACACTGCCCATTGAATAGGCAAGGGCTCCACGAATGGAACCCTTCAGTACTATGGTACTAAGTAACCCTTTAAAACACACCTAACAGCAGGCCCGCAATGCAACACATAATACTATATACATATATAATGAAAGGTAAATATTTAATATCCACATTCATATATCCACATACTTAACAAATCAATCAAATATTAATAGGCCAAAAAGAACAATCGATACTTCTGGGCCTTAAGCCCTTGGTCCATCATTATCAATCATATCGGATTACAAATATCCGTATGAGTACGAGACCTCACTATTATAGCCGGTGGACCGAAATACATACAGGGTAGAACGCTCTTGACCACTATTATTGTCGGTGGATCGATCTCCAAGGCAAAAAGCTCCTGGCCACTATTATTCGCCGGTGGATCAGTCGGGTTCTGACTCACAGGGTGTTCCACTATAAGTGATTAGTATTTTTTCATAATTTATTCACAACCAAATCAAGTATATTGAGCTCAGGACCCCCATTATGATGGCCGGTGGATCGGAATACAAATATACATCATCCAGGACAACACGCATCTGGGCCACTATTATATCCAGTGGATCGGTACACATAAACATCATCCAGGGCAAAACCTCCTAGGCCACTATTATATCCGGTAGATTGATACTCATAATATAATTCAAATGGGCCCGACTCATTAATATTTCACTTTAACGATTAGTATCTTCCCTTTTTAATGAACAGAACAATTCCATTTATTTACCTCGATAAGGAGATCAAGATCCTGGGACACAAAGGTACACCGGTCATACTGGTGCATAAAAGCAACTCGGTACCCTCCAACTATCAACCCAGGGACGTAAAGGTACCCTGGTCGTACTAGTGTAGAAAGCTAACTCAGTACCCTACCGATCCATAAGTATGCATACCCCCTAACTAGGTTCGTAGAGCTAGATAGAGTAAGATATAGGGCCTGGCTGAGGTACAAAGGCACACCAACAAATACTAGAATAACCGTGGGCTAAACCACGTTTTTAAGGTAGCGACCCTTAAAGAGCCACCATTCCCAATCTCGAGGTCTTTCACTTTAAGTATTAGTGTCTTAATTAAGGTGATCACAAAAGCACAACAATCAGATACTTATTCACTTTCAATAGTTTAGAAATCGTTAGATATTTCTTATTCAAATGGTTGTTCAGGATGACACAGAAGAATCATTAAGGCCATCCTAATCTCATCTAATTCTGAATTAGAACTCGTTCTCGTGATACTTACTAATTATCAAATAATCTTACCTTGCTATTCAGCGTTATTTGAGTCATATTACGAAATTCCACAATCACAACGAGATGTTAGATACAAATTACTTATTTACCATACAAATTACCAATTTACCCCTTACTCGATTTATGTTACCAAGTTATCTCCCATACTTATTAGGTCGCTAATCCCCCTTCATAATTGTTACACTTAACATATTTTCCATTTGGTTGGTTAGATTACTAATTTGCCCATTTTCCTTTATCATAATTACCAAATTACTCTTTAGTTGGTTAAATTACCAATTTACCCTTCTCCATTTTAAAAATTACCAAATTACCCCTTTATTGGTTAAATTACCAAATTGTCCTTCTCCATTATTATAATTACCAAGTTACTCCTTTCCAATTTCCACTTTACCCTTTATTTTTAAAATTACTATTTTGCCCCTTCACTTTCAAAATTACCATTTTACCCCTTAACTTCTAAAATTTCCATAGCACCCTTTCACTTATAAAATTACCATATTGTCTCTTCGCATCCTAAATTACCATTTTACCCTTTAATTAAGAAATTACCATTTCCCCTTTAATTACAAAATTACTATTTTTCCTTGTAATTACAACATTACCATTTTTTCCCTTTATTTATGAAATTACCATTTTGCCCTTTAATTACAAAATTACCATTTTCCCTTTAATTATGAAATTACCATTTTTCCCTTTAATTATGAAATTACCATTTTGCCCTCTAATTATAAAATTACCATTTTGCCCTTTAATTACGAAATTACCATTTTTCCTTTAATTATAAAATTACCATTTTGCCTTTTAGTTATAAAATTACCATTTTACCCTTTAATTAGAAAATTACCATTTTATCCTTAATCATAAAATTACCATTTTGCTTCTTCACCTCCAAAATTACCATTTTACTCTTTTGACTTACAAATTATCATTTTTTCCCTTGCCTCTAAAATTACCATTTTACCCCTTTATCTCCAAAATTACTATTTTACCCCCTTTAATTCCAAAATTACCAATTTATCATTTTTACTTACAAAATACCATTTTTGCCCTTACCTCCAAAATTACCATTTTACCCCCTTTACTTCCAAAATTACCAATTTATCCTTTTTACTTACAAAATTACCATTTTGCTCCTTGTTACACCACTTATATTAAATTATCATCACTATATAAAACATTAATATTAATACCTCATCCACAACTATTATATTTAATATAATACTTATTAGCACCCATATATATTAGGTCATATTCTTACACAAGATATATTACTAAAATACCCCTATGGCTCACAAAATATTAACCATGCATTAAAGATCATAATAGCATAATACAACATAGATAATAATTAACATTTTCATTAATAACCAACTCTTACCTTAAGTAATATTTCCATACATAGCACATAATCTATCATGCTTCCTTTTTATCAATCAACACAAGAAACCACATATATTATATTAAACAACTTATATCAAGCATAATAATATATTAAAAATCCTAATGTGCTAACATACGTTAATCCATGCGTTTAAGTGGGATTTAACGGTTACCTTAATTCCCGCAAAACGAACCTTACTGGTATTCCGATTAAAGGTTCAAACTTTGATTAGCAAAACTAATACCTAAAAATAATATCAATATTTATCACATTAGAAATAAGAAAAATCAAGCATAAGACTTAATAACACTTATTTAATCAAATACTTAACTTAAAATATTATTATAGTTTAAAATTTATTAAACAAAACATAACAAAGCATGCAGAAGCTTATATTGCTTATGCAGCATGAGCTGCATGCAAAGAAATGAGGGGGAGGAGCTCGAAGGTGGGTGAAAGGATGGAAAAATGGCTATTTTCAGGTTAGGATTTTTAGGCTAAGAAAAAGGGTAGATGGGGGAGGATTTGGGGCAAGGGAAGGGTGCAGGAGTGAAGAGGGAGTGTAGGTGGTGGTCGGGGATAGGTTGACAGCGGCTAAGGGTGGCGGCGATGAGGTTGTGAAGGGGGGCTACCAAGGTGGGTCGAGATGGAGGGGCTGAGGAGGAAGGAAAAGGTAGGGGGAAAATGAAGGTCTGCAGGTGATGGTTTTGGCCAAAGGAGGTTTGGGGGTGGTAGAGGGGGTTGTAAGGTTGGTTTGGTGGCTCAGGTGGTGGCAGAGGTGATGGAATGGCGGCAGATCAAGGTGGTGTAGGGTGGTTGCCAAGAAGGGAGAAAAAAAGAGAAAAAGAATAGGGGAGGAAGAAGGAGGCTGCGGGGTGGCTCGAGGGGTGCTGTGATGGTTCAGAAGTGAGGTAGAGGGTGGCAGGGGTGATGTAGGTGGCTGTTGAGGCGGTGGTAGCGGCGGAATGGTGGCGGCAAAGCAAAATAGGGAGGATGAGGGAAGGAGAAGAAAGGGAGAGAAAAGATGGTCAGGGAATGCATATGGAGCTCGAAAAATGGCCGAATGGAACAGGAAGGGAAGAAGAAAAAGAAGAAGGAGAGAAAGGAGGGGATAGGGTGGCTTGGTAGGGCGGTGGTAGGGTGGTAGGGGAATGGAAGTTATAGTGAGAGGGAGGAGAAGAGAGGGGTATGGCAGGGCATGGGGGGGGGAGAGAGAGAGAGATGGTGGGGCCGGGATAGGGTAGGAAAACGACGAGAGATAGAGAGAGATAGAGAGAGAGATAGGGGAAGCAGTAGGGGGAGAGGATTGCAAGTGGGGCGGCGGTGATGGCGGAGGATGGTCGTGTATGGCGCTGGGAAAAATGGAAGAAGAAGAAATAAAGAAGGAGGTTGGTGCATGCATGCAAGCCGGCAAAGGGGAAGAGGGGGTGGATCAGGCCGGTCGGGGGAGAAAGGGAAAGAAAGAAAGAAAGAAGGGAGGCGGGTCGGGCTCGCGTAGGGAGGAATGAAGAAAAGAAGAGGGGAATCAGGCGGAGGAAAAGAAAAGGAAATGAGGGGAGGAGGGGGAGACGGGCCAATGGCCCACCACATAGGAGGGAGGCGAGGTAGGCTAAGGTCGGCAGCCTAAGGGAAGGAAAAAAGAAAAGAAAGAAAGGAGAAAAAGGAGAAAAGGGAGAAGGAAAAGGGAAAATGGGATTAAATAAAATAATTTAATTTATAAAATAATAAAATATAATATTTTTGGGTAATAAATTTATTTAATAATTTAATTTAATATAATTAAAATATAAGGGTTTAAAAAGGATAATTTTAGAAAAATAATGGTTTGCAAAATTATTTAAATAAAAAGAGTATGATAAAATTAAAAAAAATATTTATTTTAATTTATTAAATATTTACATCAAATTTTATATACTCAAAAATTCAAAAAATAATTAAATTAAATATATTTAAAGGCTAATTTATCCCAAATAAAAATTATTTATTAAATTATAGGCTTTTAAAAATTTAGGGGATTACAAATAATATTACTAAACATAAAATCCTTTTAGAAAGAATATAAGGTCATCAAGAACCGAAATAAGTCCAAGATTTGACGATCTTGGGAGAATAATTATTTCTTTAACTCAACCAGAGAAGAAGAAGAAAAATAGGATATTAATAGTCTTGAAGATGGTTTCATATTTTGAGGGATCAATTAAAGATCTTGATGAATTGGTTGAGGATGTGAATATAATTAGTGGGATATATAGAACATAAGGCACAACACTATAGGAGAAAGAATAACATAGGTTTGGATATTAGGGTTTTGTATGGGTTTATATGGGATTTTAGAATAGAAATATATAATAAATTCACATAAGCAAAATATGCAACATTAATAGATATGTTTCACTAAGTTCTATCTAGATATTGGGAAAACTCAAAATATAAAAGTTGTAGATATTGAAGTCATCTTTCTATGCAAAAAGAATCATTCAATTTTTTTTATTAAATGAAAAATTTATGGCTAAATTAATAAATGTTGGTCGGTTTATCTATATATTTAAAAAAATCAGATAAAGAAAGATTTATCATATAATATTATTGAAGATAATTAGTATATACTAATTAAATATACTAAGGAATAAAGAAAATATAAACTTGATCATATATTACAAAAATGTAATATTTTCACTAGTTATGAAGATAATGTAAGATTTAATGATATAAATATATAAATGAATTTAAAAATTAATAAATTAATCTCACTAACTAATTAATTAATAAAATTTGTTTTTAAAAAAATAATGCATCACACCTCATGCCATACATAAGGTAGGCATCTTATTATTTTAATTATTTACTCTTTTTCCCCCCAAAAAATTCTCTATTTATGAAATTCTCACTTTGTCCGTTTACTATTCAATATAAAATAATGATTTAAATTATTCTTTGTAACTTTATAAAAATTCCAACCACTAATATAACAATCTTTAAAATATTTTTAACATATTATCACATGAAAATACCTATTTTTTAAAAAATAGTAACTTTTGGGTTACCAACAATATTATAAAAATAACAGCTTTTCTTAAAACTTATAAAATTAAAAATAGAGTTTTCCTTTAACATTAAACTGAATAAAATATTATAAATAGTATATAATTTCAATTCCAAATATGAGTCGTTACATCCTAATAAAAATTTAAACAATGATCACTAAAAGAGTAAATTAAGAGTTTTAAAATTATAGGGTATTACAATACAAAACTCACGTATATATGCACAACACATAATTAAAATATATAAAACAAAACCACATAGTTATAAAGACCGTCCTCAAGGAATATGTCCCTAATTTTACTAAGAAACCCTAATTTCAAATTAAAAACATAAATTCTTCCATATCTATCATTTATCTTCACATTTTAACATATCTTCCTAAAATATTGTTATTGCCAACATATTTAAAAAATTAAGGTATAACTCCAAAGTCTTACAAATAAAATAACAACCATACCTTAAGAGTTACTATTCACACTAGACTAAACCCTAATTTTACTAGTTGGATATAACTGTTCCCATAAGATTCTTATTATCAAAAAAATTCAATATACAATCGTACCAATATTAAAAATATATCCAAAAAATATGATCTAATTCTAACATCTTATATATGTGATAATAACATCACCTCCAGGCTTATTATTCCCAACTTAAACCATTATCTCATTTTGTTTTTACTTAGGGTATTCATAATTATTTCAAACATTCTCCATGATATTCTTAGCTTATTTTACCCCTTTTAACATACTAAAATACTAAGATTTCTATATTAATCCATATTAACCCAAATGCCCTTGAGGATAAACAATTTCCTTTATTCCACAAAATTATATATGTTTGATATCGGTATTTTCAAATCCTCAATTTATTACATCACTATAAATCTCAGATATACTCAATTGCCAATTACCATAATTTATTAAAACACATTACAATACCATAAATCATATCAACTAACCTAGGGTTTATAGCATAAGAATTATCACCATGATATCGTATAAGTTCATGCTTTCTAATCTTACTTACTTTTTATCATATAATACCATATCACCTCATCATACTAACACTTACCTAAAAATTTACAACATAATCATCACATCATGATAACATAAAAATCATATATAACATTTAGCATAGAAATCCTAACTATAACTCGTAACCTTACTGAAAAGGATACCAGTCTCTAAGCACACATATCCTATCTCGTGTCCTCTGAGACCTTTAAAAAAATCACGTAAAAACAATGATAAAACACAATTAGAAATTAGGGATATAAACATGGAAAAGATAAGATAAAAAATAATGAAAAAATGTAGAAAAACTTTATGCAACAATGAGAGGGGAGACGACAATATGTACTAAAGCCAAAGGGTTGGAAATGACATTAGCTACCATTGCTAAGTGGTAAGGAGCACCGGTGCTCAAAGGAAAGGAACAAAATAAAGGGCTAAAGATAGTGGGTGATGGTAGATGGAAGTGATATAATGGTTTGGGGTTGCTTTGATGGAAAAGTCTAAATGGTTCAGGGTGACTTTAGTGGTAGATGGGGAAGTAAATAGGGGAGGAACAACAGTGATGACCTAAGCTAGAGGTAGTTTTAGTGGTAGTAGCCAAAGCTAAGGGGAAGAGGAAAACAATTGTGGATGTTACTAAGGGGAAGGAATGCAAGGAGAGTGGTTTCTTTGGTGAAGGTCAAATTTTAAAGGGGTATTTCAGTGAAGATGGATGCTGCAAAGAGTGGTGTAATGATAAAGAGGCCATGTGCAAGAGGGCAAGGAATGGTAAAGGGTAGTATTTCTTGTTATTTGTACCATTATTAGTGATGATGATAATGAGGAAGGGAAAAAGAAAAGCATTGTTGCTTTTTAACAGAAAGTAGAGGGAGGAAAGAAGTTGCTGGGGCATTAAATAAGGCAAAATCTATGAGTATCACATACACACACACATATATGCACATGTGTTGTGTATATGGTGAAGAATATCAAAGGGATATGCTGATGTAAGATTTTTCAACCAAACATATTACCACGAAGGTGGGACATGATGGGATGATGATGAGGGTAGGGTGTAGGTCATGGAAGCATTGTAGAGGGGATATGATGGAGGGTGATGAATTATAACCGCAAGTGCATGATGTTGAAGTAGCATGTAAGGTCGATCCCACAGAGACTAGAAAGTGAGTAATGGGATAGTGAAAAGATCTCCTATGTCTAGACTAACGCTAGGAACAGATGATGTCTAACTTTAACTGAAAAGAAAATGTGCAAACTAAATCTAATTATAATATAAGAACAAGTGAAATTAAGTTAGAGAAAATGCTAAGGTTTTAGTCAATCCCCTTAACCCCAATGTGATTAAATATTTACCTCAAATCCCAAATCAAAACACTTTGTCATGAGTTCCAACCAAATTATGTAGTGTAATGCTCTCTCAAGCTACTACACCCTATTGTCTATTAAGACTCATCTAGCTCTAGTATGAATGTAAAAATAGGCAATGCATTATTATGTACCATGTTCCCTTTTTTTAGTTGTAGAAGCCAACCAACATCTCTCAACTTTGTAGCTTGATTTTTCATCATACTAATGGAGCCCACTCCGACTCATCTCTTGAATCTCGCTGGGTTTTCCTAAATAATAATATAAAAGTGTTCAACTTTATCTATTATTCCAATTAAATCATTAGCACAACACATATGATAAGGAATTAGACTGGGTAGGGTTCATTTTCTCAACACATCCGGATCGGGGGATTTCCCTTCACCTCGACATAGATCAATTGTCCAATCATGCCTTTCATTAAGCACAACATCTTAAACATAGAGAATTGCATCAATTGAAAAAATAAATAAAATCCAAATAAAAAATACAATAACCTCTTTATTCAATATGAGAAATTCATTGTTATATCCATCCAACCGAGAACAAGAAATAAAGATCAAGAGACAGAAGATTGTAGATGAATTGGAGGTGGGATTTGATTGGGTGATGCCAAATGAGTAACCCTAGATCTCTCTTTTGTGCTCTCAAAGCCGTCGTATCATTATTCCATTTCTTTCCTCTTCAAAATGAACAAAAAATAAGTTTATATAGACGTAACTGCCCATCAACACGGCCATGTAAATCAACACAGCAGTGTTGTTTCGATTCTTCAGCTTTGCGCATATTTCTTATTCTAGCCATTACTTATTCTTTTGAATTTGGATTGAGATTATCTTTTATGTGTTTGAAAGCTAACAAAAATATCTACAATTTTCATGTTCAACACTTTTCCAAATTCAGATCACATCATGTTTGGATTTTTAAGTATTTATTTCTATTCATACTTTGAGCACTAGCATTTGCATCTGTTTTGTTCCTGTTATTGTGTTTTAGCTCCTTTTCATCCTATCTTATTGAAATACCTAAAAAAATATGAACTAGAGCAGTAAAAAAGAACAAGTGGACTAAATTATATAAAAATCATCATATAATCACATTAAATCTTCATGTTAAAATCCATATGATTGATATAACTCATGCCTATCAACTCCCCCATGCTTAACTTATTGTTTGTCCTCAAGCAACCAACACATCCAGAAGCACATAGTATAAGTGATAGGTAAAAGTGAGATCCCTTTCTCAATAAAGATTGTTCAAATACTCACATCACACCAAATCAAATCAACTCATCAAGACCCCAAAATTCATTAAAAATGTAAAAAAAACAAATTTTGAAAATATTATTCATGTTGCATACTTAGGAAAGAACCGGAAATGTATTGTTGAGTTCTCAAGTCAAAATCATGCAAAGAGGATCATGTAAGGATAACATGTTGTGTGGGTTGCAGGTAGAGCTGGCAAAATTTGACCTGACCCGGCCAACCCAACCCAACCCAATAAGACACGAAAAGGTTAGCGACCCTACCCGACCCATACTCGACCCGGCATTAACCCAACCTGGCACCGATCCAATAAAAATGAACCCGACCTGATCCCAACTCATGACCCGTCATAGACCCAACCCGATAGTGACCCGACCCACCTTCGACTTGACCCGACATTCACCTGATCTGACCCGATATTTACCTAACCAGACATTAAAATCTATTATAATAATAATAAATTACACATATTTTATTATTCATTTAAAGATTTTAAAAATATAGTGTTTTATAAATTGTACTTATTTTTCATACTCTTAGCCTTGATATTCTTATGATTATTAATGATATTTACAATGTAATAAATGATAATTATACATTATATAGTTTTTTCATGCTCACCTTTATTTTATAAAATTATCTTTTTTTAAGTAATCAAATAAATATAATATATGATAAATATATAATATTTTTACTTATAAAATTTATAAATATTTTAAGTAATCAAATATAATATTGTTAAAACTTATAAATATATTTATTATTTACCTTTGTAAAAATAAAACACATATAATATTCTTATTTCATTTCTCTTTAATAGTATATGATTATCTTTAATGTTTACAATATAATAAATAATAATTATAAATTGTATAGTCCTATTATGCTCAAATTTAGTTTATAAAATTATCTTTTCTCAAGTAATCAAATATTTTCAGTAATCAAATAAATATAATAAACATCTAATATTTTTACTTGTAAAATTTATAAATATTTTAAGTAATCAAATATAATATTGTTAAAACTTATAAATATCTTTATTATTTACCTGTGTAAAAATAAAACACATATAATATTCTTATTTCATTTATCTTTACTAGTAATCTTATGCTTGTATCTAATATTTACAATGTAATAAATGATAATTATACATTACATAGTCATACCTATGCTCACTTTTATTTTATAAAACTATCTTTTTTTTAAGTAATCAAATAAATACAATATATGATAAACATCTAATATTTTTACTTGTAAAATTTATAAATATTGTAAGCAATCAAATATAATATTATTAAAACTTATAAATATTTTTATTATTTACCTTTGTAAAAATAAAATACATATAATATTCTTATTTCATTTATCTTTACAAGTAATATCATGATTGTCTTTAATATTTACGATGTAATAAATTATAATTATACATGGTATAGTATGCTCACCTTTATTTTATAAAATTATCTTTTTTAAGTAATCAAATATTTTAAGTAATCAAATAAATATAATATATGATAAACATCTAATATTTTTACTTGTAAAATTTATAAATACTTTAAGTAATCAAATATAATATTGTTAAAACTTATAAATATCTTTATTATTTACCTTTGTAAAAATGAAACACATATAATATTCTTATTTTATTTATCTTTACTAGTAATATTATGATTGTCTCTAATATTTTCGATGTAATAAATGATAATTATATATTGTATAGTTTTATTATCCTCACTTTTATTTTATAAAATTATCTTTTTTAAGTAATCAAATAAATATAATATATGATAAATATATAATATTTTTACTTGTAAAATTTATAAATATTTTAAGTAATCAAATATAATATTTTTATAACTTATAAATATATTTATTATTTACCTTTGTAAAAATAAAATACATATAATATTCTTATTTCAATTATCTATACTAGTAATCTTATGATTGTCTTTAATATTTACAATGTAATAAATGATAATTATACATTGTATAGTCTTGTTAGGATCACCTTTATTTTATAAAACTATCTATTTTTTAAGTAATTAAATATTTTAAGTAATCAAATAAATACTAATAAATGATAAATATCTTTGTTACATTCAATCATGCTATATTTTTATTATTAAAATTTATAAATATCTTTACTATTTATTTGTGAAAATAAAGCACATCTAATATTCATAATTCTTTTATCTACAATAGTAATCTTATGATTGTTTCTAATATTTACAATATAAAAAGTGATAATTACCTGGACTTGAATTTGACTCAACCAGTCAAAACTTGACCCGACCCGACCCATCAAGTTAACCCGTAACTACTCAAATCTAACCTGTCAAATTGCAGGAAATGACCTGACCCATTAACTTAACCCGAAATAACTCAGACACATCGGGACCAACCCATCATATTACACGAAATGACTCGAACGGGTAGGCATGGCATTTTTCTCCGCGGGTTCAGGGCCCCGTCGAGGATTCCTTGTTTTGGTTCGGGGAGTGAATTTGGGGATCGGGTTCGAAGATTTTTAACAGGGATTTTTTCAGACCCACCCCAAATATATATATATATATATATATATATATATATATAATTTTTTATAGAATATAAATTAAAAGTATAATATAAAAAAAGGCTTGATGATTAGGGATGAGATCGGATATAAAGTCGGGTTTGAAGATCGGGTCGGATTTCAAGGTCGGGGAATAAATTGGGGATGGAAAATAAATCAGGGATTGGGTCGGGGAATACCCAATAAAAATAATCGGGGATCGGGTTAGGTTTAGGGATTATTTATCTTATCGGATTCGAAGATGGGGACGGGGTCCCAGTCCCCAACCGGCCCCGTTGTCATCCCTATGAATGGGCCGAAGCTACCTAGTCATGAGAATTATAAAATGACTCAAAACCAACCTGATTATACCAGTCAAGTAAACCCGAAATTACTCGAATATGAGTTTTCTTAACCCGACCCGACTTGACAAATTAACCCGAAATGACCCGACCCTAAACCGACCCAACCCAAATAAGGCAATGACACGAAATGACCCGACCCAACCCACAACCGACCCGCAAAATTCAAATGATCTGTAATGACCCGACCCAATTGCCACCTCTAGTTGTTGGTAGCCATGAGCTAAACTCGTACAAGACTCAAGTTTCAAATTAGCAACCTCACTTTAGGCATTTGGAACACTCATCTCTTGTGTTTATTTATATGAATTATTTTTTAAGTTTCGCTCAAGTCCTTGCACTCATGAACATGATCACCCATAAGCTTGCAATGATTCTCAATTCTCCACCACTGTAAAGACTTAAAACACACAATAATCAAGAGGTCTTACTAAGGCTATAATGGGGTCAAAGGTAAGAAGGTTAAGATATCTTTTTTTTCTTTTTGGGCTACAAGTCTAGAACCAATAAGGTGTGACCAATAAGAGCTATACAAGTCTCTTTCACCTTTTTTAATATATTTTTTCTTTTTTTTTCTCTTCCATTTTTTTTCAATAGTCCCAACGTCTTCAACATGAAAAAACAAACAAAATTTCTTATTTTGTTTTTTTCACCATAATCATTCGCCTTTTCATACCTTCATGGCTCCCCCCATGCTAACGATACATCATACTCATACCTTTGTTTTAAATATACTCATCACCTCACTAGATCTAGACTAAGGTAGGGATACACGAATAAAGGTTACAAGTATGGTTAGATCAACAAAATAAGCCAAAAACTCAAAAGGGTTAGCAAAGGATAAAATGTCAAGGTTAGGCTATTTGGCTAATGTATCTTTTATAAGAAAAGAAAGCATGCCTCTATCATCTTAATGTGTATCATAAGTCATATGTAATTTGGAAGAAAATCATTACAAGTTCTAGTTTCACAAGCCATAGCGGGACATCACACACAAGAAAAATATTAAGACTGCTTTTTGATGAATTATTTTTTTAGGCTCAAAATATCACAAGGTTAAAAAAAAATGCTAGTTCTTATCCTTTAAATCATAGAACAAGTTACCCCATTAGTTACACTATAATAAACCACAAAAATGTCTCAATGCATATATGACCCTCAATTTCACCAACATAACTACACTCGTCCTTTAAGAATGCAACCAAAACATTTAAGCTCAAAAAATCAAAATCATTTTCAAGAAAATTTTAAGGGGTCTCAACAAGTTAACTCAACTTACTGCAACCTCATGTTAAATAGCCTTCTATTATCATCATTAAAAGATCATTTCCCACTTTTATTCCTATTTTTCTTTAATTTCTATTTTCAAAATTTTCATTTTTTTTTCAATTCAATTTTTTTTAAAAAGAAACATTAGAAATGTATAATTATAAATATAATGCAAGAAACACAAGCAAATGAAAATGTAACCCCACAATATCTCCCCTATGCGTATAATTCACATTGTCCCCAATGTGTTGACAAAGTAAAAGGGAAGAGAGGAACTCACAGACCATGTTTATTCAGTGGGTGGTTGTGTAGTAGTGGCTAAACATCCCTCGCTAGTTGGGTTGCATGCAATTAATTCTTAAATTCCAAAATCTCCCAACATATCAACACTTATATTTTTTTTCTTCATTTTTCTCCTTCCTTTTATTGTTAATCTTTGGAACCTACATCATCCTCTTTGAAACTTCATCACCTAGACCAATATAAAGATAAAATATCTATGAGTTAGTACGAGCTACAAAAATAAAAAGTGAAAAAAAAACTAGGTAAATGAAAGCATAAACTTGGGTTGCCTCCCAAGAAGCGCTTGTTTAAAGTCATTAGCTCGACTCCCTCATGTCTAATTTTTGTTTGTCAAGAAAATAGTGGTCTTAAGTTATTTAACACCACCACCATTTTATAGTTTTAATCATTGACCGTTAACCATGAACGTTCCTTTTTTAGGATGTGAAATTTCCATAGCACCGGAGGGATATAAGTTTACGACCGAGAATGGGCCAAACCATCGGGATTTCAACTTTCCAAGGAAAATCCTCAACCTAGAATTAAATAGAAGCATTTGTCGTGCCTTGAAAAAATCATGCTTTGAATATGCTTATCGAGTAAATTCTTGGTACGTTCTTTTTAAAGCTTTGCATTCTCATACGAAATCAAAATGAAAATCATTCATTTCGTTCAGCTGAAGTTTCCTATGCTTACCTACATCACTCAAATTAAAATTTAGAAATTTTCATTCCTAATATGCTTTATATTCAAGTTTGATTAGGAGATGGCATGCCTTCCCATACACCAAACGGTAGGGGGCAAGCCAATCGGAGTTTTGTATGCTGTTCTATAAGCCCAAAGTGCGTTATCTAATTTGATAGACCAATCTTTTTGAGTTACACTTACAATTTTATCCAAAATCCATTTAATCTCCCTATTAGTTGCTTCGACTTGACCACTTGTCTGAGGATGGTAGGGAGTTGGCACTTTATGTGTGACTCCATACTTAACTAGGAGCGGTTGAAATTGATGATTGCAAAAATGATTCCCTCCATCACTAATGATAGCTCTAGGTGTACCAAATCATGTGACAATATTTCATTTCAAGAATTTAACAACCACCTTGGCATCATTTGTGGGAAGCACCACAACTTCTACCCACTTGGACACATAGTCCATTGCCACAAGGGTATACTCATTACCAAAAGAACAAGGGAATGGTTCCACAAAGTATATACCCCAAATGTCAAGCAACTCACAAACCATAATATTAGTTAAGAGCAATTCATGTTTCCTGGATATATTTTCTGTCCTTTGGTACCTATCACAAGCAAAAAGAAAGGTGTGAGAATCCTTAAAAATATTAGGCCAATAAAAGCTACATTGTAAAATCTTAGCTGTGGTCCTAGTTGGTCTAAAGTGACCTCCAACATCCTTACTATGATAATGTTCCATGATGGAATAAATCTCCTCATCATTCACACACCTCCGAATTACTTGATCAGTACAAATTCTAAACAAGTATGGATCATCCCAAAAATAATACTTTACCTCAAAAAGAAACTTCCTTCTGTGATGATATGAAAGATGAGTGGGTAAGCTGTTACCTACTAATAAATTGGCTATATAAGCATACCATGGAGTAGGTGTGATTTAAACGTTGTAAAGGTGCTCATCTAGAAATTTTTTATTTATGGTATTGGTTAGCTCTTCTATGACAGATTGGGGAAGTCATAAGAGATGATCTGCAACACTGTTCTCACTCCCCTTTTTATCTTTGATCACCAAGTCGAACTCTTGGAGCAACAATATCCATATTATTACCCTAGCCTTAGCATCCTTCTTAGCAAATAAGTACTTTTAATGTAGAGTGGTCAGTGTAAACAACAACTTTATTCAACAAGAACACAAATACTATGGCTAACAATTATTTTTTTAGTTGTAGTATAATTTTGTTGTGTAGAATTTATAATTTTACTAGCATAGTAAATGGCTCAAAAAAGTTTATCTTTCATTTGACCCACCACAACACCAACAGAAAAATCACTTGCATCGCACATTAACTCAAATGGAAAATTCCAATCAGGAAATGCCATAATAGGTGCACTAATCAACTTTTCTTTCAATTTATTAAATGCATACAAGCACTCATCAGAAAAAATAAAAGTAGCATCTTTAACAAGCAACTCACATAGGGCCTTAGCTATTTTGAGAATTCTTTAATGAAAATTTGATAAAAGCCAGCATGCCCCAAAAAACTACTAACACCTTTAACAGTAGAGGGAGGGGGAAGTTTTTCAATTGCTTCAATTTTTGCCTTATCAACTTCAATCCCCTTCTTAGAAATTTTGTGACTCAGAACAATCATCTCTTGGACCATAAAATGACATTTTTCCCAGTTAAGGACTAAATTTATGTCTTCAAATCTTTTCAAGACATTATCCAAATTATTTAGGCATGCATCAAAAGAACATCCAAACACGAAAAAAATGTCCATGAAAATTTCCATGAAATTCTCTGCCATATCGTAAAAAATTTCCATCATACATCTCTAAAAAGTAGCTAAAGCAATGCACAATCTAAAAGGCATTCTCCTACATGCAAACATATCGTAAGGACATGTGAATGTTATTTTTTATTGATCCTCAAGTGTAATAGGGATTTGTATGTAACCCAAATACCCATCCAGGAAACAGTAGAATGTGTGGCCTGCCAGTCTCTCTATCATTTGATCAATGAAGGGAAGAGGGTAATGTCTTTTCTAGTGGCATCATTTACTCGTCTATAATCCATACAAATATGCCAGCCAATTACAATACATGTAGGGATCAATTCATTCTTGTCATCAGCCACAACAGTAATACCCCATTTTTTAGGTACCACCTACACTAGACTAACTCACGCACTGTTAGATATGGGATAAATTACGCTTGCATCGAGTAATTTTATCACCTCTTTTTTCACCACTTCTTGCACCGTAGGATTAAGTTGTTATTGAGGTTTCACCACTGGCTTACAACCCTCCTCCATTAGAATTTTATGCATGTATATAGATGGACTAATTCCTTAGTGTTCAATGGTCCACCCTAAAACTCTTTTGTGCTCTTTCAACACCCTCACTAGCTTCTCTTCCATCAACTTGCTTAAAGAAGAGGAAATAATCACTGGAAGAGAAGTAGAACCATCTAAAAACATACATTTCAAATGAGAGGGGATAGGTTTGAGCTCAAGCTGAGGAGGTTCTCCGATGGAGGGTTTTAATTTTTTTTATCTCATCACACTCCAAGCCTCTAAGTGGTGGCCTTGAAAATCTAGGATATAAAGGAGACGCCTCCAAATAGTGGATTGCTTTTGTAAGGCTATCATTTTCCTCATGATCACCAAGTCCATTCGTGATACATGCTTCTAATAGGTCATCTAATTTGTTCCCTTGAAAATACTCACTAACACACTCATCAATAGAATCAATTCATAAGCAAGTATATTCTTTGTGAGGGCATTTCATACCATCAAATACATTAAAAATAATTTGTTCATCATTAATCCTCAAAATTAGTTTACCCTCATGAACATCAATAAGAGTTCTA
This sequence comes from Tamarix chinensis, assembly GCA_030549775.1. Classification (NCBI taxonomy): domain Eukaryota; kingdom Viridiplantae; phylum Streptophyta; class Magnoliopsida; order Caryophyllales; family Tamaricaceae; genus Tamarix; species Tamarix chinensis. Next base: position 82,401,019 of record CM060173.1, on the reverse strand, counting down.
CCTATGGCCAAAAATGGTCTCCCTAGAATTAGAGGTACATCATGGTCCTCTTCCATCTCCAGAACAACAAAGTGCACAGAAAGGATGAACTTGTCAACTTTTACCAACACATCTTCAATAATACCACGTGGATATTTGATTGATCGATCCAACAGTTGGAGAGATATGGTCATGCCCTTTGGTTCACCTAATCCAAGCTTCTTGAAAATGGAAAAGGGAATGAGGTTAATGCTTGCACCAATATCTCAAAGAACAGTATCAAAATGTAAACTACCGATATTGTAAGGAATAGTAAAACTCTCTGGATCATTTAGCTTAGGTTGTAGTTTGTTTTGGAGCATATCAGAACACTCCTCGTTAAATCTAACCATCTCGCAATCCTCTATTTTACTTTTTTTAGGATAAATTTCCTTTAAAAATTTAGCACAACTAGACATTTGGGTTAAAGCATCAGCAAATAGAATATTTATATGCAATTTCTTAAAAATTTCAAGAAACTTAGAAAATTGTGTATCCAATTTCTGTTGTTTTAACTTTCGGGGAAATAGGATGCGAGATTGATAAGGTTTTACCTCATGATGCGAACCCTCACGCGGTGTGGGGTCATCTCTTACCTTCTTTTGAGAATACTCATCAACTACCTTTTTCTTACCCTTTTCTTCCGAGCTCGGAAATGTTATATTAGACAACTCTTTACCACTCCTCAAAGTGATTGCTTTTTCATCCTTTAGTGGGTTCTTTTCTTTATTGTAAGGCAAGGTTCCCCGGTCTCTTTTGGAGATCATATTTGCCAACTGCCCTACTTCCACCTCCAAGTTCTTCAAAGAAGCCTCCTAATTTTGCATTTGAGTTTCTTGATTTTGGAATCTAGACTAGCTTTGGTTTATGAACTTAGTAAGAAATTCTTCCAAACTTTATTCAAGGGCCATGGTTTGGTATCTTGGAGGGGATCTTACTTGACTTGGATCCTAAATTGGGTTTTGATTTCTCCAAGAAAATTTTAGGCGATTCCTCCAACCAGGATTGTAGGTGTTTGAGTATGGATTATTGTTGGACTTGCCAACATTTGAAATAAAATTAGCTTGCTCTGATGATTGTACAAAAGGGTTACCCACTTGACACTCGGTACTAATGTGAGGTCCACCACATAAGTCACATCTCACAATCGGGACTTGCACAGTAGAAGCACTCAAGTTAGCCACTTGTTTAGTCAAAGCGTCTAACTAAGCCTAAAGAGTGGTGACGACAATGATAGAATGGATGTTAGCACTCCTACTAGGTAATCTCTCAGCATGTCACTGATGAATATTAGCTGCTAACTCCTTAATAACATCATAGGCATCTTCTGGGGTCTTATTCATGATTTTTCCACCTCTAGGTGCATCAAGCATGGAATGGTTAGTAGAAAACAAACCATTATAAAAATTTTGAACCTGTAGCCAAATAGGCAGACCATAGTGAGAACATTTTTGTAGTAATTCTTTGAATCATTCCCGCTTCATACAATAAGTCCTGATCATATTGCACAAAACTAGTAATATCATTTCTCATCATAGTAGTTTTTTTATGGTGGAGAACATTTAGTAAGAAATTGCCAAGCCATATCATCCCATGTAGTTATTTATCCCATCGGCAAAGAATGTAACCAACTCTTATCTTTATCCCTAAGAGAGAAGGGGGGAATCCTAAGCCATATGACATCATCAGAAACCCCATTTTTCCTAAAAGTATCACAAATCTCAAGGAAATTAGCAATATGAGCATTTGGGTCATCGTTTGGCAATCCTCCAAATTGAAATATTGTTTGAATCATCTGAATAATGGCCAATTTAATTTCAAAGTTGTGTGCTTGCATAGTTGGCCATTTGATGCTGGAACGTGTACCATCTAGATTTGGGGTGGCATAGTCTTTTAGAGATATACCTATTAGAGCTTGTACTTGCACCTAAAGTGGTGCTTGTGGAAGAACCGAATTGTGTTGTAAATTTGGATTTAACACTTGTGGAGGATGCATGTCTTGTAGATTAAGATCTTGTTGGTTCCTAGTGTTTTCCATGCCTTGAGCACATCTATCCAATCTATTCAACCTATGGAAAGTCCTCTCAATCTCTGGATCAAATGGCTCTAGTTCACCCCCACAAGAGCGGGTCATGCACTAGAGATCCTGCACAAAGTCAGAAAACCACTCAAGAAAAACTATAGAAGGATCAAAAATAAAAATTAAAATAAAATAAAATAAAATAAATAGAAACACAAATGTCTAAAGCAAAGAAAATTCATCGGATCCTGAGGTCATTTTTTACCTAGACCCCAGCAACGACGCCAAAAACTTGATGACTTCTAACTGCAAGTGCACGAGTAGCATGCATGGTCAATCCCAAAAAGACTAGGAAGTGAGCAATAGAATAGTAAAAAGATCTTACATGTCTAAACTAACGATAGGGGCAGATGATGTCTAACTCTAACTGAAAAATAAAATATGCAAAATAAATCCAACTATAATATAAGAAAAAGTGAAATTTAGTTAGAGAAAATGCTAAGGCTCTGGTCAATCCCCTTAACCCCAATGTGATTAAATATTTACCTCAAATCCAAATGAAAACACATTGTCATGAGTTCCAACCAAAGTATGTAGTGTAATTCTCTCTCAAGCCACTACACCCTATTGTCTATTAAGACTCATCTATCTCTAGTATGAATGCAAAAATAGGCAACACATTATTATGTATCATATTCCCTTTTTTTAATTGTAGAAGCCAACCAACGTCTCTCAACTTTGTAGCTTGATTTTTCATCATGCTAATGGAGCCTACTCCAACTCATCTCTCGAATCTTGCCGGGTTTCTCTAAATAATAATATAAAAGTGATCAATTTTCTCTATTATTCTAATTAAATCATTAGCACAACACATATGATAAGGAATTATACTGGGTAGGGTTCATATTCTCAACACATCTGGATTGGGGGATTTCCCTTAACCTCGACATAGATCAATTATCCGATCATGGCTTTCATTAAGCACAACATCTTAAACATAGAGAATTGCATCAATTTAAAAAATAAATAAAATCCAAAGGAAAAACACAATAAACTCTTTATTCAAGATGAAAAATATACTATTCTATCCGTCGGACAGAGAACAAGAAATTAAGATCAAGAGATGGAAGAATGTGGATGAATTGGAGGTGGGATTGGATTGTGTGATGCCAAACAAGTAACCCTAGATCTCTCTTTTGTGCTCTCAAAGCCATCATATTTTTATTCCATTTATTTCCTCTTCCAAACTGAACAAAAAATAAGTTTATATAGATGTAACAACCCATCTACACAGCCTTGTAAATCAACACGGCAATGTTGTTTCGATTCTTTAGCTTTACGCATGTTTCGTATTCTAGCCATAACTTATTCTTTTGACTTTGGATTAAGCTTATTTTTTATTTGTTTGAAAGCTAACAAAAATATCTACAGTTTTCATGCTCAACACTTTTCCAAATTTAGATCACATCATGTTTGGGTTTTTAAGTATTTATTTATTTTCATACTTTGAACACTAGCGTTTGCTTCTGTTTTGTTCCAGCTATTGTGTTTTAGCTCCTTTTGATCCCATATTCTTGAAATACCTACAAAATATGAAAAAGAGTAGTAAAAAAGAACAAGTGGACTAAATTATAAAAAAAAATTATATAATCACATTAATTCTTTATGTTAAAGTCCATATGATTGACATAATTCATGCCCATCAAAGGAACTGATACACATAAAAATAAAACAAAGTAGATGGATAAAGAAGATAGGCAGGAGGGTATGAAAAGGAAAATAAAAGGAGAAGGGAAAAGAATGAAAAAGGGGTAAAAGAAAAAATGATAGAGAAAATTGGTTTGGGGATAAGGATAGGTTAAAATAATTTAGATTAGGATATTAGGATAATTTAATTAGTAATTATATGGGGTTAGGTTTAGGTTAAAATTATTAATAACCTAGAATAAAGATTAGGAATAGGTTAAGATTTAGGATTAGGGAGTTAGGGAAGGTAGAAATATTAATTTTTCAATATTAGAGTTATGTTAGGATATAAATTACTCAGGATTAGGGTTAGCATAAATTTGGGGTATTACATCACTACCCCTTCAAAAGATACTTCATTCCTAAAGTCAACGAGTGAAGGTTGGGGAAGAAAAGAAAGAGGATGTAAGGAAAACATGATCTCGATAGTTTACTATGCTAGTTTTTTCACTTCTCATAATAGATGAGGTTGAGGTTGAAGAGTTTTATGTATGATAATTCAAGGTTTGATACATTTGAGTTCAAGTAAGCTAGGATATTTTATCTTTTGACTATGTTTCTTCATTATATAAGTTATTACTTAATTAGGATTATTTTATCTGTTTTTATTTATTTATTTTAAATTATTATATTTTTTTGTCATTATTATATCATTTTGATATAATGATTAGATGTTGTTGCATCTTGATGATTTTAATATTTTTTTCAATCTTCCTAACTTTTTGTAAACTCTCAAGCTGCTCTAGAAAAAATCAATTAGTTAAAATTAAAGGAAGTGTAACTTGGTGGACTCAATGAAGGAGTAACTTTACAAACTGTCCCACATTTCAAAGGTTTTTTTTTTATAATTATTTTAGGATCAATTTATGAATTTTGTATGCTCACAATTACACGTTCAAAACAAGCTAATAAATATTCAAGAACATCATCAACTAGTTTTTTCTTTGGTACTGCAAGAAGCCCAAACTTCTTTGCTCCTCTTGATGATATCCTCTTCCTTATCTTTAAATTCCTCATTCTTGATGATAGAATGTGAAATAATTTTGTGGCAATGTAATCCCATGTCCACCAATTGTCGACAACACATTTTTGTAATTGGCTCTATAAAGTCCTCAAAAACATAAAAATATATTGCATCGCCACATTGATCACTTAACTTGTTAGCACAATTGTTTAATTGCAAAATTTCTGGTGACGGTGCAAAAGCTTCATTTGTTCTAGCTAATACACTTGTTTCCAACAAAAGGGTGATTGTAATACATAAGATGAGAATACTTTGGAAGGATTTGATCTCCATTTTTGTATTGTTATTGTGGTGAAAATGGTAAATTTAGGTTTGGATTAGTAATGACAAATGGCACAGGTTAAGGTTAGTATTATGAATGTATATATATAGTGATTGAACTTACAAAGAAGTTACTTTTGCATTTATTTAGGTGTCAAAAAACGTTTTGTTTATTAATTCACAATATACAAACGCATAACTTCTTGTTTTTCCGTTTTTCTCTTTTAAAGGGTATGTGTATGGGTATAATAAGACAATAGAAACCTAGCCAGCCATCTTTAGTTTTGTAATGCAGTCAAAATTTTAACAAAGAATAAGTGGATTTATGGATTATGCTTTGCATTTCATAAGACACAAAAACTAATTACAGAGTTTGTTATGAGTCATATATTTTTAATTTAAGGAGGTGGGAAAATCAAATATCCACACTTGCTCAATGAAGCTTCCACTCTTTAATTTATAAAATAGATCGGGTATACCAAAAAAAAACATAATTAATGGATATTTCTTAAATATATGATTATACTTATATTCATAATTAGATACATATATTTGGGGAAAACATTACACTATAGTATAACATATTATATTTTATAGTTTCATACGCTCAAGATTTAGTATAATATGCCTTAATACATATTAATACAATACAATAAAATATACTTTTATATATTTAAATATTATACAATATTTAAATTATAATATAATAAACTCAAAATATGGTACAATATTTTAAAAAACCACAGATTATATCAATTCAACCAATTTAATTAAAAATTAGATCTAGTACCAACTTTGAAAGCAACAAGATTTTAATGGATTTGAAATAGGGTTTTTTTATCCTAATTTTCTTACACGTCATAATCATCATCATCATCATCATCATCATCATTATTATCATTATTATTATTATAATTATTATTATTATTATTATTATTATTATTATTATCATTATTATTATTATTATTATTATGGTACTAAATTATATACATCTTTTCTATCATTGAACTATATATTGAAACACAATGTGCATAGGGAAAAAGGTTTTTAAAAATATACTCCAAATATTGAAAAAGAACTATCAAACTCATAATCAATCAATCACTATTATAGAAATCAATTTCCCTTATCAAAGATTTGCAAAAAATATTGATCTACAAGAATACAAAACCCACATAAGAGTCAATCTAGGTTATTAGCATGCTAAAGAGCTTGTGAACCTTGTCAAAACAAAAACTAATTTTACTATATCCATTTTGGGAAGGAAAAAGAAATATGATCACAAAATTCACCAAGAAATTAAGAATGACATAGGTGACAACTCAAGTACGGTAGTATTTAAGCTTCTAAGATCTCCTATAAATGCAATGATTATGTTAAACATGAAATCTAGAGCTAACAATCCAGCCCTTAACCTTTAATGAACCTAAAAACCAAAAGTTTTAAATGAAAAGAAAGCATCATAAGTTGAAAGAACAGTTCTATAGTTACATCATGTTTATAATTGTTTATCTCAACTAAAATAAAAAAGTATAATGAACCTAATAGTTGAACATAAAATTTAAATGAGCCATCTCGAGTACCTAGATTAGAGAACTAGAAAGCTCCATTAAATTTAAAATATGGTGCACTCTCAACTAGTTTTTCAATACCTACATAATATTAACAATATAGAATCGGAGAGTTAATTCAAAACATAATGAATCCACACATCAGATATAGCATTATTCATTTTGTCATCAAAATTGAGTTATAGAAATAAGTAAGTCATTCAATAACACATTTAAAACAAAGAACAAAGAAAAATGAATATGTTAGAAAACATGAAGAAAAATTAATAATCCCAATCCAAATGAGAGAGTTAAGTTCTAATAACAATCATGATTTGCACATTTTCACAACATTGAAGAAAATGAGAAAAATATATTTAAGGGAATATGTCTAATGCATTGTTAATCACTTGCAGTAGAAAAGAGGCATTGAGGATCATTATCCTCCATTTCTTTTTTATTTCTTTTCAATATTTGGGATATCCTCTTATCTAATTCTTTAATTTTATACATAATTAAGGTGTAGAAGAAGGTGATTAGGAGTATATATAGCTAAGAGACCGAAGTAAATTTTTTAATGACACATATCTCTAGTTAGGGCTTATTTGTTGCTATATGCATGTTTTTTTTTGTTATGCATGATATCAAGCTTTTGTGTTAGAAATCATGCTAGTCATTTTTTTTTCTTATTAGAATTCATTAATTAGGTAAATTTATGATTTTGGTGACTTCAAGGCTTTAAGTGAGAATTTGAGATTACTATGCATTACATGGCTTTATCATAAAATCTTAAGCATGATATTATATTACATTATTTTGATATGTTAATAGATGAGTAGATTTAACTATGTTTAAATGTTTTAATTGGCGTAGTATGTTGAGCTTCGAATATTTTATTTTTTTGGAACATGTGGGGGTTTGGTCTTAGGGTCATTTAGTGTATTATGGGATATTTTAAGTAAAGTTTATTTAAAATTTTAGATTCTAATAATATGAGGGTGCTTGTGTGTAATTTTGAAAGCTTTGGGAAGTTTGTAGAATTTTGTGGGTTATATTTAAATTTTTTTTTACCTTAAGTGTAATTGAGCCCATTTTTTGTGTTTTTGGGAAATGATTATGTAGGTGTATCCCATGATACTTTTACATAAAATTTGATATATAATATGTTAGGGTTTGGATGAGTATGGTATAAGTTTGTGATTAATCAGTTTTGAAGTGTTTTGGTGTATATGTAACCCCCAAATTTTTTATCACTAAAAAAATTTCTTTTGAAAACAATGTGGAAGCAAAAAAAAAACTAATAAATACTTAGGAAAAACTAGGTGTTACAACTATACCTAATATAGGGTATGTATAAGCTAACTGTCCCATGTTAGATAAAAGGATGAAAACCAAACCAACTAAAAACCAAATTAGAGTGCACCAAAACACATTATATAAATAACAAAAGAAAGGTGTTAAAGTACATAACCTTGATTGTATTCAATATTTGAGTAGAAGAGAAAAATTAAGTCAAAGTACATTATCTCAAATTACAAAAACAAAAGTAGGGTCTAGCTTAAACTCTTATCCATTAAGGACTGCCCAAAAGTATCGGGATGTCCACACTCTCTAAACCCAAATCCAACACGAGGTTGTCCAACTTCTAACCATCCTTGAAAACCCACATATAGCTATCTACTTGTGAGAATAAGCAGCTCACTAAGTAAGCACCCACATCAATACACTTTGTACTAAGTAAGTCAAGTTACCACTTCATTGAAGTCACTACTCACTAGCACACAAGATTCCAGCATAATATGAAAATGATACTAATATATTTCATATAAACATGATACATGCTCTATCATGGTCACAGTATGCATGGGAAGCTCATACCATACATGACTCATCATGCTTAACAATATAGCATAACATTGTAAACAACAATTTATAGGCAACAAAGTAGAATGTCTAGCTAATAATAAGGCTTCATTCATCTAGGCACATAATTTCACCCTAGGCCATTTCTACATACCTAATTTATTAGGTCATTTATACATATATAGGCTATTATATCTAATGCAGGTGCATCCAAAGATGATTAAGGTAATGATTTGTCATACTTATTTTTGGAGCTATTTACATTACTTGTCTTTGATAATAATTCTCTTACTAACTTTGATGATACTGTCTTAAGTCATTCTTGTAGGTATGTAACGTATTTGCAGGAAGATGATCACATCATATAAGAGGTCAAGATACTTAATATTTCTACATATTACAAGCTATTATAAAGGAATCTATATTATGCATGAAAGTCAAAGTCAAAGTCAAGAAGACCTAGTCAACCTTTCAGAGTCAACACCATTATCTTGATTAGGGTTCTTATAAATTATTTTCATGTAATCTCAACTTACTTTGTTTGTAATAGTCTTGTTAACCCATGTATTATATAGCAAATAAATACATTGTACTACTACTTATGTGCTAGTTAGTCATTTGTGCATCATGAGGCTAAACTAGTGTGTAAGTTAGCAAAGTCCTAAAGCCCTATATAAGGCATGTGTATCACATTTGTAGCATGATGATGTTGGATAATTTTGACATTGAAATATAACTCAAGTAAATACTTGGTTAATTATCTCCTTGTAATTGAATACCCATTCTAAGACTATTTGGAATAATCTTAGGTTGGTGATAACCAAATTGGTTTCTTTGAATCTTTGATATCTTGATTAAGTTCTTGTTGAGTTCTTGCTTGAATATTCTAATTATTATTTAAATTCTAAGCCAAAAGAATCCTAAAATTTAACTCTTTCACACTAATCTTCATCCTTTTTGAAGATTTGTGTCAATATCCTTTACTGTTCTTTTCCTTTTACTTTTATAGTTCTCTTTAGTCACATTCTTATTCCAAATCCTTATCCAATTACTCATTCAAATTATTATACAAATACTTATCCCATTTATTATCAAGAAATGGACTATACACTATCTGATGGTCTCACATACCATTGAAGTTTATCTAAAACAAATAAATTAAAAGTCTAATCGAAGCCAAATAGCCACCAATGGACATAAGTATGAGCCAAAGTCAAGTAACCACCAATGGACATAAGTTTAGGCGGAAGCCATAAACTACCTAGTTAACCACACCTTTTAATGTTGATATTTCCTATTACATCATTTGTCTCTAGAGTTGGTAAGGCACCAAAATCTAATAGGATCTCATCAAGATCCTCAAGTAACTAATTAGCCACCATAGAAGAACTCAAGGAGTGTGATGTATTCCTACTCAAATAACTTATAACGACGTTGGTCTTATCCTCATGGTAGGCTAACTCGATATCATAATTCTTTACTAACTCTAACCATCTCCTTTGCCTTATATATCAATTATTTATGAGTGAATATATACTTGAGGCTCTTGAGGTCGGTGAAGAGTTTGCATAGCATCCTATACAAATAGTGCCTATAACTCTTCAACACAAAGATGAATATGAAAAACTCAAGATCGTGCGTTTGGTAGTTTTTCTCATACTTCTTCAAATGAAGAGAATCATAATATACCACCTTTCCATTCTATATCAATAAAAAACCCAATATGTGCTTCGATGTGTCATTATAAAGCTCAAACCCATATGATCCTAATAGTAGAGTCAAAACTAGTGTTGTAATCATATGTCAGTTCAACTCTTAGAATGCGCTACACAAGCATCATCCCACTGAAACCTAATGGTCTTATTTCGTGAAAGGATGAGCTACCATTGAGAAGTCCTAAACAAAGAGTCTATAGTATCTTTCCAACCTCAAGAAACTACAAACAATACGAAAGTTTTGGGTGCCTTGCACAGTGTGATTGTTGGATTCACGACGACTTCTCTAGCTGGCACTATATGACCAAAAATTGTAACCTCTTAGAGCCATAACTCACAATTAGATAGTTTGGTATGTATCATGTTCTCTCTAAGGAGTGAAAATGTAGTGCAAAGATGGTGCTCATGCTCCTATTTGCGTCGCGCAACACCAATGAAATGCCCCGAAAATTCTAATTTTTATTATTTATTATTAAATAAGATTTTATTTTGAAAAATAATTAAATAATTTATTTTATTAAAATAAAGGAAATTAAGTAGGGAAAATTAATAAGAAATTTTATAGATAATTTAATTAGAGGAAATTTGGGAATTTTAACTAATTAAAGATTTAAATTTGAAAATTAATTAAACAAATTATTTTATTTAAATTAAGAAAGAGAAAATAGTTTCAAATTAATATGAATTTTATAAATAAATTAATTGAAGAAAATTAGGGTGTTTTGCAAATTAAAATGGAATTTATGGAAAATATTTTAAAATTTCTAATTTAGCCTCAAAAGGGGTTTAAATATTATTTTATTTAAATATTATTATTTTTAAATATCCCAAATACTTTAATTAATTTAAATACCCAATCTAATTATTTTTTCTTTTTCCCTTTTTCCTTTTTCCTTTTCTTTCTTCCTTTTTCTTTCTTTTTCCTTCTTTTTCTTTCTTCTTCTTTTCTTTTTCTTTTTCTTTTAATCCCCAAACTGGGCCTGTCCTAGCGGCCCAGTTCCCTTTTCTCTTCCTTTCCTTTGGCCAGCCTAGCCTGCGTAGCCTCCTTCTTTTCATGCCGCCACGCCGCGGTTTGATTCCTTTGCCACCGAAATTCGACGTTTCATTTAAACCTTTCCCCCCTCGTCAATCCCGGTTTGCCCGTCTCCCCTTCTTTCTTTCTTTCTTTCTTTTCCTTGGCGAACTGTCCAGCCCAGCCCCCATCTTGTTCTTCCTCCTTTGCACCTGCCCAGAACCACCGACCTGCCTGCAACTCCATCGCCGCCCTAGATTTCCGCCGCCGATCTCGCTCCTTTGACTGGCCTTTTCCTTCTTTTCTCTTCCCCTTTTTTTCGGCAATCCATTAACCCAAACCACTCCTCCCATTTCTCTCGCAATTCCTTCCCTTTTCTAGCGCAACCCCCTGCCTGAAATTGATTTCCGCCGGCCAAACAACGCCGCCGGTGAGCCCAAACCAACCTACCTTACCCCGTAGCCGACCTACAAAACCCTAACCTCTCCTCTAAATCTATAAATACCCCCATAATCTACCCTGTTTTGATTTTTGATTCCCTTACCCAGAAATCATCCCTTTTCGCCGCCGTCCCTTTAGACGCCTCGTCCGCTGCCTCCGGCCAACTTCGACGCCATATCTGGCCATAAAACTCTTCCCTGCACCTTTCTCTAGCTAACCAAATGCCCCATATATCTCTGTTCTTCCTGCACAAGTCTCCTCGACTGTGCGAACTTCCCTTCCCAATCAACCCTGATTTCTACCTCCGCCACCCTTTGCGCCGCCCTTAGCCACCACTTTTGTCGCTTCCGCCGCCTCTTTCACCTCCCATTCTCTTCTGCAGACCCTCCTCTACCTTCCCCTACCTTTCTTTTCCTCTTCCTCCCTCTCCTTCTCTCTTTCTCTTATTCTCCTTCATTCGCCCGCCATCACCACCGCCGTGCGCTGCCACCTTTGGCTGCACCACCACCCTCATTATGTCCCTCTCCTTCTGGGAAACTCAAAACACACCAACTCCCACCTTAATTCTCCCTATCTTTTTCCCAGCATTTAACTTTTACCCTTTTCTTCCCTTTTTCCGGCCACCACTGCCGAACACCACCTCCAGTGCCGCCTATCTCCTCCAGCCTAAGGCTAAAACCTAGACCCTCTCAGCCATTTTCCCTATTTTTATAACCCTTAAATTATTTTATTTCAATTATTTGCATATAAATACTATTATTATTATTATTTATATTTTTAATATGTATTATTATTAGTAGTAGTATTAATGTTTTTATTATTATTTCTGTTGAGGGCTGAAGCCCTATTGTATTTTATTTTCGATTTTATTATTATTAGTCTTATTATTTCAATTGTTACTATTATTAATATTAATGTGTTATTATTATTATAATTATAATTATTTTTATTTTTAATATTTCGAATTACTACTATTATTATTATTCCATTATTAATATTACAACTACTCTACTATTAGTTTTTCTATTATTATTATTATTATTATTATTATTATTTCATCACTATTATTATTAATAAATTTGGTTATTTATTTTACTAATATTACTATTAGTATTATTTTGGTAAAGGAGTCAAAGCCCTTATTTCACTATGTTTTTGAGTAATTCCTTTTTATTATTATTGTTACTATTTTTATTATTCTTGTTAATATTAATATTAATATTATTTTTGGTGTTTTCGCAATTATCATTTTAGTATTTTATCAAAAGTCTAGTCTTGGAATAAGTTAGTAATTAATAATACTTTTAGTAAGAGGGAGTCTAATTTCTGGTTTTCCCCTCATAATAGGCGAGACCAATCAAAGCCCTAATGAGGTATAGGAGCTTGCTCTAAGACCCGTGTCGTTTCAGGTAAGGGTGTCACTATGTATTATGTGTTTCGCATGCTATGTATCATATGTTTGTCATTATTAATTTTGCCGTATATGGTATGATGTGGAATTGAAGTATGTTTTCGTGTATTTGTATAGCAAGTGTATTATGTATAAGTGGTGATTTGTTTGTGACCCTATAAGCCATGCATGTGAGGGTGTTGTAATCCCCCGAATTTTTAAAACCCTATATTTTAATAAATAAATTTTATTTTGCATAAATTAGCTTTTAAATATTTTTAATTTAATTATTTTATGGATTTTTGAGCTTATAAAATTTATTATAAATATTTAATAAATTATAATAAATATTTTGTTATTTTATTATACTCTTATTATTTAAATAAAATTTTAAACCCTTATCTTACAAAAACTATCCTTTTTAACCCTTATATTTTAATTATCTTAAATTAAAATATTAAATAAATTTATTACCCAAAATTATTCTATTAAATTATTTTATCAATTAAATTATTTATTCCATTTTCCTTTTTTTTCCTTTTTCCCCTTTTCCTTCTTTTCTCCTTTTTCTCTTTCTTTTTCTTCTTTAGGCCGTTGGCCTGCTTCGGCCTACCTCTCCCTCACCCCTGCGCGTTGGGCCTGGCCCACTTCTTCCCCCTCCTCCCTCCTTTCCTTTTTTTCCCTTCCCCTGGCCTAGCTCCTTCTTTTCTCCCATGCGTCGAGCCCAGCCGCCCCCCTTCCTTTTCTTTCCTTTCTCTCCCGACCGGGCCAGCTCGTTTCTTTCCTTCGGCCAGTCTGCCCGTCACATGCCTAGCACCCAGCCTCCCTGATCCTTCTTCTTTCTTCTTCTTCTTTCTTTCTTCTTCCCCACTCCCTGCCATCGCCACACCCTGCAACTCCCTCTCCCCCATTAACCTCCCTAACTATCTCTCTCTCTCTATCCCGCCATTCCTTGCCCCATACCAACCCCATTCTCCCTTCCCCACTCCCTACCATTGTCGTCCCCTTCCCCTCTCCCTGCCATAGCCATCCCTCTACCACCTATAGCCACCCCTCGAGCCCTATCCATTCCCTTCTCTTCCTCTCCTATTTATTCATTCTTCCATGCTCACTCTGCTTTTTTTTTTCGAGCCTTATGCCTTACCCGAGCCTCTCCTTTTCTCCCTTTCTTCTCCTCCCCTCTTTCCCCCTATTTTTGGTTTTGCCACCCATCTCCACCGCTTCCGCCGCCTCAACCACCACCTGAACCACCTCCTTCCACCCTCTACCAGACTACCTCACCCTCGAGCCATCACAGCCCCCATCAAGCCACCCTGCAGCCCCATTCTTCCTCTTCTCCTCTTTTTCTCTACTTTACCCCCTTATCCGCAACTTCCCTGCACCGCCGCATTGCGCCGCCGTCCCACTACTTCCGCCGCCACTTGAGCCACCTTATTACTCCCTGCAACCCCTTCTACCACCCCTAATCCTATCTTTCCCGAAAACACCACCCAAAGGCCTTCATTTTCCCTCCCCATTTTCCTTCCTCACCAGTCTTCCATTTCGACCCCTCCTCGGCCGCCACCTTTGCAGCTTTGCTGCCGCCGTTAACCATTCCCCGACCACCACTTACACCCCTTCTCCACCTCTGCATCCTTCCCTTACCTTAAATCCACCTCCACATGCCTCTTTTCCTAGCCTAAAAACCCTAACCCAAAATTGTCTATTTTTCTTCCTATTACCCTCCTTCGAGCCCCTCCTCCCCATTTATTTTCATGCAACTCATGCTGCATTAGCAGCATGAGTTTCTAGATTTCTTGACCTATTTGTTTAATAATTTTAAGGTATAATTATATTTTAATTTAATTATTTGGTTAATTAAGTGTTATAAAGTTTTGTACTTTGATTTTATTATTTCTAATGTAATAAGTCTTGGTATTATTGTTAGGTATTGGTTTTGATAATCTAATTTTGGACCTTTAACCGAGATACTGGTAAGGTTTATTTTGCAGGAATCGAGGTAACCATTAAATCCCACTTAAACACATGGATTAACGCATGTTAACACATTAGGATTTTTAATATATTCTTATGATTGGTTTGTGTTGTTTAATACGAAATATGTGGGTTTTGTGTTGATTGATGAAAAGGAAGCATGATAGATTGTTGTTAGGTATGGAAATATTATTTAAGGTAAAAATTTGGTTGTTAAGGAAAATGTTAAGTATTATCCATGTTGTTTTATGCTATTGTGATATTTAATACATGTCTAATATTTTGTGAGCCTTAGGGGATTTTACTAATGTATCTCGTACAAGAAAATGACCTAATATATATATAGGGGTGCTAATAATATTGTATTAACTATATAAGTTATGGATGAGGCATTAAAGTTAATATTTTATGTAGTAATAATAATAATTTAATATAAGTGGTGTACTAAGGGCAAAAAAGGAAATTTTAATTAAAAAGGGTATTATGGTAATTTTGGAGGCAAGGGTAAAATAGTAAATTTATGAATAAAAGGATAAAATGGTAATTTCAGAAGTAAGGGGTTAAAATGGTAATTTTCATAACTAAAAGGGGAAAATGGTAATTTTATGAATAAAGGGTAAAATGGTAATTTTGTGATTAAATGGTAAATTGGTAATTTTGTGAGAAGGGGGCAATTTGGTGATTTTGGTAATGAAAGGGAAAATTGGTAATTTTGTAATAAAAGGGGCACTTTGGTAATTTTTAATAAAAGAGCAAGTTGGTAATTTTGTAATAAAAGGGTAAAATTACAATTTTATAATTAAATGGTAAAGTAGTAATTTTGTGATTAACGGACAGAATGATAATTTGGAAATTAAAAGAGGTAAGATAGTAATCTCATAATTAAGGATAAATGGGAATTTTATAAGTAAAAGGGCGATGTGGTAATTTTTTGGAGTTAAGGGGTAAAATGATAAATTTGAAGGTAAAAGGTCAAAACAGTAATTCTGTAAATCAAAGGGGTAAAAGTGGAAGTTGGAAAGGAGTAAATTGGTAATTAAAATAATTGAGAAGGGTAAAATAATAATTTAAATAACTAAAGGGTAATTTAGTAATTTAATAATGGAGAAGGGTAAAATGGTAAATATGATAAATATGAGGGGTAATTTGGTAATTTAACCGACTAAAGGGTATTTTGGTAATTTTAATAATGGAGTAGGGTAGTTCGGTAATCATGACAATTAAGAAGGGCAATTTGGTAATTTAACCAACCAGGGGTAATTTGGTAATTTTGATAATGGATAAGGGTAGTTGGTCATTGATAATAAAGGACGGTAATTGGGTAATTAACTAAATAAAAGGTTAATTTGGTAATTAGGATAAGAAGGAAGGGTAATTTGGTAATTTGACCAACTCAAGGATAATTTATTAATTATAATAAAGGAAAAACAACAAAGTGGTAATCTAACCGACTAAATGGAAAGTATATCAAGTGTAATAGTTATTAAGGGGGATTAGTGACCTAATAAGTATGAGTAATAACTTGGTAACCTAAATCGAGTAAGGGGTAACTTGATAATTTTATAACAAAGAGGGTAATATGGTAATTTGTCAAGTAAAGAAAGGATGACTTAATAATTTTATAAGTAAGGGGTAAATGAATAATTTGCATCTAATATGTCATTGTGATTGTGGAATTTGTGTTAAGACTCAAATAACGCTGATTAGCGATGTAAGAGTATCTGATGATTAGTAAGTACCACAAGGACGAATGCTAATTCAAAATTAGATGAGATTAGGACGGCCTTAATGATTTTTCTGTGTTACCTTGGACGACCATTTGAATAAGAAATGTTTGATGATATCTAAACGAGTAAAAGTGAATAATTACCTGACTGTTGTGCTGTTGTGATCACCATTAATTAAGACACTAATACTTAAAGTGAAAGGCCTCGAGATCGGGAATAGTGGCTCTTTAAGGGTCGCTACCCTAAAGACGTGGTTTAGCCCACGATTATTTGGTATTTACTGGTGTGCCTTTGTACCCCAGTCAGGCCCTATATCTACTCTATCTAGATCTACGAATCTAGTTAGGGGGTATACATACTTAACGATTAGGTGTCCTTGTCGGTAGGGTACTGAGTTAGCTTTATGCACCAGTACGACCAGGGTACCTTTGCGTCCCTGGGTTACTAGTTGAAGGGTACTAAGTAGCTTTTATGCACTAGTGTGACCGGTGTACCTTTGTGTCCCGGGTTCTTGATCTCTCTATCGAGGCAAATAAATGGAATTGTTGTGCTGAATAAAAAAAAGGAAAATACTAATTGTTAAAGTGAAAGATTAATGAGCTAGGACCAGTTAAATTATTTGATGAGTATCGATCCACCGGAAATAATAGTGGCCAAGGATGTTTTGCCCTAGATGATGTTCATGAGTATCGATCCACCAGATATAATGGTAGCCCAGGATGTTTTTACCCTAGATGATATAGATATATTTGTACTCCGATCCACCAGCCAGAATAGTGGGGGTCCCGAGCTCAATAAATTTGATTTGGATGTAAATAAATTGTGAGAAATACTAATCATTGAGCTGATTGATTAATGATGGACTAATGGCCTCAAGGCCCGAAAAAGTATTGATTACTCGTTATGACCTATTGATATTTGGTTGACTTGTTAAGTAAGCGAATATACGAAAGTGAATGTTACGCATACGCTATTAATATCTGATTGAATTATTGGATGTGCGAATAAATGGATCTGAATATCCTGTTTATACCTATGGTTATATATGAATGTGGTAGTATTTTTATGTGTTACATTGCGTGCTTGTTTTTTAAGTGTGTTTTTAAAAGGGTTACTTAGTACCGTAGTACTGAAGGGTTCCCTTCATGGGGCCCCTGCCTATTCAATGGGCAGTACCCCTTGCAGGTTGTATTCAGGTGTTATTCAAGTGGGCTCTCAGGAAAGAGCGTAAGGTACTGTCTGGAAATTTTAGGGTTTTAATTTGTCTCTTTTAAATTCAATGTATTTGTTATTTTGTAACCACCGTTGTTGGATTTTTCTCTTGTAAAGTGTTTACTGCACTGCTCTGATTTACATATGCTTAAGTTTCTTGTAAAATTGTATTTTATCTTTTTAGCCTTAGCACTTGGTAACAGAATGGTAGGAGTGAACCGGTCTGGTACTAAGTGTGGCGGTAATATCCCCAAAGTTCACGGTTTATTAATTTGCTTCCGCTAATTTCCTTTTTAATTAACGAAATTTTTCGGTAGTGAATTTTGGGGGTGTTACAGGTGTTGATGTGGTTTGTGTGGGAGAAAGGATGAAAAAGGAGGATGGGGAATGAGGTTGACCAAGGGAGGTGAGTTGATCTAATTATTTTAATGATTCATGAGTGGAAGGATAAAATGGAGAATTTTAGGGTTTCGTGTGGGAGAATATGATTTATGATTTTACATGGTTTTGTGTGGGAGAATATAATTTATGGTTTTGTATGGGAGAATCTAATTTATGGTTTTATATGGGAGAATTTAATTTGTGGTTTTATATGGGAGAATATAATTTAAAGTTTTGTATGAAAGAATCTAATTTATGGTTTTGCATGGCTTTGTGTGGGAGAATATAATTTATGGTTTTATATGGGAGAATCTAATTTATGGTTTTGTGTTGAAGAATATAATTTATGGTATCATATGGGAGAATCTAATTTATGGTTTTGTATGGGAGGATTTAATGCAGGGTTTTATATGGATGAATCTTTGGTTTTACATGGTTTGAATTTAGGGTTTGGTATGGATGAATCCTTGGTTTTATATGATTTGAATCTATGGTTTGGTATGGATGAATCTTTGGTTGTGTATGGATTGAATATAAGGTTATGTATGGAGGAATCTAGGGTTTTAATTATATGGAAGAATCTAGGGTTGCATGGTTGAATCTAGGGTTTCACGTGGGATTTTAGGATTTGCATGAAAAAGTTTGAAGGTTTGCATGGGGAGGTTAATGTCTGCATGGGTATGAAATTTACGAGTGGAAAGTTGAGTTGTGATGTAAGGAAGGTAATGTAAGTGTTGTTTGGGTATTTGAACACTTGGGATGAAAAATAGTACGTAGGACATTATAAGGGTATGGAGGAGACTAAATTAGGGTTTGGAGTGATTAACTATGGGTTGTTGTGATTAACTAGGGTTGGAGTGGATAATTATGATTTGTTGTAATTAACTAAGGTTTGGAATGGATAATTATGGTTGTTATGGTTAAATAGGGTTTGGAGTGGTTAACTATGGTTTGTTGTGGTTAATTAGGGTTTGTTGTGGCTGCTTAGGGTTTTTGTTGTATCATGTGTAATTGGTGATTAAAGTGTAATTATGATGGTAGAATTTATTATTTGTGATGTGTGATGATTCATGCATATCCAGGATGAAAGCTTTTGAATAAGATACTTAAAACATTAATCACGTAAAGTGAAAGATGTTGAGCCGGGTCCAGACTGATCCACCGGTCAGAAATAGTGGTTAGGACATGATATCCTATGTGTAACCGGCCCACCGAAAATAATAGTGGGGGTGACTCGAGCTCAATAAATACAAACCAAAGTTTGCCAAGACACTTAAAATATACTAATTACTTACAGTGGAACACCATGTGAGCAAGTGACCGATCCACCGGCGAATAATAGTGGTGTGGACTTTGTCCCGTAAGTGACCGGCCCACCGGCAATAATAGTGGGGTGTTCCTGTACTTACATGGATTTGATAAAAGGCATGGTGTGTGTCGACTTCCGATAAAAGATTAATTAAATAATTAATCTGGACTATAATTGGGCCTTTGTAATTTTACCTGAATGGTCATATGCATTTACGTTATCATATTGATCTTATGCTTTATTATTATTCTGCATTCTTTATGTGCTATTATGTATTGGCCTTAGTGCTCGTTTACCTTACTCAGTACGTAGTGTACTGATCACCCTTTTCATGGGTGCTGCTCAATCCCACGAGTAGTATGCCCTTCTGACTTTGTGCAGGTGGGCGAGACATTAGTCGGGGTTGTGTGTTGAGTTTGTGGTTGGCTCAAGTTCGAGAGAGTTGTGGCCATATTTCAGTCTTTATGTGATACTATTTCCTTTTATTAATCTTTTATCGGTTGTAACTATTTCTCTTTTTAAGTTGAATAATAATTCCTTATGCGTACTCTGATTTTTGTTTTACAAATATTTAATGCTTATTTGGAATTTAGATTGTATTGATTTATAATTGATTATTTCTTTTCTTTAGCCTTAACACTTGGTACTGAAATGGTCGGAGAGAACCGATTTAGTACTAAGTGTGGTGGTAACATTCCTAGAATTCACGGGTTTTAATTTAAGAGTTTCTATTTAAATTCTTCCTCTTTAAAAAAAGTAGTGAATTTTGGGGTGTTACAACCAATCACTCTTTTACATAATTTATCACTGCTCGGTATCACCCCAACATATTAATCCTAAAGATCACTTAAAAGTCTGTAGGTCCATCTCAACCAAATCTATAAGAAATCCTACCTCACCTATTAGTATTGGAGCTTATAATTTAAAGGTAAACCTCTTAGACCCTAAGTAAATATAATCTATTTATGTTATGAGTTTGTTTCAAGTTAAGCATGTTTTTTGTAATTGAGGGGGTTTATCCATGGGCCTTATTGTTAAGTTAGAAGTGTCTTTGCGAAATTCCAATCATTCTTTAATATGTATTGATGTTTCCACTTTAACTTTTGTGTTTAATCTATTTTAATTCAAGCATGCTTAGGCTTCAATATTTTTTCTTAAAGTTTGGTGGGCTTTAAACCTATTTATGTGAGCGTGTTAGTTTTTTTTTCTGATTTTAGGATTTGTGGTTATTTATGTTGAAATATAATGTTACTAATAATATTTGTTGGCATGATTATGATGAATTTCATGTTTGAGTTATCTACTTTTTAGCATCATGAATATAAAATTATTTCAGTTGACACTAAGGATGCTTTAGATTGATTTCAACATGTTCATGTTATTGAGCTTATTCAAGTGTTATTGGTTAAATATGGTTCAATCATGCGCTAAAAACCCTAAGTAGGGTTGAAAATGAGTTTACTTATGTGTTCGGCTAATTAAAGCATAAAATGGCATTTTATATAAGTAAAGATATTTTTGTTATCCTTGAGATATTTTTTAGAATTCAATCTTATCATAAATAGTGTCTTTTATGAATAGTGATTTAATAAATTTAAAATAAATAGTAATTCTCTAAAATATATTTTTAAAGGTTTTTAGATTTAAGTTTCTAGATATAAAATAAAATTTATCATTTATCATGAATAGTATTTTCCTAAAAATATTCTATTTGCCCCATTTTGGTGTTTTGAGTTATTTTTCACCATAAATTTGGTTTTTTATGACTTCAAATATGATTATTTATGCTTTGAAGTATTTTCATGATTTTAAATTAAAGCATTTTTACTTGGTTAAGTGATCTTTAGTCTCATTTGGCTTATATGCTCTTGGTTGTAATGTTTTAGTAATACTTTTGGGTTTCTTTCTTTGGTTTGTATGCATTGTTAATGATTTTGCTTCGTTTTGGCTTAAGCCCTAAGTTTTTTTTTTTGTTTTGGAATCATGTTTTGGGTTTAATGATCTAGCTTTTTATGTATTGTAATGAATTGATATGGTTTTTGGTTTTGGATTCATTTTGGTGGGCTCCTACCATCAATTTGGTTAAGGCTCCATATCTTGGTTTGATTTCAAATTCTTAGGATCATTTTAAATGGTTTTGTTAACTTATGAGTTGTGACTTATTTTATGTGATTGTGACTTCTTCCTTGCCGAGAGAGTTTGGAAGTAAGTATTGTTGTATTGGTACAAGAGCATTGTGTAACACCCCTAAAATATATTATTGAAAAAAATTGTTTTTTTTAAGTTAAAAGTGGAAGCGAAGATAGTAAATTTTGGGGTACTACTACCACACTTAATACCATATCAGTTTTTTTACCGTTCCTATACTAAGTGTTAAGGATAATACATTAATTTACTTAAATTCCAATAATGCAATTATAAAATAGAGTGGCACAATATTTAGGAATGTTAGCTCACCTTCCAAAGAAAACACACTAATTGTGGTTACAAAAAGAATGTCAGTGGAAAATAAATACAAAGATTATAAGAAAAATACAGGGAACTCCCGGTTCGAAACACCGGTTATCATCCCAGATAACCCTACGCTCTCAATCACGATGAATAATCCTAAAATGAGCTTGTGAGCTAACCTGCAAATACCACTGCTCATTGAATAAGCAAGGACCCAAGAAATGAACTCTTCGGTACAATGGTACTAAATAATCCTTTATACAAGATTAATATAAAAGGCCCCCATGCAACACATCATAAGCATCACATCAAGCACATGAACATGGGATTATTCATATATTAACTATAAAGCAATAATCATTCATATAGCCACATGCATCAAGGTCATATGATACCAATACTCACTCACTTGAAAATAACAGAAACTTATTGTTGAAACATCCAAGTGATGCTCTTTGTGGTACAATTAGAAAACCATGTCATCCTTAGTAGGAGGTGCAACTCACATAATAAGCACACAAACTTCTCAACAACATCACAAAAATAATGACATGCACATCAGTAGATCATATCAATTAATTCATTATTATATGGACTCATGATATTAGTGCAGTTATTAGTCTACTCATGAATTTTATATCCACATAGGTACAGAGACCCCACTATTCTCACCGATGGACCACTCAACAAGGAACAACCCTAGGGAAAAATGTTGTTGACCACTATTCTCACCAGTAGACAGATAACAAGGTACAACCCTAGAACAATACACTCCTGGCCACTATTCTCACTAACGGACCGGTAACAAAGATAACTAGTCCCGACCCATGTGGTGCTCCACTGTAAGTAATTAGTGTCTTCCATAGGTTATTATTATCCAATGGTTTTATTACTTGAGATCGAGACCCCACTATTATCACCAGTGTAGTAAATAAGGTACAGCCCTAGGGCAGCACACTCTTGGCCATTATTCTCACCGATGGACCGGTCAACAAGGTCCAACCAGCCCTGACTCAAGTGATCTTCCACTTTAAGTGATTAGTTTCTTCCCAGAGTTATTATCATTCAATAATTTTAATTAATTGAGTGTGGGACCTCACTATTCTCACCAATGAATTGATAAATACAATACAAACCCATAGTAGCATGCTCCTAGCCACTATTCTCACCGGTGGACTGGCAAATACAATACAAATAGGGCAGCACGCTCCTGACGGCTATTCTCACTAGTGGACCAGTAAATATAATACAAACTCAGGGCAACATGCTCCTAGCCACTATTCTCATAGGTGGACCCATAAATAAGGTACAATCAGCCTCGACTCAAGTGACCTTCCACTAAGTGATTAGTGTTTTATTCGTTTCAGATACCACCCATGCACAATTCAAGTGTGACTCCTACTCTACTACCACATCGGGACTACCTTGTCTCCTTAGAAACCCTTATTTCATAAGCTTAGTGCCTCCATACTCTCTATTGTTCCTTTGAGTTCCCAATTCTCCCAAAAAACCCAAACCTGTCATTAGAAACCCCTCTTGTCACGAGACATAGCCTATTTCCCCATTTCTCACATATGATAATAATGGCCCTCTAGGGTTACTCATCAAAACCCTGGTTGATCTAGCCCCTTTTGTACTACTTGGTTACCCCTAATTTTTCACAACCAAACATATTTTAATATGCTCATTTATCCCCTAACGTTTCGTAGCCTAAATCCTCCATTTCTCACATGTGATAATAACTTCCCAAAATGGACCCTTTCAAAACCCTAATTTTTCCATGGTAGTTCTATCTACTCCTACTTATCCCATCTGGCCGCCAAACTTAGCACACAATTCCCAAATTGCATATTTAACATCATAGTTAAGAGGTGTAGCCCAACTCCCCAATTTCCTACATGTGATCTACATGTGATAATGACCAACCCATAAGATTTTGTACTACTAGAACCCTACTTTCACCTACTTAATAATCTCCCATCTCTTAGCACCCATAAACACCCCCAATTAAGCCAAGGTGCCCAATAATGTCATCATTAACCCCCATGTCCACTCTTAGAAACCAACCCCTACTCTTCTCACACATGGTCATAGCTCCCTTTAGGTTTGATTTGCCCAATGCATGTTTATTAGAATAATCACCTTAGTACATGCCAAATTATCAAAATGCCCCTATGTCATATAGTGTTGATAACCATGCTAAAATAGATGATACTAAGACCATAAACCCCTATTCTCATATCCCACACCAATTAATACTTATCATGCATGTTTATTATACTACTCACCATAAAACATGTAAAATTACCAAAATGCCCCAAGACCATAATAATTTAATATTCATGCTCACACATAAGTTACTAATACCACAAAACTCTATTTCATACTTAGCACCAATTATTACTTATCATACATATTTATTATGATGACCACTATTACACCTTTAAAATTATTAAAAATGCCCTAGGCCATATGATACCAACAATCATGCCCAAACATCTGTTACTAATACCATAAAAGCCCTATTTTCATACTTAGCACCAATTATTACTTATCATGCACATTTATTGGAATGAATCACCATCATACCTTAAAAAATTATCAAAAATATCCATAGATCCTAAAATATTTATATTAATTCTAAATAATGTGCTTATGATACACCAAACTCTTATCTCCATTCCTAACATTATTTATAACACAATTGGTACCCTAGTGATCATTTAATACCATGATATGTATGAATGACCAAATTTCCCCTAGAGATCCTAATAGTAATATTTTTTTAACTACAAATTTCCATACATGCCTAACCTAAAATACATCATTACCGCCTAACATTACACCCTCTTCTTAATCACCCTTTTCTACACATAACATCTTAAATAAGATGACATGCATTCTTTTTCCATTTTCCAATATAAGATTAATACATATGGAATTATTTGTAACACATCATATCAACAAAAATCACATGTTAAAAACTCTAATGTGATAATATAAAATATCCAAAAAATTTAGTGGGGTATAAAGGTTACCTAATTTCTAGAAAAAAAAAATCAAACTTCACCGGTATTCGGTTAAAAATATTTAGGCTCTATTTAATAAAATTTTGTACTTAAAAATAATGTCACCAATACCATATTAATATTGGATAAATGAGATAATAATTTTTATTAAAAATATTTATTAAATATAAAAGTACCAAAATACCCTTATACTTTAATTATCATCCAAAACACATTAGTATACACTAAATAACCCACGTTGCATGTGTAGTGTGAACCATGCAAAATTTGGTAACAAATTGGAAGGGGGTGAAAAGGGGGCTTAGGTAAGGGTTGGTGGGGGTGTGGCTTGGTTGTTGGGTGCTAGAGGTGAGGGAGGATGTGGTTGGTGGTTGGAGGGTGTGGTGCAGGTGGCTTGAGGGCGGTGGAGGCAGCTACGTAAGCCATAGGGAGGAGGGTGCCGAGAAGGGAAGAAGAGGAAGAAAAGGAGAAGAAGAGGAAGAGAAGGGGACAAGCATGTGACATGGGGCAGTTGTAGGTGTTGATGCAGGAGGAGGGTGGCTAGCGGCAGGCAATTAGGAGGAGCTATGATGATGGAGGAAAGGGAGGGAGAGGTGGTCGAAGGGTAGTGGTTGTAGGGTGGCGTGTGGAAGGGGATAAAAAGAAAAGGGGGTAAGATTTCAAGTGATGTCAGGTGTTGACCACTCGATAGTACGAGGAGGAGCTAGCGACGGTTGTGGTAGAGGAGGAGACTGTTGTAGGGGAAATGGAAGGAGGTAGGGGAAATCAGCAAGGATTGCCATAGGGAAAAAGAAGGAGAGGCAAGGGAGGAGGAGAAAGGGGTGGTGGCTGAAAACGGAGGATGATTTGGTGGTGGAAGCACCAATGGTGGCCGGTGGTGGCTACAAACAAAGGAATGAGAAAAATAGAAGGTTGGGAGAAGAGGAGAGAAAAGAGAAGAGAGGGTTAGGAAGGAGAGTAGGGCATGAGGGAGATGACTGGAATGGAAGAAGAGGAGAAGAAGAATAAGAAGAAGAGGAGGAGGAGGAGGAGGAGAGGGGTCAATTGGCATACAGGGTAGGTGGTGCAGGAAAGGTTACAGGCTGGTGGGCGGGTGTTGTAGGCAGGGATGCGCATGTTGGGGAAGGGGACTAGGGGGTACAATGCTAAAAATGAAAAAGAAAGGGATAGGCAGAGGATGGTGGTGCACGTCATCAGGTCGGAAAAAGGTTGAGGTGCAGCAAGCATACAATGGGGTGTAGGAGAAGGAGGGGGCGTGTGTAGGGGTTTTGGGGGTGTTTGGCATAGGGTTTAGATGGGGAAGAAGGGAGAAGTGGGGAGCGAGCCATACAGTAAAGAATGAGAGAGGGAGGAGAAGTTGGGTCAGCCTGGGGGAAGGAAGAAAAAAAGGAAAAGGGGGAGAGCTAGGTTGGCCTAAGGAAAAAGAGAAGAAGGAAAGAAAGGGAAGCCTAGGCTGGCTTGAAGGAAAAATAAAATAAAGAAATAGGGGGTGGTTGGGGTTGGCCTAAGGAAAGGTGGAAGAAGGAAAGAAAAGGAAGAAAAAGAAAAAAAGAAAAAAAGAAAAAGAAAAGGAAAAAATTTTTAGAGTTAGGATTCAAATCAGATTAAAATTGGGTTATTGGAAAAAAATATTAAATTAATTTATCCAAAAATTAGGCTATTAATTTAATAAAATAATTTTGGCTTTATAGTTTATTTAAATAAAAAGAGTAAGATAAATGATAAAAATAATTAATTAGTAAATAATCTTATCTATTTGTATAAGTTAAAGGTTCACAAAAAGAATTAAGGTAATAATTTAAAGATTAAATCTTTTTGGATAAAAGGTTAAATATTCAAATTTTAGGTTTTAAAAATTTAGGGTGTTACATATTGAGTGTGTCTTGAGGACTTTCTTGGTTGTTATATGCAAACCTTTGTGTTCCTTCGTGTGTTAATTGTGATTACCATGAACAAAATGCTAATTACTAGAGTGAATGATCTTGAGTTGGAAATGGGGTATTCTTTAGGTTTAGCTACGCAAAAGATGAGGTGGGAGCCCTTGATTGGGTTGGTGATTTATTGGGTGACTCAACAATTCGACTAAGACTCTAATATACTCTTTTGAGCTCTTTGGACTTCTTAAAGAATATCAATATTTAAGAATTAGTTGTCCTACATAGGTGGGTATTGTGTTGCATTATGTGTGCTAGTATAATTAGGGTATCGTAGTGTCCCTAGGTTACAAGGTTGAAAATGTATTATGTTGCATTATATGTGTTAGTATGACTAGATTGTAGCACATGTGTTCTTGGATTTTCTTTGTATCCCCTTATGCAATAAAAAATGGAAATGAATATATGTTATTATTTTGGTAGTTGCATTATGTGTGCTACCCTTATTGCCAAAATGTTGGTAGTTATCGGTGTGTACTGCCATTATTATTGTTTTGGTAGTTGTATTATGTACACTACCCATCTTGTAAAGATATTGGCAGTTACCATTGTGTGCTACCATTATTATTATTTTGGTTGTTGCATTACATCCACTATCTTTTTTGTGGAGATGTCTTTAGTTACCATTGTAGGATACTATTATGTGCTACCATTGATATTGTTTTGTTAGTTACATTATGTACATTACCCTTGTTGTTGAGGTGTTTGTAGTTACCATTGTGTACTACTATTGTTATTATTTAGTTGGTAGTCGTATCATGTACACTACCTTTGGTTATTGTATGGGTGTTTGAGATGGTTGGTGGTAATACATGTTGGTACATGAATTATCTTGATTTTATGAATGACTTGATGTTATTGCATATAAATGACTAATTATGCATGATTTTACACCTTTGTGTATGGTATAACTATATGATCATGATCTATACTCTAGGTAAAGGTTGTTTACTCATTACTTTTGTACTAAATAGATTATTTTTCAGCGGTCTTGGTGGAGGTGTTTGGGTTACTTTCACATCTTTGAAATTGAGTCAAATAATTAGGCTTTCAATGTTTTGTCTCGTATTAGGATTTTTAGCTCTTAGTTCTTGACGAATTTGCTTTGGTATTTGTAGTCTTTATTTTGAGAATCATAAAAAATTCTACCTTTCATGGTGGCTTATCTTTTTTATTGGTTTCCATGCTTAGCCTTATATATGACATGTGTTAGGTGAACGCACACATCTTTACTTATGATATATGTGGTGGTGGCATCCTACATTTATTGTTTTATCTTCCGCACCATTTGTTCAAAACAATAAAAAAAATCAGAAGAAAAAAATGAGGGTGTTGCAAAGGCTATGTTAGATTCTAAAAATAATAAGAAGGTCATATAGTGGAATATGTAGTGTATAACTCGAACCTCCTAAAGTTAAACTCAAGAGTCATGTATTAAATGATATCATGGATAGGGATAGCCATGATATCTTTATTGGCCACAAATGAGTGAAACTAACTATATGTAATTACATGTATAAAAGTAACTTAATGTGTTAAGTTGAGAATCATTCATCCCATCACATAAACATATATATGCTATTGTCCAAAGGTCATACTGCCACCTAACTCGAGGCTAATATGAGCCTTACTCAACTAAGAATTAGAGCACAAGAAAACCCTTCTAACGAAAGAGACACAAATACAAACAATAAAGCAATAGACAATTAACTTCATACTAAGAACATAAAAAACAAATACAAGGAAATAGTGAAGGATAATAAGTACAATAGACTATGCTAGGAAAAACATCATTCTTCAAAATAATTCTTCAGAAGAAAGGCCAACCTACAAAATAAGGCTAACTACTTCCAAGAGTGAGTTGGTCTCATCATAGCACCATAAGGGGTGTCAATAAGGTTAAGTACTTAGTAAAATATAGCTCCTACGAATACTTAAAACATAACTCATGCAATCACACAGTTCCACGTATCACAATCACCCATAGTAGAACCTTCGAGTAGCCTAGTGCATATAACATGCAATATCCTAAGGGATCTTATGGTACTAAGAGTTCAAAAGGTATTAGGACAAAACTAATAACTAGATAACACGACTCTACTTCCAAACCCAAAGATAATATGACCACTCCTTCCCGGGCAAAACATCATAAGTAGTAAAGTCACCCAAGTGGTCCTCATCGATTTACATAATAAAGTCTGGGTCATCTGCTTATGGGAATGAGCGGTACCCATAAAAATGATGATCAGTATGATATGTACTTAATAAGTGAACAATACACTCATAGATAGGGCATACGAATACATAAGGTCACATGGAAGAATAATCATACACATTAATTAATCATAATACAATGTAAGAGAAGAATTGTTTCTAGAATCCCATTATTAGATATAATCGCATTCCATTTTCTTATTACGTTAAGTTTAGGGACTCCACTATTCTCAATTTGATGGAACGAATGAAAACACCTCTTAAGGGAAAACTCTCCTGGGCCACTATTATTGTACGGTGGAACAAGCACAATGTCTACCAAGACAACACACTCTTGACCACTATTCTTAAACCGGTGGAACACTCTGAAGCACCTCTTATAGAAAAATACTCCTAATCCACTATTATTGTCTGGTGGAATGGACATAACACCTCGGCCTTGACTCATGTGATCTTTCACTTTAAGTGATTAATATCTTATTAGACTATCATCTATATCAATGTTATCATATAAAAGTAAATATAAATATGAAATAAACCTAATATAGACTTCACATAATTATATAAGGCATGTAAAATATAGCCACATGAAGATCGAGACATCCCCTATAGAAAAAGGACATAATTCCCCTAAGAAATCCTAACTTCACAAGTTAATCATAAATTCTCCCATAAAACTCATCTCATCACCAAATTTAGTATACCATCCTAAAATAATATTATTAACAACATATCCAAAATTTATAGTCTAATTCCACCGTCTTATACATGCGGTAACAAGCATGCCTCTATGGCTACTATTCACCATTCAAGCCATTTTCTCATTTTATTATACTTACGTTATTCATGATTACTCCAAATACTTCATGTATCATACTTAGAATATTTTAAATCCATTACTAATTTAGAAACATTAAAATTTCATATTTAACCCATATTAACCAAAATGCCCTTATCTTACCGAAAGCTTAAAAGTATCATTATAGATAGCTTATGTCTTACTCAACCATCATTTGATCATATTACTTATGAAATAATTTGTAAAACCCATAAATATTATCATTCTAGGATTATTTTCCACATTATCATAAAGTGGCCAAAATATTCTTACAATAGCCAAATTATCTAAATTTCCACAAAAATCCTACACATTTGATATCATTAACTATCGACCCTTAATTTATTACATCCATATAAACGTAACCATAATAATTATCTATTCTCCATAATTCATCAAATCCATATGTTATATTACCAAAATTAGGGTTTCAAGATAAAACTTACCGCAAGAATACCATATAAGCTCATATTTTCACAAAATACCCACACTTCCCTATTATAATACAACATTATCATAACATGATATTAACACATGAATTACAATATATAACAACATCATAAATGATATTACACATAAAATAAACATATCATTTGAAAATTTCTAACTATAACATGTATCCTTACCAAACAAAACTGATCTCCCTGCACGAATAATCTCAATATTCCTCCTCCGAGATCACTGAAAAATCACCTAAGAATAAATAATAACATATGGTTAGAACTTAATAAATAAATCAAGGAAAATATAAGGCAAAGTAGGATGGAAAAAGAGGTAAAACTGAAGCAAATGAAACTACGAGAAAAGTGTAGCACAAAGTGGGAGCTAGTTACATGAGAAGATGGTGCAAGCAAGGGGTGTTATGTCGATGGGTGATGTAGCTAGGGGGTTTTGCATCAAGGGGTGACGTAGCTAAGGGATTTTTTCATGGGGTATAATGCAGCTTGGGTGGGTATTGCATGAGTTGGGGTTGGTTAGAGAAGAAGGTTCCCGAAGGATGAAGGTTATGTGAGGGTATGGCATAGTTAGGTGGTGTGTTGCATAAGGGATGGATGCAGCTTGGGGGTGTGTTGCATTAAGAGTTGATGCAAGTAAGGGTGGATTTTCATGGTAAGTTGATGCAACAAAGGTAGAGTTACGTGAGTTGTATAAGTTACACAAAGCTTCTTTGCACGATAATGGCAAACAACCACAGAATGAAGCATAGAGAAGTTGAGGGAAGGAAGAAGAAGTATGGGGAAAGTATGGTGAGGCATTAAATGAAGTAAGTAGAAGGGTATTTATGATGGTAGATGGTGTAAGGAGGCTAAGACATGTGAATATGTGAGGCATGGTGGTGTGGTCTACATAGGTAAATTGGGCATGGAAATGAATGGCATGAAGGTTGCTTAAATGAGGTAGGGTGATGATGGTGGAGTTAAGATTTGGTGATAGTTGGGATAATTAGGGAAGTTTCATTCAATCAACCAAACTGAGCATAACTCAGTTGGTAGGGAAGGGAGTCACACATGAGAAGGGAGAAGAACCAGAGAAAGGAGAAGAAGAAAAGGAAAAAATGGGAAAAGGAAAAGAAAAGGATAAAAGGTTTAGGGTTAGAGTTTAGTTAAAAAAAATTAGAAACAAGGAATTTGGGCTGATCAAAATACTAATTATTCAAGATTAGGGTTAGGTTAAATTTGGGGTATTATAGCTATGTACATTTTTAATTATTCTAATTTGTGTTGTATCTTACATATAATCTTACACCTTTTTGTCATCAACTAGTGCAAGCTTAAAGCCTTGATGTAATATGAGAGCCTTCATATCCACTTGCCACGCACTGAAATCATATTTTCTAGTGAGTTTTTCAACACCAAAGTGAGAAGAACCCATGATCATACGTTATTGAAACTCTTAAACCAATTATAGGGTTTGAATGTCCAAGAATCAAAGAGATAATCGCTGCAATAACCAATAAATAGTGTCCTAATAAGGGAAAAATAAAATTTAAGATGAAGTAATGAGAATAAAAAATATATAAAAACTAAAAGGAGAAGAAAAAATTAATAGCTTTCATTCATTTCTTGAAAGAATCATCTAGCTTTGAGAACATGTTAAGCGACTTGCTTCTTCTCTTTTTTCCTTTATTTCTGTTCTTCCCCCATGTGAAATAACTTGATGCCTCTTTTGATCAAGAGGGGTTTGATATCAAGTACGAGCAAATGGGAAGCACCAAAGCCTCTTCTTCATAGGATAAGTAAACGGATTGCACAAGTAGCTTTGACACCACATCTTGATCTAAAACCTTAAAGGAAATGATTATATGGGTCTTCTCCACTTATATGGTGTTCAACTTTTCAAGCTCTTTCTAATGGAAAAATATTTTTTCTTCTACATCCACATCTCAGTAACCCATGGAATTCCCAAAAATTATATATTAGAAACATAAAATCATTTAGTGGCTCTTGTGCTCAGAGACCTTATTGATAAAAACTATATATCCTAGACATTTACATATGTAATCAAAGAAACAAAAAAAAATATTAATTTTGATATACGTTATGTTTTTGCACATTTTTCTCTATCTGCAGTGTTTTAAGAATTATTGTATCCTTATTTTTTGGCATTCTCAACCCAATGATCTATTCCTATATCATGGAACCTAAAAAAATCGAGAAAGAATAAGTTTTCACTGCTATAAAAGAGGGATTTAATAATAGTTATGTAAAAGCTTTAATAATTGTTATCAATTGTCATCGAAGCTAGCGTTATCAAATATATGTTAACAGTTTGAAAAATGCCATCAAAACCCCTAGAAATAGGTTAACCTTTGATAACGGTTTTCAACAAACATTGTTATCAAAAGTAAAATGTAAGGAAGCTTTAATGAAGGTTCTTGTTAGAACCGTTATCAAAACTATCAAACATGCAACTAACACATAATCTAGCATCTAAAAAATCATACACAATCCAAATCAAAATGGGAATGAAATTAAGAAGTATGAGAGACTTGAACCCTCAATAGTTATTGATAGAACTATGCCATACATTATAACCATAATCAAGCTAAGAGCCAAGCAATATATTCATATGTTATATTCAAATCTATGAACAACAACAAAAGATAAAATTAAAATAGAAAGTTAAAAACAAAAACTCTACCATATATTTGTCAAATATCGAACCAAGGGAACATACATCAAGAGATAAAATTCAAATTGCACCGAAAACCTAATACCTACAATGAACAATAACAAAACCAAATAAATTTTTCCTTTCCCAAATCTAGAACAATATTTTCCCCCAAATCTAAAATAACATTTTTTTAATACCAATAATGTATAGCTAAAAGAGAAATTATCCATATCCGGAACCCTAATACCAATAAGGAAATTGTAAAATTAAATTGTTTTCTACCAAATCTAAAAGAGAACCCATGAAGGATTGGATCTAAAAGAGATTACATGAGTTATCGATAATCATGAATGACCATAATATTTTGAATTTTCACAGATCTATTCTATCTTCAACCTAAAATATCCAAACATAAGGAAATCAAAGTTGCTTGATATGAAAGGAAATAGAAGGAAGATATTCAATAATGTAAATAAAAGGAAATTGATAAGGAAGCAAATCGGAAAAGAAATAGAAAGTGAACAAGGGAAGTTGACTAAAAGAAAAGGAAATCGCAAGGAAAGGAGCTTTTGTCTTAAGAGAAGTAGATACGGTGAAGGCAAGAGAAGGAGATCAAGCAGATGTGCTCAAGCACGACACTAGAGATTGAAAATAAGTCATACATAAAAGTAATGTGCTTTTTTAGGGAGTTTTGACAAAGATTTCCATCATTAAATACTTATGACAATGGTTTTCCCTTAAAAAATAATTACATATTAGTTTTTTGATAACAACTACTACATAAAACAATTATCAAAATCTTCCCAGCCATAATCTCAAATTTTCTCATTTTAAACATCATCTTTTTCGGTAATTGTTATTTATTAAGCATTATTAAATCTTGAGTATGTAGTTGTATTATAATAAAAACGAACCCTTAATCAACAAATGCTCCTTATTTATCTAAAGGAGAATTGATTAACAATATATAACTTTAAGAGAAAGTGATGTTCATAAAAAAACAATAAATGAGTTTTCAAAGTAGCAAATAATTAGGCATTGGTTAAAGCAGGGATAGGGAAGAAAAATGAGATTCATAATAAACTCCAAGAGATTTGGAGATAGTATATTCTTCTACAATAATAATCAAGAGATAAAGTGTCACTCACTCTAAAGTATAAGAACATGAACAAAAAAAAAATAGAGAGCTTAAGAAATTTAAAAGATATATTATTGAGTTTGTAGTGGTGTAGGAGCCAATTAGAGGCAAGGATCACCATAAATGATTGAGTTTGTTTCATTATTTTTACATTTTTTTTTATGTCAAGGTAATAAATTTTGGCCATTATTATGTATATAATTTAATGAAGACATAATTTAATGCAAATTAAAAAAGTATTTTTTTTTATTGAAAAATAATTCATTCCGTAAGAAATCATTAGCAAATATTTGTTATATTTGACCTTAAAAGTCAGAATATGACAAACTACACATGGAGTATGTAAGTTGCTTTAAGTTTTTTGAGTTGATCATTCAATTTACAACCTTCTTAACTAATAAAACATGCAAAGTTTCTTACATATTAGTTGAAATTGAATGCAACGTTTTATTTTACCATATAGATTGCTACTCCCTTTGTAATATATATATATATATGACATTATTAATTTTTATGAAGAACTTTAATTATTAATCTCTCTTAAATCATAATACTTTATAGCTTAAAATATAATTGTCATGCTCACATTGAAAAATACTTTCATATACTATTTTTTTTAATTGTTAATGATATATATTAAAAAATATTAATAATTAAAATTTATATTCAATATTTGTGATGTGATAAGTATAATTTAATGAAGAGCTATAGCCTCGTTAATTTCCTACAAGACTCTAATATATGACTCATTCTTCTTTACCTTCTCTGGTTCGCTAAAACGTATTGTAGAGATGTGTTTGACTTCTCAATTAGTACAATAACTATTATATTTTCTCTATTTTATAATATAATATCAAATTTTTATGTGCATATATAAATTTTTAAATTTAGGATATAAATTTGTCTATTTATTTTAATATACTCTCGAATCAAACTCAATACACCTTACGTATTTAATTAGAGAGAATAAATAAGGATAAAATTAAAAATAAAGTATTTAATTCTTAATATTTTTATAAAATGTCTAATACCTCCAATATTATGAAAAAATGGGAGTACTTTCTGAGTTTTTGGTTCTCCATCTCGGAGCTTCAACTTCTAGATTATTTCATCCAACCACTTTCACTTCATTATTGATGGCGGCGATGATTACACTTACAAATGCTTTTGAAAAAGCCAACTTCAAATCATTTTACCACTTGTGAGGTCCATTATTTCAAACGGTGATGGTTACATTTACACTTCACTTCATAATGTCTCTTCTCGTTGAATTCAATTTTTTGATGGGTGTGACCTTAATGGATAAGCATCTATTGTCTTCTTCCTGATATTGTCCCCTATCCTCCGATTATGCGTACCGTGTCATCGGTTGCGTAATATTTATCTTACAATTAGCGACATTATAATAAATATTTATCTTACAATTAGCAAAATTATTTTTTAAATTAGTTTATTTTAGATTTTAAACATTAAAAAAAATAAAATAACTGTATTAAAATATCTATTGATTTGTTTTCTATAGATAGATATTCATGTTAACATACTTTCAAAGTAAAAAATAAAATATGCATATATTTTACTATTATCGGACATCATTTTTTTATCAATTATTTGATGATCTATCAGACTTTCACTTTAATTTATTAATATTTTACTTTAATTTTATTAAATTTTCACCATTATCATGTTAATCTTTCACCTCAATTATACTAACATTTTATCATAAAATTTATTACTAAATTTAACATTATTTTTATAATTTTTCTCATGTCTTTACCATTACCTTACTTATTCATCGTTGTTATAACTATATTTCATCATTATTCTAATAAAATTTATTATTAGATTTCAACACTATTCTCATGAGCTTTCACCATTGTTGTACATATTTTTCTATTATTATTATACGCATATTTTATTGTTAGTGTACATATATTTAACCAGTAATTTACTTAATTTTCATAATTATTTTACTCAATTTTTAATTACCTTATAACTTTTTACCACTATAATAATAATATTTTATTATATATTTTTTTCTTATTGAAAATATACCAATATGTGTTTCTATTCATAAATTAATATTTTAGAAACAATATAATTTTTTTTTACTACTCCATCTCTATGTTAGAAATAAATTACATAGAAAAAATTAAAATTAATAAAAATATTAATGTCACTGGTGACACGACGTTGCACCGTGCGACCGGCGAGGCAATGACAACATACAATTTGCGTCTCCTCTGTTATGCCCTCGATAGCTAATTGTTGAGAGTGTTGACCATTAGCCATCGATCCTCCTCACCCTAATATCGACAAAATTGATGAATTGGCACCCTCACATAGCAGTGGGTAAGATAAATTATTATCAG
The DNA here is from genome assembly GCA_030549775.1 of Tamarix chinensis. Taxonomy (NCBI): domain Eukaryota; kingdom Viridiplantae; phylum Streptophyta; class Magnoliopsida; order Caryophyllales; family Tamaricaceae; genus Tamarix; species Tamarix chinensis. The sequence goes on along the minus strand of CM060173.1, from coordinate 82,364,286 downwards.
AATATTTGATATCTTGATTATAAATTCTCATGTACGCCTGAGGGTCTCTTTGGCAAATTAATATATGACATAAATCTAAGTTGAGATAATGAACATTGATATTATTATACATGTACTTTGATATTTATTTATTTATTTATTCATTTGAAATTACTTTATAATAATTTCTGGTAAAAATAAGTATAAGTATTTTTTTTTTTGCAAAAATATATATTAAAAAAATTATAATATATCACATTATTTAAAATCATTGAATAATATCACCCTTAATCAATTGTTTAGTCCTGTCATTTTTCAGTACCAAGGATGATTTTGCCTTTCACAGGATTCTGCGACCATAGTGACACAAAGGGTAAAAAGGTAAGGAAGAAGAGAGAGATGAGAGAAAGGAAGAAAAAGCAACTTACAATTTAGTTAATATATATATTTTTTTTTTAATATTAGTAAAAGGAATTTGATGAAGTAGAGATGAATAGAATTGTATTTTTTTACTATTATTATTATTATTATTATATTGAGGGGCAAGAATATAAAAGTAAAAAATGATGAGTGGTAAAATGAATGTCAAATATCATTAAAACATAATTTAGCATATTAGAAATGTAACGAGAGGCAAAATATAGAAAATGTGATGAGAGGCAAAATAGAGAGTAAGGATTTTGGTGTGGAACGAGAGTGAAAGGAGTATTCATTTATTGTAATCCTGTTGCAAATAAAAGTATAAGAAATGAATTCTGTGTTGATCTTTAAGTCCGATGCTCCAATTATTGTGAATCCTCTCGGGTAGTATGCTTTAAATCCTAATTTTTTAGAGCCTATAATTATTAAAGTTAAAACGATGCCCCTAAATTGTTTGGGACGAATCTACAAGGCCGATCGAACTTTACATTTCTCACAAGATCCGATTCTTACTTTAATTAATTAATGGCAATACATTGTTTTTTTCAATAAAAAAAATTGTAATAAAGGATACGTTGTATGTATGGATTGACTCAGTATACACATACAGAGAGAACCATCAAAAAGTAATTAGATCCAACGGATATATATCATACACTGCACACTATATAAAACCCATGTAATGTAATCATTCGTCTTTTCTTTTAGACTTTTTTCGAAGGGCGAGTACAATGCACAAGTGAAGTGCCCCATACGATCCAAAGGCTATCGGAACTAATGTCGTAATATAATGACATTATGTATTTTAAAATCTTGCGATATAAGCAATAATGTTAGGTCAGACGTCAGATAATATCAGTGCTGTCTGTGGATACAAATGAAGGTCAATCTCCCAGCCAGGACATGATGCTTCAAAAATATTTGATATACATGTTCTAACATTCTTTGCAAGCAGGAACATACTCCTAATAAATTATGTTATAAGGTAGATGTATTTTTCCCCCCCCCCCCATTATTATGATTTGAAGTAGCGGATCACGTAATCGAAAAGAAATGAAAAGTTGCAAGTAATTTATTTTATCAAACGCTACCAAATAACGATAATTTGGCATCTGTTTATGGACCAGCACAGATGAAAGGAACGTGAGACAGTTATGGATGCACATGTTATATATCATGAAGATATTGAAATTCTTAGGGGGTTCTATCAAGTTCTCCATACAATTAAAAAAGAAAAAAAAAAGGTTATATAGATATATATAGTTGGCTCCTCCAAATTTGCTAGATGATTAAGCCCTTAGGGTGGTGGACAAATGAAATTCCGATGCTCGCTTAAACAAGAAAATATAGAATTAGCAGATACTTTAAAATCACGTGAAAGAGAGGCTGCTCTCAACTCTATCCTAATCAATAGGCTAGATTTTATCAGTGCATACATACAAGCCTACTGCTTGATTATGAATGTTGTAGCCATGGGAGAAGATGCTACCAATTTATATTGTCTGATTGTGAAGGAAGAACCGTTGGAGCTCCTTCCATGTTCACTTAAGATCAGACAAGTATATTATGCTTGACAATGCACCCTGAAGGCTCATTATGGGGATGTTTTCCACACACCCTCACCTCTTCAACTTCGAAGTAGAATCGGACTCTTTACGTTGCAAAGCAGCAGGCCCCTTGCGCTGTTGTGCATGTGGCTCCTTACGTGGCAACGCCGGCATTTTCATTGGCGATGATGAAACACTGGTATCACATTAAAACGCAGTGAGGGAAAGAGGAGGATGGTGCTAATTTTTCCAAAGGAACATACCCGAGAATATCACCTCACCTACAACTCCTTTGCGCTGCGATTTTCTTCATAGCAATACGATTCTTCATCTCATTACTGTTGAAACACAGATAAAAATGATCAATCGACTAATTTGAATAGGAAAGGTTCGCACCAAGCAAGTAAACGATTAAGGTAGACCACTCGTGCCCTAATAGAGAATATTCCAACAGAAAAGTATGCATGCATGCAAAAGACTCGTTGAATTGAGAAGGTTGCCCTTTTTCTTTCCATTTTTCTCCAGAACTTGGTGCATTTCCAACTTAGGCCCCGTTTCCATCATCTAATCGATTCTTAACTTCTTTAATATGATGACTTAAACTTATTATTATTATTATTATTGCAACACTATTAACTATAATAATAATAATATTATTAATTATTATTATTATTATTATTATAAAGAATAATGATAAAATGATTCTAATGTATATTATAATTAATTATGATTATTATTATTATTTTCATGTTTATAAATATAATAATCACATATACTAACTAATTTTATTATTTTAAATTTATGGTAGTATTAATAATATTATTATTATATATATACAAATAAAAATTAAAATAAATTTTACTTCGGTGTCTTGACATTTAGCCTAGCGTTTTTTTTTAGATATGCAGAGTTTTGCATAATTCCATTCTGTTACCTTCACATTTGAATTAATATTCACTTGGACACCTAAGTGGTGAAAATAGTCATATTATTTTTATTATTACAAGTAACAATATTATTATTTTAAATATTATTATTATACATTTATATGATAGTATATAATTATGATAAATAAGGATATCACTATTATTATAGATAATATAATAATAATCATAATAAAGATAATAATAATATAATTTTATTTATATTAATATTATTATTATTATTATTGTAAATAACATTATTGTTATCACAAATATTATTATTCTTATTACTCAAAATAATAGTAGTAGTATTAGCAGCAACAGTAGTAGTACTTGATGATCTAATTTTATCTTATCTTATTTAATTGGTGCTAATATGATCGGTTAATAAGCTGAAAAAAACATGACCTTAATATCACACAAAGGAATAGTCATTTTCAAAGTTGCTAATAGAACAAAATCTTACGGCCGACCAAAACCATGTTATACCAATTGAACTAATAAAAAATCAAATCCTCAACAAAAAATAAATAAAAACAAAAAGGGGAGAGGAGAGGGGGAGGGCAAAGAACATGTTCGAAACAAGATAGATTAAGAACATTGTTCAGCTTATAGAACATAAGCCCGTACAGTATTCGGCTTGACTCGTTAAAAGCTTGGTTTGACTCGTTCATTTAGTTAAATAAGTCGAGCCCGAGCCTCACTTTTGGGCTCCTTTATTAAACGAGCCAAGCCCAAGCTCGAAAAAGTGAGGCTTGGTTCATTTTTTACCCTCGGCTCGGCTATTTCGTTAAGTCAAACGAGCCGAGCCCAAGCCTTATTTTAGGCTCGTTTAGTTAAACGACCTGAGCCCGAGCCTAGGGGTATTCGGCTCGGCTCGGCTCGACTCGCTCACAGCTCTAAGAACAACCCCCACCCCCAAACCTCCTTCCTCTTCTCTATTTGTGAACAATTATGTGTTTTGCTTGATTGCAAATGAATATAAAAGCGTCTTTACTACAAATTAAAGAAGACATATCTATTTGATAAATTAATACTCCCGTGTCACCACGTATTTCAATAACAAACTTTAAATATTAATATTTTTAATGTATACACACAAAAAAATTATAAATAATAATAATAATAATACTATGAAAGAAAATTTTAATATGGATATAACAATTATGTTTTTATACTATAATATATTATAATTTGCGAGAAATTAATTGTCAAAATTTGTCATCAAAATACAAGAGAGAGTATATGATTTGAAGTGATGCATATTAACATTTTACTTATATAGTTTAATATTAATTATTCATATTATTTATTTGAAGATACTTTACAATAGGTTATGATAAAAATTAAAGTTTGTTTTGAAACTTTGCAAAAAGTAAAGTGTCACACTCACATTAGAGATAGTATGGTAAACAAACACACCCAATTGTTTACTATGAATCTAACTTCAATGTATCATGCAACATAATGCACCATGAACCAAATAGATACATCACGTAAAAATAATCCATGCATGATGAATCTAGTAGCCCACGAATGGTTCATGTTCATACCAAGTCATATTATTCGAAGCAGAGAGAATATTGGATAAGCTTGACAGTATGAGCCATGAAGTATGATATAATAAAGAGATATGCATCAATATGCACAGTATGTTACCAATTTAGATACTCGACTTTTGCTTTCTTCATCAAGTTGCTATTAGAGTTACAAATGCTGCTTCCACTTCCAAATCCTGCAAGTAATTAGCAGATAATTATTGATATCTACCAATGAAACAGAATAATAGCTCTGAGTTCGTGGATTATGATAAGGACCTATTTGGCAATGGATAAGAGCAAGCAATACCTCCAGAAAAGCTTCGCTTCCTTGTTGAAGGAGGGGCCATTGAACACATCTGAATTTTCCGACTTTGTCTTTCTACCAATAGGAACACAAATAAGAAACGAAGTTTTCATTTATGGAGCTAACAACCAGCAGGCCATTAAATAAAGAAGTAAAACAGCTGGTTATTGCAGCACTAGCTGGCCTCAGCTTGACTGGGGACTGACTGATCACCGGGTGGACATCAATCTCCTCAACCTTTGCAGGAGACTACCCAAGTGGCAGAGGCACAACTTATTCAAAGAGGAAGTGCCAGGGAATTGCATTCAACGAGAAGCAAGAACCCCAATGATGTTGCACTGATAGGTAAACAAAAAACTAAAGAACACAATTATTCAAGGATGCTACTGGTTACAACCGAACATAGATCACAGAGGCCACATATAAAGCACAAAGGAAGCTTACTGGCATCTGCTTCCTTGTATAGTTGCTTCATACGTTCCAGTGATTCCTTTTGAGCTTCTTCTTGGACCTTCAATTTTGCCTGCAAGTAAAACGTAGGCATTTAACATAGGACAACATGTTGGATCAGCTCTGTACAGCATCAAAAGAAGCTAAAAAGAAACTGGAAGAAACAGTTACCTGATACAGTTGCCTCCAAGGAAATGTTGTTCTCCTTTTTTTCATGTTCTCTATCACTTTATTCATGGCTTCTGAGCCAAAGTTTGCCTCATAAAATTTCTTCCATAGTTTATTAGTCACTGAGCTCAAGTCCCTTCCCTGCAAGGAATTTAGTTCATAAGGATATCAAAAGACCCACAGAACTGGTGTCAGCCCTGAGACACTTGTGCAGAGAAAAGCTGATCTTACTTCTGTTGCATTCTCGATATGCATCAATTGCTCAACTGTACAATGCGGTAAAATTCGTTCCAGAAGGTGAACGTCCATTGTACCAACGTTGCCAATATACCGAACATTATCTATGGCCGTCTGAACACATAAATCAATCAAAGATGGAACTCCTATCATGGTTGACTTGTTTCTATTAGATACATGAAGATACCCCGATCCCATCGCCTTAGTCTCACAGATAACGACCTAAAGAAAGAAAGAGAGAAAAAAATATTAAAACCCAGTGAAAAATCTACCTCGGTACCACACTTAAAATCCAAAGCCAGGAATAGTTAGAATTGAAGCTATAGTAAAATAAACTTCTTGAATAAAATCAAAGTTGAATTAAGCTTCTCACGTGAGAAAGTGAAAACCATAAATCGGAAGCAGGGCAGAATTCCAAAATTTGTGCATAAGTAATAATTAATCATCTAATACATGTAAATAACCTGATTTTAAGTAATTTAAAATGTAATAGCAGGAATTTCTCATATAAAGCCACGCCACCCAATTCTCCTAATACTCGAAGAATAAAAAGTTATGAGGACAAATCCAAATCAGATTGATACAAACAGATCGATATCCTACATAACTCCCGAATCTGCAGAAAGCAGCAAGGATTGAAATACCGGTTTCATAGACCTTACCAGGATAATAGGGGGTATAGTCCGTGAGACCGAAAGGTATTTGACGAAACGTCGTCTCCTGACAAGCTACGCCACTCAATCTGTTGACCTATGCTAACCAGAACGTGGTTCGTCGTGTCCAGTCGCTGGCTGGTTTACAGGCGGTGTAAACAAGAAACGAGGCTGATTCCTGATGATCTCCGATGGATCACGGCAACACGGAAATGTACCCTCACCCTTGTGCAGACGGGTCCCTATGGATTATGGAGTTATATAACGCATAAACAAATAAATGTTCGGCTTCAATTAGACCTAATAAGCTAGATGAATAAAATTAAATATTTTAAAATATTATTTACATATTTATTTATTAAGTTAATTTTGATGAATAAGTTATAATTTTGTTTGTTTAAATTAGATGGAGGTAAATAACTATGTTTCATGAATAAATTAATATCCTTAAATTACCCATTCGAAAATTAATATTTTAAAAATAAATATAGGTCAAAATAGGTTAATTTGTAGTGTAACATAAGTTAGATTAATTTTTTTTAAATCTTCTTAAATTCAAGTGTGTATCAAAGGAATTTACTTAAAAAAAATTCTACCATTAATCTCATTTAATCTTCATCGAAACGCAATATTAAACTTCTTTAATCATCGATTCAAAAGTAAACATTTTAGAGATGAGTAAAGATTAAATGAAAGTAATTTTTAACCGAACTTAACCTAGCTAAGTTCTAACACAAATTGTCAAAATAGGTTAATTCAACTCAATTAACCTTATCTAACATCTACCCAAACACACTATTACGGTTATTTTTATAAAGAAACTAACTTTTTTGGTTTTTCATAAATGAAACAGTATTTTTTCGATTCCTTGAATTAAGGAATTTTTTTATTAATAAATACATCTTCCGTATTGAAAAAAAAGTTATTCAAATGCTAATTTTTTATATTTGAAAAAAGTCACTTTAAAATGTTAAAAAAAATTACTTTTATCCCCACCTTTTTCTTTTATTATTTATGCATTAAATGCTTTGTTGTTTTTTCAATGAATATTGTAATTGAAAATTTATCATTTCTTTTATTAATTTGAAAGAAGCGTGCAAATTATTAAAATGGCTTCATTTTTAATATGGATGGAGTAATAATTTTGGTATTTATAATATATCATAGATTAATTAAAAATAATATAGCATATAAGTTACATATAATAGTATACTTACATGTATGTTATTTGAAACAACCAATTTGTTATATGAAATAAAAAATAAATAAATAAAAGAAGCCCCATCCGAAAATACCCTTGTACACAAACACTTGGCATACTCCTTTGGTCCTTCCTTCTCCGTCTGGTGCATCCTTGAACATTTTAGCTCAAGTAATTTTATTTAATATATAAAACAACTTTCTTCCATTTGACTTTTCACCTTATCCTTGGTTTACTAACTCATTCCTTTTTGTTCTTTGATTTCCTTCCCCATTAAGCTAGATTTGTGTCTATCCTTTAACCATCACCTCCGTCGTCTCATCCTCCGACCGCCTTCTTCTCTTTTTCCTCTAACTCTTCATGTGAACCTCAAAAAGTTGTATATCAAAACGAGAGATCAAATTAATTCATTCAAAACTTTGAGATAAATTAGTGAATGCATGGTTTACGATGGGGTGTTGCCAACTATGTTAGATGAATTTTGGGTCTAGATGAACACACATAATATGCGCACAAGTGCATGGCCAGGGCACAACGTGTGCGTATGCATACTTCATTGTTGTATGATGAAGTGTTAGAGAATATTTTGGCGTGCACATGAATTATTTTTACTGTCCACCAAGTAGAATGAAAATGAAAGAACAATATAGTTGGGTTCATGAGCTCAACCAACACTCCAAAATTTTGTAACCGTTATTTCCAAACGTTTAGCCATTTATTCAAAACCTAACTCTAAAACCTTAGCTTAGTTTTGTTAACCATTAATCCATGACTAGAAAAAAAATTATTAAGTAATGTATCCTAATTATTTTTCCCTTTTTTTTATTAACCCTCGCACTTAACCAATTATTTTTTTTCTAATGTAATTGTCTAACTAGATATCATAATCTAACTAAATTAAACCTAAAAACAAAATAAGCCTAATTTAACACTCTACCCCTTGCCATTTTCTCTCTTGGCGCTTCCCTACCAAGCTACATTAAGGTCGTTCACAACTCAAACCATCCAGTCATCTAGCATTCAACCCTCACGATTCCAACCCTGGTCAATGTAAGGCTCTCATGCAGCTACCACACCACCACCCATCCACCCTCCTCATAGTTTTTTGTTCTTTCGCCTCTACCTATCACCTAACCTCTCCCCTCCTAACAACAACCAACTTCACAACCTAAACCCCTAGTTGAGCCTCCACCCTCCACCATGCAAGTCTAATGCTCATCCTTACCATGCAACGTGATAGGATCATAGTTCGAAGCCTAAGTTAAGTCTATCCCTCATGCCCCTATGTTGCTCCAGTGTGAGGACCTTGCATGCCCAAGCCTCATGCAGCATTAACTCCCCAAGTAAAACCCTATGTGTTGTGTGCGTAACTCATGTTGCCCAACCTATCCAATGTGAGTTTGTCCCATTTTGCTTCCAGCTAGCTTTCGGTTACTATATTGCAGTTTTTGCTTATTTCTTTAGATGTTATTTTGTTATTATATGGGCTAGATTATAATATGTGTTTTTTAAGGTAAAGAAGGAGGATTAGTGGAGTCTAATAATTTATATTAGGTTGCTTATACTTGTGTTATTTGCTAAAAATTAAGTAATCTGTGTGTCTTACTATAATATTAAATTTCACGTGATAGTATGTTAGGGTTACAAGATGTGAAGTTGTAATTAATGTATTAAATATTTCTTGTTATGTTGTATTTATTTTCCTAATAATGCTAGCATGAAATTATGTAAAATGAAGCATGTTAAATTATTTACAATATTACGAGTATGAAAGCATGATAGAATAGGTATAATGTCATAGGTTAATTATGCATGGTGTATACATATAATATGATAGGTTGAGTATGTCTAAGCGTATTTTTACATGTTTATTATCATTATATGTCCTAGGGGAAATTTGGTATTTTAAGTGTACCATGTTTAAGTTATTTTAATATGTATGTCTAATATGTATCACATAATGTTAAGTATGGAAGTATATGATTTGATGATTTGGAATCAACATTATGACTTTACATGATCAACCATGTGTGGGGAAAAACAATCATTTATCATGTCTAAAAATGTACCTACATGCTAAAACATTGCAATTATCAAAATGTAGAATTTTCATGCCAAACTAGTAAAAAAAATGCATTTAAAATGGATAATAAAGATGAAATTTTTGTCTCAAGGGCATTTAGATCATTTATGACCTATTGTGCCTAATATTAATTATTTAGATGTAGAATGGCCTTAGTAAAATGTTGGGTTAACATTAGTGGTGACTTTAACCTTGATATTATAGTTAATCTTAGGGCTAAGTTGAATAAGTAAAATTTAAGAAAAAATGATCAAGCAAGAAAATTTAAATTATTCTGCATTATCTGATATCTATGATCACTAAATAAAGTACTAATATTTAAAGTGAACAATATCCAGATTGAGAATGGTTTACTCTTTTGGGCTATCTACCCTAGAGACTAGGTAGGAATCCTAGTTTTGGATTGAGTTCACTAGTGTACCTTAGTATCCCCCAATAAGACCCTAGTCTACTCAATAGGTGACTAAAAGTCCTGCAGAGGATATTGATACTTAAGGATTAGGTAACTTAGGGTAGAGGGTATTTTGTTACCATGAGTTTACTTTATACATCTTCCAATTATATGGTTAGGACGGTACTGTATTGTTTTGTGTGTTAGTATGATCGATGTACTTTATATGTCTCCGGGTTGACTCTTGTATCCCCTCAAGTGCTAAAAATAGAAGTAACTAATGTATATAGTTATCAATGATGTATTTGAATAATGATTTGGTGGTCGCCTTCATGCCTACCTATAATTTATATGTTTTGATTTTATGGAATGGTTAGGAAGATATTATGTTGCCTTTGTGCACCAGTATGATTAGGATACTTTATATGTCTATAGGTTATTTTACCTACCTTTGTGGTTGTAGAATTTAATGGTATGGTCATTTGAGATTTATAAGATATAATGTGATTGATATGAAATTTGGTTAAGGATCCTTCTATGTCTTCCCTTTGGGAAGCACCTTGGATATGCTTTGGCTATTAAGTTTTATTTTATGGTTTAAGTGAAATGGTATGAAGAACATATGACCTTGGTGATATTTTTTTGTTAGGTATGGTTATTATATTTAACTATCGCCTGTATGATTCAACATTTTTATACCATGTTCACCTGTAATACCTTCTATGTGCTTTATGTGACATTTGAATGCTTAGTTTTGAATAGTAGGTTACAGTTACCATTGTACTGATGGGTTCTACCTATTCAATGGATAGTTGTGGTTTGTAGGATTATTTGTGAGTTTAGCTTGAAGGCTAGTATTTTTAGGATTGAAAGTTAAGACTATCTAGTATCTAATATGATATATTTTGATTCAAATGTGCCTAGACTATTATGCCCCTTATGTATTTTTTTAAAATATAACCGTTATCTAATCTTATATTATTAGAACTATTTTAATGTGCAATGTAATCATTATTCTATTATTATGATTGTTGTTACTAAATTAAGCGGAGAACGTTTTAGCCTTAATATTTAGTATAAGAATGATTAATGAGACGCTACATTTTAATATTTTACCTTCTACAATCAATCCTTTAAAATTAAACTTTTAAGTGCTAAAAATAAAGGTATTACAATTTATATATAATAAATAGATCTATTGCAATACATACTAAAGTAATATGCATAGTAAGAGCACGTAATAATGGAGTGTGCACATGTAATATAATGAATTCATGGATTCATTTGATATATAAAAAACTCTTTATATTATTTTTAGATATTAGATTGAGATCAAATCATGAGCATATTTCAAGATATATACATAGATATATAATTTTTTTATTCATTTTATTTTCCATTGAGGATGAAACTAGGAGGAAGAGGTAAGGTAACAAAAAGTGAGAAAATATAGGACACACATATGAAGCGTGTAAAATGGTAATGCTTAGGAATAAACTTGCTTTATACACAAATTTAATTATTCTATTCATCAACACCCCACTATGTGGAAGAACATAAATTATTTATATTAAATTAGGTTTGATTTTTGGAAATCTTCTTTAAATTAAATCAACACCCCACTTGCTTAATGTTTTTTCTTCTTCAAATTAATGTTTATTTAAACCTAATTAATATTTTCATTCTTTGATTTAATATTTATGTATGCTTCGGTTATATTTTTTTCTTCTTTAGTTTAATGTTTATTTAAACTCCATTTGATGTTTTTCTTTCTTCGGGTTTATGTCCATTTTAGGTTGGGTTGATGTTTTATTATTACACTTATTATAATAATAATATTTATAATAATAGAAATAATTATAATAATTTATAAAGTAAAACTCCAAATCATAATTGTTATAATCAAATATTAATTATATTTATATTTATTATAACTTAAAAATAAAATCATTAAAAAATTCTTACACTTACTATATTTTTTACTATATCACACACTAAGATTATCTTGCAAGGTGTACCCGGGTTCACAATATATGTCTGACCATATGTATAACTATGGTTCCCTTCTCGTCACCTTATTAAGAGTTCACATCAAATCAAATTACAACTAATTAGATCAAATCAATCAAATTACAACAAACCAAACTTCTCTCGCATGATGCCTGAGCAGTGTAGAGGTACCAAATCTCATGTGACCATGGCTCATCGGAAGGCCATCTCACCGGAGACGAACCAAATTCAATCAGAACCACCACCGTCCTCACTGATTACTCTAGTCGAAGCAAAAAGCATAGTAACTAAGGGGAAGGTAGTAGTTTAAGAAATTTAAGAAACCTACTGTAACACCCCAATTTTTACTACTAAAAATTTTCATTTTACAACAGAAGTAACTATGTAAAATTAGTGGGACCGTGATCGACATAAATCTAGTTCATACAACCATCCTTATATCAATCACAAGGCTAAAACATTTAAGGTAATACAAGGAAATTAGAAAACAAAGCACATTTATAGTACAATACTGAGTTTGGATTATATACTGAGTTTAACTTCGAGTATTACAATAAAAAATACAAAAAGAGGGTACCATAAATCAAGAGTCCAAAATGGGTATCCAGTTAAATACATAGTCTGAATAACATATACTCTTTATCTGACCCCAACATAGATGGAGTCACTCATTCCCACATAAGTCGTCATAGGCCACAAAGTTATCTATCTGATCCTTTGAGACCTGCACATAAGATCTAGGGTCTTGTGCTCGTAGAAATGAACAACACCCATAAAATAGATGGTCAGTATACTAGGTACTGAGTAAGGGAACAATACTATTGAAATAGGAATACAAATAGCACATGCTTCCACATTAATAATACAGGAATATAACCAAGTAAAAGAAACATTTCACAAGGCATATTATAATCCAGATCCTTTTATTAAGTATAGTCCAATTTCATTCTTTTATATACGTTGAGTGTAGAAACCCCACTATTCTTAAACCAGTGGAACGGTCTAAAAATCTCGAAGACAACACACCTGAGCCACTATTCTTTTCGGTGGAATGAAGGTTAAAACATCTCCTCGGGACAGAACGTCCCAAGCTACTATTCTACCCGGTGGAATGGAATACATACATATACATATACATACATATATATATATATATATATATATATATATATATATATATATCACTCTAGTCCTAACTCATGTCTTCTTCCACTGTAAATCATTATTATCTTTTCCATAAGCTATGAAGATATGTTTTATTTCACAATGAGTAGGGACCCTACCATTCTTAAACTGGCAGAACGGTCTGAAACTCTGGGGGATAACACACCCGAGACACTATTCTTTTAGGTGTAACGGAGGTTAAAAATATCATCTCAAGGAAAAATGCTCCCTATTCACTATTTCTCTAATGGAATGGGATACATATATATAGATATAGAAAAATAAATCACCAGGGCCCTACTCATGTACTCTTTCACTTTAAATTATTAGTATCTTATTTAAGATTGATACTCAGGCATAGGACACAGTTAAAACAGATATACATGTAGCATAGGTCCAAGTCCTTAAGTCCTATCAAACCCTAATTACACTCCTTTCAATGTTCATTCTCCTATGTTGATTGTTCTATACCCAAATCCCATCATTAGTATCATACCCAAAATGCACAACCTAATTCCCATGATTTTGCTTTAATAATCTCATCTCGATATATTAATCACTGAAATATCCAAGCCCAAGTTCCATAGAAATGTCATAACACTTCCCATGAAATTTTCATGATTTCTAATTCCAATAGATAACCTTTAAACCCTGAATATGGAATAATGATATTAACATTTCAAGATAGCTTGCCCTAAATTTACTATTAAACATGTAAGAACCCCAAATAACGATAATCCTCTCATGAATTACTCAAGCTAGTATTGTCATAATTTAAACCTCCTAACACATAAATTAATAAAACTTCCTTATTATCCCATAATGACCAAGTTACCCTTTAAGCACAATTAAAACCATTATTTATAAAATCTTATACTTCCTACACATATTATTTTTCCAAGTCCCCATTTATCATCATACCTCATGAAAAATCTTAAGCCTATTTACTACAACTCATTCAACCCATATTTCATACCATAAGATATATTTCCGCAAATATGACATTTTCATTATTCAACCCATATTTTATACCATAAGATATACTTTCATAAATATGAAATTATCATCATTCAACCCATATTTCCTACCATAGATATATTTCTACAAGCATGATGTTATCATCATTCAACCTATATTTCATACCATAAGATGTATTTTCATAAATATGATATTATCGTCACAAATCATAACATAATGATATCTCTTACCAATTCTTATTTTCTTTCAACATAACATTCATATCATCACAAAATATCAATATCAACATATGTTACATCATATATCAACAACATCATAAAGAAAACACATAGCCATACAAGCAAATATCATCAAAAATCCTAAACATCAAATAGTATCCTTACCAACTAGGACACCGGGCTCTAAGCATGCAAATCCTAGACTTCCTCCTCCAAATCTACTAGAATACCACCTACAAAAATAATAAAATTTACAGTTAGGCTTGAGGAGTTAATTCAAAGGAGAAATCAAGTTAACGAGGATAAAAATAGGTATAATTGTAGTCAAATGGGAGCTTGAGATGTGTGGATGTGTAGAGGAATGTGTGGTGGAGCTATGGTTAAAATGTTTTGGTGTTTGGTTGAGGTTTGGGGGTGAACATATTCCCATGGTTCGATCCTTCCCAATCAAACGCGGCATGTTTGAATTCTGATCGCTTTTACACGAGAAAGGGGGACCACCCTCTAAGCCTAAGTATTCCTCAATGACCGATAACGTACAAGTACCGTGAGGGAAAAGTGAAAAGAACCCTATTTAGGGAGTGCAATAGGGAACCTGAGATCCGATGCGAACAATCAGTCGAAGGAGCGGTCCCCTTACTCTTTTGAGTAAGCAAGTCAACTACCTTTACTTACAACTAAAGGAATGAGGTTGCACAGTTGTGCAGTAGGCAGTGCAACTTCTGGTCAAGAGAAAACAAGGTGCATGGCCAGGCAATGCAAAATTTACACGGCCATACAAAAATAGGCTGAGATAAAAAAAATTATGCATAGTCATATGGTGCAGGGGTTGCATGGCTGTGCATCAGGGGATTTAAGCATTGCACGACCATGCAGCAGGCGGTGCACCAGCCGTGCACTCTGCAATGCTGCAACACACGAGAGGAAGAAGAAGCGAAAAGAGGTGGGGGTCAGCGGTGGTGGCTAGCGACGATGGGGGGAATGTTGGGGCGACCTTGGTGGTCAGTCCACAAGCCAAAGGGCGGCAAGTGGTGGCTGAGGTGGTGCATGGTAGGGGAAACGATGGTGCGAAAGCCAAAAACAAGGAAAATAAGGAGAAGAAAAAGAAGAAGAAGAAGAAGAAGAAGAAGAAGAAGAAGAAGAAGAAGAAGAAGAAGAAGAAGAAGAAGAAGAAGAAGAAGAAGAAGAAGAAGAAGAAGAAGAAGAAGAAGAAGAAGAAGAAGAAGAAGAAGAAGAAGAAGAAGAAGAAGAAGAAGAAGAAGAAGAAGAAGAAGAAGAAGAAGAAGAAGAAGAAGAAGAAGAAGAAGAAGAAGAAGAAGAAGAAGAAGAAGAAGAAGAAGAAGAAGAAGAAGAAGAAGAAGAAGAAGAAGAAGAAGAAGAAGAAGAAAAAGGGAGAAGGAGGATTGTGATATGCATTTCAAGGGTGGAAATATTTATCGAATAATATACGAACAAGATACTAACCATTTAAAGAGGAAGATTGTTGAGTTGGACCTAGACTGGTCCACCGGCGAATGATAGTGGCCAGGAGTTAGGGTGCCCTAGAGACTGATCCATGGCTGAATAATAATGGGCAAGAACATTTTTCCCTACATATTTTTAGTCCATCGGCTATAATAGTGGGGGATTTTGTGCTCAACAAACCAAACCTAATGATGGTAAACCATGGAAAGACACTATCTACTTACAGTGAAACACCATGAGAGTCAGGGCCAAACCGGTCCACCGGTGAATAATAGTGGTCAGGTGCCTTGTGCCCTAGAGACCAATCCACCAATGAATAATAGTTGCCAAGAGCGTTATGCCCTGCATATTTTTTCGGTCCACCGGCTATAATAGTGAGGTTTCCGTACTCGTATGGATTGATAATAAGCATGGTGTGAAATGAGTATACTGACTAGAGATCTAAAGAATAAGTTTAACTGGGCTATAACACGTCCTCTATAATCTGCATTACTTATATGTTTATTTGTATGATCATGCTTGCATTATATGCTTTCTGTGTATGGCTTTAGCTGCATGGTTACCTTACTCAGTACGTAGCGTACTGACCACCTGTTTCACGAGTGCTACTCATTCCCATGAGTAGAGGACCCTGCTAAGTTTGTACATGTAGGAAAAGCCATATTTGATTCCTATAATACTTATGAGGCGTCGAGCAGGGCTGATAGTTGATCTTTGGACTTGGCTTGGGGACCCGTGAGTGACATTAGCTGGATTCTCTTTTACTTTACTTTACCTATGTATTGTTTTGTTTTGGTTTTGTTTTATTGTACTGTACCTTTTATCCTTTTTGGGAACACTAATTATGCACACTATTGGGTTGTAATAACTTTTTAATGTGCACTATGATTTCCTTGTTATAGACGTTTCAGTTTTTCTATGAATCCTTATTTTAAATTTGTCTAAGATTTGGTGATAACTTTTCTTTAGCCTTGTAGTTAGTACGAGACTGGCCGAGGGCCGAGCTTGTACTAATCATGGTGGTAGCACCCCTATGCTTGTGTTTGTTTATTTAAACAGAAATTTTCAACTGTAATTTTGGGGGTGTTACAAATATGGCTTTATATTATGGAAATATCAAAAAGCTCACAGCAGTCTGCTACCTGAGGGAGAGTTACTCACTAGCTTATGAAAGGAGTAAGGGGGCCTTTAATTCGCTAACAATTTTTTGAGCTTTAATAGCGGGAGTAGTATATCATATTTGGTAATAAAGGAATAGAATAATCTTCCAAAGAAAAACTAAGTCCCCAATCCAAATTATCAAAACCATAGTGTAGGAAATGGCTACAAGGGTTGAACTTTTTCATCAATGTAAATCATATAAAGATCTTATTGGAGTAGTAGATACGCTAGTTTAAAATTTATCCTTACTTTCGTAATGGTTGGAACTTGTGTAATCTTCTTTTCAAAGTATATAAAAAAAAATTACAACTAACCACATCAAATCAAATCAATCTAATGATATTATATCAAATAGATGATGATGATGATAATAATAATAATAATAATAATAATAATAATAATAATAATAATAATAATAATAATTTATATTTATTTAAATAATAATAAAAGTTTTATTACTATTTAAAAATATCAATTAGTTAGATTTTTATTTAAAATAATATTATTATTAATAAAAAGAGAATCATATTATTGTTATTGTTATTATTATTATTATTATTATTATTATTATTATTATTATTATTATTATTATTATTATTATTATTATTATTATTATTATTATATCATTTATAATAGCAATGTATATAATAATGATATTATTATTACTATTTATAGTCATATTTATAATAATAATAATAATAATAATGTTAATAATAATAATATAAAGTTATATTATTATTATTTAAGATAATAATATTATTATTATCATTGCACTTTATAAATGCAACACCCCAACCTCATTACGACAGTGGGCAATTACTTTGGAGTTCATAAATTGAAAGTTTTCCAAAAAAATATATACCTTATTGATATAGGTAGTCTTATTTTTAAGATTCCATTATCCACTACTAATTTAGGAGTATTACATATACCCTGACTTAAAAATTCAATGTCCTCACCATGATTCAGCCACTAATTGTCTTATTGCAGTATATCCCAAAAATTACTTGCTAGGAGACTGATTGGGTTCATTCAAGTTTAGGTTGTGGTCACAGTTTCTCTTTTAAGCCATTTTGTGACATCCCAAACTCACTAAGGTAATGGAAAATTACTTTAAAGTACTTTATAGATAATTGATTGATTCAAGTCCGTATTGAATTTTTTTTATCAGCTTACACAAATCCCAAAAAACTTTTCAAGAGGTTATCCATGCTTGAATTACTCTAAGTCAAATACGCTTAACTATAAAGTTCTTTAATAATAGGTTTTCTAAAAAGAAGACACACACTGTTGATATAGGTAGTATTATAAATTCTTTTATGCCTCTAATGTGCACCACTAATATGGGAGTATTATAATAATAATAACATAATAATAATAATAATAATAATAATAATAATAATAATAATAATAATATCTTTATTATTACCTTATTAATCATTACAATATTATTATTATTTATAATAGTTAGATTCAATGGAAGTAATATAAAATAATAATAACAATATTATTAATATTCAGTATGATATTATTATTATTATTATTATTATTATTATTATTATAACATTAAAATTATTAATTAAAATTAAAATTATCATTATTTATAATAAAAAAATATGATTATTAGCGTTATAAAGTTATATTATTATTTATAATATTATAATGTCAAAATATTATTGTTATTATTGTTATTATTATTATTATTATTATTATTATTTATAATAATAAAATGATTGATTCAAATAAAGTTATATTATCATCATTTATAATAATATTATTAACGTTATAATTTACAATAATTATATTAATATAGATTTAAAAAGCATATTTTCATTAAATATTTATAATAACCGCATTGAACTAATAAGGGTTCTTTTATTTTATGATGATTTAAAAAGTATGATTTGATTTATTATTATTATTATTATTAATGATATAACTACAATTTTAAAAGTTAAATAACATTATATAATTTGTAGTTTTATGTGTGTGTGTCTATTTTTTATACTGTGTACACCCTCACATTGTTTTACACATTGTTATAGGTTTTAAATTTAAATGTTTATACTTAGTAATCATAAGTTGTAGAATTAATTTCAAACTATAAAAACATTTTTTCAATCCATCAAATAAGTATTAAAAAAATAATAAAGTTTAAAGTACGTAAAGTGAAAAAAGAGCCAAACTACACTGATTTTAAACATATGAGGCACTTAAAATATGGTTTGATTTAGTCTAAGATTTTGTAAAGTTTTAAAATTACAGTATTGATTGGTTTGAGATAAAAACGATTTCAAACTGAGCATGTGTGTTGATTGCTTGGGTGATTGTGCTATCCCAATGAGTTTAATCCTTGTGATAGTTATATATTCAAGGTGTGGTGGGTTTGATATTCTAAAACTCCATACTATAGTCCTTCAAAATATATTTGAAATTATATTAATATAAAAAAATAGTTTTAGTTTTAAAAATGGTTTGAAACTTGAGTTAAATTATCAATTTTAGGCATACTAGTAAATTGTTTTCCAAATTAATTGACTAGTATGACCAGGGACTTGTATTTTCATTTTGGGGATAACAAGTAACTAGTTGTTCAAACTGATCAACTAGATATGATATGATTTCATATCCTTTTCTATTTTCATTCTCTTTTTAATGTTTATGAAAACTTCTAATTAGAGTCTATTTATGCTAATAATCATATTTTGGATCTTTAACATTATTTTTACATTGATCATTTTATGATTTCATTTTGCTAAAATTATTCAAAAGCACTTTTGAGATATTTTCTCACCTACTATCCTTATCCCTCAATTTTTTTTCTTTCTCTTATGGCAATTGTGGTTGTGTGCAAGCCATCCTGCACCTTTTCCTTGACTTACCTACTTTTGCTATCATATAAATTTACTCAATCTCCCTTATTCTTATCATTCACCTCTTTACACTTTAGTTTCCACATTCAACTAAAGACAACTCTTCCTCTCTCCTCCCTTTTGATATGTTGACCCCAACTCCTTTACACTCCATTTTCTAATTCGTTTGAACATTAACCTTCAGTACGTGCACCCTTTCTCCCTTTCTCTTAGTTATTTTGCTAAGTGTTGGGCGTTTCCCTGCATCTTCGTTCTCTTCCTCTTATGTTGGAAAATAGAGGCTTGCCTCTTGGATTTCCTCATTTGGTTGATTGTTTCCTTTTCTCTCTTCTCCTAATATTAGCCTCTATCTATCCTTTGTTTCCCTTTTTAAACAAGGACATAATAAGGTATGGTGAAGTTTCTAGTTTCCTTCTCCTTGAAATCTATTCTTGAAATGGTTTAGTTGTGATTCTTCTTTTCTCCTTTTTTTTATTTCAACTTTTAGTTGAGGTTTATAAATAGTTTTGACTATTTTAAGTCTTGGTTCCCTTAGGAATTCAAGAGTCTTGGTAGAGACCATCAAGTTAGGAGTATTATTGTATTAGAAGCTTTAGTTTAGAGGTAAAACATTGTTTCCTCTTATATGACTAAGGAATTGTGTTGTTTAATATGGTTTTATGCTCTTGGAGTTCCATAATATATGTGTGAATTTTTAATTCCTTGAATTGGACAATGCGGAATGTTTATGCCTATTGAGTTGGAGCATGTTTTGAATGTATTGATATTCAGCATGAGCTGGTATTTTTACATGAGTATGATGTGTTTCAATTTCCTACCATGAATCCATGTAAATTTGGTTATGGAGTACATAGTTTTATGTATTTTACAACATGGGATCATAACAAGATTGTGGTGGAAGTATGTGATTTATATGTATTTGGATCTTCTTTCACTGTGTCTAATCAAATGGTTAGCTAAACCAATTAACCACTTTGCATGGATAATCGATCACTTTGATGAACACTTAAATTAGTCTATGTGATTAGTCGACCGATTTGACATGCTCCTTAACTATTTATATGAACCATCGATTGATCTTAAGAACTTATTAACTAGTTATTTTTGTAACCATAAAGGTTTGGTCTAAGCCTAAACCTAGATCGACCAAACCCATTAATTAGTTTTACTATGATACTTATTTCTCTTCGAGTCTAGTTCTCCCACATTAGTGGACGATCCTAAGGATTGATTGATTGGTTTTGCCTTATTTTTTTTCCATGATTATTGATTAATTATTGAACTTTCATAAAGGCTTATATTTTATCTTTTTAATTAATTTGTGATATTTAATTCATGATATTGGCCATGCATAATTGGATATGAGGAAAATAAAATGAGGAATAATATGGTGTGGTTTGAAAGCCTTATGTGGTTAAATTTGGTGTGACCTCTAAACACCTAATTTAGTGGCTTGTATGCTTCACATATGTTAGGTGTTATCACTTGGAAACACCCAATTGGTTATTAATGGAATTAATTTTTGATTTTTTATATCACTTAATAATTATTCATATGGAATTAAGATTTTTTTTAGCCTCTTTATTTTTCACTCTCGAGGTAGTTAACTAGGAAATAGTGGGTGTGTCACCCTATGATTTTATCTTTTCATTTAATACCTAATTCCTTCTCTACTAGATTGTAGTGAGTAGGGGGTATACACATATCTTTGAGGTGTGAGATAATATTTTTCCAGGCTGACATGACATCAGTGTCCAAGTAAGGCGGTTAAGGTATCCTTGTACAAGTTCACTGGCACTTCATTTTTTCATCCTTTATGCGCTTGTGGGATCCCAAATTTGTGTAACCCTTGAGGCAGATGAATTTAAGGTGTGGTGAGTGACATATCTCGGTATAAGCCTCCTTGATGGATTCTAACCACGTGTGGTGGATGTAGTATCCCAATCTACATTAGCCCTCATGACAAATGCATTCAAGGTGTGGTGGGTGTGTTATTCTCAATGTATTTTAACCCTATGTGGTGGAATGTGGTATATCACTATGTGGGTTATGCTACCATGACTTTTGAGAAAAATATTTGGTCACTAAATGGAGGCTTAAAAATATGATTTCATATTTATGAATCTAATGCTTGATTTGTATTATTATATTTTCCAAGATTCTTATGCAAAAATGATTTATTAGATGATAATCCTAATCTTTTAAGTTATATTATTTAAGTATGCCTTATACCATGATACATTTGTATGATGACTGTGATGATCCAGCTTATGTTTTTGTGAGTAGAGGATCATTTTTAGGGTTACGATTCTCAGTTAGAGTATGGTGGAGATGATGATGTGGGTCAGTAGCTAGCCATTTCTTAGGGATGGAGATTTACATTCATGTCAAGTTAAGAGTTAGGCTAATGGCTTAAGTTTGTTTTTCCTACTATGTTAGGATGTTTTTGTTCTTTTCCGTTATTTAAACTATAAGCTTTTAATTTTGTAAATATCCCTCTCATCTATATTATTCTTATCTATGTTGTTATATTGTCATATTATTAGTGCATGCATTCTTCTTTTCTTTTCTTTTCTTTTTTCAATATATATAGTGCCATTTTACCATGCATCAAATATATTTTAGATGATGATCACACCTCTCCCATGGTTAATGTGGCAATGGCATCTATGGTTTTGTTTTTAATATGCTTTGGTGTTATCTTCAAAATAATTTTTTTTGTTCAAAATATGAAGAATTATAATTTTGTATTAGAGCCTATAGTTTTAAATACTAATGTTTCTTTGAGGAAATGAATTTCTAAGCTTGTAGAATCTGGTGTAGTATGTGAACGATTATGGTTCAAGTTGGGAGTTAGCCTTAAGTTCTTATGTGAACTAACTGTTAGCCTTATGTACAACGTGCTACCTCCATGTATACTAACCTCGTAGATGATAGTTGATCTTTCCTAACATGGTTTAGTATTTTAGGAATTCGATGATCACAAATTAACCTCTCAAGTGTTTTATGGAGACAATTAGGGCCAATATGGAGCTACAAATTCAATGTGAGGAGGCTCTTCATCCACCATTTCCACCTTTTTTCTGTTATCGATGTTAGAGGATTGGCTTCATAGGGTTATTCATCATCACCCACCGATCTTTGAAGATTTAGAGGATCTAGATGTCCTAGAGCACAGCTTAGAGACTTTGAGAAGGTTTTCGTTGCCTGTGTATGTTTAGAGGATAGACATATAGACATTTGAGTATTCCACTTGCGTGGTCATGTTGACTAATGGTGGAGAGGTCAACAACTAAGGGGGGCACTCTAGACCAATGAGAGCCATTTGTGGAGATGCTTAGGGCTCATTTCTACCCTACTCAACAAATGTTGGAAAAGTATAATGAGATCATGGCTTTACAACAAGGTATGTCCACAGTGGAGGAGTACTATAGTATTTACCTTGATATAGTTCATTTTGCTCTAAAGGTGGATGTTGATGAGATGATCAAGGTTCACTAGTTTCCGTTGGAGTGAGTTTGATATTTCAAGAGATGTTAGTGAGGACTCATATGCAAAACTTGCATGTCATGTATGACTATACCTTGGAGGAATCGCTAATTGCGCAAACCTATAGTGCCCAAGAAGGGGCTAAGTGGAGTTCTAAGGGTAGTTAGCAATAGTTTGGAGAGTAGTTCCAACCCACGTGTAGTCACCAGTCAGGGTTCACACCCCGCTATGGAGGGTAGTTTAATAAGTTGACAATGAGGCGCTTTACATGTTAGCAACGCTGCAAGAATAATCCAGGAGTTAATTGTGTTAGATTATTGGTTTAGTATCATGATTGTGGTAGAATAGGAAATCATCTATTCGAGTATCATACCTTCTAGGGTAGTGTCTTGCAAGGGCAAGCACACTTGTAGGGTACAGTAGCTCAGATGCTGCCAACTTAGAGGGCCTAACTGATAAATAGTGGGGCAAGTAGGATTTCTCTACAACAAAGGGTTTAGAGGCGTCATGCTTTTCAATCAGGGTAGGGTTTAGGTAGTATAGTAGAACCACCTCTAATTAATTTCCTAAATGTGATGAGTCAATTGAAGGATGACAAACAGGTAGATGCCATCATGGGTACGTTTATTATTTTTTCTCATCATCCATGTGTATTGTTCAACTCAGGTGCTTCACCTTCCTTTGTGTATGCCGCTTTCGTAACTATGATAGCTATAACTAATTCTAATAAGATATAGACTTTTGGTTTGTTCTTGTGTTGGGATAAAATTCCTTGTACTATTCTATATAGGAATGTGCCGTCATTCGTTAGTAAAGCTAAGTTTTTTAGTAAACCTAATAGAGATTAAGCTTAATGATTTCAACATGTTTCTAGGAATGGACATGCTTGTGAGATGTTGACTTGTGATTGATTGTGCATAGGAGTGTGTAGTTCTTAAGTGACCAAAGGGTGCTAGGGTTTCCTACTAAAGACGAAAGCCTAGGCCCTTAGTGAGGATGGTGCCTAAAATTGTCCTTAGTATGTTAGTACTGAAGGGGTGCCAGCTCTTCTTGTGTGGTGTTAGGGACTTGGAAGTTAATGAGTCATAGATTAGGGACATCCTAGTGATATGATAATTTCCAGATGTGTTTATGAATGAGATTCTAGGCATGTCACCAATATGTGAGATATAGTTCATGATAGATCTTCTATTAGGGACCAAGTATGTGTTGAAGGCACCCTATCACATAGCGCCAATAGATATGATCAAGTTATACACTTAGTTAGAGGGTTTATTAGAGAAGGGGTACATTCAATCGAGTTTATCCCCTTAGAGAGCATCAATCCTTTTTTTTTAAGGTTAAAGGATGGTGAGATGAGGCTCTACATTGATTACCAAGGATTGAACTACGTTACGATGAAAGACTATTATCCTTTACCTTAGATGGATAACTTTTTTATCAACTTCGTGGGGATTACAATGTTTTTGAAGATAGATCTCAGGTCTAGGTAGGAGTGTGCATCGATCCAAAATCTGACTAGACTGGATAGGCTTGGGTCGAACGTGAACTCGGTTAAGGATCAAAATTTTTTTAAGTTAGGACCAAGGATAAGACCAGAATAACCGGTCCAAGACTGGTTAGGATCGAAATCGATAAATTATATATTTTTTATATTAACATTTTATATTTTTTAGGAAAATTATTAATGAGATTCTAGGTTAGACCGGATAGGACTGGAACCAGTTAAGGACCGAATTTTTTTTAACTTGGGACAGAAACCTGGATTGATTTGGTCCGGTCCAAAATTCCTGTTCGAACTAATTCTTGAACAACCCTAGGTCTAGGTACCATTAGTTGAGGATTATCAAGAAGGACATACCAAAGACAATGTTGAGGATGAGGTGTGACCATTATGAGTTCACTATGATACCCTTCAGACTCACAAATATGCCAGTTGTATTCATGGCTCTCATAAAACGTATCTTCTAGTAGCACCTCAATCAATTTGTTGCGATTGTCATCGACAGTATTTTGGTTTACTCCATGACTCATGAGGAGTGTGAGCAGCATATATGGTAGATGTTGACATGGTTAAGGACACATTGGTTATATGCTAAGATCTCAAAGTATGAGTTTTGGCTATATAAAGTAGCCTTCCTTAGCCATGTCATTTTGAAGGACCGAGTATTAGTGTACCCTTTGTAGATCTATGTTGTATTAGAGTGGTTTGCACCAATGAATGTAACGGAGGTGTGTAGTTTTCTGAGTTTAGCAAACTAATACATGTATTTCATCCAAGATTTTCTAAGATCGCTCATTCTTTGACTACCATATTGAAAAAGACGATGCACTTTTAGTGGGATGATAAGTACACTGAAGCTTTTGAGGAGTTGAAGAGGAGATTGACTTCTACTCTAGTGTTTACCTTATCATTAGGTACAGAGGGGTTTGAGGTATACAATAGCGCGTGCAAGCATGGTAGAGGAGCATGCAAGCATGGTATAGGATTTGTATTAATGCAACATGGAAGGATAATGGCATATGCTTCTTGTCATTTGAAGGAGCATGAGCAAAACTATTCAACTCATGATATTGAGTTAGCCGTAATGGTCTTTGCCTTGAAGAATCTGAATACATTACCTGTATAAAGTGTAGTGTAAGTTCTTTGTAGACCATAAGCCTCAAGTGCATCTTCACTTGGCGAGAGCTGAATATAAGACAACAAAGATGACTAAAGTTGGTTAAGGAATAAAATTTGAAGTTGACCTACCATAAGGGTAAGGCCAATGCCATAGAAGACACTCTCAGTAGAAAGACTTTATTAGCGGTTTTAGATTGGATATGGAAGGAGCTTTAGGACATGAGTGTAGAGATCAGTGGGTTTTGGAATATTGAAACAAGGATGAGTACTCTCACAATTACACCAACAATATTTGATGAGATTCAAACAAGTTAATTAGGTGATGTCAAGCTTGAGAGGATCAAACAAGCTATACTAGAGGGAAAAGCCATGAGATTTCAAGTTCACAAGAATGGTAGTATTCAATTTCAAGGTAGGTCGTGTGTTACTTAGACATGTACATAACTCAAGAAGAAGATTCTTGAGGGAATTCATAATGCATCTTGTTCTATCTTTCATGGAGAGGATAAGCTATATAAGGACTTGAATAAGATCTATTGGTGGCTCTATATGAAATAGGAGGTTGCAGACTTCATGACTAGATGATTGACTTGTCAGAAGGTCAAGACTGAGTATAAGTATGTGGTAACATTGATTCAGCTATTATAATTTCCTAAGTGGAAGTGGGATATTGTCTCAATGGATTTATTTGGTTGGTTTACCAAGGACTCACAATGATTCATACTCAATATAGGTTATAGCTAACTAGTTGACTAAGGTAGCAATATTAATACAAATGAAATCAATTTGGAGTATAGAGCAGTTAGTTGGTAATTATAGGAAGCATGTGGTGTGGACAATAGAGTATCCAAGAACATTGTGCCTAACCAAGATTCCAGATTCTTATTATATTTCTAGAAGAAGTTGAAATCAAACTTTGGGACGCACCTAAAGATGAGAACTATTTTGCATTTATAAATGATCTAACAAAGCACACTGTTTAGACCTTGGAGGTTAAATTGGCCTATTAAAATGGAAATTAATGCAACGTGAAACGACTAACACTATAAATATAGGGTACAAAAGGCATTTATCATGAGTGGTGTAGTAGTATTTTTGTAGAGTTGAATAAGAGATTGAATTAAGCTCTAATGCTTACCATGATTTTGGGTACATAGGGGTTTAAGGTGTACAAAGAGGAGTCCAAGCATGGTTTGGGATGTGTATTGATGCGGCACGAGAGAGTAGTAGCCTATGTTTCTCATCTACCTAAGGAGCATAAGTAGAACTATTTACCTCATGACCTTGATCTTATTGTAGTGGTCTTCACTTTGAATATATGGGAACATTATCACTTAAGTTCTTCATTAACCATAAAAGCTCCAAGTATAAATTTTCTTAGCAAGAGATAAACATGAGACAAGATGAGTTGAGTTAGTTAAAGACTATGACTTAGAGTTAACCTACCACGAGGACAATGGAAATTCCATTACAAATGCTCTGAATAGAAACACATCACATTCTCTAGGTTCATTGGTGATTTCAGATTGGATATGGTAGGAGCTTTAGAAAATGAGAGTTGAGATCATTAGACTTAAGGATATTAAGATAAGGATCAACACTTTCACGATCATGCTGGCCATATTTAATAATATTTGAGCTAGCTAGCCTAGTGAAGTCAAGATTAAGAGGATCCAACGGAGGATAGAAAGGGTAGAGATTTGGCAGTTTTGGATTCATAAGGATGGTGGCATTAGGTACTAAGGTAAATGGTGTGTTATGTTGAGATTAAGAGGAATATTCTCAAGGAGGGTCAATGTGCACCTTATTTCATCCACCATAAAAAGAATAAAGTGTACAAGGAATTACAACAAATCTATTTTGTGGCCCCATATAAAGTGGTAAGTAGCAAACTTCATGGCTAGATGCTTGAATTCCCAAATGGATAAGATTAAGTACAAGCATCTAGTAGGGTTGATTTAGCCATTTGAGGTCCCTAAGGGGAAGTGTGACAACATCTCCATGGATTTTGTGGTTGGGTTGTCGAGAACCTATACTAGTTTAGAATCAATCTAGGTTATAGTTGATCGATTGACCAAGTTGATAGTATTCAACCCAGAGAATGGAGTAGGTGACCTGTGCTTATATGAAGAATATGGTGTGATTTCTTGGGGTACCTAAGTACATTGTGTCAGACCGAGATTATAAATTCATATCACTCTTCTAATAGAATTTGTAGGTAGTATTCGGAACATAACTCAAGATGAGCATCACTTTCCATCTAGATATAGATGGTCAAACCAAGTGCACTATTAAGACTCTAAAAGATAAAATTTGAGGGTGCATACTTGAGTTTTAGGTTAGTTAGGAGGAACACTTAGATATGATCATTTTTTGGTGCAACAAAAATCATCATGTGAGCATAAGGAGGACACCTTTTGAGACATTATGGATGAAATTTTTATAGCCCCTTATGATGGAGCAACATTAGCAAGATAGTTGTGTTAGGACCCCAAGATGATAGAGGAAACCACTAGATAGATTAAGCTTAGTCATGATTGTATGAGGGCTACCTAAATCTATAGAAGAGCTAAACATATTTGTATAGAGAGTATAGATGGATATAAAGTGAATAATTGAGCCCTTTTAAAGGTCTCGCCTACCAAGGGTCTAATATATTTTACTCGGAAGGGAAAGCTCATCCTAAGGTACATTATCCTGTATAAGATTTTGATATGAGTTATAGAGGTTGTCTACATATTAGCCTTATCGATGGAGCTTTCACAGGTACATAATATCTTCCATATCGCTTAGTTGAGAAAGTATGTGATAGATCATTTTTACATTATTCATCATGTGATGATCAATCTTGATGATTCATGAAAATACGAGGAGTGACCTCTTGGGATCCTCAATACTAACATATGAGAGAGAAATTTGATGGATGTCTCGCTAGTGAAGATCCTATGGTCATGACAATAAGTTGAGGAGGCTACTTGCGAGTTTGAGGAGGTGATCAATATAAAGTACCCAAAGTAATTCTTTTAGGTTCATGGTATGGTTAACACCATCTATTTAAAGGGGGAAGTAACCATTTCCCTTGCTCTAAATCTTATATGTAATTTTTCCTTTTTCTTTATATCTTAGGGCTTTGACGCATTTTAAGCTTGTAGTAATGTTTTTTTTTGTGGACCTTGAGGAAAAATTTTATTTTAGGGGTAGTGTTGTAATACCCCATCCTAAAACGTTTTTAAATGCATTAAAAATCTTTTTAATATAAAAGGAATTAGTTTTAGTTTTAGAAAGTGCTTGAAAAATGGTTGAAAATGTGACTGATCTAGGAAAACCAATCAATTGGTCATGCCCAAAACTAGTTAACTGGTTCACCTAAGAACCCAAGTAATCACCCTAGGAGAGTCATTCCAATGGTGTAAGAAAATGATCCCACTAGTAAAATCAGTTGCCTAGTATTTCACAACCAATCAACTAGTTTTGCTAATACTCTTAGGAGTTTTCTAATTTTACTTCAATATTTTTTCAAATGGTTTCCTAAACTTCTAATTAGTTCCCTTTTGTACTAATAAGTATATTTTTGTGTTTTGTGATTATTTTCATATTATTTAGATCATAATATAAATTTATTTACCTACAAATTTACCAAAATCACTTTTAATATGCTTTTCTCAACTACCCTCACTTTTCTCTCTCCTATTCCCTTACAGACCTAAGTATTGTTGCACTATTAATACCCTTTCTCTACCAAATCTAATTTTCCTCTACTTCTCACCCCATCTCCTCCATGTTTCATCATTTGATCCTTATATAAGCCTTCCACACTCCACCAAAAGTTAACTCTCTCTCTCTCTCTCTCTCTCTCTATATATATATATATATATATATATATTCTATTTTAGTCGACCATCCCCTCCTCTTGGCCTCACTTTCATATTCACTTCATCTATTAAGTCATGTAAACTCTCATTTTTCCTCTCCTTTGATTTGGGGTAAAATAGTTAATTATTAGGTTCGGTAATTTATCTGCATGCTAAAATAGTCAATTGCTGGGTTTGGTAAAATGTAATTTATCTTAAGGAAATTGGAATTATGTGACATATGTGATCACTAAATAAAGTACTAATATTTAAAGTTGAAGACCTCAATATTGGGAATGGTTTACTCTCTATGGCTAGCTACCCTAGAGACGGGGTAGGAGTCATCGCTTTGAATTTAGCTTTACTTGTGTGTCTAAGTGCCCTAATAAGGCCCTGGTATACTCTATATATGACTTACTGGCCCTATAAAGGGTATCAATACTCAAGGATTAGGTGACTTGGGTTAGAGGGTATTAAATTGCCATGAGTGTGCCAATATGACCAATATACTTTATATATCTTCAAGTAATATGGTTAGGAGGGTATTGTGTTGCTCTATGTGCTTATTTGACATATGTACTTTATAAGTATCCAGGTTATAAGGTTGGGAGAGTATTATGTTACTTTGTGCATTAGTATGACTAGTGTATTTTATACATCTTCGGATTGTCTTTTGTATCCTCTCAAGTACTAAAAATTGAAATAACATATATATATGGTTATCAGTGATGTATATGACTAATGGTTTGGTAGTTACCTTTGTGCTTGCCTATGATTTATATAGATTGATTTGGTGGAATGGCTGTGAGGGTACTATGTCGTCTTTATGTACCAGTATGACCAAAGTACTTTATACATCTTTGGGATATCATTATCCTTTTAGCCTTAACTTGAATTGATGTGATGATCTTATTGGAGGGTAGTGTGTTTCTTTTGTGTGCCGATATAACCGGGGTACTTTATATGCTTCCGGGTTATTTTACCAACATCTATGGTTATAGAATTAAATGGTATGATCATTTGAGATATATGTGATTGATTTGAAATTTGTTTAAGAATCATTATACATATTTCCCTCGTGAAGCACCCTAATTAAGCCTTGGTTATTATGTTTCATTTTATGGTTTAATTGAAAAGGTTTGAGGAGCATATGAACTTGG
The DNA here is from genome assembly GCA_030549775.1 of Tamarix chinensis. Classification (NCBI taxonomy): domain Eukaryota; kingdom Viridiplantae; phylum Streptophyta; class Magnoliopsida; order Caryophyllales; family Tamaricaceae; genus Tamarix; species Tamarix chinensis. The sequence continues at coordinate 82,333,398 of CM060173.1, read as the reverse complement.
TGATAATTATTTATCTAGCATGGTTATCATATTTGGTTATCGCATGTATATTTTAGTATTTTTATACCATGTTCTCCTACGATAACTTCTATGTGCTCCATATAACCTATCAATACTTAGTTGTGTATCGTAGGTTATTCAGTATCGTTTTACTAATGGGTTCCATTTCACAGTCCCCTACATATTCAATGGAAAATTATAACTTTATAAGATTTATTGTGAGTTTAGCTAAAAAGCTTGTATTTTGGGTTGAGAATTAGAACTATCCATTATCTTATATGGTATCTTTTGATCTGGATATTCCTATACTCTTATATCCCTTTTGTATTTCTTTCCTTTTGACTTTTGTAACTATTATCTTATCCTATATTATCGGAACTATGTTAATCTGCAATGTAATCTCTATTATGTTTCTTGTATTTGTATTACTAATTTAAGAGTAGAATATTTTAGCTTTAGCACTTGGTATAAGAATGGTAAAGGAGATTATAATTATACTAAGTGTGATGATAACACCCTGCGCTTTTAATGTTTTAACTTCCGTAATTAATTATTTAAAATAAAATCTTTAAATGCTAAAAAATTTAGGCGTTACAAGTTAGATCAACCTCTTTGTTCCTATGACCAATATAATCTCTTGGCCTTTTTAATGAAACTAGCTCACTATTTATTTTTAGGGAAAAATATTTTTTTTTTAAATATAGTATCCCTAGACTATATAATAGTATTGACATGAATTTGAGTAACTTCTAATTTTTGGACAAGAAAACAATATGTGCTATTATTATGTGCATAAATAATGAATATAAAATCAATTATTTTTTGTCCTAACTTAACCCTTTTTAGCATGGGAACTACTACATTTGCCAACTATCCCCACGCTTTCAAGTATTTGTAATTAAATCTATGAACTTTCTATAACTTGTGTGGAATATTATGGGTTTTCTTATGAGGCATTTTATTTAAAATAATTTGTAGATAGTAGGGCTCCCCCCCCTCGCCATATTTTTTATGGTATTAATCATTTCATTCAAAGTTTGATTCTCGTCTACTGAAATTCCATTAGACTAGGGTGCATAAAGAGTAGTAGTTTGGTGAAAAATACCATGTTCCAAATAAATATTTACAAACGAGTATTCCTATTTACCTCCTCTATCACTTCTTATTTCCTTAATCTTTTTTTCTAGTTGATTCTCAACTTCTGTCATGTAGTGTTTAAACACTTCAATTACCTCATCCTTTCTTCTTATCAAATATATGTAATAATATCATGTGCAATCATTTATGAGAGTAAAAAAAATACCACCTCTAGTTTGCACAAACTTTAAATCACACACATTAGTGTGAATTAAATCTAGGGATCTTGAATGCCTTTCAATAAAATGAAAGGTTTTTCTTCCCATCTTAGCCTCAACACATATTTCATATTTATGATTAAGATCAATTTCGCATTTAGTCAAACAATCTAAATTAATTAGTCAACATATACTATCATAATTAACATGTCATAATCATTTATACCAAATACTAAATGACTCAAGTAAGGAAGAAGAATAAATACACTTATTATTATTAATTGCTTTAAGTAAAATTCATTACATTCATCTTAAAGAGCACATCACTAAGATAGACCTTATCTACAAATATATCATTTTTAGTGAGTATAAATTGGTCTGATACAAAGACTAATTTAAAACCATTCCTACTAAGTAAAAGCTCCAAAACCAAAATTTTTAAAATGTTTGATGCATGAAGCGCATCGTCCAGGGTAAGATTCTTTCCTCTTGTTAACTTGAGTATCACCTTTCAATGACTGATTACTTTAGAGGATGAAGCATTTTCATTAAAGATTTGTTCTTCACCATCTTCACCAGATTGATACTTAGAGAAAATCCACTTGTTAACATATATATGATGAGTGGCTCTAGTGTATGCCCACTATTCCTTAGCATTTCCAATGAGGTTGTACTTTGTCATCACCATTGAAAGGTCAACATCAAGATGTTTGTATATATTATCTACCTCTATGACATTTGCTTGAGTCATTGCTCCTCTTGGATTTATTTTCATTATGACAATCCTTTTCATGTAGTTCTTTTTTGCCATAATGATACCACTTACCCTTGATTCTTTGAGAAATTAGGTCGTGCACTATAACCATCTCCATCGTGCTTCCTTTCCTTACTTTTGTTTAACCCATTTTCTACACTATTAACTATATATACCATTAGATTTAAGTTACTAGACTTGCATATATCTTCCTTGATTCTCAAATGGACAATAAGGTATTCAAATTTCATCTCCTTAGTATCGCGCTTAAGATAGTTTCTAAAATGTGTCCAAAATGGTGATAATTTTTCCATTACTGCAACCACTTGAAATAATTTGCTAAGAGACACACCCTCAACATAAATATCATGAATGATAACTTAAAGTTCCTCCACTTAGGATATAACCAACTTGTTATCTGCCATTTTTTAATCTAAAATATAACAGATGATAAATCTCTTTATCCCAACATCCTCCATCTTATATTTGGTATCCAAATAATCCTAAAGTATCTTTATTATCTTAACACCCAAGTATACATTATATTATGTGCCATCTAATCTATTTAAAATGTAATTCCTGCATAGAGAATCATAATGCTTCCATACATCCACTACAACCATGTTGACTATATTAGTATCCTCTTCACCAAGTTTAGAAGAGCTCTCATGGAGATACTTTGCCAAATTTAATGTAGTTAGATAGGAAAATATGTTTAGTTATCAATGCTTGAAATCTGTCCCATTGAATTTTAGTGGTTTTTCACTAACACTTATTGTGTTTGTAGGATTGGCAATCAAGTTTCCTAATTATGGCATTTCAATTAAAAAAATAAGAGATTAGAATAAGATAAGATTTAATAATTTATCAAATAAATACCAATATTTTATACTATAACAAATAGTGAGAACACAAAAAAATATCTTAAGATTGTTGGAAATAAATAGTAATTGTAGGAATAAAAATTAATATTATAACATAGAATTAAGTATGGTACTTAAATAAACAAGCAATCAAAGTTATAATTAACAAATAATAATTAAATTTATAAAAAACATTAATACTAATGTGTACCTTGTTGATATACATAATAACATAAGCTAAAAAATGGAACAACAAAATAATTTATCTAAATCCACTGAATTTATGAAGTCATTGAGATGAATTTGCTCTCTACTATGGTACCCAAAGTTGTGACCAATTTTCTCCCGTAATATAATGAATTTTTATTCTTATCAAAAGTAGCACTCAAATATAATAAGACTCTGGCAAATCCAACTGTATGCTTAGTACTCAATTAGAAATAGTAGAGAAAAAAATAAAGAGAGAGATATTAACTAGAGAGGAAAAATTCCTTCCAATTCTATTGCAAAAAATTTGAATAAACCGTTGGACTATATGGGTATTCATAAACATTCAAATGATTGCATAAATGAATATGATTTTTTCTAAATAGTCACAAATACCAGTAATAACACCCCCTTTATACCAATTTTAAAAATTTTGGTTTGTATGCATGGGGGTATGGTGCCATATAATTGTGTCATTCTGTCGCATCATTAGTTAACCATACAATTGATTATTTAATTGGAAAACTGCCAGTTGCACTAGAACCATGAATGATTCAAGCAATTGGTAGTGAAACAATTAGATAATTTATTATTTAACACTTACCTTTACTTGGTCTTTCTCATAAAACCATGTGTGGGTCTTGTCCAAATAAGTTACTTGTTTCCATCTACCCATTCCTATAATGAAACAGTGCAAATAAAAGGATAATGGTAAGTTATGCTTTTGATGATCCTTATAACTTGTTATGTTTAAGGAGTGTATCTAAGGATATAATAATTAAGAGATTACTTATGTGTATGGAAGTGGGTAAATTTTGTGAGAATTTTGCTATGCCAAATTCTCTGAAGTACCCATGGAATCAAGAGGTGTTCAAGGCCAAAACGAACACAAATATAACTAACTATGATAGAATAAATATGTGTGTTTTCTATTGTCTTGATTGACTCTAGATGGATGACTGGTTAAAGAAGGCATGCCTACCGATTGACTAGTAAACATGATAGAAAGTTAATATAGAAAGTTTAAAGTCTTAAGGTACTTATCCAAATGTAGTTTTCTTCCTTTGTATTCAATTTGTATAGAATGAAATTTTGATTTTATCTTTCATAAGGGGTGTAAACGCATTACAATAAATATATTACTACCTTATGAAAGGGTAATATGAGAGATATCAATTATAGTATAATATTAAAATATTTGATGGACTAAATTAATATTACAATCTTGTGGATGACTATTGTATATATGTATGTATGTATGTATGTATGGGTGTATGTGTGTGTGTAAAGGCATATGCATTTGTGTGACATGGTACTCATCATAGTTGCTTGGAATAACCCATGGTTCTAGTGCATCCGGTAGTTTTCCAATTAAATAATTAATTGTATGGTCAACTAATAATGATATGACAAAGCAATTCTATGACACTAGACCCCACACGTGCATCAATCGAATTTTGAAAGAAAAAAAAAATATATTATGAAGGGATATTATTACTAGTATTTATTACCGAGAGTTGTGACTATTTAGAAGAGTTATGTTCATTTTGACAATTACTTGAACGTCTATAAATACCTCTATAGTCTATCGGTTTGCTCATATTTTTTTTTTGTAATAGAATTGGAAAGAATTTTTCCTCTCTAGTTAATATATCTTCTATTTATTATTTAATTCTAATATGACTAATTGAGTAAACATCAAAATGTTGGATTTTTTAGAGTCTTATCAAATTGAAATGTTAATTTTGATAAGAATGAAAATCTATTCTATCTTAATAAAAAAAATTGTCCACGGCCTTAGATTTAATAAGAGGAAAAATTATATCTCAATGGGATCAGATAAATAATTTTGCTCTTCTATTTTACAACTTATGTTATTATTTTGATTAACAAGGTACACTTTGTTATTAATATTTCTAACTACTATTACCATTTGTTGATGTTAACTTCAATTGGTTATTTATTTAAATACTATAAATATTTCTATATATACTATAATGTTAATTTTTTTTCCTACAATTAATAGTTATTTCCAACATATCCTCCGAGCAATTGAAATTAAGAGTCTGGAAACAAGACTGGCCTGGGTATGCCAAACTGCAGGTGTCATGCTTGCAGCGAATTTGAAAGAGACAATCATGCGCTTCTTTACTGCCCCATGCAGAGTCAGAGACATTTGGCGCTAGCTAGTGCCTTGTTAGTGTTGATGTGAAGCTTGGTTACGTTGCTATACATCGTGACTGGTTTGATATGGTATGCAAGAGGATCATCTTAACGTTGTCTAGATATGTACGTGTGTGTGTGTGTGTGTGTGTTTAGGGCCACTTAAGACTGATGTTCTTAATGCGTGATATTATTGATATTGTAAACTAGCTGGTTATATGACGTTGAAACATGACATCATGCAGCATATGATCTTCGGACGTAGTGGTGCACGAATGAGCTAAGTTTCATATTGGTAATATGGTGCTCGATGTTTGGGAGTCCTCTATGCCTATTGATATAATACGTACGGACATTTTTATCATGAGCAATGCTTATCAATAAAATCATACTCTTTTTCCCTCTTAAAAATGAGCTTATGAAGAAAAATAAATAAAAATTGGTGGATCTTGCTCACCATAAACTATTTTTTATGTAAGTGTGAGGATCACATAAAAACTATACTAATAGTCTCATATTTTTGTGAAGAGGTTTATGGTGATCCGAGTTAATTACCTAATTTTATCTCTAATTAATTATTTTTTCTCTGTGAAAGGGAGCGTAAGGATAAAAAAAAAAGAGTGTATATATATAGAAATGTTATCACACAATCTTATGATATCAATCTTTGAAGTAGTATATTTTTAAGGTTTAGTTTGTACCTATCTTTTGAACTTTATGAGCACCACTTTGATTGGGCTTCCTAGAAGCTCCATACGAGCCTTTAACTTTAATGTGCCGTTGATTGGGCACCACTTTAATTGAGGTGAATCTCCTCGTTCACTTCCATTCACCTCAATTAGGGACGATTTTTAAAATATTTTCCTATGTTAATTAAGGTTAAATTTATCTTTTCATTTACCTCTATTCACCCTATTTTTATTAACGTCATCTTTTTAGGATAATCGAGGTACAAGTGAAAATATAAGTAATATTTATATCTAATCGAACATAAATTTTCTCAGTTCTAATACCTTTTTAATTCAATAAAAGGTTATAAGTATCATTTATTTTATTTTTTAACTTTTATTCATATTTATTCAAATGTAAGTAAAATAACATTACCCCTATTTATCTAAGTTAGGCTAACATTTATCCGAATTATATTTTATAACATTCACATCAATTCATCTCTATTTCTTTTATATAGGTTAATTTTTAAAATTTTCCTTCGTCTCAATCCAAACAATTTATAACAATTGTAGAGTACCTACATATGACCATAGCAAGCGAGTGAAAGACTAGGACTATCAAAGCATCTTTTGATTGTTAAGGCCGATTCAAATGCAAGCCCTTCAACCTATGATCGAGGCAATGCAATTATAGATAGGGAGACTCGCTCATTGAGAGCATTGTCTTCATGACAAGAGTCTGGTGTTAAGGCTTCAGTTTCGGAGATGGTTATATTAAGGGAAGTTAAAAGGAGATTAAATACAAGAGTCAGACAATGGTACGCCATGGAGGTTCGAACTGACATACGCAAACCATTTGAAAAAAGGGGAGCAGTTGAATATGTGGTTTTTTAGTACCTTTAGATGTATAACCACTTATAATCTCTCTATGTGCGTATAATTATGTGTAGTTTGAATTTATATTCCACTAACTATTGTACCTTTCTATTATGCCATTTACATAAGATTTCTATTACTCACTAATTGAATTTTATATCCTCCTAATCATGGTTATCATTTACAATCACCGTATAATTATTTTATTTTTATACATTGAAGAAGACTGAGAGAAGAAAGAGAAAAACTAGACAACCTCTAAATAAGTAAGGCCAGGCAGTCCTGTCTCAGGCCCTCGACCTATGCATGTCTTGGGCCCTCGGTATACCATGGCAAGTATTCTCAATCTTGTTGTGTGTATAGTATAGAAATATAATACAATACCAGAAATAATTTATCCGAACCCACCGAATTCACGATGTGTCCTTAAGACGATTTTGCTCCCTCACACGGTACTCAAGGTTGTGAACAATCGTCTTCCAGGATAGAACGGATTTTTGTTCCTATCAGATGCAGCACTTTAATCTAATAGGATTCCAGTGAACGCAACGTTATGCTTGTACTCAACTAGGAATATAGGAATCGAAAAAGTAGAGAGAGAGAGAGAGAGAAAGAGAGAGAGAAGAGAGAGAACTATTGGAATTTTTGAAAAATCTAAATTTCCGAATTAATTTTTCCGGCTGATGGTGGGGGTTATTTATAGAGTCAATGAAGTCCCTTCGAACAGGTACCAAGCCCGTGAACCAAAGTGTTCATTGGATCATATACCAACAATCATGACTTTTCAAATTAATTCAAATGAAAAGACACCAAGCCAACAATCATGACTTTTCAATTTAATTTAAATGAAAAGACACCAAGCAACAATCATGACTTTTCAAATTAATTCAAATAAAGAGAAATAATCATGACTTTTCAAATTAATTCAAATGAAACCCTCTTATATATATATATATATATATATATATATATATATATATATATATATATATATATATATATATATATATATATATTACAATCTATTTAACAATCCCTCACTAGATTGTAATATATCACAAGCATGAACAAATTATGCTTAAATTAGTATCTCTCATATTACCCTACCACAAAGTAATAATATCTTTTCGTGGAATGCGTCCATTCCCTGTATGAAAGATAAAATTAACTTTCATTCCATAATTAAACTAACTGAGCACAAGTGAAGAAAACTACATCCGGATAAGTAGTTTGAGACTTTGAACTTTCCATAGTGAATTTCTATCGGGTTTACTGGCCAATCAGTGGATAGGTCTGCCTTGAACGGTCAGCCGTCTAGTGTAAACCGAGACAATAGAAAACACACAGCTTCCTTCAAGCATAGTTTGTTCTCACGTTTGTGTTTGTTTCGGCCATGAATACCTCCTGGTTCTGTGAGTGTGTTAGAGAATTCAGCCTTCAAAATTCTCACAGAAGCAGCCCCTTCCCACTCACATAGGTGATCTCCTAATTATTATATCCTTTAGATATTTTACTCAAACATGTTAAGTTATAGGGATCATTAAAATCATAGCTTAACCTTATCCTTTCTTTGCACTGTTTCATCATAGGAATGGGTAGATAAAAATTAGATTCCTCAGTGCAACACTGAGTCATCCATAGTTCAGTTTTCCCATTGAACCTAGATCTTGGGATCTTCAGTCAACTAGGTTGGGTTGCCACCATGAAGACTCTATATATCCATAGGCTTTAGGCCCATTCCCCTTGATGAAATTTCTACTTACTTTCTAGTTAATGCCTTAGTAAGCGGATCCGCAATATTATCCTTTGACCTCACATAATCAATTGAGATAATTCCACTAGAAAGCAACCTTCTAATGGTATTATGTCTACGACAAATATGTCTAGACTTACCATTATACATCTTACTCCGTGCCTTACCAATTGCAGACTGGCTATCATAATGGATACGTATGGGTGGCACAGGTTTTTCCCAGCATGAGATATTTTCTAGGAAGTCTCTAAGTCATTCATCTTCTTCCCTGGCTTTATCTAAAGCAATAAATTCATAATCCATTGTTGACCTCGCGATACATGTTTGTTTATATGATTTCCAAGATATTGCACCAATTCCAAGAGTGAACACATATCCACTAGTAGACTTAGAGTTCCTGGAATCCGATATCCAATTTGCATTAGTGTAGCCTTCTACCACTGCTGGATATCTCTTGTAGTGTAATCCAAAGTTCTTGGTGTGCTTTAGATATCCTAGAACTCGAATGATCACTTTCCAATGTTCCCTATTAGGGTTACTGGTATAGCGACTAAGCCTGTTAATTGCATTAGCAATATCCGGTCGCGTGCAGTTCATGAGATACATCATACTGCCTATTATACGTGAATATTCTAATTGTGAAAAACTGGCACCCTTATTTTTCATCAAATGAATATTCACCTCCAATGGTGTCTTAGCTGGGTTAATATTGTACTCCTTGAATCGATCAAGTATTTTTTCAACATAATGAGATTGAGACAATATTAATCCATCAGATGTTCTAGAAATCTTAATTCCTAATATAACATCTGCAAGACCCATGTCTTTCATATCAAAACTTCGGGTGAGCATCCATTTGGTAGTATTAATAATATCATTATTATTACCCATTATGAGCATATCATCTACGTATAGACACACTATAATGTAGCCTTTATGAGTATCTTTGACATAAACACATTTGTCAGACTCATTTATCCTGAATCCATTTGACAATATTATACTGTCAAATTTCTCATGTCATTGCTTAGGTGCCTGTTTTAATCCATAGAGAGATTTAATAAGCTGAAAAACCTTTTTCTCTTGACCGGGAGCAATGAACCCCTCGGGTTGTTCCATATATATCTCTTCCTCTAATTCACCATTCAAGAATGATGTTTTTACATCCATTTGATGTACTTCAAGACCCTTTACAGCTGCTATTGCCAATAGCATACGTATAGACGTAATTCTTGTAACAGGTGAATATGTGTCGAAAAAATCAACATCTTCCTTTTACTTGTATCCTTTAACTACAAGCCTTGCCTTGTATTTGTCAATTGAACCATCGACCTTTAATTTCTTCTTAAAGATCCACTTACATCCTAGGGGTTTATTCCCAGGAGGCAAGTCCATTACTACCCACGTGTGATTTTGCATGATGGATTCAATTTCACTATTTATTGCTTCTTTCCAATAAGAAGATTCAGGAGAGGATATAGATTCTTTAAATGTTTGAAGCTCATTTTCTAACAAATATGTTAGATAATCAAGTCCAAATGATTTAGAGATCCTAGCTCTCTTACTTCGTCTAAGTTCATCTGAATTAACTTCTTTATTCCCATCACTAATAGACTCTCTTAGCCTCTTTAGTGAAACTGATTCATTATTCATTTTGTAGGGAAAAATATTTTCAAAGAATATAGCATCCCTTGATTCTATAATAGTGTTGGCATCAATATCAGAAACCTCTGATTTGTGGACAAGGAAACGATATGCACTACTCTTATGTGCATAACTAATGAATACACAATCAATGGTTTTCGGTCCTAACTTAGTCCTCTTAGGTTTAGGAACTGCTACTTTTCTTAAGCACCCCCACACCTTTAAGTATTTATAGTTAGGCTTGTGACCTTTCCATAACTCATATGGAATATTGTGGGTTTTCTTATGAGGCATCTTATTGAGAATATAATTTGCAGTTAATAAGGCTTCCCCCCACAAGTTCTGTGGTAAACCAGAACTAATCAACATGGCATTCATCATGTCCTTCAAAGTTCTATTCTTGCGTTCTACAATTCCATTAGATTGAGGCATATAAGGAGCAGTAGTTTGGTGAGTAATACCATTTTCTAAACAAACTTGTTCAAAAGGGTATTCGTATTCACCTCCTCTATCGCTTCTTATAGCCTTAATCATTCTACCAAGTTGATTCTCAACTTCTGCTTTGAAGTATTTAAACATACCAATTGCTTCATCTTTACTTCGTAGCAAATACACATAGCAATAACGGGTGCTATCATCTATGAAAGTAATAAAATACTTTTTACCACCTCTAGTTTGCACAAATTTTAAATCACACACATCCGTGTGAATTAAATCTAGAGGTTCTGTGTTCCTTTCAATAGAATGAAAGGGTTTCCTTGCCATCTTGGCTTCAACACATATTTCACATTTATGATTAGGATTAAACTCACATTTAGGCAAACACTCTAAATTAATTAACCTTCGAATGGTATCATAACTAACATGTCCTAATCATTCGTACCAAATATTAAATTACTCAGGCATATAAGAAGAAGAAACACTCTTATTATTATTAACTTTGGGTACAATAGTCATTACATTCATCTTAAAGAGCCCATCACTGAGATAGCCCTTTCCTACAAACATCTCATTCTTAATAAGTATAAATTGATCGGATACAAAGATCAACTTAAAACCATTCCTACTTAGTAGAGATCCTGAAATTAAATTCTTCCGGATATCTGGTACATGGAGCACATCATTCAAAGTAAGGTTTTTTCCGCTTGTCAACTTCAGTATCATCTTTCCATGACCGATGACCTTAGAAGATGAAGCATTTCCCATGAAGAGTTGTTCTTCATCATCTTCTATAGGTTGATACTCAGAAAACATCCACTTGTTACCATATATGTGACGAGTGGCTCCGGTGTCTACCCACCATTCCTTAGCATTGCCTATAAGGTTGCATTGTGACACTATTGCGGATAGTTTGATAACATCAAGATCTTCAGATAACTTGTCTATCTCTGTGACATTCGCTTGAGCATTGTTTTTCTTAGACTTTTTCGGATTGCGATAATCCTTTGCACGGTGCCCTTTCTTGCCACATTCATAGCACTTTCCCTTGAATTTATTGGAGACATTAGATCCTGTATTATAACTATCTCCATTGTGCTTCCTTTTCTTACTCTTCTTTGATCCATTTTCCACCACATTGGCTCTTAATGCCATTAGATTTGAGCCTCCGAACTTGCGGTTTCTTCCTCAATTCTTAGATGGACTATGAGATCCTCAAGTTTCATTTCCTTACGCTTATGCTTGAGGTAGTTCTTAAAATCTTTCCAATATGGTGGTAATTTTTCAATTACTGTTGCTACCTGAAAGGAATCACTCAGGGACATACCCTCGGCATGAATATCATGAATAATAACCTGAATCTCTTCCACTTGTGATATTTCCGACTTGTTATCCACCATTTTATAATCGAGAAAACGACCAACAATAAATTTCTTTATTCCGGCGTCCTCTATCTTATACTTGGTATCTAAAGAATCTCACAGTTCCTTTACTGTTTTAGTACCAGAATACACATTATATAATGTGTCATCCAAACCATTTATAATATAATTCTTGCAAAGAAAGTCGGAATGATTCCATGCATCTATTGCAGCCACTTTTACTACATCAATCTCTTTTTCATCAACCTTTGGAGGACTCTCATTGAGATACTTTGCCAAATTTAATGTAGTCAGATAGAAAAGCATCTTCTATTTCCAACGCTTAAAATCCGACCCATTAAACTTTGGTGGCTTTTCACCAACACCCACAGGATTTGTGGATCTTGCAACAATATTTGTAGATAAAGCCATTTCTGTTACAAAAACAAAAGTTTGACAAATAACAAAGGAGTAGAAGAAAACTAGTATAATTATTTATCAAATAAATACCACTTTCTATTCTATAACAAATAAAGGAAATATAAAATAAATAAATAAATAAAATCATCTTAAGATTGTTGGGTGTATAGTATAGAAATATAATAGAATACCAGAAATAATTTATCCAAACCCACCGAATTCACGATGTGTCCTTAAGACGATTTTGCTCCCTCACACGGTGCTCAAGGTTGTGAACAATCGTCTTCCAGGATAGAATAGATTTTCGTTCCTATCAGATGCAGCACTTTAATCTAATAGGATTCCAGCGAATGCAACGTTATGCTTGTACTCAACTAGGAATATAGGAATCGAAAAAGTAGAGAGAGAGAGAGAGAGATAAGAGAGAGAACTATTGGAATTTTTGAAAAATCTGAATTTCCTAATTAATTTTTCCGGTTGATGGTGGGGGTTATTTATAGAGTTAATGAAGTCCCTTCGAACAGGTACCAAGCCCGTGAACCAAAGTGTTCATTGGATCATATACCAACAATCATGACTTTTCAAATTAATTTAAATGAAAAGACACCAAGTCAACAATCATGACTTTTCAAATTAATTCAAATGAAAAGACAGCAAGTCAAAAATCATGACTTTTCAATTTAATTCAAATGAAAAGACACCAAGCCAACAATCATGACTTTTCAAATTAATTCAAATGAAAAGAAACAATCAGGACTTTTCAAATTAATTCAAATGAAACCCTCTTATATATATATATATATATATTACAATCTATTTAACAAATCTGACAGTAAAGATGGATGCATACAAATAAATACATATATATACATAAACTTAGAAAAATGGTGCTTATTCACCGTGCAAAGTTTGCCACCATAGCGGCTTGCGTCGTCATAATGGCACATGTGACATGTCTACCACACAAAGTTTGCCATCTTTGGGTACATCTAAATAGAGTCTTGATGAGCCAAACCTGCAAGTACACAGACTAATTGTAGTACGTCAATGTCATCTCTACAATGAATTATTTTTAAATACTAAATTTTCACCAATTAAGACTTTTGAATAATAAGTGGATTAAAGAGCAAGTGATAATTATATAAAAAAATTTGAATAATAAGCAACACTTAAAGGAGTCTAATAAAATAAATAAAGCCATGGATTAAATTTCGGTCATAATTCAGATGTGAACAAATGTTTTAATCACTTTAAATGGAATACTCTATTTGTATGAAAGAACTCACCAAAATTAACTAAGAAACTCTTTCGAGGTCTAAAATTCTAATTTAATACAACTTAATAACCTATTCATGGTATTAAGTCAGATTAAATTCATTAGGTTCAGGCTAATTTGATCAACTTTCCAAGAAACTTTAGTCTACTTTCATGATTAAAGATTTCTTATTGAATTGCTAATTTCCAGCATCAATCTTCACCTTTCGATTCTTCAATTGATTTCCTATGTCTAATTGAATTGGTGATCAATCAATTCAATAGAAATTAATGCTCTAGAAATTTGAAGAACAAAATTGAGCAATTCACATACACAATCAAATCAATTCATCGATTCACTACTGATGAGTTCAGATTTTGACACATTTTATACCCTTATAATCTTAGTTTTTAGTATTTTATTTAACTAATATAGGTGAATAATTATTGTTTTATGCTTAAGTGGTAAAAATTGCACAAATGTTATTATTTGAGCTAAAATGATATAATTTAAGTAAATTTAGAATAAAATATTATTTATTAATATTTATTTAATTTTATTTTGTAGGTTTTGTTTTTAAATAAATAAAAAAATAAAAAAAAAATAAAAAGATTTCGACGTTGGGACCAATAGCTAAAGGCCGAAGGCCCAAACGCCACGAAAGCCAAACAAACAGAGCGCGGCGAGGTACGACACATGAAAAATACCCATGCAAGATAGAGAACCAAACAAGCCGCACATACTCAAAGAAAAGAAAAGAAGAAGTCAGCAGGGCTGACGTGGAAGAAGAGGCACGAAAAAGAAACGGACACCGAAGAAAGAAGAGCGGCACGAACAGAATAGGGCTGAGGTGGAAAGAAGGCAGCAAACAAAAATTATAAAAAGAAGACAGCCGCATGGAATGAAAGGGGGAAGAGGTGACAGAGCCGCAGGACAAAAAGAAAAGACAGCCTTTACAGGCTCGACCGAACAGAGAGGAGGCTCGGCCATGCAAGCCCTGACGCGGCAACATGGAAATCGAGTCAGGCACACGACGAACGACGACGCAACGTCAGCCGGAAAAAGAAAAAGAAAAAGAATTAGTTGCACAGAAATTAAGGCACCAAAAGAAGAGAGAATAAGAGGAAATTTACTACCAGTAGAATTTATTTCAGATAAAATTAATTTTTATCTGACTAAATTTTTGATCATTTATCCAAAATTAATTTAGGTTATTTATTTCTCTTATTTTTAATTTATAGTTTAGATATATATTTCTGTGTAATTAATTCTATAATTATGGCTGGCTGATTATTTATTGTTAGGGAATAAATTGAAACCCTGGATTAGGATTTAAATTATAATTCTATATATTTTCTTTGTTTCGTGAGATTGTTTCTTGACTCTATTTTAATTGATATCGTTTATTCGTATAATTCTGTCAAGTATAATTTATTTGGTGCATGCCTTGTTCTGGTTTCCTCATAAGTGACATTGTGTAGGATTGTTTTCCTGCTAGGTGGCCATCTAAATATACTAGAATTTATATGTATAAATTGTAACTAGGTTAGATAACAATTCACCTAATAGTTTTGTGATTCTAACCGAAGTAGTAAAACGTTTTGATACGTGTGGGTCAAGGAAAGGAAATACAGCTAGACATGCTTTTTGTACTAGTTTGGGTACTTAGATTGACAGACTTCCAATTATACTTAATGCATTAAATCTAGTTAAATATAGGAGCCGCTTGTTGCTGCTATACTACTAGTATTTAATAGGGTTAATATTGGTACTTTTTCGTATTAATTAATTAAGGGAAGTAATATAAGGTGTATGGACCTACTTTTGGTGTACAACTTAGTCGATTTCATTCTCATGATTAAAAGATGACTTAGAAATTAATATTATATTTCGACCTAATCTAGTGGTGGATTTTTATTTCCCTAACATATTTCTCATATCTGAGGGTTTCCTATTATTTTCATTATTTTTATTTTTATTAGTTTATTTTATTTTATTTTATTTATTCCTTTTATTATTTTTATTTTTATAAACCCCCATTAGTATTTTTCTTATTTATTTATTTATTTAGTGTTATTTAGGATTTTTATTTTTATTTTATTTTTATTTTCAAGCTAGTTAAATAGAGATGAGTCCTCTCAATCCCCAGCCTAGAACGATACCCTTATTTACCAGTGCTACAATTGACAACAAGAGGGTTTAAATTGCGTGCCGGCTACGGCCACACCAACTACCAAATTAGACGTAATTCAATCTTAGATCTAAAAATTACTCACATATAGTTGAATCAATAAATATAATAGAGAAATTATAAATGATTGAAATAAATAGGTAATAGATTAGAAGATAGAACCAATGTATCAAAGACATGAAGAGTCAATCACCGAATCCGGTTGATTACAAAGCTTTAAAATCAAATTCTAATAGTGAATATGCATCTTTCTCTCTGGATACAAAGCTTTGATAATATAAATTAAAAGAGAGAGAAAACCCCTATTCCAATAATGAAGCATCTACAAAAAATTAGTGTCGTCTTTTCATTTTCTTTACACATAATTTTCGCATGCTCTATTATGAAAAATAACTAGTGTACTTTTAAAACCAAGCTGCCAATGTATTTTTTTATTTAGAAAAATTATGGGTGTTTTTTTAATGATATAGGGATCTGTAAACTTTTCTTCCTCTCTTGGCTGTACCCATTTTGATTATAGCCTCGTTTTCACACCACTTTAATCAATTTTACATCTTTTTTGTCTAATATGACGTACATACAAGAACAATTAAAAGAAAGGTAGTATCACCATACAAAGGTGCTAATTCTAATATAAAAATATAGAAATGCATGCAAACTAACAACACTATTAGCTAATTAAACCAGTTAATAATATCATTTATAAACTTTCCCATGCTTAGACTTTTGCTTGTCCCTAAGAAAAACTCTAATGGATGAATGAACAAAATTAAAGACAAGAGGAGAGCTCTAGATACATGTGAAGTTAAAGATTTTATATACCTAGATATTTCCAAGTAAAATGTGCAACAACAAATCTCTAAACCTTAAGTTGGATACAAAATCAAATACCACACATTCAACATAAGCATAATATATATGTGGAGATTCATGTGCAAAAGAGTGGTCATCTAACTAATTGATATCAATTTATGGTTATGGGAAAAAAAATATTTCTCTTGATACCTTAGAACTCCCTGCATGAGAGGTACTTAGCTCTCCATATATGGGTCTTACTCTTTCTGCACAAGTTCTCAAAGAAGTATTTGATTCTCTTTTTTCTTCTTCTTTTTCTCTCTTTGTTTATGGATCCTATTATGTGTAACACCTATTGACATGACAGTCATACTTCTAAGGGTGTGATGCCATGTATAGGTGATACACACTTTCAGACCTTATTTTTATCATATAGGATATGCTCCTTTTTTTCTCTTTTCTTTATTCTTTTTCAAATAATTCTCCAATAACCAAAGAGTAGGTAGAGTCACCATGGAAGTCTAGGTACTAATTAAATGGATTAAGTTAAAAGCTTTTACCAAAAATTAGATACCAAAAATCTATAGTATGTGAATATAAACTCCCACAAAAAACATCAGCATTTTGAAAAATAGAAAGATTCAACTTAGAGGAAAGAGAGGGAGAATATATTTGTTTTTCAAAGGAAAATAAAAGATATGCTCATTTTAACTTGTACGTATCACCAAAATTCTTAAGTGCATGCAATGCAAAACTAGCTAACTAACTATGTGAAAAAATAGATAGCAATCAACTATGCTAAAAAATGAGCACACCAATACATAAATGAAGTACCCTACTCCATGATTAGATTTTGTAGTTAACTCAATGCAAATAATGAAACAAAAGGCAAGATGGGAGAAGGGACTGACCGAATCATTGTCGAGCGATTGCTGATGGCGGCAAAGCTTTTTGTGAATTGAATGTAGAGTGTCATGTTGCTTGTGGTGCGAACTACAAGTCATACAAGTACTGAACCATGTCATGAATTGAATATAGAGTGTCGCCTTTGTGGCATTGTTCAGTTTGGACACTATACAATCTGCAATGGATAGAAGAAATTTTAGCATCATGACCTTCTTTAAAGTGAGGTACATCTTCATCAAATTGTAGAGGAACCATCTACCTCAAATTGTAGAGGAACCATCTACCTCAAATTGTAGAGGAGCCACAACATCCTTGTTTATATAATTGGCGCTAGACACATCTTCATCATCATATGAGTCTTCCACAAAATCACTAATGTCATAGTACCAGTTTTTGGGATTTTCATTAGTGGTGAGATTAGGATAAAGAATAGAGAATAGTCGATACCCTTGAAGACAAAGAACATAGCCATAATCTTTAGAGAAACCAATTTATTACAGATAAAAGAAGCAAGATCAAGCTTAGGGCTATGCTCTAAAGGTTGAAACTCATCTAGATTGGTGGAAAAATCTAAATGGGTAGCAAGTGTAGTGATGTAACCACCAATTACTATTGTTCTTGCTTTGGCATTACTAACTATGGACATATGATTAAGCAAGAAAGCACCTCTATTGATTGGAATTTTTTAAACCATAGCCAAAAGGAGAAATATCTGTCTTTTAATAGCCACACCCTCACTCTCCACTCTACTAAAAAATTGTATTGTAAATATCTCTCTATTGCAAATGAATGTAATGAAAACTTATCTATCAAAGTGCTAGCAACATAATTCTTGGGTCTTTGTCCATTAACCTTGAATTATCTAGTGGGTTCACTCCACCTATCAATAGATCTAAATGGATAGATCTTAAGAACATAGAATGACCCCAACCACCTAGAACGAAAATTACACAGAAAGAGCTTAAGATGAGAGTTGAACAAAAGCACTAAATCTCCTTCTTGAAACTCTCTTTGGTAATATGCGTGTCATGTCATCTCTTAGATCTCTCCACATATATTCACGCATTCTCATAGGAGTTTAATACCAACTCATCGAGCTTATTAAGTTGGATCTTTCTCTATTCTCTAGTATCCTTCATGTCATAATTAATTGCCTTTATCACCCAAAATGCATTGTGTTCAACTCCAAAGGGCAAATGAGAAGGATTTCCATATACCAACTAAAAAGGTGACATTCTAATTCATGTCATATAAGTAATTTGGTAGGCCCATAAAGTATCATTCAACTTCATTGACCAATTTTTTTTGCATGTGAGCCATTATTTTCTCAAGTATCCCCTTTATCACATGATTATTAATTTCTACTTGTCACTATTCTGGGGATGATATGGTGTGACTATATTATCAGTAACATCATATTTCTTCAAAAGTTTACCAACAAGTTGATTAGTGAAGTGAGAACCACCATAATTAATAATAGCTTTAGGAATACCAAACCTCAGAAATATGACCTTTTGGAAATTTTAAGCTACAAACTTTGCATCATTGGTGGGGGAAGCCACTGCCTCTACCCATTTGGAGACATAATTTACCACAACTAAAAAAAATTCTATTATATGATGATGGCATCAAATAATTGAACCTCAAAGATGTTATTTAAAGTTCTTTCATTTCTTCTTCATATGTTACCCATCCTTTGAATCATTCACAAGGTATAACAAATTATCCAATATCCTTGAAGAGGTTGGGCCAACATAAACCAGCTTGAAAATTTTTTTAAGCTGTATTAGAAGTTAGTGTGACCCCCATAATGAAAAGAATGACAATAAGATATGACACTTTTAATTTCCTCTTTAGGCAAACATCTTCCGTAAACTTAATCTACATATATCTTGTAAAGATAAGGCTCATCCCAATAATAGTCCTTGACATCTAAGAGGAACTTCTTCTTTTGTTGATAAGATAAATATGGTGGCAGTACCAGACATGCTATATAGTTTACAAAATCTATAAACCATGGGGCGGAAAAGCTAGTGATTACCATAAGGTTTTCATTCGAAAATGAATCATCAAAGGGAGTGTTATCCCCTTCATTTATATCTATGCCTTGTCTTAACCTTAAGAGATGATTAGCCACTACATTTTCTACACCCTTCTTATCCCAAATTTCAAGGTCAAAATCTTAGAGTAAAAGGAAGTATCTACTCATGCGTGGATTTTCATCCTTCTTAGCCAACAAATACTTAAGGGTTTCATGGTACGTGAAAAATATAAATTTCATTCCTACTAAGTATAATACAAATTTATCTAGTGTAAACACCACTGCCAAGAGTTTTTTCTCAGTTGTATTATAGTTTATTTAAACATCATCAAGATTTTGACTTGCATGGTAAATTGCATAAACCTTTCCACCTTTTATCTACCCAAGGATTTCTCCCACTGCATAATCACTTGCATCTCTCATTACCTCGAATGAAATACTCCAATTAGAAGGCTGCATCAATAGAGTGATTTGCAATGCCTCTTTTAACTTATTGAAAGCATCCAAAAAAGATTGGTTAAATTCAAAAGGCACATCTTTGATAAGCAATTGAGTTAAAGATTTATCAGTTTTTAAAATATTTAATGAACTGTTGATAGAAGCAGGTCTTACCTAACAAACTTTAAATGCCTCTAACAAATGTCGGGCTGGCATCTTTTCAAAAATATCAATATTCACTTTATCTACCTCAATGCCTCGACCAGAGACTAAGTGACTAAGAAGAATTCCCTCTTGTATTATAAAATGACACTTCTCCCAATTAAGAACAAGATTCCCCTCCTTGCACCTTTCTAATACCTTAGAAAAATTGCTCAAGCAATGGTCAAAGGCAGTACCATATATCGAGAAATCATCCATAAAAAATTTCATAATATCTTTAATAAAATAAAAAAAATATGGGCATCATGTGTCGTTGAAAGATGGAAAGGGAATTACATATGCCGAATGGCATCCTTCAATAGGAAAAGTTGTTATATGGACATGTAAATGTAGTATTCTCATAGCGGGCTGGGTGAATGAGGATTTGTAAAAATCCTAAATACCTATCCAAGTAGTAGAAATAAAAATGTTGAGCCAACCTCTGTAGCATTTGGTTGATAAATAGTAGGGGGAAATAATCCTTCCTTGTGACCTTATTTAATTTTCTATAATCTATGCACATTCGCCAACCTATAACTGTTCTTTATAGAATCAATTCATTTTTCTCATTCTTAATGATGATCATTCCACCCTTTTTAGGTAACACTTACACCAGGCTTACCCACTCACTATCTGAGATAGGGTAGATGACTCTCGCATTAAGTAGCTTAAGTAGCTCTTTTCTAACCACTTCATTAATATTAGGGTTCAATCTCCTTTGATGTTCAATAGATGTCTTGTACTCTTCTTCTAAAATAATATGATGCATACATATGGAAGGTTTTATGCCTTTAATATTATCTATAATATAACTAATGGCCTCTCTATGCAACCTAATAATTCTTAGAAGTTTTTTTATTTCCACCTTATTTAGGCTAGAATTCACAATGATAGTGTAAGTAGAATCAGAGTCAAAATACCTTAATATACCTAAGATATTACCTCCTTTTTAAGGTAGGGTTGCTTGATTTTACGTTAATAACTTATGCCTTCTCCTTTACTTAAGGAAAAATAGGACTTCCTTCTAATACTTTAGCAATATTAGCAATTTTTAGATTTTCATCGCTAGGCGTCCCACCTCTCATTAAGCACTCTTCAAGAGAGTCACTTGATAATTATTTAGAAAGGAATTTATTTACCACACTATTAATTGAATTGACCCTATAACATGCAACATCAATTAGAAGAAATTTCATAATGTTAGATAAATAAAATTCAACTTTCTCATCCCCAACATTCAAAGAAATCCTTCCATTTTTAACATCAATAATAGATCTAGCCATAGCTCGGAAGGGCCTACTTAGAATTATTAATTTATAAGATAACAAGATCAACCGGTATGAAAAACTTACCAATCTGTATAGGTACACCCTCTAATATACCTACCATATATTTGACCGATCTATCTTCCAACTATAGTGATATGGTAGTGTAACACCCTGATTTGATATGACCATGCGGGGCTACCTTAGAGCACTTTCAGATTGATCGGCTGGCCCCACAAATCAACACGAGTCCTTTCAGCGCACTTTGTCCTCACTCACGCACTTCCCAAAATATTTTATGAAAGTTCCCAAGAGGATTACCCATCCTAAAATTGCTCCACAGCCAGCACGCTTAACTGTGGAGTTCTTAAGATGGAATCACCTAAATGATGGTATACCATGTTGATATAAGTAGCCATATCAATCCTTATATCACTCCGCTTAATTTGGGGTATTACATGTGGTGGGCTTTAAATCTCCCATTTGTAGCTTGTTAAACACTAATACTGGAATTAGACTCACACTTGTATCAAATCACATAAGGCACGATTAGTAGGAATATTTTCAATAATTCAAGGAATAGAAAATGAGTCAAGATCCTTTAACATAGGAGGCAACTTATTCTGAATAATAGCACCCCACCCCTCCGTAAGGGTAACCGTTTCATACTTTTCCAACTTTATCTTGTTTGAAAAAATATACTTAATAAAATTTTCATATGAAGGCATCTAAGAAATTGCTTGAACAAAGGAAATGTTTTTTCAATTATTCCATAAAATTCCCAAATTGCTTTTTTAAGGGTAGGGGAGGCATACAAGGTGCAAGTGAAACATATTTCTCAACCTTTTCCTTTTGATTACAAGTTTTCTTCTCATCAAGTAGGGGTCCTCAATATCATTGTCTTAACTCTCATGACCCCTTCCATGTTAGGTCCTTCTATCTCCTTTCCACTCCTTAATGTGATAACTTGATTTTTAGGATTTGCTCTTAGTTGCCCCGAAAACATCCTAGAGAGTCTAGAAGATGAGCTAGCTCGTTGGGCTACCTGTGTGATTTGGTTTTCTAGCATCTTGTAATATGTAGCTAGTAAATGAAAAATATAAGCTAGATTTTTAATAGCATCACTGATGGTTTGGTTCTAGTGTCTAAACTCATCAATTTAATTCTTAAAATCCTCATTTTATTTTCTCTAAGTCATCACAAATTTATCCATTAATGTTTTCAAGTTAGAATTTTGGACAGGATGATAGGAAGGCCTTTAACTCTAAAAGTCTCATGGAACATAATTAGGCTGAGGCATAGGATTTTGGGGATGATTAGTATAAGAAATTTTTGGACGATTCCTTCACCCAAGGTTATAAGTATTGGAAATGGATCTCCTTCTTTATTAACATTGTTCACAGAATTAGCATGACCATTAAAACTCAAACCAAGGTAAAGAGATGTTCCAACTTGACATTATGATGAAATATGACCTATGATGCCACATATTTCACATGATCTTGATTAGTATGAGATGCTAATGTATTAATACTTAATTTGTTAAATTTTTTAAATAAGGAATCTAACTTAGATGTGGGATGATATAGTGCATCAACATCAAACCTCCTACTCTTTTAGGGTAAAGAGCACTCACCTGACCATTAAAAATTATTTTGAGCCATATCTTTGATGAGTTTTTTTGCCACTTGCACACTCTTGTTCATCAATTCCCTACTAGTTGCAACAATAATAGTCATCCTAGTGTTATAGAGAAGACCATTGTAGAAGGTGTGGAAGATCAACCTGTCTTCCAATCCATAGTGTGGACACATCCTCAAGAGGTCTTTGTACCTCTCCCAAGCATCACATAATGATTCCCCTTCTTTTTGTATGAAGGTTGTTATTTAATTTCTCAGTTAAGTCATCTTTCTTGGAGGGAATTACTTAGCAAGGAAAGTTTGTGAGAGGTGGTGCCATGTAGTGATGGAGCCTAATGGAAATGATTATAACCAAGTCCCTACCTTTTTGAGTGATGAGAAAGGGAACGACCTTAGCTTGATAGCATCATCTGATACTCCATTCATCTTCAAAGTATCACAGTATTCTAAGAAGACTGAGATGTGTAATTTAAGATCTTCTATTGGAGTACCACCAAATTGGTTTTGTTGGACCATGGAAAGAAGTAAAGGCTTGAGATCAAAGTTTTTTGCAGCTATATTAGACATGGTGATGCTCGATTATGTGCCATGAGATGTTGGTGAAGCAAACTCCTTCAAAGATCAATCTTAGTGGCCTAAATTTTCTTGGTCTGCCATAGTGGCATTATTACCTTTGGTTCTCCTACCCACTTCCTAATAGCCTGCAAGGTCTTTTTGATCTCATGATTATACTCAGTTGGTTCTCGAAGTCTTTGGGATTGAGGCATGCAATGGTGCATGTACAAGAAAACAAAGAAAATAAAATAAGATAAGATAAAAATCTAGTCTAGTCAAAAAATAAAAAGACTTAATATTAACAATGTTGAAATCCCCAACAACGGCACCAAAAAACTTGATGAGCCAAATCCGTTAATGCACGGATTCATTATAGCACATCAAGGTCGTCTCCACAATGACTTGTGGTTAAATATTGAACATTCACGAATTAAGACTATCTAGATTAAGTGGGTCAAAGAGCAAGTGATAATTGTATAAAAAATCTTAAATAATAAGCAATACTCAAAAGATTCCAATAAAATAAATAAATAAATCCTACGATTGAATTTCGGTTATAACTCAGAGGTGAAAAAATGAATTAATCGCTTATTAAATGGATTACTCTATTCATAAGGAAGAACTATCCAAAATTAATTAATAACCTCTTTCGAAGTCTAAAACTCCAATTTAATACAACCCAATAACCTATTTTCATAGTATTAAGCCAGATTAAATTCATTAGGTTCAAGTTAATTCGATCGATTTTCGAATAAACTCTAGTCTACTATCGTGATTTGATATTTCTTGTTTAATTTCTAATTTCTAGTATCAATCTTCACATTTCGATTCTTCAATTGAGTTCCTATATCTATCTAATTAAATTCATGATCAATAAATTCAATAGAAATTAAATCTCTAGCAATTAGAATAATGAAATAGAGCAATTCACTTACATAATGAAATTAATTCATCAATTAACTACCAAATTAGACTTAACTCAATCTTAGATATAAAAATTACTCACCATGGTTGAATCCTAAAACAAAATAGAGAAATTAGACATGAATTAAATAAATAGGGTAATATATTAGAAGATAGAACCAATGTATTGAAGATACAAAAAGTTAACCACCGTATCCGATTGATTACAAAGCTTTAAAATTAAATTCTAATAGTGAATATGCATTTTTCTCTCCAAATACAAAGTTTTGAGAAGGAAGATGGAAATGGAGAGAAAAAACCCTATTCCCATAAGGAAATGTCCAAAAAAAAAAAGAAATGTGCATCATTTTTTTTATTTTCTCAGTAGATAACTAACATAAGCTCTATTTTGAAAAAGCATTAGTCTACTTTTAAATACAAGCTGTCAATGTATTTTATTTTTAAAATATGAAAAAAGTATGGGTGTATTTTTTAAATGATATGAGGCGTACTTTTTAATGATATGAGCCTCTGTAAACTTCTTTTCTTCCTTTTTATACTGCATCCAATTTGCTTTGAGGCTTGTTTATACACCGCTTTAATCCAATTTACATCTGTTTCCTCTAATATGGCATTATTGTAAGGAAAATAAAAAGAAAAGCAATATCCGAACATAAATGTACTAATTCTAATATGAAAACATAGAAATGTATGCAAACTAATAGTATTTGAGCTAAGTAAACTAGTTGATAACATCATTTATCATTTCCACATCCATTTTTAGGAAGAAGCAACAACAAAAGCTTAGGAAATCACAAAGAATAGGGCAGTATAATGAATGGTAAATATTGCTTTGTCAAATCCACCTGCTAAAATTGGTTGAAACAACTGGTGCTTTCTTATAGAATTAACTAGTTTCTCATACGAGTGATATTGGAGACTAGATTGTGCAAGCTCTATTATGATAACGCAATAGTGTGCTTTTAGACACAAGCTGTCAGTGTATTTTTTTTTTAATCTGAAAAAAAATATGGGTGTGTTTTTTAATGATATGAGGTATACTTTTTAATGATATGAGGTTATGTAAACTTCTTTTCTTCCTTCTTATGGTTGTATTCATTTTGCTTTGAGGCTCGTTTACACACCGCTTTAATCCATTTTACATCTTTTTCCTCCAATATGACATTACTGTAAGGAAAGTAAATAGAAAAGCAATATCCAAACATTAATGTACTAATTCTAATATAGGAAGAAGCGACAACAAAAGATTAGGAAAACACAAAGAATAGGTAGTATAATGAATGGTAATTATTGTTTCATCAAATCTACCTGCTAAAATTGGTTGAAACAACTCATGCATTCTTTTATAATTTACTAGTTTCTCGTCTGAGTGATATTGGAGACTAGACTATTATAAATTATGATTTATCAAGATTTTAAATATAATTCTAAAGACTGTAGTGAAAATATTGTGAAAATTCTATAAATAAATAAACATTTCCTTACGTCAAACATATATTGAATTGATAGTATTTTGGAAATGAGATTAAACATTTACTCATGACTAGTGATGGAGTAAGACCTGTAATTATATGGCATCTACTTGACCATCATATATGTGCAATAGTTGAATGTATTACTATTTTTTTCATTTTAATATATTCATATGGGTCATAAATTTAATTAATTATGAACTATATTAAATATATATTGTTTCAATTGTTAAAAAATTATTGATTTCTCATTTAATTCCAAAAATCATTTCTTTAAATATCAAATGAGATAAATTAGTAAATTGAAAGAATTATCTTGAATGATATCTTCTTAAACTAAAACTTATGTAAATTATCAAACATTGTAATTATGATAATAGTAATAATAATAATAATAATAATAACAACAACAACAACATAACAACATAAAATATTAGAATTATAAAATCAATATATCTTGAAAAAGTTTGGTTTAACTTTTTTATATGATAAATTGATAATTGAGATATGCATATTCAATTATAACAATATAAAATAATTAGAAATATTTTTAACTTACTCATCTTATTTAGAAATTTTTCACTTTTAATTTTTTAGGTAACATTATTGATAATTGAAGTATCTATTCTAAATAACTAAGAATACGCATGCTAATAAATATATAAAATAATTACTTAAATAAATAATGAAAATGTTGACAGTTACCTAATAACAATACATAATAGTAATCATTTGTATTTATTCATTTATCAAAAACGGACAACATGTGTATCCACTTATTAAGCAATTCCCTTATTATTTTATTTATCAAAACGGAGGACATAATGGGAATCCAACCCATGTCCACAATGTTAGAATCTAACAGAGTGTTTGGATAGAGGTTAATGAAGGTTAATGAAAGTTAATGAAGGTTAAATTTTATGTCAACCTCATTTAGTAACCTTTTTTTTGGATTTAACCTAGGTTAGGTTAGGTTAAATATTAACCTTATTTAACCTTGATTCACCCCAAAATTATTAACCTCTAAATCAGAGTGAAGGTTAAGGTCAAACTTTAAAAGATATTTTGTCCCATCAAGCCATATATACCTAGGTTAACATCAATCCAAATAAGGTTATACATATTCACCTAAGTTAATCTAATAATCATCTAAACAAAATTTGTTAATATTTACCTCTATTCACCTAACTTAGGTTAATTTATATCATTTAACATTTATTAACCTAATCTCATTTAACCTCCGTCCAAACAAGCTGTAAGGGGTGCACCACTTTAGCAAGGCAATGGGAACATTTGTTATAGTTATTTATTATATTTTAAACTTTTTTATGGTGTCGCATGACACCATAACTTAGACATAAAACCGCTACTACTCATAGCCCTAAATACAATAGTTATAAAAACCCTATCATTTAAAGTTATGAGATCCTATAATATTATTGTTTAGTATAAGTTATACCACCGGTATTAATTATTGTGCAATCTAAATTTATGAGATTCTCTAAGTGATATGATTTTTTTAAAATATATAAAAAATAGAAATTTGTAAGTAGTATCATTGGTTCTATTTCTTTGTGTTGTAGCTCATAATATTTTTTTCATATTGTATAGATTAGCCTATTGAACTTTTAATAAAGTGTAGATTTCTTTTAAACAAATTTAAGGAGCTCTATCTTTCAGTTTTCTTTAGGGAGCTCAAAACCTTTAATGACATAAATTGATTTTTTAGAATAAAATTTTGAAACTTTTACGATGTTGTAAAACCTATAAATCTATATTACATATCTGTCCTCTAATAAAATATTATAATGGCACACACTTTGACTCTGTAGGCTAGTTGAAAATACTACTACTACTATGTTATTATTTAAGACTTTATTAATAATTGTAAATAAATCAAAAATACTTATCCCTTTTTAAAAGGAAATTCTTTTAGATGAATTTTTTTGTTATAAAAAGAAAGTCTTTTTACAGAAGTTAATGGTTATTTTCATTTTTAGCTTTACTTTTTTTCTTCTATGTAACTTTTATGTTGTTTTTTAATAAATGGTGTTGTTGTAATATTATAAGTATACTTGCTACCTCTTAAAATAGTGTACAAATTATTTTATAAAAAATTCTTTAAAAATAGGCGAATATATGTTATTATTTATTATCTAAAAATAAATTTACATTAAACATATTATTATTTTATAGGTACCAATTTATTATTGAATAATTACGTATTAAAAATAACGGTCGCTAAATTTCTTATAGTCGATATTATTTCATAAACATCACAATCTTTGAGTTATTGCAGTTGTATGCAATTGCATTCTCACTACAAAAAAAAATGTTATATTCCAAGAATATAAAACATCAATTGGCATACATAAATTATTCAAAATACTAATTTATCGGAAAATATTATAATTAGTTATGGATAATAGTTACCGGCAAAAAAATAGTTTTTAATATTTTTTACTAAGTAATACGCAAATAGTTGAAAAATACCTTTTTAGGCCAAATTGACAAGTAAATATTAACCTACGTCATCAATTTAAAAAGAAAACTAGCACGTACTTTTCGTCCATTAATACAAACTCTTGACAACAATATTTAATAACAAGTTCTACTTTATACTTCTTTAAACCTAGATCACCTGTTAAGTCAAAAGGGGACACATCAAATATTTATCTACATACTTCGTCTCTCTCCACATTATTTGTCTATTATTCCTAATGAAATTATATTATATGCAAATTTAGAGTACTTGCAAGAATATGAAAGAAAAAAGACAATTCTTTTTAGTAAAAAACTTTTGATTTTATGTGTATCCACACATTTTTTTCTTAATTCATAAAAAGCTTGTCTAGACGAGTACACATCACCGTATAGATAGTTACAGTTATTACAATACCGAGAATAAGAGCAGAAACTAGCCTTTAACAACCTTGGCCAAACCTTACCATAAAGGTGTTCCATGGGTTTTACTCTCATGTAATAATAATAATAATACAGATATACAGACAAATAGATAGATATCTGAAACTATCTTTTGGATCATAAGCATAAATATATTACAAGCCTAATTTATTGTTCAACAATGAATGAAATGAACATCTATATGATCCACCATAAATTACACGCACTAGATAAAGACGACAGGTGAAAAATGAATATAATAAAATTTATGGAAAGAGTAAATTCCTGCTTCAATTTTCCAGGCGAAAGAACAGATCTCTTCATACCAAAATTGGAAAAGTTGTTCAGCATTTAGCAACGGGTTGTTTGGGAGGTGTTGGCGGGTAAGGGATTTCATTCATTACAGTTTGGTGATTCAATATTCTTGGTAGCAAAAGTGATATAATTCACACTTACATCATCTGATAAGGACCATCTTCCTGTCAATGGATTGTACACAAACCCCGCCATCTCTTGGACCTAGAAAAATAAACACTATACAGCTGACTCAACAATAAAATTGATAATGTTCAAGAACAATGAGAGTGAAATGAACAAACTCTGTGTAAGAAATCTTACCGCAACTGAGGCACGGTGAAGGATTAGGGCTAGTTCCTCAGGGGTAAGAAATCTTGACCACTCATGTGTACCTCTAGGAAGCTACACAAAAACATCCATTGAAGTTTGTGGTGTAAGTTGGAGAAAACGCCAAATTTTGATAAACAGTGGGAACTGGAACAATCAAAGGACTGTTCATATATCTATATGGTTCAAGGCATAAAAATAAAATAAAAAATAAAAATAAATAAAAAGATTGACAGACCCAGCAACTGCCACAGGAAAACAACAAAACATCACACTATTAGATCACATAGTATACTGATAACTATACGGTCCTATTCAATGTAAATCATGGCAGCATTGTACACACGTAGAAGAGTTTTCAACCATAGTTTCCACTTAAGCTGTGTCAGTTCTTATAATTCTTGTCACCTTCAATCAAATATCCCCTTCACAAGCCAGAAGTTCAAAGAAATTTGGAACAAAGGCTATTTTCGTTAAAAAAAAAAAAATTTATCACCTTACTTTAACACATGAAATTTTAAGTGTACACACAAATTTAAACCGATAGAGTATATGCTCATCGCACAGTAATCTCCACAGCACATATGCTTGGTTTGGAAGATAATTTTGGTCCCAACGCACCAACTAAGATCATAGCTTTTAAAATTTTATTGTTTGAACATTCGAAAGCGATTTGTTTTCTAGTGCTAAGTGCTTCAGAACATAGCAAATAGTTCACAGCAACAGAAACAGCAAATAGCAAACATCATCAACTTTGCCGAAACAGAACCTTAACCCCACAGCCCTCTCACAAGAAATTTCATCGCCACTACATGTTTGAATTAGACCATCCTTATACTTTACAAAGCGACTTCAATTTCCTCGTCTTCTTCCAATGTCAAAGCCATAAAACTCAATATAGATTTTTATTTTTATTTTTTATAAATAAAACCATAAAGCAAAAGCATTAAAACCATGCCACATAGGAACTTTATGGTATAGCCCATGGACGACTTACTGTCCACAACTCTTTGCATACCTTCTTGAGTTAAAACTCTTCAAACATGGCTAGTAAACCTACTTCTAATCTCCAAGTTTCAATCAGTAGTCCAATATTAAGATGAAGATAGAGAAAGAGATTCAAGGATGAAATAACTTGAACTAGGCAATAATCACTACACGTAGAATTCTATACATTATCCAAAAGCTAGTGCCTGAATATCACCTTTCATGGAAACACTGGCGAAATCAAATTGCATCATGCACAAGCATTGTAAGTTCAGCACTAGTACTTCAAGCCTTGAAAGAGCCTATTATGGTAGATATGCATTGATAAGGTTCGGTGATATGAAATAATGGGCCTCCTTGGTCACGCATTTCTTTTCTCTGAATCAGCAAATGATTCCTTAAAGACTACAATTTTGTTCTGCAAAAACACTAATCAGGCCAATTTTGTTCTGCAACTCTTTTGCTCACATGTTAAACTAGAAATTGACATATTGCGCTAAAGAAACCAAAGCGAAAACCCTACAAGAATGCTGATATTTGGCATAGCAAGCGCACCTAGATGTGAAAGAAGCAGAAAATACAAAGATCTAAGAAGTTCTCTCTCAAAAGACAAGGATGCATACCCAGCGAAGCAGGTACTCTGCTCCAACAATGGCAGTAGCATATGCTCTGATAGAGCGATTGATTGTTGAAATGATAGTAGCCCCATTAGGAACCATTAATGCAGCCAGAGATCTGCAGAATTCAGCAGGATCTGCCACATGCTCAATTACCTAAATATTAGTCAAGCACACAATTGCCAGTCAGAATAACAATGTTGAAACCAGTGCAAATCACCTAGTACTATAGGAATGAGATGAAATCTTGAAACAAGTACAGTTTATTACTTCATTTTGTTACTAAATATTAAATCTAGCTAAGTGAATTACACTTCCGTCATTTTCTGCAGATATGAAAACAGGAAGAAATTTCTTTCATAACATTGTTTTGCCAGTTGCCCATAAGTATTTTAATATTCCATCAAATTTTATAGTTGGCTCATCTTCTGCTATAAAACAATTTTTTTTTTTTTTTGCAACCTATGCAAGCATCTTTTTTCTCTAAGAAATGAGAAAAAAAAAATGTGAAAGAATAGCATTTTCTTCAGAGCAGAAAGGTGATGCATCCATCAAAACTTATAGTACATATTCTGACCATATAAAGATCAGAAAAAATGACCATACGCTCCCTGCATTTACATCTCATCACTGCCTCTTTTGAAGGCATACTTGCAGGTAAGCAGTCATTCAGTGACATTAACTCCAAATGAAACTGCTGAATAATAATTAGGGAAACAACACAAGTGGAAGATGTCATGAAATAATTAAAAATTTTAAACTTCCAATAATTACAGATGCTTGATAAAGCAGAAGTGTATAAAAAGTGTCTTCAATATAACAAAATATTCCATAATTTTGCATAATGTCAGCAAAATATGAAGAAATCACAAGATATATTGCATATAGAGAAGTATTGACATAACATGTATTTGATTTCATCTTGACCAATAACCATCATATGATGATAAGAGCGACAAAAAGAAACAAAAGCTTACACAAAATGTCCAAATTCAGTGCAGCAAGTTTCCATCACAGTTGCATTATAAGTAACAGCACAAAAATGGAAGCTATAGCTACTAGCTATAAGAAACAACTGGAAAAGATTTCAGCAAAAGCAAAAATTTATTTACTATTTTATCAAGAAAATAATAAATATAAAATGATAGAATCGTAAATGTTAGATTCAGACTAGCAATTAGGCAGTACACTAAGGCACCGGTTGGCAATCAAATTAATTGCCAATTAATCTTTCAGTTAATGTCTGAACAATTTCAAGACTACCCTTAATTTTTATCACAATTTACAATAAAGTATTCCTTAAACAATAAAACAACATTAATAAAAAAATCCCAAAATGTCCATATACTTCATATCATTTCAGTTCAGCAAATTATTCTCTCAAACATTGCATAATTCAACGAGTATCAAATACTCATTCTTCATATGATTATTGCTAGTTGTTGTCTATTAATAACAAAATCTGAGTAAGAAATCAACATGAAATTAGATAATAGAATCAGAGGACAATAGTTTATAAATAGTTGTGTACATATCATAATAGAATATACATAATCACGATCATTTTCTTCCCCAGAATTCCCTATCTCCCTCTCACTCTTCCTCTCTCTGATAATATCTTTCCTTGGACCAATAACATTCCCCAGAGATATCTTCTCTTCAAAAATGTTATCTGGGATGTCTTTGCCTAGCCATAGCAATACACACTCCCAACAAGAATGGACATAAATGAAAGAATGCATTAGAATTTTTTGTCAGGAAACAAGCAAACAGCAAGAAGCAGCTTCGTGAGACTTACTCGAACAATCTGAGTAAACAAACCTTAATGATTGACTAGCTTTGTGAAATGGTATATGGAATCCATCCCTTTTTTTGTAAGGAGGGGGTTTGCTAGAGGGATCCAAAACAATAATGCAAGAGGGGGATCCGAACCTGAGCCCAAGGTACCCAACCCACAAACTTTACCATTAAACCAAGAATTTATCAGTTGGAATCAATCTCAGAATCAGTAGATGACATGTGTTGCTGAAACATCCAATGATCAGGCAGGACTTGTTCTCTTGATTCCGATATCACAAGTTTTTGGTGATGACACCAAAGGGTGGCTCAACTTGACAAACTGGATCACACTCTTCCACAAAAATAACTCAATTTGGCAGCAATTAATCTAGAGAATCAAGCCCTGAAAGGTTTCATCAGTTGGAATCAATCTCAGAATCAGTAGATGACATGTTGCTGAAACATCCATTGATCAGGCAGGACTTGTTCTCTTGATTCCGATATCAGAAGTTTTTGGTGATGACAATAAAGGATGGCTCTTCAAATGTCTGCAACTTGACAAACTGGATCACACTCCTCCACAAAAATGACTCAATTTGGCCACAATTAATCTAGAGAATCAAGTGCTGAAAGGTTTCAAATTGAAAGCAAGAAGTATTGAGGCAGGAACATCCTTAGCATAGTTCAATCTGTTGAATGAGTAATCCCATCGAGCGGGCATATAAAGGAGGTCAAGGCAAGGGTCATAACATCAACAACTGCTCCATTTGTGATGAAAATGGCCTAAGAGAGGTTCAGTGACTGGTCATGAGATGTCACTGTGTCAGGTATTCTACAGAGTAGGCCTCAACTTTGCAAGCACGGGGAATGAATGAACTTGGATTGATTTTGGGGCAAATGCATGGCTTGGATGCTAAGGATAGGAAGTTTCAATAGTATATTTAGGCTCCATTTAAACCGAAGATGAAAAGAAATGATGCATTTGATATTTTTGGATATGCATCTTTTTGCTTGTTTGAAAATATTTATTAGTAAATTGCGATAAAAATTAGGGATAGTTTGAACTTTTTCAGAAAGTAATGCGTAACATCAACGAAGAAATGAAATAATAATTCAGAAATAATGTAGTTCCCACACAATTCCTTGGACTATAATTCATGTTTTTGGTATATGGATTTTTTAAGTTATGCAATTATAATACAAAAATTGACCAGAAATCAAACTAGTAGATACGTTGAGAATCTCATCAGGAGGGAGATAAGAGTAGATCAACCCCTTCTAGAGGTTTTTGACCATTTAACTTCTCCTTTCCTATAGGCCATTAGTTTCCTCTTAGCAGCTTCCATTGGTCATTTACATTATAATTTTTAATTCTTCAAATCTTATAGATCTATCAAGTGTATAAGGTTTCTCTTTAAATGGCTATAAGCTAGACATTGTATGAGACTTTTTGAATGATTTGAAATCAATTGAGAACTGGGACCAGGTCTTTCTTTCAAACTCGCTTATCTCTCAACTGGTGGCTTTCCCTTTACAATAAGATTGGTGAGAATGTGTCATCCTTTAGCTAGAATAGTCCCTAATTCTTAATGGTAGAGATATAACTTACATTCCACAACCTATCGTATTCTCTAAGTATTGTACTCGGTGAATATCCTTCCTAATACAACCTTAGGTTGACTAACCTTTTAGCCTGCAATACTACTTAATGTTAATTAAACCCCAAAAGGGACATTTTCCAAGTTGGCTCTAGTCCTATCCAAGTTTCTTTTATCCCTAATTTTTTTTATTCTACAACTTCAAACTATATATTACCTTCAATAGCAACCATTTACATTCATCACTTCCGCAAGAACACGCCCAAAAATTTTAGGGGACGGTTCATGCTTTGGTGCAAGGGTGAAGTTTATTTCAGTTGATTGCAACAATGGAAGCATGAAATTCAATTTTCAAATTTTCTCTCACTCACTTAAGCATCTGTTGGTATCAAACCAACTGTGGTGATGGTAGGGGTTCTGCATAGCATGAACTCCCTTTCTCTCTTTAACTTCTTCTCTAACAATTCTTATTTCTATCCAATTAATTTCCATTTTCTATCTTAAATCAATTCTCTCAAAACCAAATTCTGCGGCGAAACGCACACTTCTCTATCATACTACATACCCATTTATTTTTATATTTTTAGCACAAGAAGTATGTGTTATATCATTAACGATGGGAAAATATGTACAATTGCATCCCTACATCAAAATTCTATCCAAAACATATGACCATCTATCAAAATGGGTTAATCTAGATGAGTACAGATATCTCCTATCCATGTTGAGCACTATGATCTTGAGAACTGACATGCTCTTTTGCTGAGAGTGAGT
Organism: Tamarix chinensis; assembly: GCA_030549775.1. Taxonomy (NCBI): domain Eukaryota; kingdom Viridiplantae; phylum Streptophyta; class Magnoliopsida; order Caryophyllales; family Tamaricaceae; genus Tamarix; species Tamarix chinensis. The sequence goes on along the minus strand of CM060173.1, from coordinate 82,297,987 downwards.
GAAAATCCTTGCATTCCGTTCATACCAAATCATAGCCAAAAACGAACCAAACAAGGCACATAGCAATTGCTTTTTCTCCTTTACTTGCCTTGAACAGTGTATCAACACCCTTCGTTCAGCATCCCATCCCTTAATCTTGTCCCTTTTATTAATTGCCACTCTAATCTTCTTCCAACGCTCATGCCATTCCAAGACGAGGGGGCTTGTTTCCATAGAAGCATCACAGAAAACACAACTGGCATCAAGAAGCAATCCCATGCTAACTAAAGATTCTCCGGTTAGTAGGTTGAAGAAATAATGCCAACCTCAGAAGGAATTGATGTCTAGGGATAGATAACGCCATACAAGTGCAGACCACAATTTCTTCTCCATGTTGGGTCTGATCACCTCACCTCATAAGCCTTCCTGATGTTGTAAGTTACATTGAGCATGATGTCATCATGGGCAAAGGGTTTGCAAAGTGAAGGAAGGAAGGTCTAATAGCCAACACTCCAAAACGCATAGGAGGTATGTCTATGACCCCATTTTGGTGCACCTTTTAAGTAAGTTCAGTGCATTTGAACCAAAGATCACACAAATTCCACAACAACTTAGCAATAGCATACTTGTTCCAAGTGGGCAAGTCAATAAGCCCAAGACCACCTTCAACTTTCTGTTTGCAAACCTAGTGCCAGAAGATGAATGCCCTCTTCCTTGTATTCAACTTCTCGACTAAGAGGAAATTTGTGAATAGACTCTCCAACTTATGAATTAGCTTCTTTGGTAGAATGAACACTATGGCATGCTTATATACTAAACAATATAGACTTTATCAACTTAACTCTTCCAGAATATGATAAGAACATATTAGTTTCCAACTCTACCAATGACCTTATCCAACAAATACTGAAGGTGTAATACAGTGACCCTGACTGCACACACTTTTATTATGACTACACACCCCAAGAAAAATATTGAGGAAACCTCCCCCTACATACCCACTTTTATATGGCTGGATTTAAGCATTTCTAAAAATCTCACTTCAAAACAAACTCATAATAAAAGGAGAGCTAGATAAACTGTTGAGTTTCAAAGGTAACTAAGGTTTTCAATGTGTTAGAGGCTCAAGTAGTTAGAGAACCACCTCCAAAACCTCATCCACCTACCTATCTTCTACTTATACCGAAAAGAAAATCCACCAACAACGATTTTTCCTTCCATCACCTTGGACAATGAAGAAAAAGATAAAGAGAAGAAGAATTAGAGTTAGAAATCTAAGTAGATGTGCAGAAAGATCCAAGGGGAAGAAAGGCTTCAAAATTCTTGGTTACGGACATTTCTAGGAGGGATGCCCACATAAAAGCGTAAAGGCTATTCAAGAGATTGATTTGACTGATAAGGGGTCAAGCCTATGTTGGAAGAACACATGATGCTTTCATTATAGACAATAAGTATAAAAAAGTGGAAAATTGTTGTTCCATGGAGATAAAGCATGAGATTGAAGCTTCCTTCATAAATTGTAGCTTGTGAAGCAAATGATGAACACAAAAGAATGTTCATCAAGGTTGTGTTTGATCTGGGACGAAAGGGTGGTAAATCATTGTTCTCAACAAGTACATGAGCTTGAAAGGGCTCAAGTAGTCCTCTTTTCATGTTTAAGTAAGAAGGCTAAGAAGTTTTACTTTAAATAAAAGGATTATATTTGTATGCCAAGTCTTGCATCATGCACATCCCAACAAGTTTACAAGGGGACCCAAGAAATTGAGAGCAATCCCTTTTCAAGAGGAGTTTGATGCACAAGCATTTAACTATATAACCCAAGGAAGGAAAACTCAAAAAATGCCAATGCAAGGGTCAAGACAGCAAAAAATGCTCCGACATGTGATGAAAATTGGACAAGGGTTCATCAAGAGATGTCCAAGTGCCAACAATTCAATAAGGTAGCTTTGCCTTTGCTAGCATGGGGAATAAATGAACTTAGGTAGATTTGGGGCAAATGATTAGCTCAAAGGGAAACCAAAGGAAGGGTCACATAGGAGGCTTGGCCTTTCTTGAACATTTGACAAGTTCTTTTCTTAAGGACAACTAATTGTCTACACCATGCAATATTTTCATTTTCATTTTTCATCGTTCATTGAAATTTTATTTTTCCAAAATTTCTAGGAGTTTTCTTCAAATAGATACAACTTTGACATTGTATGAGAACTTTTGCCTAATTAAAATGCGAATGAGTATTAGGATCAAGTCTCTCTTCAAAACCCTCTTCTTCAACATTTGACTTGTTCTTTTCTTAAGGACCATCAGTTGTCTCCTCCACACAATATCCTAGTAATATCTATTTTCATGTTTCTCATTTTTCATTGAAATTTTTTTTTTCAATTTTTTGTACAGGTTTCTTCAAATTTTTAGAACCTAGATATTGTATGGTGCCTTTTGTAGTTTAAAAAAGTAAAGAGTACCAGGATCAAATCCCTTTTTTCTCTATTTCTCAATCAGTGGCCTCACCTTTAGTGTCCTTTGCAACCAATGGCTGCCAGGTCATTTAGTTGTACCAGTAGAAATCTTTTGTTGGCATGTTCAACGAGGGAAGTCTTTGTTGATTTGGTTATATTTGATATTAGAAGTTATGACATGGCAATGGTAGTACATTGGACATTGGGAAGAATATTATGGGATTTCTAGAATCTTAGTATGGACTTCTATTACAAGAGAAATAAGATGAAGTTAAGGGATTCAAGCGTTCAACAAAATGATCGGAAATGGGTTGTGTATTGCAGTAATACAACACCAAGGTGCATATCATAAACCTTCAGAAACATGCCACCACTATCCTTTATTCCTTTATTCCTTTTTGCCACAGAATTATAAAGCTTGGTTTCCTAGGTACAAACTGATGCTTGAGTAAGTTGTTGGATCAGCTTCAAGGCACGGTTGAGGAACCTAAGGTCTTCCACCTATTAGAACACAATCATAGAATCACATCAGAGGCCCAATACCGGTGAATATTAGACTGTATAGATGTCCAACTCTTGATATAACTGATGAAATGTTCATCAAACTTGTTAAAATGGGTGTGATCAGGTCTAGTACTAGCCCTTTTGAAGCTTGTTTTAAGTAGGAAGGTTAATCCTTGGAGGCTATTGATTTTAGAGAGTTAAACATGAAGAGTAAGGATCCATTACTTTAGTGGAAGCATTATTGAATGAGATACAAGGGGAAAAAAAGTGCTCTCAGCTTGACTTGAGATCTAGATGCTGGGAAGTTCAAAACTGCATCCAGATGGCATTCATCAAGGTTGCACAGAATAGGGGATGAGAATGGGAACGGAGATGAGGCAGATGGTGAAATGACACTTCTAAAAATCTAGGAAATGAAAATGTTAGGAAACCAACAAAAAATTAAATGCTGTATATCAATATATATTAGTACAAAATTGTACTTGAATTTTACAAATATGAATATGAGCACATAATTAATATCGGCAGTCATCCACTCCTAAGAGTTTAGATCTTCATAATTCATTTTAAACTCAAATAAAATAGTTATAAAAACACATTTAAAGTTAATCAGCTTTGAAAGTCGAGAGAGGCTAAGTGAGGATCGAGGATTTCTGAGATATTAGAAAAGTATTATGAAGGTCGGGGTTCCTGGGTTATTTTAAGGCCTCGATATCATCATTTTCGTCAATTCTTTCTTCGTTTATTAAAGAAACATTTTGTAATCAGCTTTGTAGCTTCCACATGATCTTCAGTTTCAAAAAAATTTCCAAAACCAGAAATGGCAATCCATAGAAGTTTTCAAGGCAATAATAAGACTGCCATCAAAACACATGAAGGGCATTCACAGCCATTAGTTATGCCATCCATGTTCAACCTCGTTTGTCTACTTGATGATCTCCTAATTTACAGCTCAACATAAGAAGAGCATGTAGATCCCCAGCATGCCTTTGGACAACTGAATTTGCTTTTGGCAGAAGCTATATTGAATATTCAGGTCAATGTAATTTGTATCTCAGCAAACAGAGTATTCAGTGACCCCAAATAAATGGCTGCCATTGTCCAGTGGTCAACTCTTGTCACAGTCAAACAGGTAATGGGGTTCCTAACTCCAGGCCTACCTGACAAATATATGTTGCTCATTCAGGGCTTTTAAAATCTGTCAACCCCTGCATGTGTTGCCGGAAAACAGAAAGTTTGGATGGACAACTAAGGCAGGTCTGCTTTTCAACAGTCAAAGAGATTGATGACCAACCTCCTGTGCTAGCACTTCCTAATTTCTCTCAGTAGTTTGTCATCGGAATTAACACATCATGTGGAGGTATAGGAGCTGTTCTTATGCAAGAATAACCACTTGCTTTTATTAGCAAAGTCCTCTCCCGAAAACATGTTATCGTGTCTTTTAATGAAAGAAAGCTGTTGGTCATATTTATTGCAGTTAAAAAATGGCACCATCATTTGATGAATAAACCTTTAATCATCAAGACTGATCATCATACTCAAATATTTACTACAGAGAAAACCTAGTAACCCCTTATAATACCCTTGTCTTACTAAGCCACATGGCTATGATTTCAAATTCAGTGAAAGAAAATAAGAACAAGGCAGTGGATGCCTTGTCCAGCATACAAAGTCCTTAATTGTTCACCTTGACCTTAGTTAATATCGGTTTTGGCTTAATTGATAGAATCTGAGCAGCCTATGAAACAGAGAGAAAAAAAATCTACTGTTATTGACAACCAACGGATGTAAGGCTGACTTTAGCCATGAAGGTTTATCTAACAAAACCCCTAGGTTTATATAACAAAACCTTAATAGTGCGTTTGGATTGGGGCGAAAGAAGGTTAACGGAGGTGAATTAATTAATTCATCCCGTTTGGATACCATTTTTAATATCTCTACCTAGGTGAATCGGGGTTAATATTTCACCTTCGTTCACCTCGGTTAACCTCGTTTTTATTAACCTCCAATTTCAGGGGTAACCGAGGTGAAGGTGAAAGAATAAGTAAATTTATGACCTGATAGGACCAAAATACCCCTCAAATCCTATACCCCTAACCTGATAAGACTTATCTATTTAATATAAGGGAATAATGTCATTTGTTTGATTTTTTTTACCTTCGTTCACCTTAATCTAAAAGGAATCTTTAAAACGTTCATCCCGATTCACCCAAGTTAGGTTAATATCATCCAAATAGTATTTTAAACCATTCACCTCAATTCACCTCCGTTCCCTTCACCTAGATTAATTTTTAATATTGACTCTCACCCCAGTTCACCCAACTCCAAACGGACTATAAGACTACGCTAATTCATAAAAATACCAAATAACATAACCTAGAGCCATAAATCTTGGCACAAGAATTACAAAAGATAGAAAGAAATTCCAAAAGAATGAAATCCCGTTTGAAAAGATTAACAAATATTACTTATTCCTAAAAGATAAATATATTAAATACCGGCAAATAGTAAACATAAATAATATGTAAAAGCTACAAGTTCTAATAAGCTTGGACATATGGAATGAGGCATATCCATTTGGAGGACCTTCCTTCCATTAGTTCAGTAGCAAACCAGGCCCTAGGAGAAATAGCATCAACAACCTAGAAACTTCTTTAGCTCTACACTCTTTGAGTATAAGCTGTGCAATTTGTTTTCAGGAGGAAGGGAAGATTGTGGTGGTATTGATGTTATCCTGTAAAAGACCTGCTCCAATGGTTCCACAGCTGCAAAATGGGTGGCCATTTTGGTATACAAGCTACCACAAAAAGATTCCAGGGTACCGAAGAAGAATCACAAAAGATGATAAAAAAACTTTATAATACTATCAGAGCAAGGCTTGAGCAAGGATGAAATTCCACCATGATAGAAGCAGGACAGAGAAAGAACTTCAGTTGGGTGATTGGGTTTACTTCAGACTGAAGCCTTGCTGACAGTTAGCAGTCAGATATACCAGGTAGTGTAAACTAAGTTCTGGTTCTACGGACACTACCAGATTGTCACTGAGGTGGGTCAAGTGGCATACAAATGGAAGCTTTCCTCAAAAAACATCACATCCTGTTTTTTATCTCTCTCCTCAAGCTGAGAGTTCATAACAATCAGGTCGTTTGTCAGACTAATATGTCAAGTGGAGAGGAAAACAAGGCCTAAGAGAACCAGAGGCTGTTCCCAGTAGTAGTTCTATCAAGAAAGTCAACAAAGAAACACCTCAAGTATTGATTTGGCACCTGAACAGGCCACTCGGAAATTCCTTGATGACAATTTCATTTCAATTTACTGAAGTTCAAGGTTCTTAAGGAAACAAGACATGTAATGATATGCACTGAAGTTATGGGAATAGAGAAAATGTAGCTAGCTAATTGTTAATCATTAGAAATTAGAAAACGGAATCCAATATACCCTCCTCTCATTAGCCATAACGAGTATGGAACTAGTTCATATATGTTAGGCCACTGAAATCCTCTCATAATAATGAGAGTGAACCTATACTTAAAAAACACATCACGAAGGTCACATGGATTTATAGTTGGATAACTACAAACAGGATGAAATCATTATCCTCCTACCTTCAGGCACACAACCAAGTTGTTAGTCATCCGATGACATATAAGAATAGCTGTGTGTTGAAATAGATAACAGCGTGAGTTGGAGAGATTGTTGCTACATGATAACAAATCAGCAGGATCATACATCACTGAAGTCTATAAGAAACTCTTTTGGGTTTTAATTTTATAGTAATTTTGATTTTATTCTAATTAACTAGCCACAATCGAACTGTATTCTACTGTTGTGTACTTTTATTCTTCTTAAATTCTCTTATCTAGGTATTCTGGCTACTTAAAGCAGTTATGAAATGACTATTATGTAAAAAATCTTTGCACATTTATTGTAAAAGTATGCATTTTGACACTATATAATTACTCAAAAATTGCATACAGAATTTCTGATATCTAATATTCATTTTTGTAACTTTCCATAATGCGACAACAATATTTTGATGTTGTACAACATATACAGTGACTCAAAGGTTGCAATGTATCCAATCTTGCAACATTTAAATCCTTGAATCTCAAAAACACAATTCAGTTGCAAAAAGATATTCAAACAAAAAGCATTTGACAAATTATAGAATATATGACCAATACCTCTAGGGAAATTACAGCATCATATTGCTTTTGTTCTTCAACCAGCTTTTCTGCACAGATAAAGTTGATCAGTAATGTAAGTAGAAAGACAGATGAGAACAGAGGCCTTCTACAAGCAAGTATTTAGCTAATAATTTTACGTAGTCCCCAGATCACCAAGCCACATCCAATGCCACTAATGCTATTATATTGATCAAGAATACAACATCCAACTTCCAGTCTAGTAGTAAAACTAAAGGGCTTCGAATCTAAAGTTCTCATGTTGCAATTCTGAAGCTTGAGGCACACCCTACACCCCATGCATTATTTGTGGGCCATTTAGCAACAATACCTCTATCAGGAAAATATATGGATACGTAACATGCTCGTCTTGTTTAAATGTAATGACAAATATAAGTATGAAAATCAAATTAGAAGTTTTCGTGAAACTTCATTACACAATCAAGATGGGTGGGAAATTGAATAACCTCAGGTTTATCAAAGAAAACACCTAGGTTTATTACACAAAACATCTCTTTATTAGTTTCAATTCAATTCATACCTCAAAACACACCCTGATAAAATAGACATATGCTGATTTATAAACAACCAGGCTAGAAAGACAAATAAAATAAACAATAAACGTTTAACCGAATCGATAAGACTGAAATTATCAATAAAATCACGTTCGCGATCGTGGTGTCACAATATCAAAGTATCACAAATGAAATTTTATATATTGCGATTGTTGCAGAGTGATTTTCTTTTTCTTTTTTCACAACTTTTGCAAGAAGAATTTTAAAAATCAACTAATATTCATAACTACATTCATGTAAGTGTAAATAACGAGTATTAAAATATTATTATAAAATTTTAAATTACAAAGTAAATAAATTTTAAAAACTTAAAGCTACAAAAATACAATATTATAATATATTAATAATCAACAAAATATCGAATATTTTCTTAAATCGGATAATCTAATAAAAAATCGAATATCTTAAATGTCGGTTATTCTTTTAACTAAAATTGGATCGAATTTTTTTGGATACCAAATCGAATTTTTGAATCCTAGATTTCTTGCATGACCCTACCATCCATATCGAGATGGCACTATCATGAAATCTCTACCATAATATATGCACCGGTGGAAGTAAAAATTGTTCCAAGAATTTTACCTACAATATAAATTATTATAAGAAATTTGTTGATATGATATAACCATCTTAGAAGAATATATAACTAAATACATACCAATATGTAATGATGGTCGTTCATCGAGAAACAAACAATAACTTCAGTTTCAAGACTCCACGTATCATGTTGTACCACTAATGATAGGAATGAAATTCTAGATTGTCTAGACATGCATATAAATAGTACTAACATGACTAATATTTGACATTTCCATAAGTATGTTATTAGAGCAAACCCCTCCAAGTAAGCAATAATGTCAAGAAGTTCATCAAATGTTGTATATAGCAACGCCCTTTCATACAACTCCCATTTTATCCACATCTCGTGATATAACTATACAAATCGGAACCCACTAGTTCCCATCTCCAAGTATACAATATGCCAATAATCTAAAGCCGGAATACTCCTAACACACTATAACAACTATTAATAGATAGTATTATATGCCAATTTAATTAACTGATAAAGGAAAATTTGTAACTAGTCCAATGACGTATAAGACGTACGTGCTGATTGTTGTCTTAGAGCCCGACCTCGCCCACAATCTTGACCAAGCCTTAACTTAGACATGACCTAACTCAACCTTAAATTGATCACAAATGACTTGAATACATTTAATCTACATACTCCCAACTTAAAGGATCCCTTATAGTTAAGTTTTACCTTGAACAAACCTTACGTTGTCGTACATGAGGCTTGGTATTCTCTGAAGATTGACAATATTAAATATTTCTCTAGTCTGCTAATTATATATAGTAGGTGGTTAGCGAAGAACAACTTCTATAGAAACATGGAGTAAATGAGGTGTTGTCTTGGTTGATTCTTATGGTATTGGTGGACTAATTGGGCCATCTATATCAAATTTCTTCCAAAAGAAGATGAATAGATAACAAAAGAATAGTAATAAAATTATGAACATTAGTATTGATTTCATGAGTATATGGTCTCCCTTGTATACGACGCATGTAACATCCACAAAACACTTTATTGCTGCCTAAATTATTATTATTTTTTGCATTATTTGTTGATCAACTCCAATGCAAACGATGATACATAACCGTGCACTCATAGCATAGTGAGGAAAATTCGACCGTTGTCTCTCAAGTTATCCTCAAATGTTGCAAGTCTAATAATGAGTAAATTTGTGGTGAAATGATATTGAAGGTGCCTATTGATGTCTCCAAGAACCTCTTCAATGTTCCATAAATACCATAAACCTTAGTGCAAAAAATTAAAATTTTATAAAATTTTATGAGTACAAAGCTTATGGCATTGTAAACAATATATTTCGTACCTGTTTGTATGTACCCTAACAGAATATAAGACTTTATTAGACCAAACAAAAATGATTTTTTCTTCGTATGAATCCAACCAAACCGTCTTTAGATGAGAAAACACGCTAAGCATGTTTTTGTACTCCGTCTCCGGTGAGGAGAGTCATTCTTCATATGTTCCTTCATCTTTGGCATCTTTCACATTTTTCCATTGGTAAAAAACCCAAGTATGAACTCTTCACTGCGAACTTTCTTGCATTTTTCTTCTACACTATTTTTTACATAGAATATATACAATAAATATATTTTTAGCTGGGAAAAACATGTTCTACAACTTACATTAGCCCAAGTTCTCGGTCCATAAGTTCTTACTTGGTGAGAATGGCAATTGAAAGCATTGCATTATCCACCAAGGTTTCCAACTTCTCAAGTACCCAAGTATATTTTTTTTCTTCCTTCTCAGATGATACGTGAGCAAACACAATATAGAAATTTAATTGCGTTGGTGTTAATCCAACAATCCTTAGTAAAGACATCCCATACCAATTTACCTTATACATTTAATCCATTGCACAAAAAATAAAAACAAGGTGAGCAAATAGAAGTTCACTTAAGCAATCTGATTTTAGCTCACTTCAATACCACTGTAAATAATGACTCTCAACTAATATACTCCCGACATGTTGTAAGGTTGTTTAACCATTTCTTTCTATCTAATCTTCAGTTGAATATTATAAATGGTCTTATCATGCTAACATTTTCTACAAATTCTTTCTGAAGAAACAACATGATGTTTAGTGGCTTGACACGGCTTTTGGAAAGTTCATCAACAAAGTTTATTTCTTCTTCTTTCAAATTCTCTACAAAAGCATGTCCTTCAAGAATATTTGACAAACCATGGTTGTGTTTCATTATCAACCACTACATGTCATCCTCCAACTTTATTTTCGACACCAAAAAATCACATCTTCGAACTTTCTTTCGCATAATATCTCCAACAAGACCTCTGTGCCCCTTTTTTTGCATCTAATTGACTCCCTTGCCATTTCCTTTCCTTGAAGTTTTTATAATTAAAACCATATTACAACTTTTCCAATATCGTGAATCCATGCTACAAACTTGTCACGATTAGAAAATACTTAATCTGCATGAATCCTAAACCCACCATTTAAATCTAGTCATGCAGTGGCAAAGGAGAGCATGAAAGTTGCTCGAAAATGAGGATGGTAGCGAAATCATAGTTATAGCTCTTGCAACACCCATTCATACATTCTCTCTTGCAAAAATTAAAACATTAAATCAGTTAGCACTTGCTGAGATTAGAAGTCATTAATGGTAAAAGCAGAGAGATTACTATTGAGCAAAAGAATATGAGATCTCTCATGAGAAGGATGATTATAATGTGCCTATTAAAATAGGAATATGAGATATGGGGTTTGGGGTGTTTTAATGCCACATTGACAATCGTAACCTTAGAATAGCAAGAAAAGCAACGATGGAAAGGTAAGGATGGTTTGCAAGAGTGGCTCACACTAGGAGCTATGTGACTACCTCGTGTTTTGAACTACATGATGTGTCAACTGCTCACATTAGCCCTAGGGGACTGCATGAATATCTGACATTGGCAAGAAAAGCAATGTGGGAAAGGTGAGGATGGTGTGTGAGAGTGGCTCGCATTGGGAGATGCATGTCGCATGACTACCACCCGTTGTGCACAGCATGCCGCATGAGTCCTTCAAGCCTGCATGAATCTCACACGTTGAAGCTTTCTAGCTACATAAGATTCTCACATTGGTCGTACAAGCTTGCATGACACTCTCATGTTAACTCTCTAAAACTACATGCAATTCTCCCCTTTCCATGCCACTAATGTGCGAAAACAAAACGAATGCCTATGTCACCATCGAGATTGAAATTGATATCCAATAAATTCCCAACTAACTCGTCTTGGCCATGGACTATTTCATAGCTACAAGCATCTTTTCCTTCTTCATCTTCATAGTTTTGAGGCTCCATTTTTGTGTGAAAGGAAAGAAGGAGAAGTGAAGCAATAACCGAGCGAAAGGGGATAAGGAGTACGGGCATGGGCGGTTCTATAAAATAAGGAATGGTAAATTAGTTAAATTAAAAGTGATTGCTTTTCATATAGTAAAGCTATGTTTTATATATAACAAGATCCAAAATAAAAAGGATTGATTTAGTTAACTAATCAAACCAGTCTAGTTGTCAATGAGTACATTTACTGGTTCAATTCTAACCAAAGTCCACCAAACTAAATGTTAACCCATGCTTTCTGGCCCCCTCTATATTAGGGTGTTATAGATGTAAAAAGCTACAACTAAGTTAGAACTAGTCCCTTGTTCGAAGCTTCTTATCAAAAGTAACTATCCAAGATAATTACTTATTTCGAAAACATTTTTATTAGAATGAAAAAAGTAACCTTAAAGCTAGGGGCTAAAACATCATTAATAAATAAAAAACAAAAGGAAACTTTTCTGCATGCACTCCTTAAGTACAATTATGGCATTTTGCTTAACTTTTATGCCATAATCAACTGTAGTTAATTTACCTCCTTTTCTGTCCCTTCACTCCATTTTTGTGCCCAAAAATTACAAAAAAAAAAAAAAAAAAACTGGCCAGGCCCCCATCTAATGCGGGCGCCAGAAACTGAGCCATGCTAGCCAAAAGGAGCCATTTTTTAGCCACCTGAAATCTGTCGCTTGAATATGGCTTTTTGCATGGCTAAATGGCTCACAATTTACTTCATTAATTTTATCCAAATTAAAGGATTTTTGGGTCGTCTTTTTTGGAAGATTAATAAGTAAATTATGCCTATCTATGTAGGATGCTCTTACATCAAGATCTGTCAAGGAGTTTTAGCTTCTGAAACAAGCAAATATTACCTGCACAATACCTAGAGTGAATTTTATCAAAGCAAGAGGAACTGGACTCATCCAGGAGCAAAAGAAAACAAAACAAACCCCCAAACGCAAGAGCTAATGCAGTGTTATTCTTACCATGCCTAAATATGCTAGCCTTGATTTTTCAGTTAGCTTAGCAGCAGATAAGTAGCAGAATAAAAAAGAACCATTTCAATTGTGCATAACAATTACTCCACACAGAAAACTTGTCTATAAGAAAGTTCTTACCTGCTTCCACCACATGATTTAAGAATATTATCTATCATCAAGTTCTAAAATGGATAGCAAGCAGGTATTTGTTGATAGAAGTTATCCGTGGTGAAAGACGGTGTTCTGTTTTCCCACAAAGGATTGCCAATATGACCTTTTGAAGCCCCCAAAGCAGCTCTACTACTATGGGTTATACTGTAGAGACCTCTAAGTATACCAGCTGTGATACAATATTACAGACAACTAGCACCAGCAATATATTGTGAGAACCAACCTCTGAATTCAGCTCTCCACCAGTCAAATATAATATAATGGCCATCATTCAGATAAAATTTTCATGCTGCTTACAAAACAAATAATAGCAACACATGTTTTTAAAACCTAATTAGACCAACTAAAGGGATATAAAAAATAAAAATAAAAATAAAAAGGAAGAAGAAGAAGAAGAAGAAAAGGAAACAAAGAAGGATTATGTAAATTGTAATATCATAACTGCATTTGAAATGTAGTTAACAGTTATCATTCATATACTATTTTCAAAAAACAATTATGAGCATTACACTACAAACTATAATACCACACATTTTGACACCCTAATTAGAACGAAGAGATACAGCCAAATGGCAAACAGATAAAGGTTTGCAAACTGTAGAATCAAGTTAGCTTTCAAAATGTGGTAACTGATTTGATGTCGATTGAAGAAAAGGCATGAGTCTCTAATTCATTAAGTAAAATCACATTCGAAAATGAACCCAGCAAGGGATTGTTAAACAATGAAATTCTAACTTGTTGCTCAATCTATAAATGGCTAAGTTGTAAGCCTGCACTACAATTCCCCTTAGTCATGTTTTTACAATATGAGGAAACATGGCATCATAGCTGTGTACAGCAGTATTAGAATTTGGGTGAACATTATTCGCCTACTATAGTCGGAGATATCATTCCTATGTCCTGTCCCTTGCTTCTTCTAAATGATTAATCTGTACAGAAGTATTATATGGTCTTCACAAATAACCTTCTAAACATCCTAGGTCAGAATTTATTTAGGGAAAAAAAAAATATATATATATATATATCTTGGAGGATATTGTATTTGAATGAGTTGTGGTCTAATATTTTGGTAGTTTATTCAGTTGTTCATCTAGCTCTTTTAGCCGCTCTTTCATTATTATTTTGCAGATCTCAAGCATATAGTATATGAATGGATGGGGTCAAGAGCAAAGAGCAGAAGCATCACGTCATCAGATATTGTAGTAGTGTGAACATAATGTTATGCCATTTTTTGAAATGGAGAGGCTTGCTTGAAGTCATTGTAGAGGTGTAAGCATGCTATGATGCAATTCACTCTACATCTGTACATACGTAACCATGCACTAGTTGAGATTTTTCCTCTATAACCCATATTAGTCTTTTGCATCTTGTAAGTATTGGGATTCAAGCCCGCTTGCATGAGTTAAGGAGGACCTAAAATAGAGAACAACGAAGATAACAAAAGTGTTTGTTCAATTGAGGGATTTAGGTAATAAGATTAATTGGTTATTATGGTCCCTAAATGAAAGTATTTAATTAGTCCATAACATAAAACCCAATCAATTAAGTTTTAATTAACATTTGATGACCATAATTGGTCGGTTTTATCCATTATCTTTTTCCTTAGGCCGATGTCACCTCTTAGTTGGTTCTAGGTTCATTTCTTAGCCTACATAAAGGCCTCTTAGTTGCTATGCATAATACAACCCAGTTGTGGAAGAAATGCCTGGAACTCAGAATCCAGGCAAAAAGAATGCTCCAGGGGAGGACCACATGCCTCAACAGAAGACCACTAAGGCCATGGTGTCCAACCCTCCTGTAGCACAGCAAGAGGGGGATTTGGAGAAGCCTATGCAACAGGAGGATGTGGATGTTAGTGGGTGGCAGCAGGTGATTACCAAAGCTGCGAGAAGGAAAAGGAGGATGCCAACCTATAAGCAGATCAAAAGGGGTCCCATGAGAAGGCTATCTAGGCCTGGGAAAATCTCATGAATCTGCTCATCTAGAATTTAAGGGGAGTGAGCTCTCCCCTGAAACAAAAAGCTCTGGGGGCTTTGTACAAAGAATATGATTGTTCTATTGTTGGTATTCTGGAATCCAAATTGGATAAACAGAAATTATTGCTCATGGTGGATAAGTTCTTCAAGGGATGGAAGCACCATGAGAATTTCTGCCACCATCCTAATGGAAGAATTATCCTCCTTTGGAACCCAAACCTCATTAAGTTCCAGCTCAAGGAGGTATCACCCCAATCTATTACTGGTTCAGTGGAGGATATCAAATCAGGACTCAACATAACCCTAACTGTGGTATATGGCCTGTATACCATTAAGGACAGAAAGATTTTATGGGAGACTTTGGCAATGTTAGCCAGATCTATGAAGGGGCCCTGGTTAGTTGGAGGGGATTTTAATTGTCCCCTTAATTCTGCTGATAGAAGTGGCTCTAGACCCATCACAGATTATGAGACTGCAGACTTCAAAAAATGCTGCTTGGTGGCTCAGCTAACTGATCTTCCTGCAACAGGCTGCTTTCACACTTTCCTTGGCCACAAGGTGAAGTGCAAATTGGACAGAGCCATGATAAATGCTGAGGGGCTTGCTGCTGGCCATCTTATCACTGCAAAGTTTTTGCCACCAGGGAGCACTTCTGACCATTCTCCATGCATCATTAACTGTGGGATGCAACCGAAAAGACAGAAACCTTTTCAGTTTTACAATATGTGGAGCATCCACCCCAGGTTTAAGGACGTAGTCTGCAAAAACTGGAGGTTCTCCTTCTGTGGTACTCACCAATTCAATTTTTGCATGAAGCTTTCCTTGCTGAAACATGATTTAAAAAGGTTGAATAAATATGAGTTTGATCATATTATTGCTAGAGCTAACCTTGCAGAAAATCAACTCAAGGCAGCTCAAGAATTTGTCATGGCCCAACCCTCTTTGAAGAACCTGGAGACTCTTGAAGCACTAAGGAGGAAGGCCTGTTTTTTGAAGAGAGCCGCAGACAGTTTTGTTTCTCAGATCAATAGAAACAAATTTATGTTCAACATGGATCAAAACTCCAAGTTCTTCTTTGATATGCTCAAAGCCAGGCAGGCTAAGAGCAGAATTATCCAGATTCGGAAGGAAGATGGACAGCCCACCCATTCTGATCAGGAGATGGAAGAGGAATTTCTGGACTTCTACCAGAACCTCCTGGGGAAGAAGATACAATATACAGAGATGGACAGCACAATTATATCCACAGGACACACTATCACAGAAGAGCACACTCAAGCACTTATGAGGCCAGTCACTACTGCAGAGATTAAAAAGGTCCTCTTCTCCCTGGGTGACTCAAAAGCTCCTGGCCCTGATGGATATTCAGCTAAATTCTTCAAGGAAGCTTGGGAAATTATTGGGGAAGAGTTCTGTGCTGCTGTAATGGAGTTCTTCACTTCTAGAAGACTCTTGAAGAGGGTCAATCATGCAAACCTAGTATTGATCCCCAAACATGGCCAGGCATCCTCTGTCAATGAGTTCAGACCTATAGCCTGCTGCAACACCATGTACAAGGTCATTGCTAAACTCTTAGCAAACAGAATTGCTCAGTGCTTGGACGACATAATTAGCCCAGAACAAGGAGCCTTTGTCAAAGGGAGAGTGATGTCAGAGAACATTCTGCTTGTTCAAGAGCTTTTGAAGGAGTACTCGAGGAAAAGAACTACCCCAAAATGTATGCTCAAGATAGATATCAGAAAAGCCTATGATACTCTCTCTTGGAGCTTTCTTAACGACCTCCTCAAAGCCTACAAATTCCCACCAGAGTTTACAGAATTGGTGATGGAGTGTGTCTCTACCACCAGCTTTTCTCTGAAACTAAATGGCAATTTGTTTGGTTTCTTCAAGGGTGCAAGAGGGCTTAGGCAAGGAGACCCACTGTCCCCTTACCTGTTTGTTCTATGCATGGAGTATTTCAGCAGGCATCTCAAGCAGCTTGCACAGGGGCAGGGGTTTTCCTACCATTCCAAATGCAGGAAGCTGAACCTGCTGCATCTAGCCTTTGCAGATGACCTGATTTTGTTCAGCAGGGGTGACTCTACTTCAGTTCAGACTCTGTTACAGGGCCTTGAAGATTTTAGCAGGTGTTCTGGCCTTTCTGTGAACCCTGATAAATCTCAAATTTTCATGGCTGGAGTAAAGGACCAGCCACAGCAGGAGATTTTAGCACTTACAAAAATGCAAAGGGGCAGCTTCCCTTTCAGATATCTAGGGGTCCCCCTGAACCCCTGTAAATTGAGGCCCATGGATTATGAGAACCTTATTAATTCTCTATGTGAGCAGCTGAAGTTATGGAATGCAAATTCTCTTTCCTTTGCAGGTAGGCTGGAAATCCTGAACTCTGTGACGCAAGGCCTATTGGGTTTCTGGCTATCCATTTTTGCTGTTCCTAAGCTTGTGCTACATAGAATCATCACTCTCTGCAGGAATTTTTTATGGCAAGGAAAACCTCCTCCTGTCGCATGGTCTAAGCTATGTCAACCTAAACAGGAAGGAGGGCTGGGTATTAGAGATCTGCATGCTTGGAATTCAGCTTTTCTTTGCAAATACATTTGGTTCCTACAAGATGAGAAGATCACACTGTGGACCAAGTGGATTCATGTTCATTATCTAAAAAATGGGAATATGGCTTCTTTCAACCCAAGCCACAACACATCCCATTTTATGAGAAAAATTAGCAACCTATTTGACCGGCTGGCCCACTTACAGGGATCTAAGGAAAGAGCTACAGCCTTGTTGAAGTCTTGGGTGACCCTGGATGGTTTTTCAACATCCCTGGCATATAATTTTTTCAGAGATAAAGCACCTAAATGGAAACCTCACAGGGCTGTTTGGTTGCAGAACAGAACCAAAAGATATGCCTTCTTCCTCTGGTTAACTCTCATGAAAAGAATGTATACCAGGGACAGACTCAAGTTTGCTGATGGCCCTAAGGAATGTACTTTATGCCAACAGAAGACAGAGACCCATGAACACTTATTTTTTGAATGTGAAGTATCCAACAGGGTGTGGAAACCGCTTAGAACTTGGCTGGGCATTTCAAGAGGGTCTACCACAGTTTTCAATGCCATGAGGATCATCCAGAGGAATTCCCATAGGCAACATATAATCTGGAAGGCTAGAGCTCTCACTTTGGCTGCTGCTGTGTATTTCATCTGGAGGAGTAGGAATGACATTTTGTTTCACTCTAAAACCTTTGACCATACTAGTATTTTTGTACAGGTCCAGAAATATGTTTATAGCTCTCTATTTTTTGAAAGAAAACTCAGGGATGGCCTAAAAGATAGCTTGTTTGCCTATTGCCCTAGGGTGTAGCATATTTCTGTAAGCTAAGGACCTTGTTGGTATGGAGATCTTTGTTGTCAAAATGATCATGTTGTAAACCAGGGTATGCCCTGTGTACTTGTACAGAATGTTCATATGATATAAAATTTACCTCACTTACCGAATAATACAACCCAGGGATGAGAGATAAAAATTGGGAGAGAAGTCTTATGGTTCTAGATTTGGAATATATTAATTGTGAATAGAGATTCTTAATTAAGTGGATTAATCGATAGGGTGTTATTGATTAATAGTAGTGTAGAAAAACATAGGATTGAGTGTTTTTATTCTTGTAGGATAGTAATAAAAATTCAAGTTTAGAAAATTGCTCTTATACCTTGATTTGTTTATGTTTTGTATAGTTCATTTTCTTCTTGGTTTTGGGTTATTGTCTATAGATAGGTCGTGCAAACATATATGGGACTTGGTTTATTATATCCGAAGCGTTCTCAGGACATACTCAAAACTGACATTCATTGCAAAATTTCCCCATTAGCAAAGCCTTGAACAAGTACCGCATGGTGGCCTTCTAGTACAAGGGTAATTGGATGGAAAACATATCCACGTATTTTACGTCTATATAATATATTTTGATATGAGAATAACTTTTTTGGGGAAATACCCATTTTATCTAAAATGCACATTTCTTGAAAAATAATATATTCCAATTCAAATGGACTAAAAAAGAAATGTAACTTACGGGTATCTTTTTCACTCCTATTTCCCCAATACCATGTAATGCCTCTAAATACCCTACCCCAACTTGGCATGTGATTCAAACATGCTTCTATCTACACTCCACCTCATTGTAGGGCATCAAGTCTTAGCCCTGCAGCCCATAGGAAAGTAGGTCAACGTCCAAGTGGGTATACCTCTTTTCGTAAGTTCCTAGGCCTAGAAGTATTAGCTAGTGATTAAATATCTATTTATCATTATCTTTCATTATCTACCTTTGTCCCATAGGAATGAGTTTATCTTTTAATTATTATAATTATATTGCTTTGTTTCTTTTGGTCTAGCATACATGTACTTCATTTATTTAGAGTGTCTGAATAACATTATATGTGAGCTTTATGTGAAATAGGGAGCTAGAATAGCTTACATCAGCATGATAGTCATGGAGCCAAATTTAGCTTTCCCAAAGATCCAATTTTCATCCAAAAAGCATCCAATCACAATCACCAACCACAAACCCTAACCCTAGCCACAAGCAATAAAATCGCAGTCGCGGTCGCGATTGCGGTTGCGGTCGCGGTATTGCAGTATCGGAGCATCGCGAACGATATTTTATATGTCGCGATCGTCGCGGTGTGATTTTTTATTTTTTTTTTCACAATAAATATTAGCAAATACCAGTAAATATCGGCAAATATTGGTAAATATTGGTAAAATATCGGAAAATATCGGTCGATAACCGATATATTGCCGATAAATATGTGAAATTCTAAATCCATCGCGTATCGGCTAACCCAAAATCCGATAAATATCTGCCGATATAGCGTATCGAGACCGATATTTAATTGTATGCCTAGCCACCACTACTTCACTAATACTTAACCAATCTCTATAGTGACACCAACCCACCGCTAACAACCAACAACGCAACACAAAGACCCAAACGTCAACTCATGACCAATAAACATGTAATCATCTTTACATGGTTTGTCTAAATCTAATATCATCCCACACCAAACTTGTACCACCAACCACTACCTAAAAGACTAAAACTTAGATAGAATCAACACATTAACCCACTAGTTGATCACTACTCATTGCAAGCTATTCGCTCCACTATTTCACGAAGTGGAGGTCACGAGTTATAATGCACACCAATCATCATCCTCATCCTCATCCTCATCGTGCAATCCTCTCGACGCATAGTCCAAGCTAATTAGCTACACTATCAGTTTTCCTTTCTAGTTGAAAAAGGAGGCATTAAGAATGATTCTCGAGGCTATAAGTCATTCTTTATTTTTTTAGTTGATTTAGGTTATGTTTAAAAGGCAAAGGGTTTTGTTATTTTATTATTGTATTACACAAACGAATACTTTTAGGCTCTCTAGGAGAAATTGGACAATTCTATTAGCAAAGCTTGGGTTTTTTTTCAGCAAATAGATGAGATGGATAAAAAGATTAAGGATTGTTGGCGCTCTTAGCAAGTCAACTAAGAAAAAAGGTCCTAAAGAATCTAGAGCACTTGCTCTTTTAGCTTCTTCTCAATAGTTTCCATTCACAACACTCCAATTCTAGCTCCACATCCCCAACATAGTTACGATGTGAAGATTGTTCTTTAAATGTTTGACAGAAAGGAAGATATGGATAAACTTTTCAAGTGGTTTAATATAATCGGGGATATTTGTGTCCTAGCGAAAAGTTCCGGATGAGCAAAAAGTTCTAATGATTGACACTTGTTTTACCGGATATGCTAGTATGTGGGAGAGCAAGTTGAACTACAATCACCTATTCCAATGCTAGTTGTGCAGCAATCACGGCGGCTAATGTTTGATGAATTCACTATTATCAAATATGAGAAGGAATTTTAGTAATCTGTCCATGGAGAGTTAAGATGTCAAGACATACACCCGGACAGTTTAGAAACTTGCTATGAGATACACTTTTGAGAAAAATTCTAGTTCAAGCAAGTTATTAGACACATTGGATATCTTTGTGAAGACTTTCAGTTTGAGCATAAGAGTAGAAGCCTTTGCTCCGTTGATCATGCAGCCCGATTTGCCAAAGAAGGCTAATTTTTGTAGTAGTCTATTAAAAGGTATTTTGCTTGCCTTCTACTGAAGACTAATTCCTTTTCTAAGCCCAATGGTCCTAAGTTGATGAGGTGCTCTATTTACAACCTAATCATATTCATTGAAATTTTCCCAACTGTAATAAGATTGATATAGTTTTAAGTCCTCAAAGAACAGAGTACAAACAAAACCTCATGCCCGTCATACAGTTGACCAAGCAATTGGTGATGCAGTTGTGGATCCTTACAAGTATTCCATAGATGATGAGGACAATGTCGACATGGATCATCCTTGCACTTTCTTGATTTGAAGTTGAAGGTCAAACTTTTTGAAAGTGGGGAAGAATGATGCAATTTACATTCGACCTTTTTGTAGGACTAGTAGACTTATCCATAACTATTCTTTGTATGCCCATTAGAAAGCAGACATATGTTCACATGGATTAATCTCTTTCCGTAGGTCCAGTAGATCTAAAAGTATTAGCTAGCTATTAGATATCTATTTAGCATTATCTTTCAATATTTAGCTTTGTTAATTAGGATTAGATTTATCATTTAATCATTCAAAGTTTATCTTTTTGAGTCACTCAGCCTATACATAGGCACCTATGTACTTTAATTATTTACAGTTGAATAATAAAAAATGTTGATTGTCTGAAACCAGAGGCTATAGTAGCCTTGTATCAAAACACAATCCACAACTAACCACACTCAGATTTTGATGTTCCAGTACCTTGCTATCCTCAATTTCGAGTCCAGTTGTAATAAAACGAAAAAGTATAAGATTCAAACAGAAGAAAAAAGCTAAGCAAGAATGTCCAAGAAATAGCTGTATGATATGATTAAAAACGGTTATTAGCCTACAGACATAAATGAGATTGGCATGTACCAGCTGTAGTGCAACAATATTCAATAGTTGATGTTGCTGGATCCAATTCCTGTGCACATTTGCGACAAATATAGGTAAGTCAAAGTGATAAATATCAAGAGAAAATACTTTTATGGCATCAATCTTTAGAACAAACAGAAAATAACATGTACTTAGCAAAAACAAAGAGTACAGTAATTCACAGTAGGCGTTCGAACTTGCAGCAGCAAATACTGTACGTATCCTAATTCACACTGTGTACCCATCCCACAGTACCACACATACTTATACAGAATCCAAGAAGGTAAGGTGAAAGGTGAAAATAAACTATCCAGTCAACATCAAGGATAGCAACAAAGAAAAAACAGTGAAGTGGAAAATGGATCTTACTTTTATTTAGGCCTTCACTGATACAATTAATCAAACAAGCATCTTCATAATAAAAAAACCAACAATCATTTTCATCTATAAAATGCCACAGAAGACACAAGATGATACATTCTGCACCTCTCTGCCTTCTTATCTGAAAAGGCTTATCTAGCAAAAAATTACACTGGGCTACTGAGAAATTCAGTCTACAAAGCATAGCTTCAAGAATCAGGAAAAGCTGATCTATATAGTATCCATCTAGAATCAAGTGACAACTAGATCATTAACTTTTCACCATGTTTCACTAACCTTCTTCTCAAAAGGAGAGAAGCATATGCAGCAACATAAAAACAAACAAGCAGATAAATGCAATCTACCAGATAAGAGAGAGAGAGGGTCAATGACAACTACACATCATTAACTCTAACAAGTATAAAGACGTACAGCGTGAAGACGCGCAATTTTGATATTCTTCTCCACTGCGTCAATTCCTGTCACAGATGCTCCCATCCGAGCCAAGGGCTGAAGAAGGAAACTGTGGAAGAGTTATACAGTGACAAAGATCCCTTGGAAGTTATGGAAGAAAAAATGCACTCAACAAAACACGACAGCAAGGACACATCGATGAGATAGGCCACCAAAAAATTCACGAGTATGACATGAGAGCACTACGTATTCATGAAACCAGCCCTCTTCTTGTGCATTCAAATGTACAATAAATGACATTTGTTACACATCATATACCTCATATCAATATCAGATATATGCCCACCCACCTGCTCAGAGATAATTGAGAGACAAACAGACTGCATGTATAAACAGGCACTGTTCCTCCCCAGTAACACCAGACACATTAGTAAGGCACAACGCCATTACTGTGTCAATGAATATAATTCACCACAAGGCAATGTCTCTCATCCCCAATCACCCATCCATGTCAATAATACATAAGCTTCATCTTTCTTATTAGACAACAAACAAATCATCTGAATGGAATTGACACTATAAAGGGTGTGAAATTAGGGAGGCAGTAATTTCACCTTGTAACAAAAATATGGATCTTGCAACTTCAATCTCTTCTACAGTTCTACCTTAAACTCAAAGGCTTTTTTTCTTTTCTTTTCAGATTTTTACTGGGCTTGGACAAAAAGTGAAGCAGAGGCAGTCCATTAAAACAATAATTTCATCATAGCTAGTGTGTTGAAGACGGTACCTCTGACAATATTCCCCCTCCACAGCCAACATCCACAAATTTCAATCCTTCAAAGGGCCTAGCACTGTTTGGATCCTTTCTGAAACAGGCAAAGCAGAAAGAATGATGGAGCTTTTAGCTTTTCTGTAATCTGAATCAAAGACGCTAAAGAAAACAACCACCTTATATATATATATATATATATATATATATATATATAGAGAGAGAGAGAGAGAGAGAGAGGCAACATATTGGTCACTTCAATAAGGTTAATAAATGTGTGGGCAAATTAGGAAACAAAAATGTAAAATTTTACTAGAAATTGTTGGACATCATTTAAATTAAAGCAAAATAAACCTCTAAGACATCAATTATTTTAAATTAGATATGGTATGAAATTAAAATCACATTTTTTTCATTGGGGTCAAAAATAAATAATGCAGCTAATTACTTGAAGTGTGGTTTAATTTTTTTCTTTTTTATGTCTACTGTTTAATATAACCTTGGAACTTTTTGTGTGGTTTAATGTTGTGATGCTTAATATATCATTCATTTATCTAATTGAAAACCAACACTTTTTTCTGACCATTAACTTATAGCTTATTCCTGAGTTTCAATTTTTTATGCTGCTCAAATGGATAAACATGTTGCTTTTATAGGGTACACGAATCATGCAACATTGCTGCATGTAATCACATCCGGCCATACATGTTTTGGGGCCCTAGGCCAACATGCTAACTAAAGCCCTTGTAAAGTAATACAATTCTTATTAAAAAGCTAACTTTGACATTACAAAGAATATCTAAAACACTATGGTTGAATATTAACTATATAATAAAAAAAGAAAATGAAATTTTTAGGGAATTTGTATATTTCTAAAAAAAAAAGTATAGATTTTGATTTTTACTTTTTTATTAATTAACAAGACTAATACATTTAAATTCCCCACATTGCTCATTAAATATTACTTAATTAATTGATATTACCGTTTAATTACTACTTCATTTGTGAACCAATAAAGGACCAGTAACTTTATCGATTTTATTTCACAACATAAATGATTTTACAAAAAAAAAATGTCAAAAATTAAATGCTAAGTTACCTGTTTTATCCTTCCACATTTTTGGTGATTAATAATTAAGTTGGAGTATTAATTGGAGGAATAATTGTAATGTGCAGGTATAGAAGTGAATTTAGGTAGCATATCCAAAATTCTATAATTTCTTAATACGTACACCGGAACCTTAAATGCCCTCTATTGTGGAACGTGAGGGAGTAACTCTACCACTTTCCTGATATTTAAATTTAAAATGTTAATTTTCATTAATGTTTCCTAGTTAAGATAAAAGCATTATCCACATATTATAAATACAACTATAAAATTATTCATCACATTTTGAGAATTATATAAATTTTTATCTAGATAAAATATCTATGTAGGACAGTACATTCCACAAGATCATAAATTAACAATTATTAAAAAGCTAAAAAAAAGTATCAAAAAAGATTTAAAAAGCTGAATTTGACTAAGGAGATTTGAACTCAGCATTCCTTTCAACTACCATACACCATAGGCATTAAGCACCCAGAAAAAAGTGTTTGCATGCATACATAGTATTATTGTCTATCAAACGAAAGAAGAAAAAAATATTATTATGACACCCAACTGACTCGAACACGAGCAATGGATAAAAAACCAAGTGCCTATACCACTTAAGCGAATAATCTTCCAGCACTATAGCTGTATGTGTAAGTATATAGAAAGTAAATATTTGGGAGCTCTTTATTTTTAGGAGGCCTAGGCCTTCAGTTTTTAGGGCCCTAGGCCGAGGCCAACTTCAGCCAGTTGGACACTAATCTCAAAGATGGCCCAAAAAGTTATTGTGGGAAAAAAATGCTATGTTTATTATTATGTTGAATTTAATGGATAAGCATGGAATTAATGATTCCTCTAAATTTTAATTTTAATCATCTTCTCCCAAAATATAGTTAAAGTCATAATGTGTATAATTTATATTAGATTGATCTATATAAGAAAATTATGTTATGGTAACATATATAAGTAACTAGGCAAGTATTATGTGATAAATGTAATTTATTTATTTATTTTATTTTCAAAGTGTTACCAACTTTTCTGGATAAAGCTCACTAAGTACATGTCTGGCAACAATAAATTTGAATGAATGATTATAATTAAGATAATAGTAATAAGATATTGAATACAAAACTTAACCGAGACTTATATGAATATTTTCTTAAATGCAATCACTACCATGCACATATTAGTTTCTCATAGTACAAAAGATTTGATGGGTTTACAGTCTATTGTAATAAATGATTATAGTTACAAGAATATTATTAGTTTAGTAATAAATTATTGAATACTGAAATCAAGTTGCACTATATGAATCTGAATACAATTATTACAACGTACAAGTTATTTTCTAGGCAAAAATGATTCGGTTGATCTATAAATTAATTAGATTCTGATGAATGAATATAATTACAAGAAAAGTGAAAAACTTAGTAATAATTATTATAAACAAAGTTAATCCATTCTAATATAATTGATGTCCCAAATAAAATCACTACCATGTACAAATTATGATGTCATTTTGATGAGTCTATAATTTAATGTCAAATTTCGATAAATGATTATTCTTACGAGAATAGTAATAATTTGTTGAATACATAAATTATGCTGCAAACAAATTGTTTTCTAAGAGAAAAAAAGGATTCAGTGGACCTGAAGGATTTCACAAGAATAAAGTCTAAAAATTACATGTATTGTCAAGCAAATTCCTACTGAAACCACTAAGTATTTTAGTTTGGTATATATTGGAAGTTTATGATTACTTTATATATATGTGGTGTAAATTTGTTTTACACTTGTGATTTTTACCTCATTAAAATCTATACTACCTCCCCAAATGATTTTTTATTAGTTAGATATTGATAATTTACAATTATTATTATTTTGCATTTGGCATTATTGCACACATGATGAATTTTTTATTAGTTAGACATTTTTTTATCCGTATAAAGTACCCTGATGCAACCATTTATTTTGAGTTTGATCATGAAAATCATAAAATATGTGCATTATACAAGTAAAAAACACTAGCTTTAACTAATAGCATCCTGCAAAGCTGAGTTAATGATAGAGACTTCTAGAACTAGCCACTCTACGTCTTTGACAAGTAAAATGTGATCAGTTTCAAATATCATCATATGATTTGTAAATACCTCCAAAATATTTGCATGCACATAAGATAAGGGAATAGAACACATAAGAGGATGAGATGTCAACCTGAAATGATGGCAAAGTGTAGACCGAATGAATGCGAGCCTCGCAGGATTAAGAGCATGCAGGGGTTTGAATGGTCCTTCAGCATCCCACCTTGTCACCATTATTATTCAGATGATCATAATATATTACACCTCACGTTATGCAGTATATACTCCACTAATGCAGGACAGAGTAACTTCGCACCAACAGAAATATGGACAAAAACTTACTGGAGGAGGGGAAAGTAGAAGAGGTTAAAAAAGAAAAGAATAAAATACCATGCAAAGCAAAAGTATAACCCCCATGTTTCATTAGAAGGGCTAGTTGCAAACTGGTCAGTTTAAGATTACTACTCCCTCTGTATCAAAAATAAAGTCACTTTAACAATTTACACGTTTTTTAAAGAACTAATAAATATAGTCTTAAAATTTCAATTGCATCCTTCATCGAAATATAGCAAAGCATTTAATGCATGGATAATTATAAAAAAAAAATGAGGGTAAAAGCAGTGTTTGAAAAGGCACAGTTAGGGTGAAAAGGCACAGTTAGGGTGCGCCTAAGGTGCAAGGTGATGGCAGCTGGGGTGCGCATGTTTCAGAAAATCAAGCCAAACTGCGTGTATACCATGCAGTCAATAAGGGATGAGCAGTAGACATTTTTTGAAAAAGGGTTAAGCCTATTTATAGCTTTGATTGCATGGAAAAATATTCTGCAATCAATATGGGGATCGGGGAGAGCAATAGTTTTCGGAAAATCAAAAGTCTTCACCAACGAAAAGAATATAAAGAAGGCATTATGTTTAATCAAATGCAGACTATCTGGAAAAAAAATAAGAGCAAAGTTGAAGAAATGGATATTATTTTTGAGGATGACGATTTGAAGCAGAGGATCATTGTTGCCACTGCTGGAGTTGATGAAGAAAAGTTTAACCTAAGATCTGGAGGCCATAGGCTTGGTGAAAGTGGTGGCAGCAGCAGCAGTAACTCACAAAGATATATGCCTAGACAAGATATGCAGGAAGAAGAAGTGGAGGATGATGATGAAGGCTACGGATTAGAATCAGATGCAATGGAGGACAAAGATGCACAACGATGATTTTTGAGTAGCTTGCTAGTATTGGTAATATCATAGATTGCTATTTTTCTAAGTATTTTCTTGTCATAGTATACGTTTTTTTTTAATAAAAAAAACTTCAGTAATTTAATTATTTTTTAGCTTTTTCAAGTAATCGCCTAGGGGCGCCTCACCGCCCATACATGCTCAAGGATGGAATAGAGGGAAAATAAATTTTCACTTTTATGCAAACATGATGTCATGACTTGGGTCGAGACTTGCAGTAAGGTTCCATGGAGTTCTAGAATAATTAAAATGTTCTAGTGTAATCTAGATAAGTGTAAAGAGATGTACAAGATTCTACACTCATTTAGATGATTCTAGAAGGAAATTTCTCTGGATCATTCTATACTTGTATAGATAAGTATGGAGCATTTTAGAAACACTAAAGGAGTACTCTAGAAACCTTAGCAGCCTCATCTAGAAACCCTAATAGATTCTTCTAGAAAAATCTAGAAGGCTTATTGGGGCATTTTGAAAAGATCCATTAGGCCCATCTCTATAATCTTTCTGAGAGGGGAAGAGATGGAACTTCACTTGTAAATAGGGAAGGGTGGAATCATTTGAGAACCATCCACCAAAGTTGTATTTAGAGCTTCTCTCTCTATAATGCATATTATTTCTCTCTCTTAAGTTCTCTTATAAAAAGTTTGGAGTGGTGCTCTCAAAAGCGTCTTTTGCCTAAGTACACTAGAAGGAAAAATGTTGATGAGTGAGGAAAGACTAAGGGCACACATATTTTGGTTCAGTAAAGAAGTTGGTACATAACAATGCCCCGCTAAAATATGTAGTAAAATTTTTGCTCCATCAATACTGAGACGAGTTGTTGTCGGTGACCAGCAAACTCATACATTTTCAAATAACATGTCATCAAAACCAAAGTCGGAGGGCAGAAAATCCCAGCGAAGTAAACGACACACAATTCATATTGTAAGAAACAGAGAAATTAATCACAAGTTGCATCACATCGATGCATACTGTATCAAGTACATCTCAAATGTCTACACATAATCGAGTTACAGGTTCGGAATAGGGCAATATATCAAAGCATACTCTCCGAATGCTCGTCAACATGGCATTTACTTACAATTTTTTAGGTCATGTTACACAAACAGTTTAAACCAAAGGCCCGACATAAGACTTCCACGCACAAAAACCATCAAATTCAACAGGTAAGAAAATAATAATTAAGGTTCGCTTTACCAGGTGTCAGCAATTGCGGAGAATTTCGCGAGTTCAATCTCATTCAAAGAAGACCTAAATGAGTAGGCCTTAGGGGCATTATCATTAATATTCTCACTGCCCGGGAGTGAAGTTGATTCGGCCAAAGATGGGTCTTTCGAGAGAGTTTGAGGAGCATTTGAATAACATTGGAAAATTTGAGTACCGGTAACGGGAATCAGTTGAACAATTTCCCGGCGGGGAATTGGAAAAGGGGGGAGAAAATGGCGGTGATTGGCCCTGGTCCGAAAGCGATCTAGAAGAGCTCGGAAAGACATATTTTCCTTGTTGATGCAGAAATTTTAACAAGCACTAATGGAAAGTTCAGCTATGGGCTGAGTTTGGCAAAGAGATGTTCGGAGGGTTTTGGCGGATTCAGCTTAAATTGAGAGGATTGGCAATGGCAAGTTAAACAGCTAATTATGGTTTTAGGCAAGTCGCAGTTTGAATACTGGTGGTCGATAGTCCGTTTCTCTGGTGGTGCTGGTTGAGCTCGGTACCTGTTCTGATGTTGTGACTGGTACCGCTGATTGATTTCGGGATTGGTTTATTCCGAACGAGATTATCGCTGGTCGGTTTCGGCCGTGCTTAATTCCTTTGATTTTTCTGATGTGTTATTTTTTTATTTTTTTTACTTTGGTAAGTATGTTGCATTACCCTGAAAAAGGGATCTTATGATACGGACCCAAAGGGGTACTCTCCCGGGAAGAGTCCTAACTCCACCCAAAAGCTAGTTCAAGAGGTGAAGACTGACTCCCCTATATAAACTGTCCAAAGATTCCCTCAATAACCGATGTGGGAATCCCACATCACCCACCCCCTTTAGACTGCACGTCCTCGTGCTGCCTCTGTCGGCGATCGGCACGCAAGACTGCAGGAAGGTTTGACTGAGGATAGCTCTGATACCAGATG
This sequence comes from Tamarix chinensis, assembly GCA_030549775.1. Classification (NCBI taxonomy): domain Eukaryota; kingdom Viridiplantae; phylum Streptophyta; class Magnoliopsida; order Caryophyllales; family Tamaricaceae; genus Tamarix; species Tamarix chinensis. The sequence continues at coordinate 82,268,186 of CM060173.1, read as the reverse complement.
ATACGGACCCAAAGGGAGTACTCCCCCAGAGGGCCCCAGGGGTACTCCCCCGGGAAGAGCCCTAACTCCACCCAAAAGCTAGCTCAAGAGGTGAGGACTGACTCCCCTATATAAACTGTCCAAAGATTCCCTCAATAACCGATGTGGGAATCCCACATCACCCACCCCCTTTAGACTGCACGTCCTCGTGCTGCCTCTGTCGGCGATCGGCACGCAAGACTGCAGGAAGGTTTGACTGAGGATAGCTCTGATACCAGATGATACGGACCCAAAGGGGGTACTCCCCCAGAGGGCCCCAGGGGTACTCCCCTGGAAAGAGCCCTAACTCCACCCAAAAGGTAGCTCAAGAAGTGATGACTGACTCCCCTATATAAACTGCCCAAAGATCCCCTCAGTAACCGATGTGGGAATCCCACATCACCTTACATCCCAACTCTAGAATAATAAATGACATGCTAAATCACCTCTCATACTTGGCCCCAAATTTTAGATGTGTAAATGTCCTAGCTCTAGTAATTACAGTTGAAAATAAAATTTCTTCCAATTCACGTTGACAACTCTAAAAAATGTATTGATGAATTTCTCTTATAATAAATCGTATGCAAACAAATCTCGGTGTATAGAATTCTTAGTCCTTGATTGCCTCAATCTCAACTCACGTATATGCACTTCTCTAGTCCAGCCTTGTATCTCATCCCTTTTCCCTGACACCTATCTAATACGCCTCCAAATTATTTGAAAAAGGAGGCACGCCATGAACAAATATTTAACAGACTCTAATAAGTCATTACGAAATATACAAATTATAAACACATTTATCCCAAATAACACAGATTGTTCTTTGATGTGGAGGTGGTTTTGAAGAGCCAACCATAATGGTATATGGTGCCTCGGCGGTGTAATAGGGCACCACATCAGACCTGCCCACCACTCCTTTGGTTGCTTTGGCCTCAACTTCTCATAAGCCATTTGAATGTGTTATTATTAATATGTTACTAATCGAAGCAACTATTTAGAAAATAACTCAATTATTATATTAAAACATGTCGTGAATTACTGCTAATACCCTTCACGTAGTTTGTTTACTTGGTGCCTAGTTACTAAGTTGAGTTACCAACTTCTACTTAATTTACCTACCTGCAGCAGAATCTCAAGCTCGCCTGATTTAGTAGTGGAAGATACTCACGCCCGCTAGAACCTTCAATTATTGGCATTATAAAGGAAAAAAAGTTGAGATAAAATGAGGAATATACCCTTCATTTAATCTATTTATTCACACAACTCTCTCTCTCTCTCTCTCTCATCCCAAACCTCACCTCCATTTACAACTACCTCTATCTCACACAGTGAACAACTAAGACCAAGAGTAGCTTACTAATCAAGAATTCATCCTACCCCTAAGCACCGGGTTAGATGCATATAGAATCAAAGTTTAGTGAATTTATACAATATTGTGTCTACACAATACATACGTCTTAATTATTGTCATACACATACAATCACATGATAGTCATATAAGACATATTTGCATCATCCAAGGTTAGTAACGTGTTTTAATTTTCAAATACGTATTTGTTGTTGCAAATGTATTGTTTTCAAATGTTATGTGTTGCAACCATGGATGAGATCTATGTGTGTTGAGAGCAAGGGGGTTGCATAGTTGTAAGTTTGGAGCGAGAGATCTAAACGCAACTAAGCTCTACATGTGTGAGATCTAAACACTACTAAGCTTGCCTTATATGAGATGTATACGTTATCAATCTTATCTAGCATGAAATTTGAACGTTGAGTAGGGGGTTGTGCGTGAAATATAGCCTCAACTTGGATTATGCAGTTGAGTTACTCGCACACTTTTTTTTCCTTCCTTGAATTGATTATGGATCATCCAAATTATATGAAAATTATGGTTAAGTTTCTAACACGAGAAACTATTGTAGTTACTTTTAGGAATTTGATTTTTATTATTGACTTTTTATGGAAAATTAAAATTTTCATATTATAGAAATAAAGTTCGCATGGATATCAATTAATATTATTCAAACATCGAATAATCTGAACTAAACAGTATTAGTTTTGAGAGGGTAAAGTACACTGTATAAGTGTGACATAGATATGAACTTCATAATAGATACACAATTAGCATTCTTTATGTAATGTTTTATACATGCAAATTTTGGTTGTGAATAATATGGAAAATACTTTCATGAATGAAGACAACACTACACCTTAACAAAATATTGGATTTAAGGGTATTATATAGAAAACATTAGAGAATGTTGTGAAAAACCAAGTTTATTCAACATACATCTCTTTAATTGTTGAATTATTAAGATGTTCCTAATTTTACATTTATATTCTTATCTTGTAGGGCATTTCTAATTTAAGTACTAACATCACATAGTCACTATATTTTATATGAGCCATGGACAAGGGAAAATACAATATAGGATTGAGGGAAGTGTAGTTATTGCTTATGCAAGATGTAGAAATGAAGAAGAACAAGCAACAAATCTTTGATGTAAAGTTTATAGAGTGTTGCATAAGGATTCATTAGATTACTATGATATAGTAAAAAAATGTACATATCAAGCACATGAACAAGCTCATTTACAAGCTCCAACAGAAGAAGCAACTCTAGCACAATTTCAAGAGCAAGACGCTCCACAACAAGCTATTCCTTAGTATTATGAGATGCCCAGGATGCTGATACTCATGGACTACGTAGGTTGGCCATCCTTTACAGTTGATGCATTGACTCCATCTTCATCAACTCATAGGGGTCAATTGCCATCATCAACAACTCGTATAGACATTAAGGTTATTTAAACCTCATTGAATGCACAGTGTTGCAATGAGTCGCCATCATCTTTAGGCCACATGGCTCAGTCACCCTCATCAATTTGCGTACACTGTCCACCACTTATAGATTAGAATGAAAGTGATGATGGTGATGATCATAACATAAGAGAAGAAGTGTGCAGCATATGCATGAAGCTTAATTAGAACTTGCTTAAACCGGGTTATAGAGGTATAAGCACCCCTAGTTTGATCTCAAGCTTTAGTGGTCACATTGCATTGAAGATATGGTTTAGAAAGGTAAGTTTGTAAGCTCATTTCTTATTTTATTTTTTAACTATCATGTATTCATTATTTTTGTTTATTTTATTGTGTTAGGATTGTAACACCCCCAAAAATTACAGTTGAAAATTTTCATTTAATTAAAACAAACACAAGCACCAGGGGTGCTGCAGTTGTGATCAGTACAAGCCCTACCCCCAACCAGTCTCGTACCAACCATAAGGCTAAAGATAATTTTATAAGAACATTAAACAACTTAAAATAGAGATAAAAATAAAATATTCATAACATGAAAATTAAAATGTGTGTTAAAAGCTATAAAGCCAAATTAAGTACGTAATCAAAGTTCCCACGAGGGGTAAAAGGGTACAGTCCGATAAAACGAAAATAAAATGATACATAAGTAAGCTGAAGTAAAGGAGAAAGTCCAGCCAACGTCACTCTTGGGTCCCCATGCCTAGTTTAAAGCTCAACTCTCAACCCCGCCCGATGCTTCATAAGTATCATAGGCATCGAAGATGGCGCAGGGCCCTTTGCTCGTGAGAGTGAGCAACATTCATGAAACGGGTGGTCAGTATACTACATACTGAGTAAGGTAACCATGTAGCTAAGGCCATACACAGAAGGTATATAATACAAGTATGATCATAAAGATAAACATACAAGCAATGCAGATTGTAGAAGCCATGTTATAGTCCGATTAAGCTTATTCATTAGATCTCTCATCAATATATTCATTTCACACCATGCTTATTATCAATTCATGTAAGTACGAGAACCCCGCTATTATAGCCGATGGGCTGGAAAAACACCCAGGGCATAATGCACATGGCCACTATTATTTACTGGTGGACTGGTCTAGCCCCAACTCTCATGATGTTTCACTGTAAGTATATAGTATGTTTCCATGGTTTGACATCATTAGGTTAGGTTTTTTGAGCATGGAATCCTCCACTATTATAGCCGATGGACTAGAAACATGCAAGGCAGAACGCTCTTAGCCACTATTATTTGTTGGTGGATCGGTCTCTAGAGCACCCCAGCTCCTAGCCACTATTATTTGCCAGTGGGCATGTCTGGGCCCAGCTCAACAATCTTCTTCTTTAAATGATTAGTATCTTATCCATGTCTTATTGGGTAAATATTTCCACCCTTGACATACATGTCCTTTGGACTACCCTTTCACACAATACGTCTACTCCTATTCCCTTGAGAAGGGCCTGTCCCATATCTTGGGACTTTTGTGCCTCCCAACATATTCAAACATTCTTTCCCTCTTTTCCTTACTTACCATGAATACCCAAATCCTAAGGGTGTAAGTAGAGACCCACTTCTTTATACCATCTAAGAACAACTCACTATTGCCCTCTAAGGTTTCCCCGAAAACCCTAATTTGGCTTATATGGTTCATCCTTTCTCTAACCCACACAACTCGTGCTCCTTTATCCCCAACTCATCCTCTCACTTAGGTTCAACCCCAAACATTTCACCATACTTCCCATTTTACACATGTTACCACAAAACCCTAGTTGGCCACCCTAAACCCTAGTCAAGTTCCCTATACACGCTTATACCAACCTACGTATTATTTTCCACCCAAGGACTCCAATCACCCTAAAAGTCTTCCCTTACCTTACTTACACCCCAAGACAACTTTTCACACATACAGATAATCCCCATGCAAACACCATCCATCCCATGCAAACCCTAGACTTCCCCATGCAAGATCCACTCCACTCTCTTATTTTGTCCATATTTCCCTTTTTTTTTTGTCCCCTCACGGGTCATGAGATAATTAGGTTGTTCTTATTCCCCTTTAGCCAAATCATTTCCCCTTTTCCCTTTTTCATCCTTTCACCCCATACCATCTCATTAAACCATCCTAACATGCATGTCCTAGACGGTCATATTACATAATACCACAAGCACAACATACACATCATTTTACACATGCCATAAGGAAGTCACATAAACGTACCTTAACTCTGCGTTATGCTACAAGTAAGCGGTCATAATAATATAAGGTACACAACATAACATAAAATATGGAATACAAGGCACATAATACATACAAGCAGCTTTAACTACATCCTTACCTAATATAACACTAGGCTTGACGCATGCTCCTACACCTCCTTATGGTTTTGACTTGATTCACCTATGAGAGGGAAATACTAAGGGTTAACTTTCCTCTAACCAATATTATCGTTAGTTCCTACTTTACCCTTATCATATCCTAGTATTAGGATTAATAACAATAATAGCAATTTTATAAGTAAAAGTAAGGGTATTATTCTCAAAGTAGCTAATCATACTATTACTAGTCAAAATAGTCTTGGTAGTTATATTGGTCCATGTTAAAGTATTATTAGTAATATTTATATTAGTAAAGATAATAGCTTTACTATTAACAACAACAACAAGAATAATAATAATAATAATAGTAGTAGTAGTAGTAGTAGTAGTAATAGTAATAATACTAATAATAACCAGAATCATAACAATAATAATCATAGTATTAGTAATACTAAAATAGTGACAATAATGATACTATTACTAATAATAATAATAGTAGAACTAGTAATATTAGTGATATAGGTATTAATAAAAATAATGATAATGATAATAATAATAATAATAATAATAATAGTTTGAATCTTAATAATAATAATAAGGGTTCTAATAATCATAATAATAGTAACGTTAGTAATAATAGGGCCAAAGTTAATAATAATAATAATACTTCAAATCATAGTAATAATGATGATAAGGTTTTGAATAATTATGTTAATAATAGCATTAGTAATAATAATGCCCAAGTTAATAATAATAATAATAATGGTTTGAATCTTAATAATAATAATGCTAGAGTCATAATAATACTAACGACAACAACAACAACAACAACAATAATAGTAATAGTAATAGTAATGATATTAATACTAATAAAATTAAATAATAATTACATTAATTATCTTCAAAGTTCAGGATGGTTAGGGCACAACCTAGGGGTGGTGGTGACCAGGCGACGCCGATGGTGGAGGAGGAAGGGAAGTTGGAGAAGTGGATCTCTAGGCTAGAAGAGGGAGAGTGAGAGGGTGGTTTTGGTGGTGGTGGATTATCTAGGTTGAGGAGGTTAGAATGGTGGTGGTGGCACAGCAAAAGGGGCAACGCAGGTGGTGGCTGAAGGTGGTGGAGGGGGATGAAGGGTGAAGGAGAGGGAGGTAGGGGGAAAGGAAGGTAGGGGAGGTAGAGAGGGATTTGTTGAGGCTTTTGGGAGGTAGGAGGAGTGGTAGCTGCAGTAGGGATGGCGGTGCATGGCAGCGAGGGGTGTAAAGTGGCAGATTAAACAACCAACTTTACATGGCTGAGGCAGCTCACACAGGGAGAATTAGAGGTGGTGAGTGGTGTGGTCCGGTGGAGGGTGATGTAGGGAGGAGTTTGGTAGGTATTATGGGCGGCAACGTTGGGCACAAGCAGTGAAGGTGGTGTCTTAAGTGGCGGTGACACAAATGGAGGTGAATTTTTCTAGGTAGGAAAGGAAGCTCGATTGAAGTCAGGTATAAGATATTTATAGGGCGATGGGGGTGGATAAAACAAAAGAGAAAGAGGACAAGGGGGCAGGTATGATAGACTCGCCGACTGGCAGTGGCAAGCTGGTACAAGCTTGCAAATGGCAGGATGTAGATCCGATAGGGGGAGAAAAGGAAAGGGTGGGGCACACGTGGGAGGAGCTGTGGGGCTGGTTGGGGTCGGAAAAAGGAAAGGAAAGGGACGAGAAGAGAGGAGGAAGGTGCAGGTCGGAGGTACAGGGGTAGGGGAAGAGGACAGCAGCAGGTCACAAGTGCGACCTACAACACGTGGGAGGAAGAAGAAGAAGGTTAGGAAGTGAGTCAACCGTTTTGGGAAAAAAGGGAGGGAATCGGCGACTAAGTGGGGGAAAGAAAAAAAAGGTGCAGGTTGGGCCGAAGGGGAAAGAAAGGTGAAGAATGGTTGGGCTGCGAGGGGCTAGCCCAAACCGGGAGAAGGGGAAAAAAGAAAAAGGAGAAAGGAAAGAAAAAGGAAAAGGAAAAAAAATCAATTGGGATATTTAGAATATTTTGGTATTTTTGGAATCTTTAAAATAATAATATTTAGTAAAATAATAATTAGATTCCCTTTTTTATATTAATTTAGAATATTTTGGGTAATTTTTTCTAAATTCTATTTTAATTAAAAAATACTCTAATTTTCCTTAATTAAATTCTTTAATTTGTTCCCTTAATTTTACCTTAAATATTCTCCATTATTTTAATAAAATAATTTATTTAATTAATTTTTCTAATAAATTCCTATTTTAACATAATTTTCTAAATTAGGATTTTGGGGTATTTCAAGGACTATGAGGTGTTAAAGGTTCACAATCAATAGGACAATATACGTAAATGACTTAATATCATTGATTATTATTGTTTCATTCTAGTTTATGTTACCGGGATGAAACATATCCCTTTTAACACATTTTTGTATATGGATTAGCCACTTATACCCATCTTTGTCAAGAGATGACAGTAGGACAGTAACAACTTCCATATGTCAAAAGGTAATATGACAGTCACCATCTTAGATGTCCAAAATATACTAGGGATGAATGTTGATGGTCATTTATTATATATGGATAATATAGACGACTCTCGCTTGCAAGTGATATATGTATTAGCTGGTCTATTTGGTATGGACGAGGTGGATGTGATCAATAACCATTGAGCTTGCCATTATTTGATGATAAGTGATCCAATTGAGTTAACCAGTACTAGATTTTGGTTCTTCAAGATCTCACAATTGTCAAAACCTATACATGGGAAGCAATTACACCTATGCTTCTATATAGGCAGCTCAGCCATTATCTTTGATATAGTTATTGATTCTAATTAAGGAATTATTCTTAACATAAATTTTGGAAATGATCATCAACAAATCCACGCTAATTATAAGGAGAAATCACACAATTTTTTTTACTTAGAATATATTCAATTCTCAAGTCTAACTCACTTGGAGAAGAATGGATAATTTTAAAAATTTAGAATTTTATTCAACCTTTACATGTGTGTATAATGGACGATAGGTATGCATGTGTGCAAGGGATCACACATTACAACCTTTACTAACTAGCTAATGTAGTTGTTACTATCTAACTAAAGTAGTTGTTGCCAACTAAGCTTAGGCAACGCTAACACTAATAGTAAATAAAGGAATGTTAGTAACACTAACCTCCTTACTATTTAGTAAAAGTTTAAATAGTATAAAAAAACCCCTATAACATAGATAAAAGACATAAACAATACAATCCATAGTTACAAGAGAAAAATATTACAAAGTGTACATAAAAAACAAAGCTAAACAAAAACCATAGCCATGCGATGTATAAATTATGTAACCAGGCTTTGTCTTTTATATCACTTCATAAATCCTTTTATTGTCCTTATCTTATACACTAATTTGTTTTAATAAATTTTCATTATTTCAAACATGTAATATATTTACAATAATTTCTCAAGAAAGCATTAGTAGCATTAAGGTTTTGGGAACTGGTTTCAAGAACTTAAAGAACAATGGGTTCTATCTTTAAGAATGCTAATTATTTAGCTTCACTAGAAGAAGAGTTACATCTCATGCATCAAAATGCCATAGAGTATTCCAAAAGAAGCTTAGTAACTTCATGTCTCTATCACTCATGATGCTTCTTGGCACCCCATGCAACTTCATCACATCTCAAAAGTAAAGATCCATAGAAGTATTATCTATCTTGTGGAATGGTATAACATGCATCATCTTAGGAAAATGATCCACTAGCACCATTATCGAATCCTTTCCCCCATGTATTCCTTACTAAACCACGTATGAAATCCATACCAAATCCTTCCCATATTTTATTAGGAACCATTAATGGTACATAAATCCCTTTTTGTAAGAAACTCTTGCTCCTTTCACATTTAACACATTTTCCACCATAACTTGCACAACTTCCAACAAACATGGCCAATGAAAGTTCTCCTCAAGCAGCTTCATCATGTTGTAAACTCCTTAATGTCCAGAAATACCTCCTTCAAGAAATTAATTAATAACTAAATCTCAAATAAATTACATAGCTTATTATTCTTGAATAGAAGGCAATATTGAATCACATAAGCTCCATTACTCCCATGTTTTTTTACAAGCTTAAAAAATCCCTATAACATTCCCATCTCTAGCATAGATATCATTCACCATCTTGAAAGAGAATTCACAACTACATTCTCCTTTACATCCAAGTATTTCGTAAAGAACACATATGATTGCAAGAATCTCACCCACTCAACATGTCTCGAGCTTAAATTATTTGGTCTATGAAAGTACCACAAACTCTTACGGTCTAAGTGAAAAGCAAACAATTTCGATCTCAAATAATAATTCAAATTCTTTAGACATATTATGATAGTATATAACTCCTTATCATGAGTTGAGTAATTTAGTCTCGTGTCATTTAACTTCTCGCTAAAGAATGGTATCACACATCTTTATTGTGATAAAATACCTCTAATGCATATACTACTAGCATCAAAAGTTACTTTAAATAATTTATCATAATAGGGTAAAACAAGTACCAATGCATTAGTGAGTTTGGGCTTTAATTGTTCAAAAGCCATTGTAATATCTTTGTTCCATTTAAACTCTTTTCTCTTAAAAAATTGTGTGATATGAGCCATAATGATTGAGAAGTATCTGATGAATCTTTTATAAAATGATGTCAACCCATGAAAACTCCCGAATTCATGCACATTGGTTGTTCATGGCTAAATCTAAATAACTTTAACTTTAGATGGATCCATACGTATCCTAACTCCACTTACAATTTACCCAAAAAAAATAATACACTTTCCATCACGAAGCTACACGTCTCCAAATTCCCATATAACTTCACCTTCCTCAACTTCTCAAACAACCTCCATCAATGTATTAGATGATCATTTTTAGTCTTGCTGTAAAGGATTATGCCATCTAAGTATACCGCAAAAAATTCATCTAAGAATGGTCTTATTACCTCATAAATGAGCTAGATTCTTTTCACAAGCCAAACAACATCACCAATCACTTATAAATACCATAATTAATCTTGAAAGTCACCTTCCACTCATTTCCTTCCCTAATTCTCATATGATGGTAACTGCTTCTCGAATTGATTTTAGAGAACATCTTTACTTCATAGATCTCATCTAACATACTATCCCATCTCAGCATAGGACATTTATACATTATTGTGATGTTTTCAACCTTCTTTGAATCAATGCACATCCTTTATTGACCTCGTAGGTCAAACCATGTCTTTTTCCTTGTTTTGATGATAACAAATATGTTTAGAAAACTAATATATTTGCTTAAGTGTGCATGATAACAAATAAAGAGAACAAATATCACTTACTCAAATAGTCTCTTAACTACAAAATTAAAAGAGCGGTAAAGTTTTAAAGCAAAATAGAAGATCAGGTGAAGGTAACCAAGACTTGAGTTTTAATCATTATATTCCTAAGCCTTAAATTTTCTTGGAAACAATTAACTTGAGAAATGCCACGTTTTGATCAAAACTGTTCAATTTTTTTAAAATGTTTAACTTAAATTCACTTCATATTAATTCATGGTTTATCTTAAATTATAAATGTTTCCAAAGTGTTTTAAAACTTTTTGAGTCTCAGAGGTAACCGCTCAATTGGTCTCAAGGCCAATCGATTATTTTGGTAAATAAGAGCATTAAATGAGTTAAAGTTAGATAGATTAACTATCACAACAACAACAAAAATCAATTGGTTTGACCAAAAAATCCATGGGTGTCACTCCTATAAAAATCCATTTATCTTTGTTTGAGTTCATCGATCGATTTTGCTAAACCAATTGAGTGGTTTGGATATTAATCAACCGATTTAACCAACCAATCCATAGGTTTTGTTGTTGAAGAAACTCATTTATCTCTATTTAAACTCATTTATTGGTTTCACCAAACCGATTAATGAGTTTGAGTAAATTGATTGACTATTTTCTAAGTCATGATATTATTCATATATGTTCATAAGACCAATTGAGTATAACACAAAACTGATCGACCGGTTTTAGTAGACCAATTGACTGGTTTATGTGATAGTAACTTTCTCATCTAAGGTCTGAACATATTCAATTAGATGGTTTCAAACACCAATTGACTTATCGTACAATCAATCGAGTACTTTATCCAAACTAATTGATCGGTGACCATTAAATGCTGATTTTCTATTCGTTGGGTAATACAACTTTTTAGCTATTTCCTATCTAACAACTGTCCAATGATGGTGAGATATATAAAAAAAATCTCCGTCGGCATTTATTAAAGAACTTTTCAACTAAATTCATAGTGTAATTAATCATCTACTCTTACGATCATTCAATTGCTCATTTAAACTCTCTCAACTTTTAGATTTGGAGTTTTTCATTGAAAAGCATTCATCGCTCACTTCTTTTAGCTAGAGTTTCTCTATAATTGTAATATCTTTTATTGAAGTTAGATAGATCACATATCATCCAACTTTCTACACTTTCATATCTTAATTTTTGGTGAGAATCAATTATAATCACAATCAACTTACAAAATTCATTACAAAGGGGTTAGTGTGTGTTTTCCTAGCATTCTTGAGAGAACCTTAGTGACAATATAGAGAAGATAAATAAGTGAATTTGTAAATCATATCTTTTAGTTTCATTGAGATTGTAAGTTTCATAAACCTTAAGAAAAGTAATCATCAATAAAAACATGTCACTTACTTAAAATTCAAAAAGGGGAACATTTTGCTAATAGATGTAGAGAGTAATTTTCTCTTGAACCACTCTATATTGTGTTTAAATTTTTTATCTATCATTTCCATTATATTAAACCCTAATAACTTCTAATAATATTCTTTCATCCTCCACATCAAATCATTCTTATGCATTAACAAAATGGGAACACAACAGTGACTCGTACTTTCTTTCACATAACCCTTATCCAACAACTCTTGTATTTATCTTTGAAGCTCGTTTTCCTATTTGGGTTTGCATTAATAATCTACCTTTTTTTTGAATAGCAACCCCCAATATGAGATCAATATCATGCTCTATCCCTTTCAATAGTGTCAATCTAGGTGGTAACTCCTTAGGAACCACATCACAAAACTCTTATAATTATTTTATGAGGCTTGAATTGCTTTTGATTAAATCCCTTTGTTATACTTCTTCTTTCACCACCAAATAATAAAAAATACCTTTTTACTTTATAACCTTATCCATGAATTACTTTTGAAGAAATGGGTTTTCAAACTTGTGATCCTCTTATACCCTCTTTAGTTTGGTTGCTAGCTTAAAAATTAGCTTCAACTTGAACTCCCTTTTCCCTCTTTTATCTTTGTTGAGCCATAATAGGGAAATAGGGTATTATGTGTTTTGTAGTACTCAATCTAAAAATTTTCACCATGTCATTATTTTCTATGTTGGTACATGATCCATTATCAATGATGACCTTGCTCACTTCATCTATAGTACCCTTTGCACTATGCAACATTATTAGCTATCTTCACTATAAGTTCTATCCAAACCATCAATCTATTTATCTTCCACTTCAATTTCTTCACCATCACATGAATATATACTTGAAATTTCTCTCAAGGTCAATGCCTTTTAATTAGGGCAGTCTCTTGCAAAGTGCCTCTAACCTCTATACTTGAAGCATTACTTTCTAGCATTTTCTTCTATCTTCTCCTTGCGTTTATCAATTCAAATCCCCTCCTTTTTCCTCTAAATTTGAACCACCGCCATTATAAAGCTTGGATGGTATCAAATATGAAGGCTTGGAAGTCATATTATTCCTCTTCAATAGCATTTTTGAATTTCGAAGCCAATTTCACCAACTCTTCCAATGCATCATTATGGCATACTTCAACCTATTTTCTCATGTTAAAATTGAGAACACCATGAAACCATGCACAAATTTTCTCCTTTTTCTATTATATGTAAAAAAATCAATGCTAATTTCTCAACTTCTTGTCCATATTCTTCTACACTCATGAACACGTACTTGAGTGCGATTAGTTTGATGAAGTCGTCTTGTTAGTAATCTTATGGCACAAACTCTTATATATCGTGATTCTTCAACTTTTCCCATGATTTGATTTTGATCTTGGATTTTATATATCTCTCCCTTTCCTTCTTAAAATTCTTGAACCATACTCTAGTAATTTTTTTGAGTTTTAAAGCAGTCGATTTGCATCTTCTTTAATCATCTAAATCTTTAAGCTAAAAAATTACCTTCATGTTTTTTTTTTGCTAATTTAGATATGAAATGAGATCCATATTACCATAAAAATAAGGAAGATAAAACTAATGTCCTATACATCATCATAAGGTCTTATTGATGTTGAATCACCTCTACAATTATGGCCAACACTTTCTTGATAATCATCTTTAATTTTGGTTGGCATGGTGATGTAGCTTTTGGTTTCCTCCCCATCATGGTCTTGTTCCTATATATAATCCTACTTGGTTTCATGTCTCCATACAATTATATATTACATTTTCAATTCAAGAAAATCTCTCTTATTGCATTTCACCTTGTCTATCAAATTTAGATGTAAGTTGTTGATTTTAAGAAACAATGCTTCATAATTGTCATATCCTCCCATGTTTGTATTCATTTTTGTAAAGGCTTATCTATTCAAACCAAAAATGTTATCTTTCTATAAGTGTAGGATGAAATTTCAAAGGCTTGGAGGGTTTTAGATAAATTCTTCATGAATTCTTGGTAAAAAAAAGGCTAAATTCTTGAGGAAAAATCAAAGCTTTGTGTACTAAACTTTTAGCATGTGATTATGGCCAAATAACCTAATCTATAATAGCAATAATGATATGTATTCAAAGGAAAAAATTCAAAAAATGTGTATTTAACAAAAGCCACATAGGAATTAAACAAGAAATAAGAAATATTAAAAATGTATACTAGAATTTCAAAAATTAAGGCTAAAATAAGGGTTTAGAGTTTTGGTTGTTTGATAGGGTTTATAGCTCAATTTCATGGAGTTAATTAAGGATTTAATAATGGATAATTGATAGATGGAATTTATAGATTATTTTTTTACGTACAAATGTCATTTATTCCTCATTAATTTATAAGATTTAATCTTTTCTCAAGTTTTTCTCTTTTGAATAGATTTTACAGGAAAAGATAAAATTGAATAAATTCAAAGGAGAAATCAACGAAAAGAAGAAATCAAGCAAAGAACACATCAAGAAACATTGAATTGAGGGGAGAAAAGTTGGAAATGAAGCAAATACACCAAGAGAAGTTGTGCTGAAATTTTAAGGGAAGAATAGTGAAAGAGCCAAGAACACGGTACCCCCATGTTTCCTAAACACGAGCCATGTTAAAATCTCAGTTCTTATATTCAGAATCCAAAATTTGGCAGAGAAGTCAGAGAAAAACACGGAGGTCCCGTGTTTCCTAAACACGGACCGTGTTTTTCTTAAATTTTGTAACCGCTCACACGACCTATTTTCTGATATATTTTCTATCAATTCAGGGTTCGAAAATTAGTTTTTAGGATTCGAAACAATTGAATGTGCTCTCTTTCTCTATTCCCTCTAGAAAGTACATGTATTTCACAATTCCAACTTCCTTTATCTTTCTTGTATCTTATTGAACAATTGACGGTCTACAATCCAAGTGATAAGTCCTTCTCTATTCCCTTATCAATTGCAAGTTCTACATTTTGATTGAATGCAAGTAAAGTTTCTACAATTGTGTTTTTATTTCTCTTACTTTTAGTGTGTTGTTACTATTATTAGATGTTGTTTGTATTAATTACAAGTTATTGCATGAAATAGTGTGATCTACAAGTATGCAGATGTTAGAGTAAATAAAATAGGGTAGGATGATTTAAGGATGGAATTATGTTTCAAATATAACAACGTGATTTGAAGGTTTGATTCTATATGAAATATAAATGAATTAATAGATGAATTGAATGATTTCGTATCATAGATTAATAATTTAAACTAATTAGATTGATCACCTATTTAGTTTAGAACTTAATCTCCGCTAAGACAATATAATTAGCCTGTAATTGTTAATTAATGTGTCTAGAGTAGCAAGAAGGTTAATTATTAATCTTATCTATTAATTCGTATAATTGCATAATCCGAGCTTATGTAGTTATGGTTGTAGTTGACTGTTTTCCATTCGTAATGCTGCCATTAATTGAATCTAGTGTTCGTAACCTAGGTTATTAAATGGTTAGGTGATAAATTGAGAGTTTACTCAATTGATTAGAATTGAGAGAAAGCAAATAGATGAATTATTATGAGTTTCTAAAGGTCAACATTAAATTATTTAGAATCATCCTTTTTCCATAAGTATTTGATATTTTAATTCCATAATCAATTCATTCCTATCCTCATTCATCAATTAGAGAGAAAAGTTGACTATAGTATAGAATTAGCAATAGAATTAATGAAATTGTATAACCAGGTTTTAACATCAACTACAAAATTAGTGATTATAAACATCATTCCTTGTGGGTTCGACTCCTTCTTACCATTTTCTACGTAATTGGGAATTAAAATTTATGTATTAAATTTGTTGTGCTTACGACAGCGCGTCAATAATTATTGGGGTTATTAATGGTATGTTATTTCAAATTTATTGGGGAAATTAATTTGAAGGAAAACCGTAGCTCCTTAAAAGAGGGTTAGGGTTAGGGTAAGGGTTTGAATTTGAAGATGTAGAATTTAGGGTTGAATGTGTTGATGATGACAGATAATTATGGGAATATGAATGTGTTAAATTTAAACACATTCTAAATCTCTCAAATCACATAGAAATTGAGTAGAGAAAAGTTTAATAAGAATCACATATAATCAAATTCAAGAAAGAACTCACAAAGAGAAGTTATTGAAGAATCAAACTTAACTTGGTAGTAGTGCATGCATGATCAACGTGTACATTACAATGTTTTTATGATTGAATCTAAACCTTCTCAAAAAAATTTCTTTGTGAAAATATTTTCTAAACTTAAAAGATAAAAATCACTCTAAAATTTAGACTAAAATGGACATGCCTACACAAATCCAAAGATAAAACTTAAAACTAATAAAATAAAGATTATAATAATATCTAATAAATAACTAATATGGATGGCTCTCCCTTATTATTAATGTCCATGGCACGTTCCAAACATGTTTCTTCATTAAAGATATCAATAATAAACCTTAAGTTAATCCTTGATCCATAATTAAATAAGTAAACACCTTATTAGGCCTAATATTATTGGTTTGTCCTAATTCATTATTCGAGATTAAAATAATGGACTATAATATGAAATAAGCTAACCCATGGGTAATCCCACTTTTAGTACATGACCTTGCATCTTACTCGAACACATGACATCTATTTTTTTAATTTGTTTCTCTTTCTAATCTTCACTTAGCCTTACGAATATGTTATACTTTGATTACAATTTTTTTATAGAGTTTGGAATCTCATTACAAATTTTTTCAGATTTAAATCTACTTAGCATGATTCCTATCCCAACAATTGCACTTTCATGCATTTCCTTAATTTGCTCAAAATCACCTATCGCCGTCTTTGTTCCCTCTTTAGCTACATCATGAGGATCTCCTAGCCTCTTATAATCCTAGTTTTGTCTCCTTTTTAGCTAATCATGGATCTTCTTGCACTTTAATTCATGTTACTACACCTATCCTCCTACTTTTAGTTTTTCCCTTAGAATACTCAAGTGCGCATTGGCTAACTTTTCTCCCCTACCTTCTTAACCCTACACCAAATATCCATTTCCCTCTCATTTTACACTCAGCTAGCCCACATTAATTCACTTGAAGCCTTCTAATTTCTCCCTTGCATTTGAAGAGAGGAAAAAAATCTACAAAGCATTTATCCTTACTATTTTTATCTTCTTGACTAAGCTTCCTCTTCTTCTTTCCCTCTCTTTACTTTCTAGTTTTAGCTTTCTAATCTCATATTTGTTTAACACTTGAGTGTTTTCTTGAAGAACAAAGGGTTAAGGTTAGGCACATCAAAGAAAATCCTTGCTCTTACACTCTCTTAAGTGTTTTCAATATAAGAAAAGGGTTTACTCATCTTCTTACCCTCTACTTCCGTGTTTTATTTCTATTTTTTACCTTAAACTAATTTTGCTAAATTTTTTCCTTTATTTTGTTGATTGGTAGTGCTAATTATCAATATTAGATTAGATAATGGTAAATAGTCCACATTGTTGTTTAACGAGATACAAGCTTGCTATATCGAGGTATCATGAATGTGTTAAGTGTGAACCATGAGAAGTATGTGTATTTTATATTTTTTGTTATTGGTTTTTCATTCATGTATGACATATGGCACCATATTATTAAGTGTATCATATGCTTACCCTTTTATTGCCATACCTTATGTATTACATGATGCCTCTATAGGAGAGGCTTTGTTCACTCAATATATTATCATACCGATGCCACACTTTACACGTGTTCTAATATAGGTGCCTAATAATGATAATGTTGATTGATATGATGATGTGATGGGACAAGAGTGATGTCTGTGGGTCGGATCTTGAATGAGAACTATTTAGTTGTGCCCTTTAGGATATTGTGTGACTCAGAATTTTTGAGTTCTTATGTCCCATTATGCCCCTTATGCTTGTATATTGGGAGTTAGTCTCCGCACAGTTTTTTTTTATCGTATGATATTACCTTTTTCTTATTGTCTTTACTTTGTGACATGTTTATGAAATATTGTATTCTTGCTCTTTGTATGATAATGGTGTAATAAGCATACTTATGTTGAGTGGTGGTGAAATAACTTGAATGCACCTTGTCACACCATTAAGGTATCATCTACACTAGACACCACTCACAAGAAAACACAAGAAACTAAGGCCACCAAGGGGAAGGTATCACACCTTTAAGACATAACCTCCAATCACAACTTGATCAAACAAGCACATATAAAATGAACGAACATAGGGGCAAGGTTACCACCCCAACAACAACACATACAAGGCTAAAACTAATTGCCACATCCATATCACAAAACCTAACAAGCCCTAACCAAACTCCACAACAATCAATAAAAGCATTTCTATTAATACCATGTCCACTATCACAACTATTTTATCTTAATCACCTCATATATCTAACATGAGTTTCACAAAAATTAGCAACTATCCCTATCACTACAATGAGGAAATTTTGTGCCCATTATTACAAACCTCTAATGTAATTTTCAAGTCTCATTCTCATCAATTTAATAACCAACACACTCTGATATCACTCACATCAATCACAACTACTACAAAACACATATGATTTTTAAATGTGACGTCCAAAAAGGTAAGGCATAGAAGCCCAATAAAAGTGTCATTTGAGAAGGTTTTACTCGTCCTAAGGAAAATTTTAGAGTTTACCAATGAGTGAACAATCATCAACCCATTATAACACCCTAAAATTTACAACTTTTTTTTTGTTTTAGTAGAAACGTAATAACAATATAGTTGGGTGTTACTGCCATACTCAACATAAGTCTAGTTTATCATACCATCCTTACATAAAATATAAGGAAAAACTATAATACCTCATAATTGTAGGATTTATAAAATGGGAAATTTTTTGTTTAGTGAAATTTGGGTGATGTTTGCTTCATGCGAAACTATAGTTTGGATTTGATTTAATAAGGAATTGGAAAAGTATGGAAAAATCAAGTACAATGAGTTTTCTTGCCATACTAGTTGCCTGGTTCTATGAACCTATTGATTAGCCTATCATTATTAGCTTGAGTTTGGTTTGATAGAACAAATCGATTGGTTTAAGGAAATTGATTGATTGGCCTGTAGAACAATCGACTTATCAAACCAAATCAATCGACTAGTTTGTTAGTTGAGTGCTTTATCGAAGCTTCATTATTCTGGAAAATTTCTTTTTATCAAAATAGAACCTTGTTGATCCAACTTCGAGTTGTTCTTGAGTAATCAATAACCCTTTTCATCATTTATCCAGCTTTACTTTTGGCCTCGAGCAAAATCAAAGTTATGAATTAGCAAAAAAGGGAAGAATAACCTCACCCTTTCACTTCTTCTTCCTCTCTCCTCTGTATGACTCTGGAACATATGATTCCTTTTAGGCTATCACTTCGGGTTTTCTATGGTGACTATTGTTGCTCTCTAGTTAAACCTATTGACTAATTTTTAAGATCTGATTGGCTAGTTTTAGAATAGTATACGGGTGTGATCAGACCAATAGATTGGTTTGAGGAAACTCTAGGATTTGGTTGAGCCAAATCGATTGACCGATTTGCCCAAACCAATCAACTAGTTCAGCCAAGGAGTGTTGTTTGTTTGTTTGTTTTGAAATCGATATGATTTGAGACATTATATTATGTTATAATATGATTCTTTAATGATGATAACATACATCTTGACATGAATTAATTAACCTATTGGATGGAATATATGGTTTATAATTCATGGTATTCTTATTAAGTGTCTTTGGGAGGTTTAAATGGAAAAACTAGAATGTGTATTCCATGATGCTACAGATGGATCTTGTAATCCAAATTCTTAGCCGAAATGGATTATCTTACTAGTTTTATTTAAAATTGGCTAAGAGCTAATGAAAATCCAACCACATGGTTTGGAGGGTAACAATAGTTAAGTTGGAATGATTAGGTGGATGTGTTGCTTGGTTGTTATATGGGTCCTTTGTGATACAATAACCTTAGAGAATAACACATTAATTACATAAAGTGAAAGATGGTTGAGAGTTGTATGGATTTTCATTGGCTAAGAGCGAATGAAAATCCAACCACATGGTTTGGAGGGTAACAATAATTAAGTTGGAATGATTAGGTGGATGTGTTGCTTGGTTGTTATATGGGTCCTTTGTGATACAATAACCTTAGAGAATAACACATTAATCACATAAAGTGAAAGATGGTTGAGAGTTGTATGGATTTAGATTACCCAATCCTTGATTATCTATTAGGGGTGTTTTACCTTTATTTATTTATTGGTGCCTTCTTGAGGGATCCTAATAGATCTTAGTACCTTTCTTGGGATCCTAATAGATCTTAGTACCTTTCCTACTCTACAAACTGATGATTTATTAGTCTGTATCAATACTAAAGTGTCTAGTCGCCCTTATGGTTTATTGGCTTCCATCAAAATTTATATCCATTGGTTGTTTATTTAGCTGGCCAAAATTTATGTCATATGCTTTGGATAGGTTTCCATGGTATTTGAGACCATGGGATGGTAATTAGTCCATCGCTCGAAAAAGAAAATGGAAAATAAAAGGAATAATGGCTGGGGAATAATTAATTTAATGGACCATGTAAACCTAGGAAATGGGCCTAATGGAATTATTCTATAAGGGGGTAGTAGAAGATTCTAGTGAGATGTGGAATAACTTGTTATTAGTTATATAAGTTATCCATGTTCTTTATGTATTTTTTATAAGCTTGATGAACTATGAATTGTCTAAGTCTTTGTATTGCATGAAATCCTAATGCATCACATGATCATTATAATACATGTATAGCTAAGTGTATCATGCAAGTATGATATATTGTTTTAGCATGATCTCATTTGCTATCTTAGGCCATGCATGCTTATGAATCCTGCTGAAGAGGTAACTTGGCTTAATCAATACGTAACGTACTGTTCTACCTATTAATCTAGTCACCTACCGAATCCTACGAGCAGAATACCATGTACAGGATTTTTCGGATGGTCAGTAGTTGGTCTATATTGTGTCGAGTTTAGGGATTAAGAGTGTGGATACCCAAAGGACTTATGTAGGTCCATGATTTTAGGAATTTTCTCTATTTCCATTTCATCTTTACTGTATTTCAATACGTTTAGTTTACCCTATCTTATACATTCGAATATTTTGAGGGATCCACAAAGGCCTTCTTTTATAACCATTTTCTCATAGAATCTTACATATCATATCTCATGCGCACTCTATTATTGTATTTGGATTTAATGGTTTTCTTAGCCTTGTATAGGATTGGTGGCAAATGTCTCATGCGCAAATGTCTATCCTATGTTAGATGCGGTGGTAACGCCTAATTTTTCCTAGGTGTGTTTTGTATTTTTCCGCATCTACAATGCTTTAAAATGATATTCTTTAGTAGTGAAAAATGGAGGTGTTAAAAATAGTTAATACTTAAAACATGATAAAACAAAGAATAAGATAGATTCAATAACTTCGGTAAGAGTTTGGAGAATAACAAAATATATCAAAAGGGATCCATTGAAATAAGAATCCAAAAAGGCATCCGGACCAAAAGTTTATAACCTGATAATATAACTTTATGTCCAACCCAAAAATAAAATGATCACTCCTCCCCAATCAAGGCATCATAAGCAGCAAATTCATCTAAGGGGCCTTCATCAACCTACACAAAATCATTTAAATTGTTTTTATATGTAAATGGGAAACACCCATAAGAAGGATGATCAATATACTACATGCTAAGTACATGCATAATAGGGTTATAGTAAGGTTACATAGAAAACATAAGGGCACATAGAAGAATAAGCATGTATATTGATAAACGTGATACAATAAAAAAGGAGAACTAAATTATATTTCCATTATTAGGCATGACCACAACCTATTTCTTATTTATTTTAAGTTTATAAACTGACTATTCTTAATCTGGTGGAACAAACTAAAGCACCCCCTAAGACAAAATGCTCCATACCACTATTATTGTACGATTGAACGGACCCAACATCTCTAAAGTTAACACACTCCTAGACACTATTCTTCAACTAGTGGAAAAAGTATTATTGGCCACTATTATCCTCTAGAGGATTGGACTCAACATTTCATCCTTGGTTCACATGATTTTTTTTACTTTAAGTAATTAATGCCTTATTAAATTGTTGTTCATCTTGATTTTAACATGAAGACATAAATATAAACATGCATGATACATGATACTAGCTTAACATAAATATAGAGTACACTTAAGATACAACCACATAATGAGCGGGGCATCACCTAACAAAAAAGACCATTATTCCATTATAAACCCTATTTTTACAAGTTTAGCATAACTACTCCAATAAGAATCATATCATTAACAAATTTAGCACCCCCGTTATAAAATAATATTATTAAAAACCTATGGTATGATTCTAATGTCTTATACATACGATAATAAGCCTATCCCTAGGGTTACTCTTTTTGATTTAAGATATTTTCTCATTTTACTAAACATACTCCATTCATAATAGCCTTGTATATTTCATGTATCATATTTATCATATTTTAAGTTAATTACCATTTTAGAATTACCAAAATCCCAACTTCAACCCATAATGGCCAAAATGTATTTATCTTATCAAAAGCCTCAAAATTACTTTTTAGATAAGGTGTATCTTATTCAACCATCATTTAATAATATTACTTATGAAATAATTTTTGAAACTCACAAAGATTATCATCCCATGATTATTTTCCAAATTATTATAAAATGAGTAAAATACCCTTATGATGACCAAAATACCCAAACTTACAAAAAAGTCCTATAAGTACTATACCATTATTTTCTAACCCCTAATTTATTACATCACCATACATCTTAATCATAATCATTTCCCATTTACCATAATTTATCAAATCCACATTACAATACTATAGATCATACTACATCACTTAGGGTTTTTCAAGATAAGACTTATCACAACAACATCATATAAGCACATGCTTTCTCATCTTACTCAATTTCCATATTACTATACCACACTATCATATAATAACATTGAAAGCATGAAATTGATAATATAATAAAACCAAACATGTGATTTCACACAAAATAAACATATTATGCAAAAATTCATAACTACGACATGTATCCTTACCTAAAATATCACTGGTCTCTAAGTACATATAATCCTAAGATTCCTCCTCCAAGGCGACCAAAAAATCACCTAAAAACTAAAGAATAACATATGGTTAGAACATAATAAAAAAATAATGAGGAATTAAGGCAACGAAAGATTGGAAAGAGGTAAAAACCAAAGCAAACCAAGTTGTGGGAAAATGTGATGTGACTAGAGGTGGTTACACAAGGAAGTGGTGTAACAAGGGCGGGGTTGCACGAGGGACTCACACAACTAAGGGTTACTATGTGAAGACCTCACATTGATGGGGATGGTGTAGCATAAAGGTCTCGCATTGGTGGACGTTTTTGGAGTAAGGTTGAGGTAGTTTGCAGGATGATGATGCTTAAGTTTGTGACTTTGAAGAGGGTGAGTTACATGATTTGAGGAAAAAACTAAGACTGAGTAACACAAGCTTCTCACGCAATTAAGGTGGTGCCATGTGAGGTGAGGTAAGTTATGCATAGTTTTTCTAGAAGAAAACGACAGATATTAGATGGAAAATGCATAGGGAATTTGAGGGAAGGAAGAGAGAGTATGGGGAGGATTTAGTGAAGCATTAAATGATGTAAGGAGAGATATTGAAGGCATATATATATATATATATATATATATATATATATATATAGAGAGAGAGAGAGAGAGAGAGAGAGAGAGAGGTTGGTGTAGATGGTGAGGGATTTTGAGACAAAAAAAAGTGAGGTAGAGGATGTGGACATAGAGGAGAGGATCGAGGGATTTTAGGGCAAAAATTTTCAACAACCTATACTGGAGATTTGGGAAGGTAATGGTGGTGGAAATGATCAATATAGGATAGGTATGCTTGTAGAGTGGATACTTAGTAGAGGGATTTAGCCAAGTGAGAGAAAAATGCATAGAGGAAGAGGGAAAAGAAGAAAAAGTAAAAAGTAAATGAGAAAGAAAAGGGAAAAAAGAAAAAAAAATAATTTAGGGTAAGAATTAGAATTAGGTTTAAACTTAGGTTTAAGTAATTTGGGTAAGATTAAAATGTCAAGCATTTGGTGTTAGGGTTAGGGTAAATACTAATTATCTAGAATTAATTTAGATTAAATTCAGGGTGATACATCCATCATCGAATATCACCTTTAACACCATGTGACAACCAACACTCAATAATAAGCACACATCACACTATAAGGCCACGACATAGAACATAAAATAGGGCACAAGATAAAAGATTGCTCGAGAGAGGTGTCCTAAGTTCCTATAGAAAGGGTACCATAAAAAACCAACCCAAAAATCCATCAATGTTCCCAATAAATCACATCTTACACTAGACCATTCAAAAGACTTATAATTTTGTGACAAGCAAGTTTATTTCCTCATTAAAAACAAACTAGATAGCCAAAAACTATATTCACACAAGATATAGAAACAAAATTGAGTTAGGCGATGAGTAGTAGCAACCCCACAAAGAGGTCCAACACACAATAACAATTACCACATTAAAGGCTCATTATGCTACCTAAATGTAATTTCTCATATGCCAGTATGGGTTTCAAAACATTAAGGGTAGAATTTACAAAATCGGATGAAGGAACTTCAAGAATAAGATATAATACTAACTTGTAACACCCTAAATTTTTAGAAAAGAACTTGTCATTTAAACTATAGAATTAAAGAATTAAGAAACAAAAATTTTGATCTCATACATCAAAATGGGAACATAAAGGATCTTATGAGATGACTAAACTAGATATTAGACATCATGGTGGGGAAGCACATTTATTTGGGATCATATGTGTAATGATCTCACTATTTTTTGGAGACTTTACCATCTATTGATCCATGGATAGAAGTGAAAGAGGAGTTTGGATATTTGTTTGTTGATAATGCTCCAAACCATAAATAAACAAGGCAAAGGCAATTCACAAGTACTATGATTAGTTAACTCAGGAATTAATTTAGATTGACAATAGATGGAGAGCTCGTCATGGGATGTCAAGAAACAATTACCCTAGGTTCTCATTAGAGACTAATTTTAATATGCCACTTTCCTAAAACATGTTTAATTTTATAAATATAAGATAAATAGATTAAATTTTAATTTATTACAACCCTTTAAGGTTTTAAAATTCTCATTACATAGTTAAAACATTTTGTTTCAATCGTATAACAATTCTTATAATTTTGACTCTTGTAAAAATTATAAGCCACTATTGGCAATCAAAATTCTTCTAAATCATTATAATCTCATGATAATTGAATTTATTGTATCAATATAATTCTTCTAGGCCCTATCAAAATTTTAATTGGAAATTATAACAAAAAAACATTATTCATAGCCTTTATTACCTTTAATTGCGTTTTAACCCTAAAACAAGCATTTAAGCAAGAAAAAAACTATGAAACTTTACGGATTCTTATATTTTGGAATATTTAAGGTACGTATTAATTGAAAATTAGATGGAAATATTTTGATATTTTCAAAAAAATTCTACCTTAAATATTCCAATGCTAATTAGTCCCCAAAACCCTAATTTTATCTACACTAAACCTGTCCTAAATATCCCAATTTTTTTATCTTCCTAAAATATCTAAATAAATTTGTGAACATAAATTTTAACCCATTTTTCTTAGCATAACATATTTGGTTTTTTATTTTTTTATTTTTTGGTCATTTCCATTTGACCATTATTTAAGTCATTACAGTATCTAAATATCTAACTTAACACCCGAATTTGTCCCACATTATTTCCTCATATCATTTTTCATCCCTTCCAGCCCCCATTATTGAAATTCTTGTTGTTCTTCCTTCCTCCATTGTTCTTGATCATTTTCTTGAATTTGTTTTCCTAGTCTTGAATTTTTAGCTCTTAATTGTTTTTAATAAGCAATCTAGGCAGAAGGATTTGAGTAAATTAAGAAAAATTCTCTTTAATTTTAGAATTAAATACAAGGAATAGTAAGCCCTCTTAACCTTAATTATTGATTCTTTTGTTTTGCTTTGGATTTTGAAGTATTTTTGAGTATTTTGTTGATTTTTGGTACAAGGTTTCTAAGACGTGGAAATGTGGTGATACTGGGTTGATTTTTGTGTAATATTGGGTGTATTATATTGGTAAACATAATTATACTAAGAATATGCTTGATTTTTGTGTTAACGTGCTGAAAATGCAATTTTGTGGGGGTTTTGGCCTCAAGGTAGAAAATTATGTTCTTGATTTTTTATTTGAATTTATGATAATTCCAATGGATTAGTTAGTTTATTTATATACAAATACATATATTAAATGTCTTGATTTAGATATGTATAATTAAAGTTATACTTTAATGAAGCCTTATGCATGCTTAGAGGTAATTTGTTAAATTTACATAATAACTACAATTTTTGTGCATTTTAAGTGTTCCATTATGTTTATCATGTTTTTTTGTTGCGTATATAAATTTTATGAATTAATTATAAGCATAAAAATCTTTATGAGATAATAAAGTTTTAGGCCTTTTTAGAGATATTATGGTAATTTTACACGTGAGCTGCGATTTCCAACAATTTTAAGGTCCTATTATATTATTCATTTGATATTTGATAAGTATATGTGAATTTTCATAAATTTATTTAATTATTTTCTTTTTTATTTGAATATCATATGATATGAGACCATTTAGGATAACATGGTCATTTTACATGGCATTGATTATGTTTTACAAAATTATGAACTCTAATGTGATATAGCTCAATTAAGGATGCTTAGAACTTAATTGAATGATTTTAGAAGTTTGTTTAGTACTTTATTCTTAATCTATGAAATAGTGACATATTAGGGGTAGTATTGTACTTGTACACCTAAAGTTCCTAATTAGACATTTAGGATCAAGGGTTGATCCCTACCATTGAATTAAAGATCTAAAATAGTGAGTTAATATAAATAGTGAATTCCTATAATAATAAAATTTTGATTTTTAAATATAAATTTATTGGTATATTTCTACAAATCCCATTGTATATAAATAGTATTTTGATGAATAGCAACTTTTCTAAAATTGGGGTGTTGGCTTATTTTGCTATGGTTAATAATAATATATCTGAATTTTGACTAATTTAAGTGATAAGTGAAATAAATAGGTTTAAGGGGTGTTATGCTAACTATGGATTAGCCGGTGGTTTCAGTCTAACTTTGGAAGTTGTGTTGACTAGCTACTATATATCATTTGGTATTTTATAGCCCACCTCGAGGAGCCTAAGGATAACCTATATAGGGCCATACAATGGATATCTTTCCTGTGATTTGTATATGTGTTATGTCAATAGTGTGTTAATAATGCTCTATCTTTACTGTATAAGTGACTTATAAGTCCTATAGGAGGTTTATATTTAAAGGTTAGGGTGTATTAAGTGATTTTATTTGTCATAGATGGCAATGCTATGGATGTGGGTTCCTCAACTCTCTTACCTTAGATAAGACTCTGTTTACCATAAGCGACATTATTATAGATGTGGGTTATGTAATACCCCATAAATTAAGTTTACCTTAATTCCCTAATATCAAATTTTAACTTAATTCTAATGTTAACCCCTAAAATTTATTTTTAACTTTTCTCTTTTTTCTTTCCTTTTCCCCTTTTCTTTTTCCTTTTCCATTATTCTTGTCCCGACCGCCTTCCGATTATTCCCCTTTTAGCCATCCAAACCCTTCCCCTACATGGTTTCTTATTTCCCTTCATAGTCCTACCACTATACCATCTCATGCCCCTTGACCTACTCTGCCTCACTTTCCCTACACCACTAGCCATGCTAGTTGCCCTCCTTCCCTCCCCAGACTTTAGTTGAGACAAACTCACACCAAACACCAACTCCGCCACCTTGCACCTTCAACCCTTTTATCCCACAACCTCATCCCATCTCCAATAAATAACTCTCATATCACTTTTTATTGCATTTTTTTCAACTCCCCTAGACCTCCCTCTTCTTTTTTCTCAACCCCTCTACATTTCATTTTTCATTCATCTACTATTTTTGTCTCTCGAGGCTTTACACAACTTACCACTCCTCATGCAACTCTCCCCTTTGGTGCGTCAAAATCTCATGCAGAAACTACCCAATATGCGTCAAGCACCCACACAAAAACCTATTACCTTCTTCATTTACCCACATAACCTTCAACCATTCACCAATTTCTTCTCCCAAAACTCAAAATTCACATGAAACATCACTACTAGCATCATTCCCTCAAGTTGCACCTTCTTTATCCAAACCATCACCTCACCCCAAGCCACCCCAAGTTGTGTTACACCCTCATTTCAAACATCTCCTTACAATGACACTTCTTGATGCAAAAACCCCTAGCTATATCAAGATTCCATGCTACCCCCTATTGCTGCTCCAAATTTTGTTGCAGCTAGTTCAAACCTTACCCAACTTGTTTTGCTTCTATTTTTATTCATTTCCACCCTCATTTTCATTAAATTTCCCCTTTTTTATCTTCTTTATTTATATTTGTTATTATCCTTTATTATTAGGTGATTTTTTGGTGATCTTAGAGGAAGAGTCTTATATTATACGTGATTAAAGATTGGAGATATTTTTGGTAAGAATATACGTCATAAGTAGTGCTTTGTGTGCAATGTGTAGAATTTTATGAAATATCATATTTGGTATTGTTATGATGATAAGGTTATGGTATGATAATTGTGGTATCAAATCTATGGAAAGTAAGAATATGTGAAGAGTATGAGCTTATGTATTGTTGCGATAAATCTCATTTTGATGCCCCAAGTGTACTAGTATAACCTATGGTATTTTAATGTGGTTTCACTAGATATGGAAATTGATTAATGAATTTGTTAAAGTAGTGACATCATCATTTACATTTGAAATTGGAACCCATTCATATTGAAACTCATAGGAATTGTGTGTAAATATGAGTGTTTTGGCTATCTTACAAAATTTTTGGTCAAGGCAGGTTAAAAATGGAATATTTGATATTTTCTTATGTTAATTGTTTCAAATTATTCTAGAAATATTATGCAGAATATTTTAAGTAATTGTAAATGGCTTAAGCATAGTAAAATGAGAAAATAGGTTAAATTGAGAATAGTAGCCCTAAAGGTTGGGCCATTATCGCATGTGTAAACCGTTGGAATTGGACCTTAATTTTCTAATATGTTGTTGATATAGGAATTTTAGGAATGTGTTCTAAGCTTGGTGGTTATATGAGTCTTATGAAAAAAGTTATGTTTAATTTCTAAAAATAGGGTTTCGTAGGGATTTGTGAATAGTAACTATGGGGCAAGTTATTATTTCATGTGTAAACATTGGATTTGGAACTTGATCTTTAGGTATGTTGTTAATAATAATATTTTAGGAATTTATATTAAATTTGGTAGTAAAATGAGTATTATGGGAGAAGATATACTTATCTTGTGAAATTAAGGCTTCTTAAAGAAAACATAGTCTTTTTCCTTGGGGGATGTCTCTATATTCATATGGTTGTATTTTATGTTTTTTGAATAATTATTTCAAGCTGTATTATGTTCCTTTTATATCTACATACATTTTTTCATGATGATCTTGCGATAAATAATCAATGGTTTAATAAGATATTATTATATAAAGTGAAATATCACATGAGTCAGGACCGATTGTACCTATTTGTTCTACCAGATGAGAATAGTGGACAAGATCATTCTATCCTAGGTTTTGACTAGACAATTTCACTAGATGAGATTCGTGGTTGGGAGCTTTTTGCCCTAGGGTTGTACCAGTCCACTTCATCAGACAAGAATAGTGGTCAGGTACATTTTACCATGGGGTTGTATATTGTTGATATCGTTCCACCAATTGAGAATAATGAGGTTCTGAACTCAACATAAATAACAAGTGAATTTTAACTACACTTAATAATGGTATTTTTATTTTTTTCTCTTCTTACATCATATCATAGTTAATCATTATGCATACTTATTCCTCTTTATGACCTTATGTACTATGTGCAACTCTACTATAACAATATTGTTACCTTACTCGATACTTAGCGTATTGATCATTATTTTTATTGGTGTTGTTCATTCTCACAAGAAAATGGACCAGATGAGTTTGTGAAGGTCATTGAGGACCCATTAGATTACTTTGCTGCATATTATACTCTACTTCGGGAAAGGTGATATATTACCTTTGAGCTTGGGATATAGTCATGTTATCTTATTATCCCTTTTACTCTGGACACCTTTTAAGACTATTAGTTTCCAATGTATCTTTAGTATGTATTTTGCTTTTTGTACTCAGAGTTGATCTCTAAACTTTTAGTTAAGTTTATGAATATCTCTCATGCTCAATTTATCTTGCTTTAATTTTTTAACTTTTGTACCTTGTATTTGACATTAGAATGGTCTAATAAGCCAAACTTATGTTGAATATGGTGGTAACACACACTTATGTTGTTATTATTCTTATATTTAAAATATAAAAAAAATCTAAAAGTAAATGTTGGGGTGTTACAGGTTCATGACCCCTGTACCTTAGATTGGGTTTTGTTTGCCATAGACGACAATGCTATGGATGTGGGTTTCGTGGCCCCTATGCCTTGAATAATATGGATAAATGAATCATATTATAATGTGTGGCATTCGGGTGCGATTTAGTTTAGGGTTTTTTTATTATTATTTTCTTTATGTAAATTTTTATCCAATTAACTATATCTATGTATATAAATAAATATATCATTTTGTTACTCGCTTCCATCTTGTTGGCCTTGTTATTTTTTTTAGTATCATTTTGTAATCTTGTATCGTGTTGGGGTAAGGTGCCCTCCACAGTTGATCAAAAGGTATGATACTACTTTTAAGCCTAGCATATGACATATATTAGGTATTAGAAGTGTCTTCACTATATTGAATATGGTGGTAATATCCTGAATTTCTTATTTGGCTTCCACAAAACTATTTTTAAACAAAAATAAAGTTTTGTGAAAATTAGGGTGTTACATTGATGGAGTATAGATACCTTCCTTTAATACATGAATAGAACATTTAATGGAATTTGATGAGGCGTGTCAAAAGTTGATTGAGTGTGGTTGCTACATGGCTTAGAATAATGTTGTGATTTGTATAGGGTTATAGTTTTGATCTTAGATGGATTGATTTGGGACTAGAACTATAGGCGCATTCCCACCCTTGTTCTTAGAGTTTTTGAGGATATATATGTTTGAGATCTCCTTTTTGTAACAAGATGATATTAATTATGTATTATTGATGTAGCTTATTTAATTTTGAGTTAACCATGGTTTTTTTTTTAAAATTTAGTTGTTCCTTTTGATTATGCTCTCTTGTGTGTTTGTTTTCGTATGTCAATGGTGGTACCTAATTACAAATGTTTTCCCAAAATTTTGCTTTGGTTTTGACTTTAGGGACGAAATATGTTTTTAAAGGTGAAGTGATGTAATACTTTGTGCATCGAATTATTTTTGTGTCATATTTAAAGAGAAAATAAATTATGAAAATGAGTTTCAAATCAGGGGTGAATAAACATGTACGGTAAAACCATTCAATGGTAAGTTTTTTCTTTGTTTTGTTAGTTCTAATGAATAGGTTAACTGGTAGCCAAAACCAATCAATTAGTTCTAGTAGAACACATGATATCTATTTTGTTTCAAACTCAATTCTCTTCTCGATCTTCACCTAGCCATAAGGATCTAATTTACATTAATTACAACTAATTTTTTTAGAATTTTTAAACTTTCAACACAACTCTTTTCATATTCAAACTTGCCTAACATGATTCATATCTCAAAACATGCATTTTCCCACTTTTTCCTTGATTTGATCCAAAACACCTATCACCCTTTCTTTTTACTCCTTAGTTGCATAGAGCAAATCTTCTAGTTTACCATAATCCCACATTTGTCACCTTCTTATCTAATCATGGATCCTCTTGCACTTTTCTTCATGGTACTACACCTAGCCTCCAATTTTTCATATTTTCCCTTAGAATACTCAAGTGTACATTGTATAAATTTTCTCCCATATCTTCTTAACCCTTCACCAGACGTCCCTTTCCTTCTCACTTTACACTTAATTGTTCTTTAGTAATACACTTGAAGCCTTTTATGTTCTCCCTTACCTTTGAAGAAGGAAAATAAAAATCACTAAGTGTTTTTCCTTCTTCTTCTCCTTTTCTTAACTGAGCTTCCTTTTCTTCTTCTTCCCCATCCTTTCCTTTCTAATTTTAGCTTACTAATCTCTCTTTCTTTAAGTTCTTACTATTTTCTTGATTAACAAAGGTGAAGGTTACGTGTAGTGAAGGAAATACTTGCTGTTTCACTCTCTTAAGCACTTTCATTTAGAGAAAAGACGTAATCATCTTCCTAATCTCTTCTTCTTTTTTATTTTTGTGTTTTAGTGTAAACTAATTTTTCTAAAAGGATTCCTTTCTTTTGTTGACATATTCAAGGTTTTAAGGAGATAACCTTAAAAAAGTGGGTTGTTCTTCTTTTCTTGGTGGTAAACTTGGATAAACCCTTTTGATGCAAAGTTTATGTGGCATATGATTAGTGTTATAATTATTCTAAGCATGAATCCAAGAGTATGTATGTATTGGAGAGCATGTTTAAATATTTTAGAGTATGTGTATAGTATATGTGTGGTTAAGTATGATGGCTTAGCATGACTTAATTTTTAAGTTGTTTTTCCATACCTTATGTTTCCAACATGTTTCTCATGATTTATGCAATATTTCCATGTCATAATTTGGTTGGCATGAAGTTAAGTGCATGGATTTGTCATTAAGAGCATGCTAGGTTTTGGTTTATTTTTATGGGAAAATGTGATGTTGAATAGAGCATGATTCATGTATAGATTAGTTGATTGAGTCTTGGAATGTAGAGTGTGTGTGTGTCATGATGTGAATCTAGAGTCTCATGTAGTATGGTTGAATGTGGATGTGTGGGGGTTGATTTGGAAAAAAGCATGATAAATATTAATTATTTTACCCATTTAAACCATCCAATTGGTTACAATTTACTAGTTCATTTTTTTTGCCCACAAGTTAACCAGTTTACTAAAAACTAGGATGTTGGTTTCGACCTAACATCATTCAAGTTAAGTTGTTAACTAGTCGATAGATAGCAATAGTGAACTAGTTTTCCCATACCATGCGATCAGCTTCCCGTTTTTTACCCTAATTTCTCTTGGTCTACATTTTAAACATAACCACTAGTTTTTAGGATCAATCGTCTGCTTTGTATGGGACTTTTGAGGTATTTTAAAAGTGTTGACTTTTTTGTTTGACCTTTGGCTATCATAAATACTGAATACAATGAGGATATTTTAGTTAAGTATATGAGTACGGTTATGTAGTAAGTGTTGTTCTTGAATAAAATATGCATCTTTACAAGTTTTTTGTTGATTTCCCTTGATGAATCAACTAATGCTTTTAGTCCGACGTTTTTGAGTTGTGTTAACTATCTATATTGGGTCAGTTGATAGATTTAGTCTACATTTTCTTTGAGTTGTGCAAGATAACTTGTAATACCCCATATTGAGCGGAGTGTTATAAGGATTGATTTGGCTACTTATATCAACATGGTATACCATCCTTTTGGTGATTCTGTCCTAAGAACTCCACAGTTAAGCGTGCTGGCCATGGAGTAATTTTAGGATGGGTGACCTCCTGGGAAGTTTCGGAAATTTTCTGAAAATTTCTCGGGAAGTGCGTGAGTGAGGACAAAGCGTGCTAAAAGGACTCGTGTTGATTTGTGGGGCCAGCCAATCAATCCGAAAGCACTCCAAGGTAGCCCCCGTGTGGTCGTGTTGACTTGGGGTGTTACAAATGGTATCAGAGCGAAACCGCGACCGTGAGCTGAACTTGGATGAGCCAGTCAGTCACCTAGCGAGACGATTCTTGGGATGAACTGTATTGAGACAGTCATTGGTTGAGGCGCAACGAGGACGTTGCGTTCTTTGAGTGGGGGTGAATGTAATACCCCATATTGAGCGGAGTGTTATAAGGATTGATTTGGCTACTTATATCAACATGGTATACCATCCTTTTGGTGATTCTGTCCTAAGAACTCCACAGTTAAGCGTGCTGGCCATGGAGTAATTTTAGGATGGGTGACCTCCTGGGAAGTTTCGGAAATTTTCTGAAAATTTCTCGGGAAGTGCGTGAGTGAGGACAAAGCGTGCTAAAAGGACTCGTGTTGATTTGTGGGGCCAGTCAATCAATCCGAAAGCACTCCAAGGTAGCCCCCGTGTGGTCGTGTTGACTTGGGGTGTTACATAACTATATTAGGTCTCCTAGTGAGAGACGGTCCAATATGTGTAGTCTCTGTATGGTATCTGAGAAAAGGTTGTGCATAGTATACTTTCCCTATGTTATGAGTGATATCCTAGCTTACCTTCATGTAATGGTTAAAGCCTTACATCTACTCTAGTTAGATCTACAAACTTCATAGAGGGTATTAAAGCATAAGAATTAGGTGAATGAGGTTGCTGAGTTACACTAATTACCTATAATATATTATTTGCTGATAGACCATCCACCTTGATTGAGTTACACTAGCTCTCTATATTTGATTAGCTAGTAGTAGACATTCCACCTATGTTATTTGTACTGAGTTTTGCTTATTATTTACGTTGGACTAGGTGGTAATACACAATCCACCTTTGTATTTTGTTGATTAGTTGCAATATTTTTTTGTATTAGATAAGCTAGTGGTAGATATTTCACATTGTTCTTTAATAAGATATGGGGCTGTTATTCAGTTTAATCATGAGAAGTATATATAAGGTTTATTTCCATTCCTGGTTTTTAATTCATGTATGAATTAAACCAATTGACCGGTAGGATCATACGAGTTAATTGCTAAACCAGTCGACTAGTTCTAACCCTAAACAATTAGTTAGTAACCTATCAAAATAGCATGAAAAATACAGTAAACTAGTTGATTAGCATGGCATCGTCAATTGAACTTCGGTCTCTAAATTGGCATTTGGCAATGAAGTAACACTTTGTTGTAGTTTAATTCTATGGCTGTGAACAATAAGTTTAAATATACTCATTTGCCACTTTCAAGGTCTAAGAATATATTTAATCTAATTTGTTGACAACTTTCATGACTAACAAATTATATTCAACCCATTAAGTGTCGTCGATTCTATAGTCCCTGAGAACCAAACATCTACTTTCGTGATCGCCTGAATTCCCATTCATATGTTAATTTCCGATAATGATTTCAATCTTTCAGCTACAAAAAATATCTAAAAGGGTCGGATTCTGTCAAATCCAACTTAAAACTATCAATCCTACCACATGAAACAACACATACAAACTAAACATACAACATATACTTTAATTCATTATATTAATACCAAAATGGACCTAATTCAATCATAGAAAAAGGATTACTCAATCATGATTGCAAAGAAATATAAATGATGTAAATTGCATAACATATATAATGACAGTATAAATATTTACAAAGAAGAGAATGGATTGAATTAACTGTAAATTGGAGAAGAATAGAGTTGATTCCAAGTTGATCATACACGAAACTTGCACTTAAATTAGAAAATTAAAACTAAACAATTCAAGATATGTTACATGAGGTTTTTTCTTGGGAAAATAGAGGAAAAAGCCCCCTAAAATCTGCCCAAAATATGTCCCCAAGAAGTGCACGAAGAATCTCCTAAAAACTACCCATAACATTGGCTATGTCGCACACAACAATTGTGGGGTAACATTGTTGCATGACCATGCAAGGTCTGCACGGGCTAGCCGTGCAGCATTTTGGCTCTCGAATTAGTGCACTTTGCTCCTGCACAGCCGTGCAAGATCTGCACATCCTGGCGATGAGGTATTCTTGGCTTCGACCTGGCTCGCTCAACTCTCGCACGATTGTGCAATATCTGCATAGCCTGCTTGTACAACACTTTGGTCTTCTAATGTCGGCTGCATCAATGTTGCACGATTGTGCAGCTGGATATGAAGCATTGTTTGCATGCCTCTTTTTATCTTCTTGGCTTATTTTTATCTCTTTAACTTCCTAGAATCCTCCATAAAAATGTTAGGTTAATTTATTTTCCTTTAATTCCTTTCATACTTGGTCTTTTGCTCCAAATACATGCACTACTTTCTTGGATTTGTACGTTCTTGTGCAAATCCCTAAAAAACAAATACTAAGTGAATGTTAGCATGAATAATAGATTTGAACCACAATAAAATACATATTACAGGCCAAATAAAATCTTAAAATGAAGGTAAAGCAAGGCAAAAATATAGAAAATATTCACTTTATCACCCAACATGTTGCTCAAAACAAGCAAGCCTTTCTAACTCAAACCAAAAATCTACCACAGTGCACACAGGGTGCTAAACACTTAACATTCATATAGTATACCTAAATACTTAAATAATGCTTGGTATTTCATCAATATGCCACCACTTGAGCATGTCATCTCATAATATGTCACAATTAGAAAATCTTTAAAGCATTCTTCCATACCCCAAACAAGTGATGCATTCTTATCATTATACATGTTTACATGCTAAAATATTTGCACATTCAAGGATCATAACAATAAAATTACACAAAGAGATATTATACTTTACCCTATTTCTTATTTTCTAATCATGTTTCCACAACCTTCATTATATCATGCATGTACTCACTAATCACTGACATAAATGCTTTCATACATCTCATAAATCTAAAACATACACAACCCATATGCTCATTCTCATCACACAAGTGGTTAAGAATGACTTACCTTAGTCAAACTAGTAATAATTCACATGAAAAGGGAAAATCCCTTACTTTGAAACTTTAGGATCTTGAGTAACTTATAAATAGATGATTAAATATTAGAAAATTTTCTTAATAATCCTTTGAAACTAAAATAAAACTAGATACCCAAGGAAAGCAAATAAATCAACCGTTTCCACCAAAAACTAAAAATCAAGAAAAGAGATTAGTGGTTTGGAGGAGCTAAGGCAAAATAGGGTTTTTGCTTCAATACTTAGGCAGATTAGAGAGAAAAGAGGAGTGTAAGGGTTTATATAATTTGAAACCCTGCTCCTCAACTCAAATCCAAACAATTGAGGTGGATTTTAACAATGTACAAAGCTGACTCTTTACCAAAAGCTAAAATGGTGAAGGACGAAGAGTTGTAGGGTGTTACAAATCTAATAAGGTGTCATAAAAGGGAAATGAAATAAAAAGGTTGAAGAGGACAAGAGGTTTAGTTGGCAAGGTGATTTGGAATGAAACTATTTTTTTTTATTCTTAAAAGAGAGAGAGAATGAGAGAGATAGAGAGAGGGGGTAGGCGGAGGAGGGGAAGAAGACAAAGGTTTCTTAGGTCATCAATCACTTTTTACACCAATTTTCTCTTGAATTAGAGATAATTTTTCTATTAAAGTTGAAATTATTAAAAAATTCTTTAAAAACAAATCCATTGATTGATACCATGGGTCATAATGACCCTCTAAGTATTTATTTCTTTGAAGTTATGTTGGTTATGTTGATTGTAATAGGATTTAAAGTTAGACTGGACTTTGGTTAACAGTCTCAAACGACATTCAACTTCTTATCAAATAATAAGGATTCTTAGAAGTAGTGAGATAGTCGTAGTATCTGTATTCCTATATTATCATACCTATTTCACAATAAAGACAACAAAGCATAGATGTTTAGAAGGAAAGCATTGTGAATACTATAAAATTCCTAATTTTTATTCAAACTTAATATACCATCCATTGTGAGGATATGGCCTCTTTTATAGACGGAGGTCTTAGTGCATACAGATATACATGAGTAACATTTGTCTAACACAAATTACCACTTAGATTTTATTTTTCATACATATAGGAAATCTTTTGTGCCTTGCATGAGGATGGTGGGTTTCATCTTATCGTTAGTTGTATCAAGAACATGCCCAAGGCAGTGTTGCTGACTTCTTTAGAAAATTCTTCTCACTTCACTTTCCACTTGTCATATGTTATTTTGTGTGATTCTTGTATTCAAAAATCTAGGTAGAGTTAATGACTTCTTTGAAAATTTATCTTCACTTTGCTTGTCACTTGTCATTTCTCCTTATGCAGCAGACTTATTTTAAGGGTTTATGAGTATCTTTATTTCTTACTCAAGTTCTACTATAATTCACCTTGTCATATCATCTAATTTAGAAGTTTCCCTACCTTCATTCTTTAGAAATTGTTTATTTGTTTTTGTTTTTGATTCATTCATGTTTTATATTCATGTGGGTCATGAGTGTTTTTTTATATGTTGGACTCAGTTGTCTAGCACTCCATGTCATCCACCATATGTGTAATACTCCGAATTTTTGTAACATTAATTTAGAACTTTTAGCCTTTTATCCAAAAAATTTAATCCTTTAAATATTAATTTAATTATTTTTGTTAACCTTTGACACATAAGTCTAAATAAATTATTGAATAAATTAATTTAACAATTTTATCTTATCTTTTTTTTACACTAATCCTAAACCGATAATTTTATCCAATTTATTTTTTTTCTTAATTTGATACCCTAAATTTGGATACATTAATATTATCTTAAATGCCTAAATTTTACACAATTTTAATTCTAATCCTAAATCTATTTTCTTTTTCCTTTTTCTTCTTTTCCCATTTTCATTTTTTCCTTTATTTTCCTTTTTTTCTTCTTCCCCGAGCCAACCCATTTTCTACCCCTTTATTTTATTTATTCCCACTCCAGTCCAACACTCCTTTCTTTTTTTCTTCATCTTCCCTGAGCTAACCCCCTCTACTTCCCTTCTTTTCCTTCTTCTCGCGCCGAACCAACACTCTTCTTCCTTTCTTTTCTTTCCTCGCGGCCCAGCAGCCCAGGCCACCTTCCCTTTCTTCTTCTTCCTCAGACCCTCACTAGTTCCACACCCCTACGCCCAAACATTCCCTCCTCTACACAATGTGCCTTTGCCATGCACGCTTTCCCTTGACCTGCCTCCCTTTCCTTTCCTAGCCAAGCGGCCCTACCCTATCTCCCTCACGTGCCCATTTTCCCTTCCATTTTTGACACCTGCAACACCTCCTCTAGCCTGCACCGACAACATTGCACAGCCCCTACCATCCCCGTCGACCCTACAACATGCCTCCCTACCTCTACCTGTGTTATGCACCCTTTCTTCTAAAAATTTCCACCTACCTCGTCGCACCCCTAAGCCCTGTCTCCCTCCTCTTATGCTTCTTCTCTTCTTCAACTTCCCTCATGCCCTACCTCTTCTTCCTTCGATCTTCTTCCTTTCTTTCTCCCTCTCCCCTAACTGAGGATTTATTCCTCCTCCCCACCGCCGAAGCTAATGCACCACTACACCACTACTATCATCCCAACATCCACTATCCACCTTCATTTCTCTTCTTCCCTCCTTCTTCCCTATCAACTGTTGCCCTATTTTCCTTCCTCCTTGTCCTAGTGGAGACTTTTGTTAATCCCTGTCCGTAGCACCAACTATAACTCCCGCAGCCATACCCAGGACAACAATAATTTTTACCACTTCCATCTCCTCCACTCGACACCTAGCCACTGCCTCCTCTACCCCTACAAACTCCTTGCACAACCAGACCACAACATCACCACCATCCAGACACCTCTGCCCCTACTTCATGCCACCCTGTTGCCACCACTAGCACCCT
Source organism: Tamarix chinensis (assembly GCA_030549775.1). Lineage (NCBI taxonomy): Eukaryota > Viridiplantae > Streptophyta > Magnoliopsida > Caryophyllales > Tamaricaceae > Tamarix > Tamarix chinensis. The sequence continues at coordinate 82,228,509 of CM060173.1, read as the reverse complement.
CCATTCAACCATAACTCCTCCTGGCCGAGCCTAAACATAGTCACCCTTCCACAAGCCCATGCATCCCCCTCGCAGCGACCCTATGTCATCAGCTCTTTCTTTTTCTTCCTTTACATTTCTTCTTATCCTTTTCCCCTCCTATGTGTTGCCACCTTCTCTCATAGCCCTACACAACCACCCATCGCAACCTCTCACCCCTCCTTCACCAGCCCACTATAGCCTTTACCACCAAATGGCTGAACCATCACCACCCCACCACCATCTCCAACCATCAACCACCCCTACCCACGTGCATGGCTCACCTTGCATATGCAACATAAGTTTTATTTTTAGATTTTAAAATTATTTGGTCATTATTAATATGTAAGGGTAGTTTAGTAACTTTATATTTAATAAATAATTTTAATAAAAAATATTATTTTATTGATCAGGTATTAATATGGTATATGTGATATTATTTTTAGGTACAAAATTTTTATTAGCGGATCCTAATAATTTTTATAAGGTTACTCCCTTACTGGAAAATTGTGCTTTTGCCGGAAATCGTGTAACCTTTATATTCCACTAAATTTTTTTGATATCGTATGATAGTACATCAGGGTTTTGACATGTAACTTGTATTAAGCATGATCCATTACGTATAATTTTGTATTTATTATTGTTGTAATGAAAATCAAAAAAAGGAAGCATGTTATCCAATGTAAAATATCATATGTACAAAAGTGTGATTAAAATGGTTCTAATGTTGGGAAAAGATTTTGTATGATGTGTTAAGCATGTTTAGATATTCTTGTAGCATGATTATTATTATTCATATGTCCTGGAGGCAATTTGGTCATTTAAGCACATTATGATATTCAGTTTGAAATAGAATGCCTAATACATTTTAAGTATTAATAAGTATGGCGGTATGTGATTTGATGTTTTAGAAACATATGTTTTAGCATGATCATTAAAATTATATGGCCTAGGGGTATTTTGGTATTTTGATTGTGCCATGATGATTATTTGAATAAACATGCATGATATATACTATTTGTTGTTAATCATGTGAATAGGTGTTTTGCTATTTTAGAAATGCATATTTTAGCATGATTGTTACTATTATATGGCCTAGGGGTATTTGGATAATTTTGATTGTACCAAAATGATTATTATAATGAAACGTCTGATGTGTATTATTGGTTGTCAAACATTATAATATGTGTTTTGATGTTTCAGAAACACGTGTTAGGGTTTTATATGTAAATTTGTGTATAACGGAAAAATTGTCATTTGGTGTATCTGATAATTTAATTATGGTATGTTATTATTTTTATGACAAGTTGGCAAATGAAATGGGATCTTTAAATAAAATGGATGATAATGTGGTAATTTTAGCCTTAGGGGTATTTTGATAATTTTGACCTAAAGTGCTTAAGTGTGAATAATTGAGCCTAAAATGGCCATAGTAGACTTCTAATGTTGACATCAATAATGACCCTAAAAGATGGTTAAGTATAAAAAATTATACCTATGCAAATAATAGTTGATTTTGTGGTCACCCTTATAAAATACTAATACTTAAAGTGAAAGACCTTGATATTGGAAATGGTGACTCTTTAGAGGTCTCTACTCTAAATACGTGGTTTAGCCCACGACTGTTTATGGATTTTGCCAGTGTGTCTTAATGCCTCAACCAAGCCCTATATTTTACTATATTTAGCTCTACGAACCTAATAGAGGGTATATGTTCCTATGGATTATATTCCCTTGTTAGTAGGGTATTGTGTACCTTTGTGTACTAATGCGACTAAGGTACTTGTGTGTCCCTGGGATAATACTTGGCAGGATATTGTGCTACGTTTGTGAGAATTTTCCCTAATCTAATCCTATTTCTCTAACACTTCTCTCCTTTTCCTTTTCTTTCTCCTTTTCTTTTCTTCTCTTCTCTTCCTTTTTCTTTTATTTTCTCTACTCTTCTTCTCTGCGCTAAAATTTTTTTGGCATGAGAAGTTTTGCTTCTCTTGCACATGCACCCTCCACTTGCCTCCCTCATGCCCCTCTTACTATCCCTACCACTCCCTCGTGTTGCCCCCTTCTCCTTCTTCTTCTTCTTCTCTTCTCCCTGCTGCGCCCTATTTTTCGCAGCCCTGCCAGCCTGGCACCCTCTTCTTCTTCTTCCTTCTTCTCCCTGCCTTTTCCTCCTATGCACGTTTTATTTTCCATCATCATCCCCTCGTACCTCTGCATGACTCCCATCCATCTTAACCATCACCATCCCCCCTATCCTTTTCTTTCTTTTTTCTTCTTCTTCTCGGTAGAATTTTCATCATCATCGTCGCCGTCACTTCTCTGCCTTTTTCTCCTCCTTAGCACACCACCTACTAGTATAGATAACCCTCTAACCCTCCATTTTATTATCATCCATCAGCTTCCTAACCTTATATTCTTCTTCCTTTGCCTTTCCCCTTCTTATTCCTCCTTCTTCCCTATTTTCAGCATCCACACCACCCAATCCACCACCGAGCACTACCCAAGCCACAACTAGCCACCCTTTGGTTGGCGGACCAATCACCAAGGTCGCCTCGACGTTCCCCTTTGCCATCACCACCGACCGCCGCCTCTTTTCCCTTATCTTTCCCTTCATTTGTCACAGATTTTTAGAGTACACGACTGTACAAACACTCGGATACCCTGCTGCACAGCCGTGCAACCCTTGCACCATTTGGCCATGCATCTTTTTTTCTCTCGGCCAATGCTGCACAACCGTGTAATTCCTGCATCACCTGGCCATGCATCTTTTCTTCCTTCAACCTGTTGTGCACTGTTACTGCACAACTGTGCAACTCTTGCACCGTCTGGCCATATAATTTCTCCTTTTTAGCCGTGCAACCTTATTTTCACCCCAAATCTTGTCCAAACACCACTAAAATTTAACCATAGCTCCACCACGCATATTTCTACACTTCCATACAATTCAAGTTCCTATTTGACTTCGATAAATTTTATTTTTACCCTTCTCTACCATAATCTCCCTCTTAATTGTTAACCTCCATTCCTAATCATATTTTATCTTATTTTCATAGGTGATTTTCCGATGATCTCAGATGAGGTATAGGATTTATGTGCACAGAGCCCAGTGTCCTTGTCGGTAAGGATATATGTCATAGCTAGGGTTTTATATGCTTCATATATTTTCTTTGTATATGATTTGTGTTGAATATGTTATATTGAATAATTAAGTTATGGAAATGCTATGGAATGATAATCTTCAGAATAAAGTAATTATGTAAGTACATGATTGGGTATAATATAGGATATAAGATATCGATGGGAAACTAAGGATATGAACTTCAGATAATGATTGGAAATGTATATGCTTTGGGTTTTATAAGGCTTTGGGAGAATACGATTGTCTTGATTATCCTAAGAGTATTATGGTCATTTAAGGATAATTATGTGATCATACTTATGTGTTTAATTATATGTCTTGAGTTTGGTATGATAATATACACTCAACTCTGAATAAGATATTAATCATGTAAAGTGAAAGATCAAGTGAGTTGGGCCGAGGTATTCATATGGCTCCGTTCCATCGAATAATAATAGTGGTAAGAGATGCTCCAGTCCGTTCCACCGGATTAAGAATAGTGGGTGCCCATACTCAATATGAATAAAAATACAACTAAGAGTTAAAATATAAATAGAAATATACTAAGCATTTAAAGTAAAAGACTACGTGAGTCAGGACCAAGGTGTTGAGTCCGTACCACTAGATAATAATAATGGCCTAGGTGTGTTTTCCCCAAGAGGTGCTTAAGATCATTCCACCAGTTAATAAATAGTGGTTCAGGAGTATTTTACTATGAGAGGTGTTGGCTCTTTTCCGCCGGATAATAATAGTGGCTTGGGTGTGTTGTCCCTGAGAAGTGTTTTAGATCGTTCCACCGATTTAAGAATAGTGGAGTCCTCGAACTCAACATAAATAAAATATTAGAATATGGCATATCTAATGAAAGACTTGGAAACGGTATTTATCTAGATTTATTATATTTCGGCATGTATGATTTTCTTATAATAATTATTGTATTATGTGTAATCTTGCTTGACTGTATTGTTACCTTACTTAGTACGTAGCGTACTGATCATCCATTTCATGTGTGCTACTTAATCCAATGAATAAACGACCCAAATGTTTATGTGTAGGTCGATGAGGACCATGTTCATGATTTCGTAGCTTTTAATGCTATATATGTGGAGAAGTGATTCATTTATATCAGGATTTGGGCGTAGAGTCATGTTATCCGGATGATAGTTTTACCTAGATACCTTTTTGGACTCTTAGTTCCATGGAATCCTTTTTTTGTTATATTTTGATATTGTAATCAGAGTTAATCTCCAAACACTTATTTGTTGTATAAAAAGTTATCTCATCTCTTTCTAATCATGTTCTAAATTTTCTACTCGTTTTACCTTGTAATTGATGTAAGGATGGTGGGGTAAGCCAGACTTATGTCAATTACGGTAGTAACACCTAAATATTTTGATTATACGCTTCTGTTTAAAACGAAAATTTTTAATATTAAATTTGGGGGTGTTACACTTTATATATTTCCTTTCATTAGCATTTTGTAACCACAAACTGTTGGTTCTATTTGAAATGATATTAAATTACTTTAACTCTCTCGCTACTCTGATTTACAGTTGTGTTATTAATTTAAGTGGAACAATATTTTTAGCATTAGCACTTGGTAACAGAACTGTAGAGGAAATCAGTCTTGCACCAAATATAGCGGTAACACCTCGTGATTTACTATTTTAGTTTTCACAATTAACTTTTATAAATACAATTTTTTTAGTTCGTAAATTTAGGGATGTTACAATATGGGTATTGGAAGTGTTCAAAGTATTATAGCTTGCTTATTTTGGGGCATTGCTTGCATGTGATAAGGTCTACATTGCTTGTACTCAGGTATTCCTTGTCTATGTCTTCAAAGAGATAAGGGCTTGCACTATTTTGGTAGTGGAATGTTTGGACCATATTACCATGCATTACATATTTGGAAGATAAAATGGCCATGGCACACCTTCCATTAATATGAGCTAGCATTTGTTTTTCTTGGATACATATTGTTGGATTTCATACAACTTCCTCTTTCTTCCTTCTCAATAAAGTGAGAATATAAGGATTATTATATTTTTTTACTTTTAATTTTAACCAAAAAACATGGCATCCTTTGAGGGACTCTATTCATTTCTTATGAATATGATGACATGGCATGTAAACAATGAGCACATGTTGAAGGCTTCGTACATCCAGGAATGAAAGTTTGATACCTATTCACTGAGGGGTCCAAATTTGGTAGGGAAGTTGGTCTAATATTCTTCTTCCTTGGTCTCATCTCATGTGAGGGCCTTTTTGATCAAGTTGTTGGAAATTTTCATGTGTAATTCTACACCAATTATGTAACATTGGAATAAGTACCAAATGAAATGAAGTAGTTCTTATAAGAATGTTTGTGGGGGGAGCAAAATAGGTTTGTGAATGGGTATACCAAGTAGATACCAAATCTTAGATACATTTTGGGCTTATATTTTGCTATGAGGATGTCACGTTGATGAAAGATTTGTGCACTGTCATTTTGTACCATAGTTTTTACTTCATACAAGGTGGGGGGAAATGGGGTGTGTTTGGTTTGGATCGTTTGGAAAAGATTTGGGTGAGGATGGGCCTAGTGAGGGTGAACTCATCATGCGAAAGAGTGGGAGTGGTTTAATGGAGGACATAATTTATGTTAGCTTTGATGGCTTGTTGAGGTATTATGGAATAATGTTACTTTTTCCTATGATGTGGCTAAATGAGAACTTATACCTACTTAACTAGTCAAGCCACCTGAGTTGTTGGACTTTTGGAATCATCTTCTTGTTGAAATTCATCATTTAATTAAAGAATTAAATATCTATCATTGGAATAATACCTAGAAAATAAAAATATACACAATTTAGATTAATTTTTTTCTTTTCTTTTCTTTTTAAAAAAAAAAGAAAACAAAAATGGAATCTAGCCTAAGAAAGCTTGAGGAGGGAAGAGGAAGTGGAGGTGACCAAAATGAGGGAGAAAATGGTGTAGGCGACTCGGCGATAATCGCTACGACGACAATAATGGTTGATTTTGGTGGAGAGGGGTGAGGGCTAGCAACTTAGGGTTGAGGGGGTGGTAGTAGTATTGGGATTGGCTAGGGTTGGTGGTGGTTAGTGATGGTGGAGCTAGAGGCCAATGGTGGTGTGGGGTAGCACACAACTGAGATGGAGAAAGGAAAAAGGGAGGAGAGAAAGGGGGCCATTGAGGTAGTTGCACAGACTAGGGCATTTATGCAGAGTGGTCGCGGCATGGTGGTGGCAAAGAGGTAGGACAATTGCTAGATGTGGTGGCTGGAAAAATGCAACCTACAATGGTTGTAGGTGTGTGAAAAGAGAATAAAAGGAAACAGGAAGAAGGGAATAAAAGGAAGGAGGGAGAAGGGGTGGCTTTCTAGGCATGGTTAGAGCGTAGGTAGAGAAAAGAGGTGGCACAGGGGATGGATGGGCATCGACAGTGTTGGGGCAACATTGGAGCTGGCAAGGATGGGGGAGGCGAGAAAAAATAGTGTAGGAATAGTAGGTGGAGAGGAGAGGAAAGGAGGAGCTCGAGGGGGTATGTATAGGCAAGGGTGAGGGGCATGAGGCCGTGGTAGTGGGGAAGCTGATAGGAGGCTTGACGTGTATGGCAACAAGGAAGGGGAAAGGATGGTTGCAGGCAAGGTTTTTATAATCGGGATTCTACTTAGAATCAATAAGGGTCATTAGAATTAAATCGTAGAATTATATTATAGGATTGTAAGATCCTACAAATATCATAAAAATATGACCTAGATATACTTATATACAATAAAATTCTATAATTGAAGTTGAAAGACACTAAAGATCTCATTCTTAAAATCTTATTTGATCACTAATTAAGTTGTAGCAACACAAATTGTTGATTATATGCATACAACAAATATTTTTATATGGATTGAGAATACAACAAAGTTAACAACGCCACAAAAGAAAATAAAAAGGATAACTATAAACTAAATAGAAATTAGTAAAAATAAATCTCACAAATTTTAATATATTTGGTTTACTCTAAATTTAGAGTTGGACTTTTCGTAAGTATCTTTCTTTCCAATAATTGATTTTGCTATTATTTTGCTTGTGTATTCTTCTTATTGATTGGTACTCAATATATAGTATGTACAAAATAATAGGATTAACGCTTAGAGTTAGCGAAGAAATATAGTGAAAAGTATACAAAAAATAGATTTTAAGGTAGAAAGATAAAATAAATTATAGTTGACATGTATAATCATAAGATTCGACCGATCCTACATGGGATCTTAAGATTCTACCATGATTCTACTACTTTAAGATTCTACCTAGAATCATGGATCGTTTGATGACTTTTGGATCTTAGAATCGTAAGATTCGGATAGGAAGTTTAACAACTATGGTTGCAGGTGACATGGCAAGGCAGAGATGCAGAGGAGAAGGGTGCATGCCAACGTGCATGGCCCTGTATGGCCGGGAGAGGAAAAGTGGGAAGGATGGTGGACGTGAAGTGGTGCAGGTGCATGCACGAAAATGGAAGGGGGACGGCGATGTAAGGAACAAGATGGGTGTGAGGAAGAAGAAAAGGAGAAAAGTTTAAAGAAAAAGAAAAGAGAAGAAATAAAGAAGAGAAAAGGAAAGAAAAAGAAGGGAGAAATGGGCCTAGCCACCAAGGAGATGGAAGAAGAAAGAAAAGGGCTTAGGCTGCTTGGGAGAGAAAGGAAAGAAGTCTAGTATGGGGGAACGATGTAACCCAAGGAAAAAAGAAAGGAGGGAAAAAGAAAGGAAGAAAGAGGAAAAGAAGGAAAAAGGAAAAAAAAGAAAAAGGAAAAAAATTAGGTGTGGGATTTAGGTTAGATTTTAGAGTAAAATTTTGATTTAGTACCAATAATTAAAAAAGATTAATATAAATTGCCTATAGGTTCATTAAATAGAATAAAAATCTAAAAATCAAGTTAAATTAATTTGTTGACAACTAATTTTGTGGATTTCAAACTTTTAGGGTAATACAGCACATGAGTGGAGTACTTCTTATTTTATGGATTCTAGGTTGTACGGCTCCAAGGATCATAGATTAAGGAGCTTTTGCTAAAGGTGGAAGTTTTTTTTGTCTTAAGCCTTTAAGATATGTATGGAGCCCCTTTACTGTAGTCTAAAGGTATAAACCTACTATTAGGTATTTGCCTAGTAAAGATGAGCCTAGTAGTTCAAACTAAACATATTATCCTGAGAAGAATTAGATCTTTAATGGCCCACTATTGAGTTTAGTGGAATTTTTTTTTATTTTTAACTATTTGAAGTAGTGTTTGTGTGGTTTCTAGTATTATGAATTAATATTTTTTTAGGTTTTCAATGGGTTTTTTTTGGGATCCAGGGTCAAAAAAAGGCAGCGACATGGTATAGTATAGAATACTTATCTAGCATGATGTGTGTGTGTGGGCATGGGTGTTGTATAGGATACTGAAAGATAATTTGAACTACTATAGTAATTATCTAGCTCTTCTTCCTCTGTAAGTGAATCTATGCAACATACAAGAGAAAACAACGTGTCTTTGATCTACTCGTCTTCAAAGAAGAATATGAATTATAGGTTATCATCATGGAGATCAATACTTGTTGTTTCTTTGGTCTGTGGTAACATTCTTGCTAACTCCCTTATGTTATTTGGAAAAATCTTGACAAAATGGCCTTTCTTTCCACAAATAATACACATTTTTGATCTCTTGCCTCTTAATCTCTTCACCCTAAAATTTTTGAACTTCTTGCGAGCATTGTTTGCTCTGGGAAGAATTTTCTTTGTTGTTATTGTTGTGGCATATACCACTGTATTTGCTTATAAATTCTTTTCACTCATAGATTTTTTATAAGGAATTTTCTTTCCCCATGAATTTTTCCAAAAACTTGGTTTGGTTGCACAATTTGTCCAAATCCTTGAGAACATATTGCTTTACTATACCAAATAGGACATCTACCAATTCAAGATTTGTACAAGAGGGCATAAGATTGACATGAGAGGGCCTTTTTTATCACATTGCTAGAATTTTTCATGTGGAATTCTACACCAATTATGTAACACTGACATAAGTACCAAATGAAGTGAAGTAGTTCTTCTAAGAATGTTTAGGGGGGAGAAAAATAAGGTTGTGAATGGGTCTACCAAGTGGATGCCAAGTCTTGGATACATGTTAGTCTTATATTTTGCTATGAGGATGTCGTGTTGATGAAAGATTTGTGCAATGTCATTTTGTACCATAGTTTTTACTTTATACAAGGTGTGTAGGAAAAAAATGTGTGTTTGGTTTAGATCTTTTGGTAAAATATTTGGGTGAGGATGGGCATGGTGAGGGCGAACTCATCATACAGATGAGTGGGAGTGGTTTAATAGAGGAGATAATTTGTGTTGGCTTTGAAGGCTAGTTGAGGTAGTATGGAATAAAGTTACTTTTTCCTATGATGTGGCTAAATGAGAACTTATACACATTGAACTAGTTAAGCTACTTGAGTTATGGACTTTTGGAATAATATTCTTATTGAAATTCATCATTTAATTAAAGGATTAAATATCTATCTCCATTAGGAAATCTTAGCCAATTACGTGGATTTTAATTTTATTTTTTTGGCAATGTTTACCACCAATATTTATTTTAATATCGACTGTTAATCTAACTCAAAATCTTTAAATCCCCTCCTTATATATTAACAAATCTATATCTTACCATTTAGCTCTTAAAGGATAATTATGCCCCTATATTATTTGCTTGCATTTTTCTATTGAGCTCACTTCCCATCTATTGGTATCGAAAGGGGGGAAGTTGTTGGAAATCTATTTTACCCTTCTTACTACCTTCATCTAAGTTGTTGGCCACTTTAGAGCACCCTTTTTTAGCATCTCTCTAAGATTGCATGTTATTGCCACCAAGTTTAGTATAGAGTCACCTATGTAGGTGACTATATTGAGAATTTGTTTCTTTTATCTTTTGGAGAGGTGTTGATTTGGGAAATTCATTGCCTACAATGCAATGTGGGGTTGAGCAAAATATTCTCCTCATTTGATATGCATTCCAAGATATTGGACCTCTTCTTGCCTAAGAATCATCTTTTTCCTTGAAAGCATAATACCATAATCTTGTACGATCTTACTAAAATGATGGAGATCATGGACGTGAGTCGATTCATTCAGGGAAAAGATGAGGATGTCATCAATATATATAAGGGTTGTGTGGAAAGTGGAGTATATTGTCAAATGTTTTGGTCTTGGCTTTCTAGAAAAGTGATGAAGATGCCAAATGGCATAAATGTTCATTAGAAGTAGTGTTACAGAATATATAAGGCTATTTTATGTCTCTCTTTTGGTTTGAATCCCATTTTTCACAATCTAGACTTAAGATCAAATTTTGAGAATAACTTTACCTTGGATAGGTTTGAATTTATGTTTGAAAGGGGAAATTTGTTATTTTCTTGGAAATGGTTTAGTAGTTAATCGTTGACAACCAACTTGAGCTTTTCACCGGTTTATTCAACTCTTTTATCTAAATAGAACTATAAGGAGGCATCATCAATTAATCCTTAGGCCTTGAGGGATGATCGTTCTTCAATGGCTTGTTTGAGATGGTTTGGGTTCTTCCCCACATGGTTATCTTTGGTGGGATTGATGTGCTTATTAATTTGAAAGGTGATGTGATGAAGATATTGGGATTTTGTAAGAGAAGATTGTTGCATTTGGCAAGGAAATATGTATGGGTGCTTGCACATGAGTAGAGTAGTTCTTATTTTATGGATTATAGGATTTATTATGCCAAGGAATAGAGATTTGGGAGCTTTGACCAAAGTTGGAAGTATTTTTTTTTATCTTAAGCCTTTAAGATATGTATGGAGCCCTTTTATTGTGTTATAAAGGTCTACACCTACTATTAGGTATTTACCTATTAAAGGTGAGACTAATAGTTCAAACTAGACTTATTATCCTGAGAAGAATTAGATCTTTATTGGCCTACTATTGAGTTCAGGGGGAAAAGTTGTCTTTTCAACTATTTGGAGTAGTGTGTGTGTGGTTTCTAGTATTATGCATGTAATATTTTTTAGGTTTGCAATGGGTTTTTCTGTATCCAAGGTCAAAAAAAGGAAGTGACAAGGTACAATTGTAACACCCCCAAATTTACTACTGAAAAATTTCGTTTAATTAAAAGGGTTTAGCATAAGCAAAAAGATAAAACTGTAAACTCGGGGGCATTACCGCCACACTTAGTACCAGATCGGTTCACTCCTACCATTCCAGTACTAAGTGCTAAGGCTAAATAAAGTTAACATTAAACACGAATCATTAATAAAACACAAGTCACACAGAAATTAGAGTGCGATTTAGGATTACAAACCAAAGAGTACGTGACTAGAGTTTTTCAAATATAAAGCATAGTACAAAAACACAACTAAAATATGATAATACAAGGTCCAATAAAAGAAATAGAGTTCGGCCGAGTCGCTCTCGATCCCCAAGTGAGGTTTAGGCTCAACGCTCAGCCCCACTCAATGCCTCGTAGGTGTCGTAGGCATCGAAGACATCATCCCCTACCTGCACAAGCTCTGATGGGTCTTCTGCTCGTGGGAATGAGCAGCACCCATAAAACGGGTGATCAGTATGCTACGTACTGGGTAAGGTAACAGATGCGATAAGGCCAACATATAGAGCATATAACATAAGAATGAGCATGTAGGCAACATACAATGATACATGTAATAAGGCCTGGTTACTTTTCAAGTAACTTATTCTTTATTCCTCTTAATAATATGTTCATTCCACACATACTCTTTAATAGTCCATGTGAGTGCGGGAACCCCACTATTATAGCCGGTGGACCGGAATACATACAGGGTAAAACACTCCTGACCACTATTACTCGTCGGTGGACCGGTCTCTAGGACAGAAGGCTCCTGGCCACTATTATTTGCCGGTGGACCGGTCTGGCCCCCACAGTTATAGCCGGTGGACCGGAAATCATGTAGGGCAAAACGCTCATGGCCACTATTATTCACCGGTGGAATGATCTCCAGGGCACCTCGGCTCCTAGCCACTATTATTCGCCGGTGGACCGGTCTGGGCTCGGCTCAACAATCTTTCTCTTTAAGTGATTAATATCTTATCCGTGTCTTATTAGATAACATTACACCCTTGACATGCATGTCATCAACGTTCTACTTCTATCCTCTCAAGGGGGCCCATCCCATATTTTGAGACTCCTGCACCCCTTATCACGCCCTGACATCCATACCCCCTTACGCTTACACATAATGAAAAATCAACTCCTAAGGGTGTGGGTTAAGGCCCAACACCTTATGACATCAACTCCACCTACTATCACCCTCTAGGGTTTTCTCTTGAAAACCCTAATTGGACCTATGCGGCCCAACTTTCTCTCACTTACACTACCTTTACTTCATTCATCGCCCCACATCTTATCTCAATTAGGTTCAATCCCAAAACATATCACTTTACCTCTCGATTTCGCATGTGACCTGAAAAACCCTAGTTGTCCACTTCAAACCCTAGTACCTTTCTTCTCCCACAAGTAACCTCTCTCTTTTCATCCAAAATCCCTTCTCTCCCATGGAACCCATACTCATCCCTTATAAAGTAAATTATCACTCTTAACCCGTACTCCACTCTCCCTGAATCATTTTTACTCTCGCACTTTCCAGATTACTACTTCCTCCCAAAACCCTAACCGGATCCCTTATACACCCTTACACCAACCTACGTACTATTTTTCATCCCAAGTCTCTAATCACTCCACAACTCTCCCATTAGCTTGTTTACACCCTAAATCAACTTTTCTCACGTAAGGATCACCCCCATGCAAGATTTATCCATCCCAGGCAAACACCCAAGGTCCCCATACAAATTTTAAGATTCCCATGCATGGTTCCCATCTCTCATTCATTTTGGTCATTCCTTCCTCTTTAATTTCCTCTCATGGATCATGAGGTATTTTGGTCAACCTCATATCCCCCTTAATGAACTAACTTCCCATTTCTTTCTTTTTGTCCTTTCATTCCCATATCATATTATCAGTTGTCCTAGCATGCATGTCCTAGAGGGCCATATCATATCACACCATAAACACCACATATACATATCATACTCATGTCATAAGAAACACATACAAACATACCTCAACTCTAAGCTGCGCTACACATAAGACAAGTTAACGACAATCATACGATACACGACATAGCATGATATATATAGCATCCTTACCTAAAGCGATGCTGGGCTTGGAGCACGCTCCTACAACTCCTTAGGGTTTTGGCTCGGTTCACCTATAAGAGGGAAAATACTAAGGATTAGTTTCCCTCCTACCAAAAGTACCATTACTCCTTATTTTAGTCTAAGATTAGGATTATTATTATTAAAGGAAGCATTATACATGAAAACTAGAGTTTTTTATCTTCAAGTTAGCCTACTAGTTATTACTAGTCAAAATATGTTTATTTTCATATTTATTGCTATACTTATATTATTAACCTAATAGCTTTATTCTTCTAATAATAGTACTAATACTAATTATAGCAAAATAGTGATAATACTAATAACAATAATAGTAATGCTAATGCTTATAGTGATAGAAACCCTAGAGTTTTTAAGGCTAAGTCTAATAATAGTGTTAGGGTTAAAATAATAATATAATAATTACAATACCAACAAGGTACAAATATTCCTAAAGATAATAATGATAAAAGTTATATTTTGAATAATAATAATATAAGGGTTCAAATGTTTTTGTTACAATAATAGGAATAAAGTAATAATAATAATAATAATAATAATAATAATAATAGTAATAGTAATAACTAATAATGTTAGTGACAAAGGTATTACGAATAATATTAGTAATATTTGAATATTAAATAGTAAAAATACTAAGGTTAAGCATTCTTCTTCTTTAAAAATAAAATGATAATATGTCAACTTCGGTTTAAATAACACTAATAATAATAGTAGTAGTAGTAGTAATAATAATAATAATAGTAATAATAATAATAATAATAATAATAATAATAATAATAGAGATAACTATATTAATACTAAAGTTGTGAATAATAATAATAATGATAGTAGTATTAGTAGTAGTAATAGAAATAATGATGATGATGATAATAATAATAATAATAATAATAATAATAATAATAATAATAATAATGATGATGATGATGATGATGATAATGATAATCATTTTAATGTTAAAGTTGTAGCCTTTTAAATAGTTTAACCTAGTTATAAGTATTTTCTGAAATTAGGTTAGGAAATAAGGGGGATACATAATAATAATATTAGTAATGGTAATAATAATAATAATAATAATAATAATAACCATGATAATAAAACACTAATAATAATAAGAATAATAATAATAGTAATATTAAGGATAATACTAGTAATATTAAATAAAATTATTAACACATATAGAAAACAGTTTAGGGGCTGGGGAAGTTGGAGCACCACCTAAGGTTAGTGGTGGAACCAGCGGCGGCGACGGCGGCAGTGGAGGAGGAAGATAGGGGGAAATGAATATGTAGGCTAAGAGAGAGGGAGTGGAGGGGTTTTTGAGGTGGAGGAAGGTGCAACAGGTGAAGAGGGGTGGAATGGAGGTGGTGGTGTACCTGGGAGTGGCGGCGCACGGTGGTTGGTGCAGCGACCGAAGGTGGTGGAAGATGGGGTAGGTAAAAGGAGAGGGAGGCAGGGGATGATGGCATGGGAAGGTTCCCTGGGTGTTTTGGAGGGTGGAGGAGGTGCTGGTTGTGGCGAGGGTGGTGGCAGAAGGCGGCGCGAGGGGCAGCGAGGGGTTGGAGTGGCTGCTCGGGTTGGCGACTTTGCACGGCCGGGGTGGCATGTGCAGGGCGAGATAGGGGTGATGGTGGCTTGGTTTTGTAGAGGGAAGTGCGGGGATGGTTTTGGTGGGCGGCATTTGTTACGGCGGTCATTGGCGGCGGCGGAATAAGAATCTGTTTGGGCAGCGGCAAGAAGCAAAGTTTCTGGGCTTGCGAAAAGAGAGTTCGACTATGGCTGCCCCGGGAGTGTATTTATAGGCTAATTGAGGGGGAAAACGAAAAAGGGAGAAGAAGACAACCGAGGGTAGGTGAGGCAGGTCACCGACCGGCGGTGGCAGGTGGCGCATGCCCTGCGAACTGCAGGGTACGTTTAGCTCGGTGTGGGGAAAAGGAAAGGGTGGCAGCACACGTGAGAGGGAGGACGAGTAGGTTGGGTCAAAAATAGAAAGGAAAACAACGGGGGTGGCAGGGGAGGATAGCCGGACGGAGCATGTGGCCGTCGGCAGGCACATGACTGTTGGTTAAGGGTTGCAGTCCGCGTGAGGAAGAAGAAGACAGGGTGGAGTGGACCGAGCGGTCCAGGGAAAGAAAGAAAAGAAGGAAAAGGCGGTCCGGCTGAGCAGAATGGGCGAGGGGGTGGACGACGTGCCTGGGCTGCGCCAGACGGGCTAGGGGGAGTTTGGGCCGCGGCTAGCCCAATCGGGGAGGAGAGGGGAAAATAAGGAGAGGAGAAAAAGGAAAAAGGAAAAGAAAGGAGGAAAGGAAAAAATGAGAAAGGAAAAAGGAAAAATAAGAAGATAAAATGGATGGGTAGGGGTATTTGGTCTTTATTTATTTATATAACTAAGTTATATATTTAAATTTAATAATACTTATTTTAAGAAAAATAATTAAATCCATTTTTAGATTAATTGGGCTATTTTGGGTAAGTTTTCATAACTTCCATGTTAGTTAGTAAAAAGTCCAAATTTTCCCTAAATAATTCCTTTATTATTTTCTCCTTGTTTTTCCTTTATTAATTCCACTTAGTTTTTAATAAAATAATTTATTTACTTAATTCCCCTAATAAATCCCTATTTTGCCAAATTCCTAAATTAGGGTTTGGGGGTATTTTAATAATATAGAGTACTTATCCAGCATGGCAAGGGTATTGTATAGGATACTAAAACTCTAAAAGATAATTTGAACTACTGTAGCAATTATCTAGCTCTTCTTCCTCTGTAAGTGTAATACCCCCAAATTTCACTCCTGAAAAATTTCTCGTTTAAAAAAATAATGCAGAAGCTAAAATAGAATTTGGAGAATGTTACCATCACACTTAACACAAGATAAATGTCCACCATCTATCTTATACTAGATGTAAGGCTAGAACCTGTCCAACAAAAAATCAACCAACATCTATGCCTTGAGGATGAACTCCCACAATAAGATATCCATAGGCAAATGGCAAGTGAATAATTTCACTAAATAAAATCATCGCAGAATAAATCAGCGAAACCTGTGAAATAAACCTGAATTTAAAAGCTTATTAAAGTATGTGAAATTAAAAGGCAGTTACAACACCTTTGAAATTTTAAATACAAGATTTGAAACTTCCAAAAATAAATACAATTAAACAAGACAAATCCTAATGGATCAAACTCCGGATTGCCTACTCTCTCAAACCAAGCCTTCCATCCAAAAACAATATCCGACATCAAACCTGCACAAGAGGTCTGCTCAACACCATCAGTGGATCGTCGGAGAACCCATTCAACCAAGGTAGTATCAGTACGGGTCCAGTACTGAGGAAATCAAGACTACCTAACTCATGGAAGAAAACATGATACACATAAGATATGGCAATCTTTAGCTTACAATACTCATGTTTAATTATACATGCGATACATACACCATTCTACTCATATAATAACTCATGCTCGATTATACATGCAATACATACACCGTTCTACTCATATAACAACTCATGCTCGATTACGCATGTGATATATATAATAAAACATGAGGTCACATATTCATGCTTACAATACATGACAATATATAGGGTACAAGCATATAATAAATCACGGCCGCATGCTGAGTAACACACACTACCCTAGAAGATAGCATTCTGCACATAAGGCCCACATGTGATTTAAATAATAGTTCATGTGATAATTGAATACAAATATACGTCATATGGCAAAACTATTGTAAGAGAGAACCAAGAGACATGTGTAGGAGACAAAAATATAAAGTCCGAGAGCCAATGAGAATAATTTATTATTATATTTCATTATCGTAATCACAACCATTTAATTATATCATCTTGAGTACGGAGATTCAAAGAGATCATAACAACTATTCTAGCACTCGAATGGCACTAACCTTATTTGGCCCGTCCAGAAACATAACCAGACCACCAATAAATAGAGCACCTAATCACTTAAGTATGCATACCCCCTATAGGGCCGAAATATATCGAGACACCTATAGAGTAGAAGAGGGCCTCTCCATACCTCATAAGGCACCTGAGATCACAGAAGAGAAAAACACCGAAATGGTACCAAGTGAATACCAAACCTAACTCGGATAGCTACCCCGAGTGATACAAGTCCCAACTCAAGATCTTTCACTTTAAGTGATTAATATTCTATTCAAAGATCTAGCCAATCATAAATCAGGCCTACATAACAGCACTTAGCTCACTTCCATCAACACAATAAATTTCCATTATTATATTAATTTCAAGTGGCATTAAAGCCGAACCAATCCAAGTGGTGTTAAAGCTGAACCAATCGAAGTGGCATTAAAGCCGATCGATTCCAAGGGAGTTAAAGCCGAACCAATTTAAGTGGCATTAAATTCGATAGATTCCAGAGGCATTAAAGCCGAACCAATTCACGTGGCACTAAGGCCGAATAATTTTAGGTGGCATTAGAGTCAAATAATTCAATAACATAAAGATATAGAACAAGGTATCGTATAATTTTAATCCACACTCAACCCTTCACATACTCCAATACATACAATATTCAAGAGGCATACGAACATCTGTTTGCATTAAAGCTATAACTCATACATACATACAACCACCACACAAGAATACAACATATATTTGACATAATTAAATAGTCACACATACTCATCACCTTCTACACCAAGTAGACATACATCCCAGATTCTGCCATAAGTAAAGGTAAGTAATGACTTGCCTAACTCTAAAACAAGCTAAGCAAATCGAGAAAGAGAGAGAGCTATCAAGCTCAACAATCCATGAGAAAGTTTTCCTAGATCACCAATAGAGATCGAAAACTAGGTTAAAAACTATCTTATCGATCAATAATTCAATTATTATAATTAAACCAATACAAGGAGACACAAAGAATCTTTCCTGAAAAACGTGTCAAAACCTAAGACTCATGAGCGTAGCTCTATTAAGATTTAAGATTAAATATAAATCAAATCGGATTAAACACATATCACTTGGGGCATTTCAAATTAATTTAGAAAGTCGAAAAAAGAATAATAGATTATAAGTCAATTTTATCAAAAATGACTTACTCATTAGGTTTTACAACTAAAAAGGCAAACCAACCATTTTTAGGGAACCGGTCCAACTTGAAAAGATAAAAACATAATTCAAATGATTTTAAATCAAAGTCAGAAATTAATTAGGTAAAAGAAGTATAGCATAATCAATTTTGTAAAACCATCTTCGAAAATTAGGGTTTTTAATGCCCAAACTACGACCCGACCCATTCACTTTGATTACTCCAAATTGATAGCTTTAAAACACAATTAAACTAATTTTAGATAAATTTAGATAATCAATTTTAACAAAAACAATCTTATGAATCACGAATTTAAGATAATTACATTCCGAAATTAGCGTCTAAAAGCCCAAGACACAAACTCGAAAAATTCAAATCAACTAATTCCAATTGAAGGTATTAGAATTCAATTAGGATCATCTCAACTATTTCTATAAATTCAATTTTAGAAGAAAAAAAAACTATACAAATGACTAATTTCATAATTTTACTTGAAATATCGGATTTTAGGCCTGAAAATGTAATTCGGTTGAATTATATTAATTTAATTAAATTGAATGTTTAGAAATGCAATTATACATATTTTATAACAGATTATATAATCAATTGATCAAAACCAATAAAATAAATACCCAATTTAACATAGCTAGAATTTTTGAGCCCGTAACGCAAATCTGATCAATTCTTACTAAAATATATAAATTGACGATTTGGAATTGTAATTAAATGTAGTCTAATATAAATTATATAATCAATTAAATAAAACAGCCCAATTACACAATCCAATTTAAAACCGCAAAAGTTTTGATCTAAAAATCCAATTTCACATAATTTTTTCAAATCAACACTTCCGATATAAATTAATTACATTTCAAAGGATATTGTAAAATCAATTGAGTGAAACAACTCAATTATGCAATCTAATTTTTTCACACGCATATTTTGACCTAGAAATCCAATTAACGATTAGTTTTGCCCAAAATGCTCAAATTGATGGTTCCGACATAAAATTAGATACATTTTATAGCATATTGTAAAATCAATTTACCCAAAATAGCTTAATTGAACGAATCCAAAAAAGTTAGGCATAATCCAGCTAAAAATCCGATTTTCACAAATCAACCAAATACACTACAATTAACCACTCTAAATCAATCATATAACATATATATACATAATCAAACAATCAATTTAGCTTACCATAAGCTAATTCATACTCAATTAATCAAAACAAGGGTTAGGGTTTTCAGAATTTTATACCAAATAGAACTAGCAAATCGGGACAAGTGAAGATCGGGAAAGCTTCACGGAAGGTCGACCGGTGCTCGCCGATCATCACCCAAGCTAACGACGACACAACTTGCGTCGTTGCTATCCGCTACTCCTGTTGTTGTTCGCTACTACTGTTGCGGCTGCTACTTGCTACGGTGGTGCTGGCAGTGGTGTCGCCAGTTACAGTTGTGGCCAGTAGTGGCTGGAGTTCGGTTGGCATGGAGAAGGCTGGGGTTGGGATTTTGGGTGTAGAAGAAGGAAAACACGAACAGGAAAGAGGAAAGAGAAGATGGGAGAGAAGAAGAGAGAAAAGGAAAAAGGAAAAGGGGGAAGGGCCGGTCTTTTTTTCTTTTTTTTTTGCAAATACACATATATAAATAAACACTAAATATCTAAAAATATTGTTGGAATATTTTATCTAAAATTTATTTAACAAAAATTATTTTAAAATGATGCAAAGGCTTAAAATTGATATAAGAGCTATATAAAGAATTTCAAAAATATTTTCGAAAGAATTTACCAACGAACGTAAAAATCTATATTATTTACGGAAATACATTATAAGACCTCGAAGAAAATATTTAAAAGCATATACAAAAATATTGAAACCAAATTCTAATAAACCGAGACTAATTTAAATAATTTTCGAAACTAGTCTTCCGCAAACCAAAAAGGGAAAAACAGAAGAAAACTAACTTAGGAAAGAAATTCTTAAATAAGATCCAAAATCTTTTTAATTTAAAACTTTCCGAAGATCTTAACAACTTCGGAATCGAATAAATTCAAAGTCGGAAATATTTTCTACTGATAAATTATTAAGATAATTTTGACTATTTTAAATGAAAATTTTATAATTTAAATAATATATTTCAGTAACATGATATAACTTCAAAATAAATCATAATCACACGAAGAAATTATAATCGAAAACGAATCTGAATTATTAAAAATCAAAATACGAGAAAGAACATAACTACATATTTTTAACCAAAAATTGAAATCATATGATTATAATAAATCATGGTCATGAACGAATTTATCTAGAATGATCCGCAACGATAACGATTAATTAAATTCAAATATGAAGTCGAAATCGTCGATAAATCTATAAAATGAATCAAAATTAAAATAATTAAATATTTACATCAAATTACGTTAATGAATAATTAAGCTTAATAAAATTGAATTTAAAGATACAGTATATTACAATAAGTGAATCTATGCGGCATATAAGAGAAAACAACATGTTCTTTGGTTTATAGGCTTATAGGTCATCATCGTGGAGATCAATACTCGTTGTTTCTTTGGTTTGCGGTAACATTCTTGCTAGCTCTCTTTATGTTCTTTGGAAAACTCTTGGTAAAATGACTTTTCTTTCCACAAATAAGACATTTGTTGGATCTCTTCCCTCTGAATCTCTTCACCCTAAAAATTTTGAACTTCTTGAGAGCATTGTTTGCTCCGGGAAGAATTGCCTTTGTTGTTGTTGTGGCATGTACCACCGTATTTGCTTATAAAGTCTTTTCACTCATAGATTTTTTTATAAGGACTTGGCTTTTTCCGTGAATTTTTCTAGAAACTTGGTTTGGTTGCACAATTTATCCAAATCCTTAAGAACATATTGGTATACTATAACAAATAGGATATCTATCTTGTGTAATCTATATGCTTCTTCCCCAAGGACTTGGGGGCTAGATGAGAGATATCATTGCTTGAGATTTGAATCATTTGGTCCTCCAATGATATAATATCTCTTTGTTGTTTCTTATAAATGTTTGTCTAGGTCTTTTCTCTTGAGAGAGCAACGATTAATTTTGAAAATTTATTCTCCAGCACTATCCTTTACATGGATGAAGTCTCTACAGAATTCTCTATACAATAATTTTAATGCTTGCAAGAAGTGAATGTTGCATTTAGAGAAACTACCTATATTGCAAATGGTTTGGCTAACTTGGAGACTTAGTATGCCTTTTGGAGCTCTTTTTTGTTGTTGTTGACAGTGATTTTTTAGTAAATTATAAAAAATTCATAATAGGATTGTATTTTCTGAAGAAAAAAAGATAAACAACAATTTGAAAAAATTTGTTAGTTTGCCAACATTAATCACATTTTTCATTTATTACTTTTTGAGAAATAACCCAGTTCGTCATGTTACGCGTAACCTCTCGGTTTTTACAAACTACTTGCATATTCGCATTTTAGCACATAAGTGTTTTGTCTTTGATAAGAATCTCGGCAAACGTCATGGGATAACGGTGCGACATTCCAGCGGTCGTTTTGCCCGGGCCGCCCAAAATCTTTTCCAGTTTTCACCGTCCCCGTACATCGATCTGACTCAGCAATGGAGAAGGCCAGAGAAGAACGATATTACTTATCGTGGAAGAAGGGAGGACGAAAGATGAGTTGTCAGATCATGGATGCTTTGCTTGGTGCCAACTGCCAAACATTTCCGTCGCCGCTGCTTAATTATCAGCAGCTGCACTGCACCTCGAACCAATTTTCCATAATACTAACAGTCTAACAGTGCCGGTGCGTCGTGAAGTCTTTCATAACGATATCGTGCTTGCTTTTTGCCACGTGTCATTCCAAAAACAATTTAAATAAATAAAATAATAATACGTGTATATGCATACGATAATTTGATTCCACCGAGTTCTTAGATCGGAAGGAGGTTTAATTAGCGGGGAGTTCTTCATCATGCAAATGCAATTAAGAAGTTTTTTTTTATGAATGATGAAATACATCTAAGGGTGGTTTTGTAACTTTTACGACCGTTAGTAAGCATATTAGCATCTTACAAACTCATGGGTTGATTTCTCTCTTCTTCGTTTTTCTTTTTTAAACTTTTATTTAGTTGACGATTCTACTCTGTTCATTTTGCCTCGATAAAATAAAAAATATATATAAACGAAGTGTTCCCTGCAGAAGCTGCCGTGTTAAGCTTCTCTTATATAGATATAACAAAATTCTCATACCATTTATACCGAGCAAAATTCTCAGTAGCAAACTATTAGTAGCAAAAGTAATAAACTTATGCACGAAATAAAGTGGAATTATGTACATTAATATTTTTATGGGTATTTTCAACCTCTATGTTTTTAATAAGTTGTGGTTTCGGGGAATATCACTTATATTAATTAACACAACAAACTTGTTAAAAATAAACAAATATGATAAATGAATGTATAGCTTTTCTTTTTTTTTCAGAAACCCAACCCCCCCCCCCCCACAATGGGCAGATATCGAACCTCTGTTACTCATGGTGCAATCTTACACCGAAGTCACTTATGCTATAAAAGTTGTGGTTATAAATTAATATAATTTCATTGAAATGAATAATAATCCGCATTAATTATAACTTGGTTATAAAGAGTTATAGACTAACCATATAGCACTATTTTCTTAAACACATGTGATATTTATTAATAATTATAATTTCGTTGTAAATACTAGTTTACTAAGTATAATACTTTATTTTCTTAAAATAGGTAATAATTTTTTAAACTAGTAAACTGATTATACTACGATTGAGAAACTTTTATGTTTTGAGTTTTAATTCTATTTATAATATTTATAAAAACTTTTATTTATAATTTATTTGTCATAAAAAGCATATTTTGGTGATTTGAGATTGTTTTTACATCATTTATATTATTCCACAATTTTATTTAGCTAAAAATTTCTAAAAGTACCTTTCAGGTATTTTATTTTTCTCACCTTTTAGCACTCTCATTCACTTTCCTTTCTCCTCTAACAGTCATTGCCGCATGCAGATCATTTTGCACCTCCCCTAACTTACATACTCTTCTGCTATCTATATGATTTCACTTCATCTCTCTCACTTTCATCTTTCATCCTCTTAAACTTTGATTTTCCCGCACTCAATCAAAGTCAACTCTCCCTCTTTCTTATCCCTTTGATATGTTAACACTTAATTCTTCTTTACACCCCATTTATAGTTCCTTTTAACTCATTTCGTTCACCACTTGCTTATTTTTTTTTTCTCTTTCCCTTGGATTAAATTGCTAAGTGTTGGTCATTTTCTCCCATTTTCTTCTCTTCCCCTTCTGTTAGAAAATAAAGGGTTGCCTCTTGGTTCTTCCTTTGGTCAAGTGTCATTCTTTATTCTTCTAATCTTAGCCTTAGCTCTACCTTATTTCTCTTAATCATTAATGAAGGATTGTGGTTTAGAAAAAAGGTTGAAGGTTTTGGCTTTACTTCTATTTAAAATCTTGTTTCGAGAAAAAAAAAAGATCGAGATATTCTTCTTATCTTCTTCTTCTATTTTTTTTATTCGGTTTTGAAAAGGTGTTTAATTGTCTTGATTCTTGATTCTCTTAGGAAATCAAGGGTCTTCGTAAGAACCATTAAGTTAGGAGTATTTTTTGCCTAGAAAAAATATTTGGAGTTAAGGCATCATTGTCTCTAATATGATTAAGAAATTGTGTTGTTATCGTGGTTTCATATCCTTAGAATATTATGTGTTGTACTTGAGTTCTTGAATTTTGGCATATGGTAATGTTAATATCACTGAAGTTTTGGAGCATGTTTGAGTGTTTTTATATCATGTGTGAGTTTGGAAAACTTAGACATGATCTTGTTGGGTATCCATTTTTACCATGTATATGTGCAATTCACATATGGAGTACATCGTTTTATGTGTTTTACAATATAAAAGCATTTTAGGATTAATTTGGAAAAGATTGGTGATTTTAGTTATGCATGGAATGTGGGTTTGGGCATTATTTTTTCCAAACAGTTGATTGGTTTACTATACCGATCGTATGGTTGTGTGATAAGTTACTCGTGCTTGGTAGCCACCTTCTATTGGTTGCACAAAAAATAGATTGGTTTGATGAATCCATCAACTGGTTCTTGTGACCAGTTGATCGATTTGTCGCGACTACTAATTTTGTGACCATAATGGTTTTGTCCTTGGATTAAACACATTAACTAGTCCAACGAAACTCATCAATTAATTTCTATGAATAGTCAATTTATTTGACCAACCAATCAGCTAGTTTCTGTGTGTGTTAATTTTGTCTCAAGTATGGTGCGACCATACCAATTGAATGGTCTAATGGATCAATCGACAGATTCCTCCTAAGTTTGCCATATTAATTTATATTTGTTGATATTTCTTTGAAGCTTCTACCTTAACTTTTCCATTAAATTGTGACAACACCACCATGATTTTAACCATACTTTTTTATAATAATAAACTTAATTCAGTGTTATTTATACTATTAATTACATGCTTCGACATGATTTTGACTTGATTATAAGAATAAATATAATTACATAATAAACTTAACACAGTTATTTATAATATTTTATTTTTTAAGTAAGACAATGGCCTTAAAAAATATAGAATACATGCAGTAATAGGTACATCTATATTGCGTTTTTTTCTTTCATGGTAGGACCTTATATCCGGGCTGCGGGGTACATTGTTGGGAAAGAAATGGATGAGATTCTAATGTGGGTGAAGTGAACAACTAAACGACGAAGCCTTTAACACCGTCGTATATTAGAGTGTTTCAATAGATGGACCCTTTTCTTCTATTGAACGATGAATGATTGGATAGACTTGCTAAGTGTTGTCGGGTAATACGAATGATTTGGATTACGAAACAAGAAGTCAATAACACGCTGAATCTAACTCATAATTTAAACTCTGCTTCAGTTGCTACGCGGATACAATATTGTGCTGACAAATGGCTACACGCTCCCTCGTCGGAATCTACAAAATAATATATATATATATATATATATATATATATATATATATAGAGAGAGAGAGAGAGAGAGAGAGAGAGAGAGAGAGAGAGAGAGAGAGAGACAGGGGTGTTATTTAAGACAAGAATCAAAAATTATGTTAGTTTCTTAATATGCTGGTTTCTATTATTTATTATGAAAAGTTTTCATCAACTGCAAGTAATTTTTTTAATAATTATAAAAATATCAGTGTATTTTTTTTCTAACCTTCAAATACTGTAATTTTCTAAAATATTTATAAAAGTTTCATCCACCTAGTAGAGACAGTTTTCACCACTTATTATAGTTAGATTATTGACCTAAAATATAAATATATAATATTTATAAAAATATTAATATTTTTTAACACTCAAATATTATATTTTACTAAGAAACCTATAATATTTTCTTTCATCTATTAAAAGTAGTTCCCACTACCTATGGTAAATAATTTTCAAAGTCGAAATATATATACACAATATTTACAAAAATACCACTGTTTTTTTTTCTAACACTTAAATACTATATTTTCTTGAAACTACTATAATAGTTTTCTCTCCTTACTAACGATAGTTTCTATTATCTACTATGGATAGTTTTTTAAAACTAATTATCAATTCTCACAGAGAGAGTCAGTTCTCATTAAATATTCTCATATATATATAGTGAAACCATCATTTACGGTAATAACCGAAAGTC
This sequence comes from Tamarix chinensis, assembly GCA_030549775.1. Classification (NCBI taxonomy): domain Eukaryota; kingdom Viridiplantae; phylum Streptophyta; class Magnoliopsida; order Caryophyllales; family Tamaricaceae; genus Tamarix; species Tamarix chinensis. The sequence goes on along the minus strand of CM060173.1, from coordinate 82,202,314 downwards.
ACACTAGTTTCCATTACCTATTACGAGTAATTTCCACTATCTACTTTAAGTAATTTCTTAATTTAAAATATAAATATCTAATATTTATAAAAATATTACCATATTTTTTATGATACTAGAATAGTATAGTTTATGAGAAACTTATAGTAATTTCCTCCACTAACCGAAGGTAGTTTCCACTACTAGATTGTTTTCTAACCTAAAATATAAATATCCAATATTTTAAAAAAATTGACACCGTTTTTTTTTTCTAACACTCAAATGCTATACTTTTTTGAGAGACTTATAATAGTTTACGTTACCTAATAAAAGTAGTTTTCACCATCTATTATAACTAGTTTCCAAGACCAAAATATAAATATACAATATTTTTTAAAAAAAAATATCACCGTCTTTTTTAAAAAAAATCTCTCGAAAAACTATAGTATTCGAATATCAGAAACAATAGACGACATTTATGCAAATATTAGGCATTTATATTTCAGACCAAAAACTAATCAAAATATGTGGTGAAAATTACCTAGGAAAAACTCCTATAACTATATTAGTATTATTTTTATAAATATTATATATTTATTCTTAAATTAGAAAATTATCCACGATGGATGATATAAATTACTTTAAATTACTCATAAAATTATAGATTTTTTCAATTTGCACCATAAAAGGTAATTTTTACTAAACATACCATAAATTAAAAATATCTTGGAAGAAGTATTTTTAAGCATTGTTATCCTACTATGTGACGTTCTTAAGAATGGTTATTTCATACTCTCGGTATTTTAAGAATCAATATTAGTACCATAAATTAAATATATTCAAAAAATATACTTTAAAAATCAATAAGTAGTAATTTTTTTTCATCTCCTTAGCTATTATTACAAATCCCATATAAATTCCGAGGGCGGTCACAGTTAAAATCAGAGGCAACTAGTAACTCCAACAAACACTATAATCCACCTAAACAGTTAACTACAAATAGAATGCCTTGCTAAAAATGGAATGACAGCCACTGATCACAAATCATTCATATAAAACCCAGTGCTAACCGTAGTATCAAACCACATCCTACTAGCATACCGAACATGGAAGACAAATTAATCCTACGGGACGCTTGAGATATCTTCCCTGAAGGTGTAGATAAGTGACCGCTATCACTGTGACCCCTGCATACATTATGAACAGAAGCACCCAAACCACGATGAGCTATATTTGGGTCCAAACAGAGCCCTGGGTTTCCACTCAAGTCTAAATTCTTCCCGAGCCTATTCAAGAAGCTTATATTGAAAGGAACAACGCCTTGCAAGGAATTTCCGCTGAGATTGAGATGAAATATGTGAGAGAGGGAACTAAACCCAGCTGGAATTTGCCCCGTCAGCCTGTTATCTTGCAATGACAAGGTAGATAGATTCAACAGCTGACAGAAACTATACGGTATCGTCCCAGAAAACCCAGAACTTCCAAGCCTAAGCTCCTGCAATCTTGTCAGCATGCCAAATTCGGAAGGCAGTGGCATCAAGCTTGGGTTATCCTCCATGATGAAGTACTGCAAATTCTTCAACTTCCTTAACCCTTCGACATATGTGATGCGAAGCCTGTTGTTGCTTAGAGCTATGAAAGCCAGAGAAGTAAGATTCTCAATGCTCTTTGGGATACTACCCACGAGAGAATTTGAGCTTAGATCAAGCTTTTGAAGCAAACCCAGTTCGCCAATCGACGTCGGTATGAACCCAGAAAGTGAATTGTAGCTCAGATCAAGACCTACGAGGTTTTTGAGATCGCCAATCATAGGCGGGATCTGACCTTCTAATTTATTGTAGCTCAAATCAAGGTGCACTAATGATGTTATCTGAAAGATCCCGAGTGGGATTTGCCCTGTTAGGCGGTTCTGTGATAATGTGAGGACTTTCAGTGACTTTAATGAAGATAATTTCACCGGAATCGTGCCGATTAAAGCGGGATTTGATCGAATACTGAGCTGTTCCAAGGGAGAGTTAAGGGTTTTGGTTAATGGGAAGATGATGGATGTTTTAGTGAGAGTGAAGCAATGGATGAAGAAGACGGAGTGAAGGTATGGTAAGTTGAATATATCAGAAGGGAACAAGGCTGTTTTCTTGCAAGTTGGGTTCGGGGGTGTACCAAAATCCAGTCTTGTTATATGGTAAAGGTTGTCAACCCCAAGCTTACATTCGATTCCAGGCCATGATGAGCCAGGAGTACAAGGGTCTGGGTACGAGGCTCTCCAGGCTCTGTCGGACGACATCCTCTCCATGATGTTAAACAGAGTTTCCAATTCTGATGGAACGATGTCGCTTGTTGAGTCCATGGTGGTGGTGGTGGTTGATTTGATGGTGTAGTTTTCTAAGGGTTTTGGTTTGAGCAGTAGCTGATGCTGCTGCTGTCGACCATTACGGTGGTCGGTAGTGGCAGTAGAGCCACAAGGAAGAACAAGTGGAGGTGATGCAAGTTGCAGCAGGAACAGGAACAGAGCTAGGGAAGGGGAACACAGCCTACACCACATTGTCTTTGGGATTTTAGCGGGTTCTTTAATTTTCCATACAGAAATGGACTGTTTGTTGTTCAATGGTTCTTAAATGAAAAATACTGGCTCAACAAGAGAAGAGAGGGAGGATAGATACGAATCTGGGAGTGGGAGTAGTGGGGGGGAGGGTTATGGGGTGAGGAGAGTGACAGGATAATAGGTGGGGTCAGGGGTCATTGCATTGATTGATTGACCGAGAATTGAGAGGGCAGGAGAGAAAAAAATGGCCGTGCAGTGCTATGTTAGGTTGGTGCGTGCCAGGAGAGTAATAATAGGGGGGTGAACGTCTGAACAAGGGAAGGGTAGGGAACAGGAGAATATGTTTCATTTCGTGAGAGCATTGTGATAATCGATCCTTTATTGAGCGCTGACGAGACAGATCATATGGAAGCCTGAAACGTCTCTCGTACGGGGATTTTACAAGCTGATATTTTATTTTATTTTTTTTCCAGTTCAAAAGAAAAGCCCGCAATGCAAACAGACAGGTAGGTGAGCGCCAAAAATAGTTCAGGTTATATGTTTTAAAATATTATTTAAATATATTTATCAAGCTAACTAAAAAATTAAACAAGTTATGACGTTGTTATGAGTAGAATGAATGACGATCAGGAGTTAAAAGCTGCGATATTATTAATTAATATTTGGAGTTTAAGAGTTGTAAGGTAAATCTAGATCTCGATTAATATTTAATCTGAATAAAGCATAGGTTTAATTCAAAAATTGTTGGAATAAGGTTAACAAAATAATTGGGTGTTGGCATGTGGCACGATGGTCGAATAATGGTACTGTTTTGTTGAGGGCCACAGGTTCAAGCCTCATTTTAGGCATATAATTTTTCCTTTTTTTTGTGCCTATTGTTTTATAACCTTTAAAAAAAATTAAACCTGATTTAACTTTATAATAAATAGTCCTTACATACATTTTCTTCTTCTCAATATCATGTATATATGTATTTTGATTTAAATTTATTAATATTAAATAGATTTTAAAATTGCTCATTTTATGTCTCACAAAAGAAGGGACTTATTTTATATATACGTTTATCTATATCATTCAGAATGATATTAACTCATAAACCATACACATTCAACCATTAATACAAGAACTATGTACATTAATATAATAATCATATATTTTTCTAATTATAATTGCATGTGTATGATGCATGGATATTAACTTCTTTATAATTATGGGGTCAATTTATATAAAAAAAATAACAAATATCAATATTAAAATTTATATATTAATTGATTATGCTGGGGAAAAAATTGTTTAAAATTTATATATCTTTACGCCATGGACTAAGACGAAAAAAATTATGCTCAAATAATTTACTGATATGGAGCATCTTTATTTGATGATCACAATCTCATCGTTAATTTTTTTCAAGTTTGAAAGCCACAAAACTCTATTTATTTTAACAAATTAATCATTCCTTAAAAACTAGTCATGCAACGCCATGCAAGCCTTGTCAACCTTTTTACCACCCACAAAACAACCCAAAAAAGGCCACTTTTTAACCACACTTTTTCCTCTTATTTCTCCTCCCTTTTTTAACCCATTTTCCTTTAATATTTTAGCCCTAATAATGTTCAAAAAATGCAGCACATTCTACACCCATAAGAGCCATACAAAACAGCCATAAGTCCATCTCAAGCTATATATTAAGTCCTTTTGCAACACTTGGGAAGAATAATGCAGATTTTTGAGAAGATCAAAGAAGGCTAGAAGACACTTCTTAATCCTTTTTATTTCTTATAAGATTAAAATGATATTTGTCTCTTTCCTTATGAGTCATGTGGCTACTATAACAATTAAGACATGTGCTAAATGGGTCATCATATTCGAAATCAGCAGACACACACTAACCATGACCAAAACTCGTGGCTAAGATATTAGTATATTTCTTCCTTTATTTTATCTCAAATCACATGTATTAGTTGGTTAAGTTGTAACCTTTAATACCGCACTCTATCTATAAGTGTCAATACTGGAATGAAAGAGAAGAAACACAACTTATTGGCTGCAACTTTTCTCTCTAGCAAAATTGAGAGTCCCCCTTCTAACTCAAGTGTAAGTGTTTGAAGTTTGCAAGAATCTTCCAATATTTATCCTAAGAGTTTATACCTTATGTGCTTATTGTGAGTATTGATTTAAGGAGTTACCAATAATCAATTATATCCTCTAAAATCTCTCCCTGCTCTTCTCTTTATTTTTTGTAATTCTAAGTTAAATTAGAACACCACCTCCTAGTATGACATAAGTTGGAACTTATATGCATCACTTACCTAATAAACTAAGAATAAAAAATTGTTATGATTTTTGTAATAGATGTGGATAGTTAGAATAATTATATATATTTATGAAAATAAAAAACATTTTTTATATATTCATAATAATCAAATGTCATTATCAATTAATACTTAACTAAAATATGCTACTTTAATCAAATATGTGCCCAAGTTTACTCCGAGTTGCCAAGAATCTAAACATAATGACAAGCCATCTTAATTATCAATAAAAAGGCACTTATCAACTACAATATTTTTTTTCTATTTATATGGATAGTTAAAAAAAGTATATATAATTAGAATTTCAAAAAATAAATATTTTTATGTATTCATAAATTAAATATTTACAAAAAAATTGTAATATATTTGTTACAATAATTAATAATAAATGAATGGTGTTATTTAGAATAGTCTCATGTATTTAAAAATCAACATAATCTTAGATATTACTATGAAAATTTAAGCTTATAAATATCATTTTCATGAAAATAGATAACTCAAAATAGGAGAATAAGGAAAAGGATAAGATAAAGGAGATGGTAAGGAGAAGCCACTAGTCGTTTCATATGTTTTCTTAAACACTTGTCTACATTATTCATTTCTCTATCTATAATAAAGTCCATCATCAATTATTTTATGGCTATAAAATATGAATTAAATAGTAATTACGAGGATTGATAGATGGTAGAAATAGTGATTACGGTAATAAATAATACTAGACGGAGGCATTTGAATGGTTATAATATTAAAGGTGAGATTTAACATCCACCCAATAAATAAAATATTTACAACACTTTTCATTGGAAGTTACATTTCTTAATATTTGCAAAACTAGCTTAGTAGGTGTTGCTCTTGATCAAAGCATTGTAATCCAAGCAATGATTTCCCATGGATGTATGCTTTCAAAATAATGCCTCATTAAAAAGCTTGTCTAGAAAACTCTATGAAAAAAAAAGGACCAATGAAAAGAGTACGACTTTCTCCCTTTAACCTCAACATAATTAAAAGTAATTTTGTTTGTATACATAGGTCTACATCAACATCAATCACATTTAAAACCTTCCAATAAAATTCCTATGACGGGAAAAACCTAAATTTTTGTATAAATATATGCCTTGACAAATTAGATTTAAATTTAATCATTTTTATACAGAAAATTGGTTGAACACCTTCTAATGTTGGATTTTGTATACATATAAATACACCTGGCAAAGCAATCGCATTTGAAAATTATTCACTTATTTAAACTATAATACTATATTTGTTAACCATTGTTACTATATAAATAGGCTCGTAATTCATCTCTAAAAATTGTATTATCAAATTTCATGTCATTCCTACTAAATTCAAGCCTTTCACATTTCATTTTATTCATTTATGGAGAGTCACATTTTTTTTTCTATTATTTTGATATAGTCATTTTTGCATATTTTTATCTCGTCCAAAATTTATAACTCATTCTTAAAATATTTATAAGTTTATCCACTCATTTTGTTGCATTTTAATTCATTCATTCTTTTCAAAAGGTTAAATTACAAAAAAAAAATGTTTACAACATTAGAAGATTTTAGTTACTTTGCTTGTTTTAATCCAATTGAATTCCTAACCAATTCAAATATAAAATATTTATTTCATACTTGCTTTTCTAAAACCTTTTTGCATCACCCCATACTCATTTAGACCTTTCGTTATTCATTTTTTCCACTTGTAATTTTGTTTTTACAGATTAACCATATTTTCCATTTTTGTTAATTTTTTTAACTGACCTTCAAATATTTTCTATTTCAAAATAATTTTATATATTTAGGGTTTTTAATTTATTTCACTCATATCCTATTTTTTCCTAATGCTTGGGTTTTAATTGTTGTTTTTTTCCAAAGTATTCCTATTTTCTAGCCTTTATACTTAATCAATTATTCAAAAAAAAATATTGCCCTTCTAAGACTTACATGAGACCTCCCCTAAGTGGAAAACCATATTCTTGGCTTAATTTGTTCTATCTGGTTAAATCCTAATTATGACTCAAATTTTATATAGAATCTACCTAACCTCTTGCACCATCACTCGTCTTTTTCATTTAGGTTATTAGCAAGATAACCTCACCCTTACCACTTGACAAGCATGTTATTTTTGGGACAGAGAATGAAGGGGACCATGTATGTCTTATACCCCAGACACAACCCCCTTTCATTCACTTCACCATCCACCAAAAGTTAAGTCTTATGCCTTATTTTCTCCCATTTTGTCGAGTTGCTCTTCCTTGGGTTGTGTCCCTTTCCTGTATCATTTTCTTTAGGTTTTCCTTGAATTTTAACCTCCTTAACTTCCCCTTCATTATTTTTACCAACCTTAATTATGCTTGATTATGCACCACGTCTCCCACATTTTCCCCTGGTTTTTATTTGGATATTGACCTTCCATAATAACCATCCTTCATCTCCTCTATTTTTGCCTTGCTCAAGTGGTGGCTGTGATGGAATTAGGGAAGTGTTAGTGATGTTGATGCTACATTTTCTTACCAGCAATTGAGCCTATATAACTTTTCTCCTTCTCCTTATATTTGGTTCTTACTCTCCTAAATATTTACTCTTTTCTTTCCCTTATGTTTTACTTGTTATTTTATCCTAATTAATCTCTTATTATTGTTATTTGAAGGTTTTGTCCTTATTAATCATTGGATTGTGCTTGAGGTATATTTGTAAACTTGATTTCCTTAACGCTCAATGACTTAGTTAAGTGTTGAATACTTCATTTTTTTGCTATGATACACATTCACGCTTAATAAGATAAGTTAAATTCATAATTGAGTTTGTTATACACAAACTCTTGATTAAAAAACTTCAATTTCATATGTGGAATATACAAACAATGAAGGGATAAGCAAATGTGTTAAAAGAAACCAAGACTCAAGCTTTAAAGAGTACGTTATAATCTTAGGCTTTATGTACATATGATTTACGCAATGAGCACTTAGATTTTTCAGTGATTCAATATTTATAATACTATTTGAAAATAATTTTGAATGATCTTAAAGTGATTTCATACATTAAAAAAATTCAAGTATTTGTGCAAACTATTGTCTTAAATTGATTTTATTTTAAGGAGTTTTGCATATGATCTAACTTGAAAATTCATAATAAATTACATATATATTATTTTCGGGTGAATAACATTTCTTTACAAAGCTTATAATGTCTAACTTATAAGGGGAAAAAGATAGCATACAATTTTGAGCTCTGTAACTCAAGTTATGGGCTTTTTTGTAAAGGTGTGCAGTACCAAAAACTGTTTCATTAATCGAATAGTTTGTAAAAATCATTTGACTGGTCCATCAAAACTAGGTGACTGGTTTGAATACCGATCGACTAGTTTGGGCATTTCTAAGACCTTCTGCCCTTTGTAATTCAATCGTTTGAGTACTTTTTATACCTAACGACTAGTGCCGATTTTTTCCATCTTCTAGCACTATAAATAAGAGTTGTTGAACTTTAATAAATATCAATCAAGCTAGCACAGCTCTTCTAAAATTATCATTTTTACACCTTACAAAGAATAAAAGAGAGTTTTAATTTTACACTTTCAAATCCAAATCAAACTTCTCTATTATTCAAATTGCTCTTCATATTTAGCTAGAGTGCTCATACACTTGTAATTATTATTTCTCTAACTATATAAAAATCTTCACTAGCAATTATTCACTTGCATATGCTATCTATTATAGATTTTTATAGTATCCATTCAAATTCATCATTTCAAACACAAGTGAAGAGTGGTGTATTATCTAGCATTCCTAAGAGAGATCATTGAGGTTGTCGTCTCATAAACCTACAGAGGATAACTAGGGAAAGATAGATCATCTTCTAGAGGGTCATTGAGATTGTAGACCCATAAACCAAGAGAGGAATGATCATCATCAAATATCCACTTTAAATAAATAGAGATGCAAATCCAAAAGGTTAATCCTTTTGGTAGTAGATATAGAGAAACTTTGTAGAGTTTATTGCACCACTATAAATCATGTGCTCATTTTTTGTCATCATTTTACTTATTTCTCAAAAAAATTTAATTTTGCATTATTAATACAAAATACTCGATTCACTCCTTCTAGAGTATCCATACGAGATTTCAAAAGGTGTTCAAAGCTTAGGAGAAAGAGGTGGTGATATTTAGGAGTATTATTATTTAGCTTGAAGATTTAACTAGTACGGAATGTGACTAATTCTATTAGACATAGGTTATATATTTTTTTTTATTCATTCTACTGTCATTTTAGCATGATATATCTAGTGTATATATGATTACTATATCTTCATCATGAGAATGTATTTAAGTATTAAGCATGAGATAAAACCATGAATGTGTTAATATGTCAGCATGTAACTTAAGTGTGTTTTACTCTCATCACCTGGATGGGGATAATGTGTAGAAAATTCATGTGAGGCCTACACAACTAGGGGAAATTGTTGGTTGATGTTGGTTTTAATTTTTATTAAGCATGGTTATATGTGTATAATAATATGCTAAAATGCATTCTTGAATATCATGAGTTTTTATGGAAAAATAACCATATTATCCCTAGTATGGTTTTTAACCTCTTAACATATTATGTCTTTTTTTTCTTTCAACCATGTTTCATATTGTATTTTAGGGTATAAAATCTTAGGTGTAATTTTAGTATAATTTGAGGTTAAAATAGTTTGAGGGTTTTAAGTCATACTCTTGGTCTAGGGACATTATCATCAATGCAGTTAGGTTTTGTCGGTTTTGAGTACACTATTGTGTTCATTGGGTATTTTACATAAAAATTGATGCATAATATGATAAGGTTTGAAGTTAAATTGAAAGTATTATATTTTTTGTTTTTGTTTTGGAGGTGATTAGAGTAAATAAAGTCAAAAAAGCTATTTCACGTGAATTCTGAAATTTTGAGGTGGTGGAATAATTAAATGGAATCAAAATAAGTTAACAGTATCATTTGGGTTAATGGCACTTAACATAGGTTAATTATTAGTTTAAAGTTTCTTAAAGTGAACTTAGAAAACTCTAAGGGTCTTTGTGTTTTTCACTTACTTATCAAGGAGCTCCAAGTCTATTTTTGGGATAAGTGTACTTAATATAAATTGATCATAGGTTGTCATGGTTTTGGTGGAGTAATGACTCCATTTGGTGGTTTAATTATCTATTAAAATATTAGGGCAACTTAAGGGCATTTTAGTTGTCACTAATGATATAATCCTTTAAGTACATGTTTGGCATCAGGGTAATATTAAGTGATTTCCTAAGTAAAACACTTGAGTTAAGTAGATTTTTAATTGTTAATTATTATCCATTAAAGTGTTGGTTCATTGTCTTTATGATTCTTTTATTGTTTTTTTACCTAAATTAAATTAAGTGTAATTTTAATTGCATGATTAAAATGCAAGTATTAGCATGAATTCACCTAAGGGTTAAATGGATAGTAATGGTAATGAGTGTTAAGCATTTTTTATGGACCCTTAGCGTTAAGTGCTTGAATAATACCCCTTGAATAAAATATTAATAGTGAAGTGAAAGATCATCTGAGTTAGAATAAAAAAAATTATAAGTATTTATGCTTTAATTATGTAGGAAACTGAGTGACCCTCTATCTACTCTATACAAGCTCATTCCCCTAACTTATTGGGGACACACATACTTAGATATTAGGTGTACAGTTTCGTAGTCCCCGAGCATGTTATGCTAAGGAAGGGCCTTTTTGTAGTATATCTATTCCTTCATAATTAATTGTGATTCATAGTGTGTTATACCATAAAAGGATCTTTATTTTGTATATCCATTCCACCAAAAATAATAGTAGCCCTCGGTTGTGTTATTCCCTAAAAAGAGTTTTATGTTGATGACTATTTCTTATACTCAATTTGAATAATACATCAGTTGTGTCACTACTAAGTAAATATAATAAGATGAATTTTACTCTAAGTTATATTTTGTGTTATGAATGAGAAAGTATTGTGTGTTATCGCATGCTTTATTTTAACTATACATGATTTTGCAAATCCTTAACATCTAACTTGATGATTTTGATGTTTTACAAGTGGGTGAGTGTAATACCCAATAAATTGATGGTGGATAGTGGATGTTTAAAATAATTGATAAGACTACCTATATCAATAACATATACTTTTTTGGAGGAACCTATCATTAAATAATTCTATAATTAAGCTTGCTGGACTTTTAGTAATTTAAGGGCAGCTAACCTCCTGATAAGTTTTCCAACATGCGCGTGAATTATTAAAAAAATATATATGTTACAAAAACTTATGTTGATTTGTGGGGTTAGTCATTGAACCTAAATAGGAGATGTGCTAGTAAATAACTCGACGGTTAAGTGTGCTTGACTCGGAAAAATTTAAGGATGGATAACCTTTTAGGAAGTTTTTGGGTATATGTGTGAGTTGAGAGAAATACTGTAAAAAAGATTTGTGTTGATATGTGGGCCCAATCATTAATTTCAAAATCACTCCAAAGTAATTACCAATGGCCCTAGTGTAGTCAGGGTGCTACAATGAGTGTCATCCTTATGTTATAGGTTGGGTCATAAGGTTATAGTTTTTTGAATACCTATAGGTAGCTTTTGTTTCCTAGTATACTCCTTTAGACTCTTATAATCCACATATCCCTTTTTTTAGTATTATATAATTGGAGGTATCTCTTAAACACTATTATATTTTTGTTGCTTATTTATATGATTCTCTTCTCTCTCTTTATCGTGTTTGAACTTAGACCCTTTTTTTTTACCTCATACTCTCCATAAGAATGTTATGGTGACTGGACTTGTATTCAATTTGGCAATAACACTCATTTATTTTATTTAATAACTTCCACAAAATAATTTTTTTAGTAGCTTATTTGGGGGGGTTACGCTAACTTATTCAATCATTTATGTGAGAGACATTCCACACTAAATTGATGGCAATTCTCACTTAATTTTTCATAAGTGAAAATTGTTTAGGTCAAGACATTATGCATGTCCACCATCTTACACCAATGTAAGAGTAATTTATGGACTTTTGCTAGAATAATTTCTCATAGGCTTCCATCGTCATTGACATATCAACTTATTTAGTTACCTTCTTGGTTATTGTGGTAATTTTATCCATTTTCATGGATTAAATCCCCTATCAAGTATATAACTATTTGAATCCAAATAATACACTTTTGATGTATTTAAAAATGTATTGTCATTAACTTGATAAAAGTCATTACAAGGACTTCTATGAGTTAGAATACTAAAAAAACTTATCTAACTTTCATGTTTTCATGTCCATAATAAGCACATTTATCAGCTAAGTTATATTTAGAAAGCATATACATCAAGTGTACTTAGATATTGTAATAATCCCATTTTTCACTACCTAAAAATTTAGTTTTAAAACTTTACAGAAGCAGAAAAATACCAAACGCCTAGGAAAAAGTGGGTGTTACTACCGCACCTAAAATAAGATATATGTAGGTCGCCTGTCCCTTGTTAGATACAAGTATAAGGAAAACTATTCAATCCAAATACAAGTATAGAGTGTGCAAAGGTAAGATATATAGATGTTACATTAAAACATTTACAAACAAGACCTCAATAGGTCCCCAAATGTTTAAATGCTTAAGAGGGAGTAAAATAAAACTACGTAAATGCAAGAGGGATAAAACAACAAAAGGGCAAGGACCCAAAATCCTAGTCCATTAAGGACCTACAAAGGATCTCTAGATATCCAAGCTCTCAAGCCCATAGCTCGACACAAAATAGGGCACTACTAAGCAACCTAAAAAATTAGCACACGGTCTTTTACTTATGGAAATAAGCAAGTGACCAAACAAATGAACATATTAGTATGTTACGTATTGAGTAATCTAATTTACCTCCTCAAAAGAGTCACAAGAATGCAAGGCCAAGATATAAAAGGGAAATCATGTTAAACACCTATCACACTTAAGCTATATAATTATTTTTTTGTAAATAGAAAAGGTTACTAGTTGTATAGTAGTTTGGTGCATTCTTTACTCTACAGGCTTCATTTGATCCCCATACGGGGTATGCGTACTTAAAAGTTATGTTATCTTTAGAAAGACTACTTTGGTTGAAGCCTATTATTAGTGGACAGGAAGTCTGACCTACGATGGTATACTAGGGTTTCGAGATAGGTGGAAGTTGGAGTCTTTGTGCATGCCCCTCATAGTAGATGTCCATTTGTAGTTGAGTAGGGTACTCTTAAGGTTTATTATGCCCATTGGCTTTGCCCATTTGTGGTAGGACATTGGAGTTTAAATATCAATTTAGCTTTTATAACTTTATTAGTTATACCCTTAACTTTGTTTATTGTGGTAAGACAGGTGTCCATATATGTTTGGGCCTATATGGCTAGTTGATATTGTTTCTGTTCCATAGGTTATGTCTATTGGAGGTAGGAATGGATGTTTAGACTTATGCCTCAAAGTTTAAATTTATATGCTTGTGAATTGTGCGATTTCCATAATTGTGCCTTGGGTTATATGTCCTCATGTTACACTTGTTGAAAATCATTTTAGATATGCCTATAGGTTTTGCCTGATTTCTTTATTCTTATCAAATCCTTTATGATTCCAAATTTACATTATTTATGCCCTACATTGCTAGCTTGAAGCTCCCTTATGTGGTCAAGTGCTAGCATATATCATGTATGCTTCTATCTCAAGCTGATTTAATATTAATAGAAATTAATTCACTAGAGTTGCCTTAGAGTTTTGTTCTATTTGCTTATGCATGATCAATTAAGTTGTTAGCATGATGTTGTATTATGTGATAACGTGTTTGGTGTGAATAATGTTTTTTTGTGAAATAATTAGGTCTAACTTAGTACGCTAGTTGTAATGATGACACACTCATGTTTGGCTATGTAGGATTGAGAGTGTTGAGTTTCTTATTAACTTATAGAGCTCTGCTAGCTCGTATTGATATTATTTTTAATTTTGTATTATTTTTTCCTTATTGAGAGTATAAATACTTAAGGATAAAGTGTTCCTCAATGCATTGATGTCTTAGTTGTTAACACTTCAATTTTAGTATTTTTCACTCTCAAATAAAATGTGGCGTGGTAAATTTTGTGATGACATAATATAGATTAGAATAATCAATGGACATCGCATGTGTGTGAATTCTATCATTTCAATGTTTGGTATTTTATTTTAAATTTTCATATGATTTTTAGAGTTTTTATAAATTCTAGTGAATAATTATAAATAGTATGAATAGTGGATTTTGATGAATTTAACCATAAATCACGTGATAACATATTTTATTGTATCATTTCACTTCGAGCATGTTCCAATGTGTTTCTTATGTTGCATGTCATCCTCTATTAGTAGATTTAGTTTACTCAATATGTTCGATATAATGTGATATATTATTATTTATCTTTTTCAGATATTTCAGCAGAGACCGACAGAGGTGAAGATGTCATTGATTTCACATAGTTTGCATGAGGGGTTTGTGGTTAGAGCACGAGTATCTGGTATACCTTGTCTGTTTTATTTTAGTATCAAGATACATGTATTATTCTCCCTCATTTTCTCTATATCTTTGTTTGTCTACAATTATACTCATTTTCAATCTCTATTATATATTTGTACATTCTTTCTACTGTTATATATATCTATGTTATACCATTTCCATTATTTCAGATTGACTTTTTTGCATTACATTTCATACGATAAAGGTGAGAGAGCCGAACTTACATAGGACGTGGCGGTAGCACTTATTAATTTTAGCTAGCCTCCGCATTTTTAAAATGAAAATTTCTAGTTCATAAATTCGGGTTCTTAAAAATTGGCGTCAAGACTTTGGTTTTTAATATGAAACATTTTAAACATTCTTCTACTTTTATTTTTAAGTTTAAATATTAACAAAAACTCAGATTACTTGTGTGAGTGAGTGCAAACTAGGTTGCTAGGTAGAATGGTGTAAATGTGTTGTTTTGTGTTAGTAAGTTAGGATCTTCACCTAATACATTCTCTATTTTGTAGGGTGCTATGGCAGACCCTTGTGTGACTTAAATAACACATCTAAAGGATGCCTTTATCACAATTGCTTAGCTTATGAAACAAAAAGCCTAGCAACAATAGGCTCCTTCTCCACCACCTCAATTGTAACACCCCCAAAATTTACTACTGAAAAATTTTATTTTTAAAAGTTAAAAATAGAACTTAAGAGAGTAAATTTTGGGGTGCTACCACCATACTTTGTACCATACCGATTTCTTCTACTTTTCCGATACCAAGTGCTAAGGCTAAAACATTAATTCACTTAAATTCCAATAATGAAATTATAAAATATAGTTGTGTAATAGTTAGGAAGGTTACCTCATCTTCCAAATAAAACCCACTAACTATGGTCACAAAAAGAATATTAGTGGAAAATAAATACAAAGGACTATAAGGAAAAATATAGGAAATTCTTGGTTCAAAACACTGGTAAGCATCCCGAATAACCTTACGCTCTCAATTCTGATGAATAATCCTAAAATGAGCCTGCGAGCTAACCTACAATAGCTACTGCTCATTAAATAAGTAGGGGACTAAGAAATGAACCTTTCAGTACAATAATACTGAGTAACCCTTTATACAATAATAATATGTAAGGCCTGCATACAACATATTAGATGCATCACATCAATCACATGAACATGGAATTATTTATATATTAACTAAAATGCAATAATCATTCATATAGCCACATGCATCAATGTCATATGCTACGTGTACTCATTCATTTAGAGATCACAAAACTTATTGTTGGAACATCCAAACGATGCTCTTTGTAGTATAATTAGAAAACCACGTCATCCTCAATAGAAGGCACAACTCACTTAATCAATCCACAAACTTCTTAACAACATCACAACAATAATGACACACACATTAGTCAATCATATCAATTCATTCATTATTATCTAAACTCATAATATTAGTGTAGTAATTAGTTAACTCATAAATTTTATATCCACGTGGGTTCGGAATCTCACTATTCTCACTTGTGGAACGGTAAATAAGGTACAACCCCAGGATAACACGCTCCTGACCACTATTCTTACCTGTAGACCAATCAACAAGGTACAACATCATGGCAAAACACTCCTAGCCACTATTCTCATCGCTGGATCAGTAAATAAGGTACAACCATCCATAACCCATGTGGTGTTCCATTATAAGTGATTAGTGTACTTTCATATGTTACTATTGTCTAAGGGTTTTATAACTTGAGTTTGGGACCCCACTATTATCATCGGTGGATTAGTAACAAGGTACAACCAACCCCTACTCAAGTGATCTTCTACTTTAAGTGAATAATATATTATTCGTATCTTATCTATTCCAGAAGCCAAATACAAACATGCACAACTCAAGTATGACTCCTTCCCTACTACCACCCCCGCCTACCCTGTCCCTTTAGGAACCCTAGTTTCATAAGCCCAGTGCCTCCATGCCCCCCATTATTCTTTTGAGTTCCTAATTCTCCTAACAAACCCAAATCAGTCATTAGAGACCCTTTTATTCATGAGTCATATCCTATTTCCCCCATTTCTCAAATATGATAACCATTGGCCTCTAGGGTTACTCCTCAAAACCCTACTTCTCCCTACTTGGCATAATCCCTTCTCTACTATTTATTTAGCCCTAATTTTCCACAACCAAGCATATATTACTAAGATTATCCATCCCCTAAAATTTTGTAGACTAACTCCCCTATTTTGCACATATGATACTAACCTTCCAAATTAGGCATCTATAGAAACCCCAATTCTACCCTTTTGGTAACCTCTTATCCTTAGCACTTCAAAGACTCACCCCAATTATGCTAAGCTACCCAAAAATGTCATCATTAACCCCTATGTCTACTCTTAGCAACCAACCCCTATTCTTTTCACCTGTGGTCATAACTCCCTTTGGATTTGACTCGTCCCATACATGTTTATTAAAATAATCACCCTAGTACATGCCAAATTACTAAAATACCCCTATGCCATTTAATATTGATAACCATGCTAAAATAGATGATATTAAGACCATAAACCCCTATTTTCATATCTAACACCAATTAATACTTACCATGCATGTCTATTATACTACTCAGCATAGTACATGAGAAATTACCAAAATGCCCCTATACCATAATAATTTGATATTCATGTTCAAACATAAGTTACTAACACCACAAAACCTTGCTTTCATACTTAGCACCAATTATGACTTATCATGCATATTTATTAGGATAACCACTATTGTACCTTCCAAATTACCAAAATTCCCCTAGGCCATGTAATATCAACATTCATGCCTAAACATATGTTACTAATACCATAAAACCCTATTTTCATACTTAGCACCACATATTACTTATCAGGCATGTTTACTTTGATAACCACCATTGCACCTTCAAAATTACCAAAATATCCCTAGGCCATATAATATCAATATCCATGCCCAAGCATGTGTTATTAATACCACAAAACCCTATTTTCATACTTAGCACCACATGTTACTTATCATGCATGTTTACTTATATAACCACCATTGCACCTTCAAAATTACCAAAATATCTTTATACCATAAAATATCAATATTCATGCCCAAACATGTGTTACTAATACCATAAAACCCTAATGTGTTAACATATGATATCCAAATATTTTAGTGGGGTATAAAGGTCACCTGATGTCCAGCAAAAACTAAAATTTACCAGTATTTGGTTAAAAATGCTTAGACTCTATTTAATAAAACTTTTACCTAAAAATAATGTCACAAATACTATATTAATATTGGATGAATGAAATAACAATTTTTATTAAAAATATTTATTGAATACAAGATTACTAAACTACCCTTATACCTTAATATTATCGAAAATGTATGATAAATACATAGCATAACTCACGCTGCATAAAAGAATGATAAGGAATGGAGGAGGATGGTGGATTGGTTAAGGGTTGGGGGACATAGTGGGAGGTGGCAATTCTAGTTGTTGGGTGTAGGAGATAGGGGAGAAGGTAGCAGGTAACTTAAGGGTAGCTCAAGCTATAGGGAGGGAGGTGTAATAAAGGGGAAAAAGAGGAAGGGAAGTCGGTAATAGGTGCAGGTGGCGTGAGGTGGATACGGGTGATGGTGGCTAGCTATAGGCAAATGGGAAAAGTTGCGGTGTGGAGGAAAAGGAGGAGAGGAAATTTGGCCGAAGGGTGGGGTGTCGAAGAGGAGAGGAGGGAAAAGAGGCAAGGCTGCAGGGGAGGTTGGGGTGGTTGTTGCTTGGTTGTGTAGGGAGGATGTGGTGGAGGAGTTGGTGGCGATTGCGGTGGAGGAGGGGTTGTTGCAGGGAGAATGGGAGGAGGTGGGGGGAATCAGCTAGAACTATCATAGGGAGACAAAAGGAGAGACAAGGAGGAAGAGGAGGAGGAGGAAGGAAGGAAAAAAGAGGGAGAGGGGTGATGGTTGACGAAGGAGGCTGGTTTGGTGGTGGAAGCGCGGGTGGTCTCTATAGATTAATGAATAAGGAAAATAGGGGGCAGGGAGAAGGGATAAAGGAGAAGAGAGGGTTGGAGGAGAGAGTGGGGCATGAGGGAGATGAGTGGAAGGGAAGAAGAGAATAAGAAGAGGAGGAGGAGAGGGTGATGTTTGACGTGCAGGAGGTTGCAGCTAGGGGCAAGGGAGTGTGGCTGGGGTGGAAATGGTAGGTAAGGGGGCATGTGTGGAGGGTACTAAGGGCTATAGGGCCAAACAAGAAAAGAAAAGGATAGGTAGAGGGGGTGGTGGTGCAGTGCATCTGGTTGGGCGGAAAAAGAGGTGCAGTAGGCATGTAGAGGGGTGTAGGAGAAGGAGGGGGCATGCATAGGGGGTCTAGGTCATGTTTAGAAGAGGGTGCTAACGGGAAAGAAATGAAAGGAAGGGGGTTGGGCTACACAAGGCAAGAAGAGGGGAGAGGGGTTGGGTTGCGCTAGAGAAAAGAAGGAAGGAGGGGGAAGTGGGCAGCTCGTAGAAGAGGACAAGGAGGAGAGGTTGGGCTGACCCAAAGGAAAAGAGAAGAAGAGATTAAAGGGAAGCATGTGTTAGCCCAAGGGAAAAAGAAAAGAGAGAAATAAGGAAGCAATTTGGGCTGGCCCAAGGAAAGGAGGAAGAAGGAAAGAAAAAGGAAAGGAAAATATTGAAGAAAATAATTTTGGTAAAATTATAGGTTTATGGTTTATTTAAACAAAAAAGTAAGATAAAATGATAAAAAAATAATTATATTAATTTATTAAATAGTTTTTCTATTTTTCTAAGTCAAGGTTCACAAAAATAATTAAATCAAAATTTAAAGATAAATTTTATGTTTTTGGATAAAAGGTTAAACACTTAAATTTTAGGTTGTAAAAATTTGGGGTGTTACATCAACTACAACAATATACGAAGGACATGGAGATGATTAACTTTAGTGAGTCACAAACCATCACCCATCTATGTATGTTTGGTAGGAGGACCTTCTCTACTTAGAGGCTTGGATTTAGGATTTTGATTGTACATTTGAGGTTGTGGATTGTCTAAAGATTGGTCATAGGGAGAAGGGAGATCTAGCTCTTACTTGGGATGGCTTCAAGGAAGCTTTATGAGCACATTTCTATTTAGAGATCCTAGAAAAAAAAAACAAACTCTAGTGGTTTTTACACTTGTAATAGGATAGTATGATGATATAAAAGTATCATGGCATATTTATAAAGATTTTTAGATTCACATTCGATGTGAGATCGAGTCAATCCCATGCCATCTTTAACTTTTATAGGGGATTGTCAATTGCAATATGGAGGGTATAGGAGCTATGATATTCCATGGTCTTATATCCGGGTATGAGCAAGCTTGTACAGGAGCAATATGAGGTTCTAGTAGGAATGAAGAGGTTTGCACAACAATGTTACTTGTCATAAAGTATTTCAGTGTACTAAGGGTCGGGGTTCTGCATTGTATAGGCTACAGAATCAATAGTTTAAGATTCTGGGATAGCTGTAGCATCATTAATTTTATTAGCACTGTAAATTATATCACCCAGGCAGATATTGTGGGGGTCAATTGATTCATTGCATGGTTTGTGGCTGAATGGTCCATCAAGAGTTTGATTTTTAAAATCAATAATAAGGAGGTTCTGGTTCTCTATTTCCACAACAGACATAATAAGGGAAACACCTATACCAAAGAGTGGTCAATGTTAGTAGAGAGGTTAAGGACCCCCCCTTTATATTAACTAGAGGTGGTTGAGTCACTAAAATAGACAAAGGTAGTGGTGGTTATGTTAAAGGGCATCTGAGTGTGATGAGTCAAGCCAATAATAATCAGAAGGTTAATGAAATGCTCCGAAAATTTCTAATTGTATAAACTACATTCAAGGATATTTACTATAAGAATTATTTAAATAAATTATTTTTAAATTGAATTAATTAGGGTAAATCAAGAAGAAATTTATAAGTATTTTTATTAAAAGAGAATTTGGGTATTTTAGCTAATTAAGCATTTTATTTTAAAAATTAATTAAATAAATTATTTTATTTAAAATAAGAAGGAGAAAATATTTTCAAATTAATATTAATTTTATAAATAATTTAATTGGAGAAAATTAGAGTGTTTTGCTAATTAAAAAGGAATTTGTGGAAAATCTTTTAAAAATCCTAATTTAGAGTAAAAGGGGATTTAAATATTATTTTATTTAAATATTATCATTTTTAAATATTCCAAATATTCTAATTAATTTAATTGAGCCAACCCACTATTTTTATTTTTTCCTTTTTCCTTTTTCCTTTTTTTTTCTTTTTCTTTTCTTCTTCTTTTCTTTTTCTTTTCCTTCTTCTCCCCGAACTGGGCCAGCCCGGCGGCCCAGTCTTCCTCTTCTTCTTCCTTCGGCCCAACCCGTGTCGCGCGCCCTCCTACCGCGGTCCCTCGCAGCACTGCGTTTTAAGCTCTTTCCTTCCCCAAACGCTTCGTCCCATTGAGGTCAGCCTCCCTCGCGTCAAACCGGCTGGTCCCCTTCCTTTTCTTTTCTTTCTTCCCTGAGCCGCCCGGCCTCTACCTTCTTCTTCTTTTCCCCAGCCCCGACGCTGCCGCCACCTACCTGCAACTCGCCGCGGCCCCGAGTTTTTCGCCGGCGACCTCGCCATTTTTGACCGACTTTCACCCTCCCTTTCTCTTCCCATTGATTCGGCGACCACATATAGCCAACCATCCATCTCCCTCTTCTCGCGCCATCCTCTCTCTCTCTCTCCTTCGCACACCCATGCCCGTTTTGCTGCCGCCAGCCAACCTTCGCCTCCGGTAAGCCCGAACCCTACTTCCTTATCCCCTCACCGACCTAAATAACCCTAACCTCTCCTCTAACTCTATAAATACCCTCACAATATACCCTAGTTCGAGTTTGGATTTCCTAACCCAGAAATCCTTCCTTGTCGCCGCCACTCCTTTAGACGCCTCGTCCTCCGCCTACGACCAACTTCGCCGCCCGTTCTGGCCACCCGTGTCATCCTTACACTGCCCTATAGCTAACCAAATCTACCTCACCCTTCGATTCTTCTTGCACAATCCGCCCCAGCTGTGCAAAGTTCCCTTCCCGATCAACCCTGTTTTCTGCCCCGCCACCCTTCGCGCCACCCTTAGCCACCTCCTCCTCCGCTAAGGCCGCTTCTTTTACCTCCCAAACTGTGCTTCAGACCCTGCCCTCCCTTCCCATACCTTTAGTTTCCTTTTTCTCCCTCTCCTCCTCTCTCTTCCTTCTTCTCCTCCATTCGGCCACCGCCGCCACCGCCGTGCACCGCCACCTTTGGTTGTACCGCCACCTTCATTCTGTCCCTCTCCCTCTAGGCATTCTTAAACAACCCAACTTCCAACTCCATTCTTCCTATCTTATTCCCAGTATGCAACTTTCCCTTCCTTCCTCTCTTTTTCCGGCCACCGCCGTGCTCCGCCGCCGGTGCCGCCTATCCCCACCAACATTTGGTTGAACCCTAGACCCTCTCAGCTATTTTCCCTATTTTTATAACCCTTAAATTATTTTATTTCAATTATTTACATATAAATACTATTATTATTATTCTTAATATTTATATTTTAATATGCATTATTATTATTATTAGTATTAATATTATTATTATTATTTATGTAGAGGGTTGAAGCCTAATATATTTTAATTCGATTTTATTATTATTCTTCTTATCAATTCTATATTTACTATTATTAATATTAAAATGTTATAAGCATAATAATTATTATTATTTTCTATTTCGAATTTCCCTTATTCTTATTCCATCATTATTAATACAAATATTTTAACATTAGTGTTGTTATTAATTTTACTATTATTATCATTATCATCATCATCATCATCATCATCATCATCATCATCATCATCATCATCATCATCATCATCATTATTATTATTATTATTATTATTATTATTATTATTATTATTATTATTATTATTATTATTATTATTATTATTATTATTATTATTATTATTATTATTATTATTTCTGAATTTGGTTATGTAATTTACAAATAATCTTTTTAGTATTATTTTGGTAAAGGGTCTGAAGCCCTTATTTCACTTTATTTTTGAGTAATGCCTTTTTATTATTATTTCTACTATTTTTATTATTCTTATTAATATTAATATTGATATTATTTTTGTATTTTTGTTATTATTATTTTATAAAAAAACTATTCTTATATTAAATTAGTGTTTAATATTATTTTGATAGGAGAGAGTCTAATTTTAGCTTTTCTCTCATAATAGGTAAAACCAGTCAAAACCCTAAGGAGGCATAGGAGCGTGCTCCAAGACCGGTGTCGTTTTAGGTAAGGGGTGCTAAGGCCTTTTGTGTGCTTATATGCATTATATGCTTTGTATGCTATGTATTCTATATTTATCATTTTTAATTATTTCGTATGTGGTATGACTTGGAGTTGAAGTATGTTGTGCATGGTATGTGTATTAATTATGTATAATGATATGTGTTGTGTATGTGAGGAATTTGATGTGGTTTGTGTGGGGTAAAGGATGAAAAAGGAGGATGGGGAAAGAGGTTGACCAAGGGAGGTGAGTTGACCTAATTATTTAGTGATTCATGAGTGACAAAATAAAATGGAGAGTTTTAAGGTTTTGTGGGGGAGAATACAATTTATGTTTTACTTGGGAGAAACTAAATTATGATGTTAATTGGGAGAATCTAATTTATGATGTTATCGAATTTATGGTGTGTTTGGGAGAATCTAGTTTATGACGTTATTTGGGAGAATGTAATTTATGATATTATATGGGAGAATCTAATTTATGATTTGATTGGGAGAATCTAATTTATGATTTGTTTAGGGGAATCCAATTTATGGTTTTGCTTGAGAGATTCTAATTTATGACTTTATGTGGGAGAATCTAACTTATGGTTTTGTATAGGAGAATCAAATTTGTGGTTATGAAAGGGGAGAATCTAATCAATTGTATTATGTGGACAAATCTTTGGGTTTTAAATGATTTGAATCTTTGGGTTGGTATGGTTTGAATTTAGGGTTTGGTAAGGATGAGTCTTTGGTTTTGTGAGGATTGAATGTAGGGTTGGTATGGATGAATCTTGATGGTTTGAATTTAGGGTTTGGCATGGAAGAATCTTTATGGTTTGAATTTAGGGTTGGTATGGACAAATATTTGGGATTTACATGGTTTGAATCTAGGGTCTGGTGTGGATGAATCCTTAGTTTTATGAGGAATGAATTTAGGGTTTTGTATGACAGAATCATGGTTTGTATGGTGGTATTTATGGTTGATGGTGGTATTAGGATTTGCATGGTTGAATTTAGGGTTTCACGTGGAATTTTAGGGTTTGCATGAAAAGGTTCGAAGGTTTGCATGGGGAGATTAATGTCTGCATGGGTATTAAATTTACATATGGAAAGTTAATTTGGGATGTAAGGAATGTAATGTAAGTGTTGCACTTGGGATGAAAAATAGCACGTGGGGCAAATTAAGGGTATGGAGGAGACTGAATTATGGTTTGTTGTGGTTAATTGTGGTATATGGTGGCTGATTAGGGTTTTGGGTGTTATCATGTGTATATGGTGATTAAAGTGTAATTATGATGTGTGAAGATTTATGCATGTCTAGGGTAAAAGTCTTTGAATAAGATACTTAAGATATTAATCACATAAAGTGAAAGATGTTGAGCCGGGCCCAGACCGATCCACCGGCATAATAGTGGCTAGGTACTGCGGTAACCTGGAGATCGATCCACCAGCTTAATAGTGGTAGGGTATGTTACCCTAGTGACCGATCCACCGGCTAAAATAGTGGGGGATCCCGAGCTCAACGAACCAAACTATACATGTTGATAATAAGTGGAAAGACATTATCTACTTAAAGTGGAAAGACATTATCTACTTACAGTGGAACACCGTGCGAGAAGGGGCCAGACCAATCCACCGGCATATAATAGTGGTAGGGCATGTACCCTAAGTGATCGATTCACCGGCTATAATAGTGGCCAGGAGCCAGAGTGCCCTGGAGACCGATACACCGGCAAAATAGTGAGGTTCCCGTACTCGTATGGACTTGATAGAAAAGTATGGTGTGAAATGAATTCTGATCAGAGATTAATTTAAAAATTAATCCAGTCTACAATTGGGCCTTTGTACTTTTACTCGGTTGATTATATGCATTTATGAATATGCTCTTCTATGTTCTGCATGATTTATGTGTTTGTGTGTTGGCCTTAGTGATCAAGTCACCTTACTCAGTACTGGACCCGTACTGATACTACCTTGGTTGATGGGTTCTGTGATGATCCACCGATGGTGGGGAGCAGACATCTTTTGCAGGTTTAAGATCAGAGACTGTTTTGGGGTGGCAGGCCTGACTTGAGTGAGTAGGCAATCCGGAATTTGACCCATCGGGTTTTATCTTGTTTAAATTTATTTCTATTTAGAAGTTACAAGTGTTATTTGAAACTTCAAGGGTATTGTAATTAACACTTAATTTCTCGTACTCTAATTTTGTGTATGATCTTTAGAATCCTTTTATGAATTGTTAATTTGAATTTAACGTAAATATTTTCCTTAGCCTTAGCACTTAGTACTGGAACGGTTGGAGAGAACCGGTCTGGTACTAAGTGTGGCGGTAACATTCCCAGAATTCACAGGTTTTAAGTGTTTCTATCTTAATTGCTTCCGTTTTAAAAAAAAAAATTAGTGAATTTTGGGGTGTTACAGTTAATGTAGTGGCTGGTACATTTCTTATTTCATTATTTTTTCCTTATGTTCTATTCGTTACCGGTGCTTCGCATTCCTTCGTTTCTACTAGTTTCTTTACACAAATTGAATTGGTGACTACTACTATTATTGATGTATTTGTCATGTTATCTACGGGAGATTATTTGTTGTGCTGCCATGTTTTTTGATGTGGCCTTAGCTATAGGCATCATAAAGTTCTCCATAGGCCTCATAAGGATCAAACTTTGGGATTTCAATTGTATTCTAGGCATGGAAACAATGGAGAGATAACGAGGAGTGTTGGATTGTGCATAGGATCATGCTGTCTTGAGGAGTCCTTTGAGTATCAGCGAAGCATGGGGACGCTGAAGTGCGCCCGTTTTGCGTCCCCGAGATGTTTCTAGGGACGAAACGCGAGGCGGGACGCTAATTTTTTTTTAAAAAAACCTCCAAAACGACTTCATTTTGGAGGATTTTTATCGTCTACCGCTACTCGCCCTGTCGCCCCCATCCCCTCGCACGACACCTCAGCCCAGTTGCCCAGTTGCCCCCCTTCACCCTTCGAACAGTAAGGAGCGTAGAGGTACGTGGAATGTGAGCTGCAGCATTGCACTGCACCAAATGAAAGGGAAACCATAATCAAGAAGATACTGATTGATTCTGCCCCTCACTGACAATAGGCATCAGTATTCAGTGGCAGGCTAGTCAGGAGTCAGGACAACAAGATCAAGTCTTCTCAAAAGAAACATATATATATATATATATATATATATATATATATATATATATATATATAACGTTTAACTTCCCGAAAACTTTTACACATTAAAATTTGTATTAAAATTATTTAATTAATATTTTTATTTTAAAATATTATTTAATCAATTTTTTTATTAAAAAATAATTATTAATAATTAAATTTAACTAATATATGAATTAATTTTAGAATTTTATTTTATTTTTTCTTAATTTTAATAAATTTAATCTATTTTTAAAAATATATATATATATATATATAATTTTTTTAACGTTTCCTACCGTCCCCGTTTCCTATACTTTTAAAAAATAACGTTTCCGCGTTTCGTCCCGTCCCCGTTTCAGTGCAACACTGTTGGGTATTCGAATCCCCTATAAAATGTTCTTATGTAGCATTTTATTCATGTACATTGACACCGTTACCTTAGAGGACATTCTCATTGGTTGAGAGTTTTTTAATGAATTTCTTGAGATGCTACCTGATTTTCCACTAGCTGGAGAGGTGGAGTTCACTAAATACTTAATTCTAGAATTAGAGCTATTTTCAAGGGTACCTTACCATATGACACCTATTGAGATGAGATATTTGAAGATTCAATTAGAGAAGCTATTTGTGTATGGTTATATATGCCCGAACATATCACCCTAGAGATAGTTGATCCCTTTTGTCTAGAAGAAGGATAATAGCTTGAGATTTTGCAATGACTAAATAAGACTGAATCTATTAATAGTGAAGAACCATTATTGTGATGAATCGGTGGCTTATTTGACTAGCTTATAGGTTTTGGAGTTTTCTCTAAGATTAATTTGTGATCGGATTACTACCAATTGAGGGTTACTAAGACAAATGTTCTGTAATCCCCCAAAAATTTTGAAAACCCATATTTTAATAAATAACTTTATTTGAAATAAAAATTATCTTGTAAAATTATTATTTGAATTATTTTATGGATTTTAGAGTATGTATATTTGGATAAGAGTATTTAATAAGTTAAAAATAAATATTTTGCTAATTATCATATGGTTCCATTTAAATAATTTTCCCAAACTAATATTTTACCAAATTTACCCTTTTTAAACTAAAATATTAGGTTATAAAAAATTAAATTGTTAAATTAAATAATTTACCAGGGATATTATATTTTATGATTTTATAAATTTAATTAAACTAATTTTCCTTTTTTTTCCATTCCCATTTTTCTTTTCCCCCATTTCTTCCTTTCCTTTTTCTCTTTCTTCTTCCTTTTCCCTCGGGCTGCCTCGCCAGGCCAGCCTTCCCCATGCGTTGGGCCTTCGGCCCGCCTCATCCGTCTCTCCCTCGCGCGCCGCCCAACACGCCAGCCCGGCCGGTTCCCTTTCTTTTTCCCCTGGATCGGCCAGCCTTTTTCTTTTCCTCCTTTCCCCCGACCGGCCAGCCTTTTCCCCTTCTTTCCCCGACCGGCCGCCGCAGCTCCCTTCTTTCTTCTTCTTCTCAGGCGACCACAGCCGACCCTCTGCAGCTGCCGCCCGACCACCTGCGCCTACCGCCGCCTGCAACCGCCGCACCTGCCCCTGCTACTCCCTCCCCTACCTCCTGTCCTCTTCTCCCCTCCTTCGAGCCGAGCTATCCCTACACCCCTGTCCCTGTCTGCAACTCCCCCTTCCCGTCGCCACCCTCTCCCTGCCACCCTACCGCCTCCCTGCCGCTCTATGCCCTGCCATCTGCCCCTTGCCCTTTCCTCTTCTTTTCTTCTTCCATTCGGCCATTTTATTGTCCCATTTTCGAGCCATCTTCTTTCCCCCGAGCTCCCTCCTCTCTCCTCCCTTCTTTCCTTTATTTTTTTCTGTTTTCTCCCTGCGCCGCCGCCGTCCGCCGCTCCGACCGCCGCACCCAACCCCTGCGCCGACTCCTGCCACCACCCCCTACTGCCCTACATCCCCACACCGCCCCCTTGAGCCCTACACTTCCTCCCTTCTCCACCCCTTATTTCTTTTCTCCCCATTCTTCCCCTTATCACCAGCCATCTTCGCCGCCTTGCCGCCGCCATATCCGCCGCCTTCACCCGCCGCGAAACCATCCCTGGCCACCACCAACACCCCCTCTTCACTCCTGCATCCTTACCTTGCCTCCAAACCTTCCCCAACCACCCTCTTTTCTAGCCCAAAAACCTCAACCCGATCATGGCTCATTTTTCCTCCTTCACCCCTCTTCGAGCCATTTCCCCACCCATTTATGCATGAGACTCACGCTGCTCATGCAGCGTGAGCTTCCTCCTTGTTTTGGGTTATTTTGGAAAATTTTTGAGGTATAATGATAATTATTTAAAATGTTTTATTAAATAAATTTCTTTTATAAAGTCTTACCCTTTTTATTTCTTATTTCTAACACAATAGTGATGGATGTTATTTTAGGTGTTGAATTGCTAATTATGCTTGGTAAGGTTTGATAATTTTGCGAGATTAAGGTAACCGTTAAATCCCGCTTAAATGCATGGATTAACGCATGTTATCACATTAGGCATTATTAATGTGTATTATGCTTGATATATGTTGCTTAGCATATCATATGTGGTTATTGTGTTTATTGTTGAAAGGAAGCATGATAGATTGATGATATGTATGGGGATAATATTTAAGGTAATAATTTGGTGGTTAGAGAAAATGTTAATTATTATCCATGTGGTTATATGCTATGGTGGTATTTAATACATGTTTAATACTTTGTTAGCATTAGGAGATTTTATTAATATATATTGTACAAGAGTATGGCCTAATATATATATACATGTGCTAATAAGCATTACATTAATTATAAGAGTCATGGGTGAGACTTTAAAGTTAATACTTCATATAGCATTAATAATAATTTAATAATAAGGGTGTATAAAGAGTAAAATGGTAAATTTGTTAATAAAAGGAGAAAATGGTAATTTTGGAAGTAGGGGGTAAAATTGTAATTTTGTGAATAAAGGATGAAAGAGTAAATTTTGTAATAAAAAGGGGCAATTTGGTAATCTTGTTAAAAAGAATGGCAATTTGGTAAATTGTAATAAAAGGACAATTTGGTAATGTTATAATAAAAGGGTAAATTTGTAATTTTATAATTAAAGGGCAAAATAGTAATTTTATGATTAAAGGACGAAAGGATAATTTTACAATCTAAGGGCAGAATAGTAATTTGGAAACTAAAGGAGGTAAGATAGTAATTTTATAATTAAGGATAAATGGAAAAGTTATAAGTAAAAGGGCGATATGGTAATTTTGGGAGTTAAGGGGGTAAAATGGTAAATTTGAAGGTAAAGGGGTAAAACGGTAATTGTGTAAATCAAAGGGGTAAAAGTGAACATTGGAAAGGAGTAAATTGGAAATAATAATTATTGAGAAGGGTAAAATAATAAGCTAAATAACTAAAGGGTAATTTGATAATTTAATAGTAGGGAAGGGTAAAACGGTAAATATGATAAAGTTGAGGGGTAAGTTGGTAATTTAACCGACTGGAGGGTATTTTCGTAATTTTGGATAATGGAGTAGGGTAGTTTGGTAATTATGACAATTAAGAAGGGCAATTCGGTGACTTAAATAACTAAAGGGTAATTTGGTAAATTTAATAACGGAGAAGGGCAAAATTGTAACTATGATCATATGCAAGGGTAATTTGGTAATTTAACCAACCAAAGGGCAAATTGGTAATTTTGACAATGAGGAAGGGTAGTTTGGTAATTGATAATAAAGGACGGTAAATTGGTAATTAACTAAATAAAAGGTTAATTTGGTAATTAGGATAAAGAGGAAGGGTAATTTGGTAATTTGACCAACTCAAGGATAATTTATTAATTATAATAAAGGAGAAAGGGGCAAAGTGGTAATCTAACCAATTAAATGGAAAGTATATTAAGTGTAATAATTATTAAGGGGGAATTAATGTCCTAATAAGTATGATAAGTAATTTAGTAACCTAAATCGAATAAGGGATAACTTGGTGATTTCGTAACGAGGAGGGTAATATGGTAATTTATCAAATAAGGAAGGGGTGACGTAATGATTTTATAAGTAAAGGGGTAAAATAAGTAGTTTGTATCTAGTCTATCATTATGATCGTGGAATTCGTAACATGGCTCCAATAGTGTTGATTAACGAGGTAAAAATATTTGATGATTAGTAAGTATCACGAGAATGAGTTTTAATTCGGAATTAGATGAGTTTAGGATGGCCTTAATGTTTCTCCTATGTTACTCTGGATGACCATCTGAATAAGAAATTTCTGATGATATCTGAACGATTAAAAGAGGATAAATATCTGATTGTCGTGCCTTTATGATCACCCTTAATTAAGACACTAATACTTAAAGTGAAAGACCTCGAGATCGGGAATGGTGACTCCTTAGGGGTCGCTACCCTAAGGACGTGGTTTAGTCCACGATTATTTGATATTTTGCTGGTGTGCCTTTGTGCCCCAGCCAGGCCCTATATCTACTCTATCTAGCTCTACGGACCTAGTTAGGGGGTATGCATACTTAAGGATTAGGTGTCCTTGTCGGTAGGGTACTGGGATTGCTTCATGCACCAGTACGACCAGGGTACCTTTGTGTCCCTGGGTTACTAGTTGAAGGGTACTGAGTTGCTTTTATGCACCAGTGCGACCGGTGTACCTTTGTGTCCCGGGTTCTTGATCTCCCTATCGAGGCAAATAAAATGGAATTGTTGTGCTGAATAAAAAGGGAAAAATACTAATTGTTAAAGTGAAGGATTAACGAGCCGGGACCAGTTGATTTATATGATGAGTACCGATCCACCGGAAATAATAGTGGCCCAAGATGTTTTGCCCTGGTTGATGTTCATGAGTATTGATCCACCAGATATAATGGTGGCCCAAGATGTTTCTACCCTGGATGATATATATACACGTATTCCGACCCACCGACCAGAATAGTGGAGGTCCCGAGCTCAATAAAATTTATTTTGGATGTGATTGAGTTATGGAAAAATACTAGTCATTGAGACGATTGATTAATGGCCTCAAGGCCCGAAAAATATCTCGATTACTCATCATGGCCTATTGATATTGGTTGATTGGTTAATGAATATATGAAAGTGAATTTTACGTATACGCTATTAATGTATGATTGAATTATTGGATGTACAAATAATTGGATCCGAATACCATGTTTACACCTATGATTATATCCGAATGTAGTAGTATCATGTGTAATATGGCGTGCCTGTATTTTAAGTGCGTTTTTAAAGAGTTACTCAGTACCGTAGTACTGAAGGGTTCCCTTCCTGGGGCCCCTGCCTATTCAATGGGCAGTACCCCTTGCAGGTTGTATTCAGGTGCTATTCAAGTGGGCCCTTTGGGAGAGCGTAAGGTACTCTCCGGAAATTTTTAGGGTTTTAATTTGTCTCCTTTAAATTCAACGTATTTGTTATTTTGTAATCACTGTGGTTGAATGTTTCTCTTGTAAAGTATTTACTGTGCTACTCTGATCTTCAAATGCTTAAGTTCTCGTAAAATTGTATTTTACTCCTTTAGCCTTAGCACTTAGTATTGGAACGGTATGAGTGAACCGGTCTGGTACTAAGTGTGGCGGTAATACTCCCAAAGTTCACGGTTTATTAAATTGCTTCCGCTAACTTTCTTCTAATTAAACGAAATTTTTCAGTAGTGAATTTTGGGGTGTTACATGTTCTAAAGACTACCTTTTAGATGTGGTATGGTTATATTGAGTGCATGGTGATGCCTTTGAGATCCAACACACCTGTTATGTTTATGAATATCATGTATAGGATCTTTACACAGTATCCGAATCAGTTTATGGTGGTATTCGTTGTTTATATTCTGATATTGTAGAAGAACATGGAGGAGCATGAGCAACACTTGAGGATCATTTTAGCACTTCTTACAGAGTATTAGTTATATGTTAAACTCTCTAAGTATGAGTTTTATCTTGATAATGTTGCATTATTGGGTTTCATTGTATCAACTAGCAATGTTGTCTAAGATCAGAAGAAGGTTAGGGTAGTAGGATATTAGAGCACACCTACCTGTGCGCTAGAGGTTTGCAACCTCCTTAGTTTGACGAGGTATTATCATATACTTGGGTGATACTTCTCTCAGGTTTCTTGTCCATTGATGAACCTATTGGAGAATTCTACATACTTTGATCAGGGTAATGAATATGAGAAGGCATTTCATAATTTGAAGCATCATCTCACTACAATAGCAATGTTGGCATTATCGTAAGGGACTGATAGTTTTGAGGTACATAGTTATGCTTTAAAGAATAGGCTGTGTTATTTTCTAATGCAACATGGTAGGGTAATATCATATGCTTCTACACAGGCGAGGTGACCAGAGAAAAACTTCTCCATTCATGATTTAAAGTTATCTGCAGTGGTATTCGTTCTGAAGATCTAGAGACACTACATTTACGACACTCGATATAGGTTTTGCAATAATCATTAGAGTTTGAAGTGCATCTTCATGGAGAGTGAGATGAATATGAGTCATATTAGTTGGCTATAGTTAGTTAAGGATTATGATCTTAAGTTAACTTACCACAAGGATAAGGCTAACATTTTTTCTAATGCTTTGAGTAGGAAGACTTATCATTCCTTGATTCTTATGATCATAGTGAGCAGACTTCATTAGGAGCTTTAGAATATAGGTATTAAGTTGATATATAAGGGCATCCTTGAGGTCATGATGAAAGAACTCACCATATTACCTTCAATTTTTTATCAGATTCAAGCTATAAAGGCTAGAGATGATTGGCTTGAGGGTATTTGATGTAGTCTTGGTGATGGTAACATCACATTTAGAAGTAAATGGTCTGTTCCACCTATTTTTAGTGATCTGAACACCATGATATTTAAGGAAGATCATTATACGCCCTATTCTTTCCATCCTAGAGTATATAAGTTGTATAAGGACCTCGAGATGATTTATTGGTAGTCAGGTATGTAAACCCCCATTTTTACCCGCTATTTTTTTAAAACATGGAAACGATGGAAGCAAACACAAAAATGCCACATTTAACATAAAAAATGGTGTACGCATTCACCCAACCTATATCATATACAAGGATAAAGCATGTTTGAAAATTTTAAAACATTATTAATATCAAAAGAGTGAATTCCCACAACAAGCCCAATGGTAGAAAATGAAAGCGCATGTTTTTGTAGATCTAAATCATTGTTGGTAAAGACAAGTGAAAACATGTGATTCCAACCTAAATTTCAACAAAAAATTGGAAAGGCAAAATGAAACAAAGTCTAAATACACCTTCAAAGAAAATAAAAATCTAAAAAAAAATACAAACCAAATGAATACCTCTGAGATACAACATATTTGATAAGAATATAAAAAAAAAAAGGGATCCCATTAAGAGGGCAAAGCTTTATACATCACTTAGGTACTTCAGATAGTTTACTCTTGAAACCCAAGTTAAGTATTTATCCCAACAATGAGACATTCAAATTCAATTCTATATCAATAGGGTACTCCTTGCCATTCGTGTTTCATCACATAACCCAATCAACTAAGGTAGTATCAATACATGTCCAGTGCTAAGTAATTCACACTGCTCTAACTTATGGAGGACCATGAACTACAAGATTAGATGCTTATATAAATAGGTTGTATTCCATTGATATGTCATCATGTTTACTCAATCCACATATCATAATTCATTACATACACGTACGTTAGCATGAAAGATATCGATGAAATCACATGAATCCTAGTATAGACTAACATCATGCTAAGAACCAAAATCTAAAAGATGTCATGGATCAAGAATCCAAAAGACTATAAATGTCATGCTACATCATCTAATGATAAAAAAAATACAACTCAAACATAAATCAAAAATCATAGAGCATGAGATACATTTCAATATCAAAAGGACTCTAGTATTATAATAAAATAATGGGTTGTACACACCTGCCAACTAAGGTCTTAGCCAATGCAACAAACCATTTAAATCTAAACCATGAGTTATACACACTCGCTACACAAGGGTAGGGACAAGGTAGCATAGATCGTACTCGCAGGGGAATGTTCAGCCTCATTAGGTTATACACACTCATCACACATGGTATGTGCCAAGGCATCATGAATAATACTTAGAGGAGTGTTCAACCCCAATACATTTTGTACCCTAAGAGTACCCTAATTCTTAATTTTATACACCCCCCTTATAGGTTACTTTTGACACATTATTGAGTAAAGAAGAGTGCTTAACTATGTTGGGAGTTCCTTGTGTTTAATGATCAACACATAATGATAATTATGTCGTGTTTAAATACTAACAAACATTTATATAAAAGTCCATAGACTTAAGTGTCAATGTATCCACAAATAACAATACCATTTCCACACAAGTCCATGTACTTAACAATTTCTTCATCAAAATATAGATGAAAAATTTATTATGTCATCTACAAGACCATGCTTGAACATAAGATAAGATTATCATGCTTTTTTACTTAATCATATACTTAAAAAGAAGTTATAATTCAATTACAAAGTTTTGACTTCATATGTTAATCAACCTTTGTTTTGATGATAACAAACTCAATTATGAATTTGACTTATCTTGTTAAGTATACATGTGTATCATAGTAAAAAGTGAAGTATTCATCAGTTAACTAAGTTAAGGATTGCTAAGAAGATCAAGTTTATAAATCATATCCCAAGCACAAGTTAAATATTAACAAAGAGGTCAAAATAAGACTCTAGCTTCAAGTACTTCAATTTTATATATATAATACACAAACCATGAAGGGATAAATGTGCTCAAGATTCCCAGACTCAAGCTTCAAAGAGTATGTTACAGTCTTAGGTTTTATATACATAAGATTTACATATTGAGCACTTAGATATTTCAATGATTTGATATTTCTAATCCTATTCAAAAATCATTTTAAAAGATCTTAAAGTTATTTCATGCATCAAAAATATTTTCAATTATTTGTGCAAAAAGTTTTCTTAAATTGATTTTATTTTAAGTAGTTTTACATGTGATATAATTTAAAAAGTTCACCATAAATTATATAGACATTATTTTTGGATTTATAATACCTCATTGGAAATCTTAAGATGTCTACTTTATAGAGAAAAAGTCGATTCTCAATTTCGAGCTTTGTAGCTCAAACTATGGTTTTTTTTTATAAAGATACATAGTGCTGAAAACTAGATGACTGGTCAACTGGTTTTAAACCAATCAACAGGTTTCCAAACTAGTCAATTAGTTTGAAAACCTATCAGCTGATCAGGACATTTTTTTAGATTTTTTTACCCGTTGTAGTTCGACTGTTGGAGTACTTTTTACACCCAACGGCTAGTGCCAAATTTTCTTATCTTTTAATACTATAAATATGAGTTGTTAAACCTTTAATAAACATCAATCAAGCTAGCATAACTCTTCTAAAATCATAATTTTCACATCTTACAAATAATCAAAGAGAGTTTTGATTTTATAATTTTAAATCTAAATCAAACTTCTCTAGTACTTAATTTATTCTTCATATTTAGCTAGAGTGCTCATACACTTGTAATTATTATTTTTCTAGATAGATAAAAATCTTCACTAGAGATTACTCACTTGCATATGTTATCTAGAGAAGATTTTTATTGTATCTATTCAAAATCATCATCTCAAACACAAGTGAAGAGTGGTGCATTGTCTAGCATTCTTATGAGATGTCATTGAGATTGTAGTCTCACAAACCTAGAGAGGATAACTAGGCAAAGTATAAATCATCTCCTAGAGGGTCATTAAGATCTTAGACCCATAAACTAAGAGATGAGTGGTAATCATCAAATATCCACTTTAAATACAGAGAGATGCAAATCCAAAAGGTAAATCCATAAGCATGTTCCTTTTTCCTCTTCTTCTTCTACTTCTTCATCACTTACCCTGC
The DNA here is from genome assembly GCA_030549775.1 of Tamarix chinensis. Classification (NCBI taxonomy): domain Eukaryota; kingdom Viridiplantae; phylum Streptophyta; class Magnoliopsida; order Caryophyllales; family Tamaricaceae; genus Tamarix; species Tamarix chinensis. The sequence goes on along the minus strand of CM060173.1, from coordinate 82,166,557 downwards.
CATGAACTTCATTTTCCTCTTTATAAATTTTTCTTAATCATGAATATAATTCTATTTTGTTTTCTCTAAAAAAATAAGGATTAAGGATTTGAAATGTTTGAACAGTTTTCCTTAACATTATCCTCTTAGCTCTTTCAAATATTAAGAGGAGGTTAAATATCTTGCTTATTTTTCCTTTTTTTTATTCTTTTTTTCGTGGTTCCAGTTCATATATTTCTACTTATTTTCTTTAAGTTTCAAGGTTTTCAAGAATATTATGTATAGGAGTCATTTTGTTTCTATTTTTGAAGAAGATTTTTGATCAAGGTAAGATAAACCTTAATCCTAAATTTGGAAGGTACATGAAGTCTTTTTTCTATTTATGCGAGGAGTTTTATTGTTCTAAGTATAAGCATGAAATCATGTTTTTCTATATGTTTATGGATAAATAATGACCATGAGGATATGTTGTTTTTATTATAAGCATGCTTGGAATGCTTAATAATATTATCAATGATTTGGAGCATGAATTTCTGTGTTAAGTGTATTCAAGCATGAGTTAGGTTGTAATCATGTTTAATTTTGATTTTGGGGAAGTGTGATGGGTTAGGATTAATTTTTGGTATATGATGAAATTTGATTTGAAAGCATAATTAATTTATTAAAGTATGATTAATGTATCTTTGAATTAGTTTCATCTACACCATTCGACTAGTCGTTAGGACCGATCAATTAGCTAATTTATAATTCCAAGAGTTTTGATCTTGGTATAAATACATTAACTAGTTTGACAAAATTCATTAACTATTTGAAAGAATAGTCAATCATTTAGACAAGCCAATTGATTATTTTTGTGCTAACGTTTATTTCTTGGTGAGGTGTGCCCAAACTAATTGACTAATCATTGAGATCGATTAACTAACTTTAACTAAGTTACACTACTTGATTATCTTATTACCATACGATGTCTTAGATATTTGCTTTGGAATTTTAATTGAGATCTAAATTTTGGGGATGATCATGTGATGACTTAGATATTTGCTTTAGAATTAGATTTTGGATTTTCTTTGATCATGGTTTACGAATAATTAGAAGAAAAGTAAAATAATTAAAGGATGGATTTTAGGTGCCTTTAATGAGTATGCATACTTAGGGTTAGGTTACCATGATTACTTTGTGCCCTCTAACCTAGGAATTCAAGTGTAGTGGATATTAAAGATTCTAGTACAACCCCATTGAAAAATAGTGACAATTGTTGTAGGTGTTACATACCTAAAATTGAGTATATTCTCCTTGGTATAGGATTCTAAGTATGATGGATGTTTAAGATCTTGATACAAGCCCCTTGGCATCAGTGTTTAGTTTACAATGGGATTTGCATTCCTACATTTTTTTCCCAATGAGATAATGACACTAACCTAAAGAAAATAAACAGATTTGCCTCTAGGTGGCCTTATGCCTTTGTTTGAGATGTTAGTTTTTATAAGTATCAGTATAATGTCATGTTGTATATACTAGCATGTTTCCATGTATTATATGATAACACGTCTCTCTATGTGCATCATGAGCCCTATTGTATGTTAAAATATTCTTATTTTTACTCGATACTTCACCGTACTAATTCTACCTTGTTATGGTCATTATATTGATCCAAATTTACTTTTGGGAGGTAGATGTTGATTATGTGTAAGTTTTTGACTCCCAATTGAAGTATGATGGTGTTAATGTCAGCCTTTAGGTGGTTATTGCGTAGGTAAATATCTCATTGCTAAGTGTTAAGATAATTGTATTAGATCATTTTTACCTATTGCATTAGGATGTTTTTTTCCTTTTTCTTTTTAGGTATTTAAGCTCTTGTCTCTTTTTCTTATATTTGGAATTCGATTGTAAGGTATTATCATTGCTTTCATTATATTATCAAGTTCTCATAGATATTGTGCATGTTTCGTTTCGTTTTACCTTCACACCTTTTTTATGCTCGATGTGGTGGTAGCATCTCCCATTTTGGTTTCATTTACTTCCATATCATCTTTAAATAATAATAATAATAATAATAATAATAATAATAATAATAATAAATTAGTCAAGAAAATTGGGGGCATTATAAATAGAACATACGAATACAAACGGTCATCTCAAGTCTCACCCTCCATCTCGTGAGGATGTGGGTATATGGAATACCAAACCTTGTTTATGAAGACCACACCACATATGTTCTTAAAAAATGGTGTTGCATGAGAAGGCATGCAATAATCTAATATGTGTAGGTAATTATATTAGCCTCACCATAACTCCTTATACCAATGAATACTTTTCAAACATGGCCATCTATATATCAGCTATGTCTGCCTCAGTCTGCAAGCACAAAGATGTCGTTACCATGTTGTATTCATAAGGAATTTTGCATTACTTACTAATTACCATTATTTATGAGAATATAGACAAAACAAAATTCCAAATTCACTATTAATTGTAGAAAACATAAGATGAATCTAATATAAATTTTGTCTAATATGAAAGGCCTAGGATCGAAAAGCAGTCACCACTCATGTGTGAACTAGAAAATCATGTTAATTTTTACAATTGAACTATTTAATTCATTAGGGCCAACTTGCCTATGATAACTATTAACCTCTTTTAATGGATAAAGTCATGCCTCGTTCAACTTAGCAGCCTATTTTTATGGTACAAACCCAAATTAAACCTACTGTGTAATATCCATATTTTTCACCACCGAAAACTTTTATTTTTTTAAACATTTATGGAAGCAAAATACATAAAAAATCTTATAAAAATGGGGCACTCCTACCATATAGGAATGGTAATCGAATGAATTTTACCCAAAATCCAACGGGTATTATCCATTAGATGTGTAAATGGATATGGATAAATGGATATAAATACGGATATGGAGGAAGGGGAAAAATATCCGTCATGTTTGGATATAGATATGGGTAAGAGATTCTCAAATCTGTAACCATTCCCACATCTGTTTACCTGATATTAAATTATATTTTTACCATCATTTATATAACCTTAAGTATATCTTCTTAAAGCTAAAAGTGAAGATATAATTAAATTTTAACAATCTAAGTATATAATTATAACATTAAATTATTTTTACTTTATACTTAATGGGTTTGTACTCGAAACCCGATGGGTTTTACCTGATGGATATGTAAACGGATATGGATGAATAGATATGGGTATGGATATGGATGAGAAAAACAAATACCCGCCGGGTTTGGATACATATATGGGTATAGGTTTTCTTGTCGGGTTTGGGTAAAAGATAGGAGGTACCCGATCTGTTGCCATCCCTACCACCATATCTAACATGATATAGGCATTTTCTCACCCATCACATGTTACACACATGACTAAGTAACCAAACCATTAAAACACTATAGAAATAGAACACATAAAATACCATAATAGGTAATAAAGTTTAAGCTACAATCAAAGCCATAATAACCCAAGTACAAAATATAGGTGAAAGGAAAAATAAAAAAATTAAGGTCTCAGTATCAATCTTTAAAGATTCCTAAAAGATAATGAAACAGTAAAATTCCTAACTCTTGGATGCCCCAATCCCAAACAAGCTTATGGCCATCTATTGGCCAATAATCTCTACCTATATAAGGTCATCTACTTGTGGGAATGAGAAAATGACTGATTAAACGAGCATATCAATACACTACATATAAAATAAGACAATTTACCCTATTATAAAGTTAATTATGCACATAAGATCATATAAGGCATATTAATCATGCTAACCACATATACATCGTTCTCATTCAATAACATACCAAGGTTACACGCTTTGTTCATAAGATACTCATAACATGGTAAACTTGCATATGCACATGAACATTGAAATTATCATGCTTGGTAATAGAATTTTATTCATAGATGGTAACACATGTCATAATATTTAAGATTCATAGCCATCATTATGAATCTATATGGGTAATATAAATCATGTTAAACAATACATAAGAACACTTAAGGCCACTTAAGACACCATTAGGGTTTAGTCCAATTTTTATCCTCATATGATACATATAGTATTTTATATCCACTTAAGAATTTTCACTGAGCAATTATATTCTCCATCATGCAACTCAACCATGATGGCACAATAATACTAGTGGTTATAATAGTAACCATATGAAAGTAAACATCATGGTCCACTGCTCCTTGTTAAAAGCTAAGGTAGTCACTATCTCATTGCAATGCTAGACATCCTAACCCTTGAGTTTTGACACCTCCTAAGTATAGTGGTGGTATATGTAAAGTAAGAGAAATGTTGGAACTAACTTGGGTTCCTTTGCCTAAAGGTGAAACATAATCTAAAGCTACCCCTAGTTGGCTATTTTGAGCTACAGCAAGGTTCCACGTTATTCAATTATAACCAATAAAGGTATCACAATATCCATCATTTCCCATTAAGGGTAATCAATGTGGCAACCTTCCTCACTTAATGAATTTATTCCAACGAAGGCAAGTTTATATTCATACTAAACAAATATATTCAAAACATCACTTAGTTTCCAATTATTCTTCTTTTTTATTCACAAGTCAAAGTTTATGTCAAACTAAACACTAAGGCCACGCCATGGTCAACTAAGTTAAATAGCAAAGATGGGGTGGCCAAAATATCCCAAAAAATCCTTAAGCAATATTCAGTTGTCCCCACAAAACTAGGAAAAGGATTTAGGTTCAAAGTATAACACTTATAAGAAAACAAGGTAATTAGTCAACTGTACAAGCATCTTAGTTGATTGGCTACAAAAGAATAGTCAGTCGACTAATATGGTGCATTGATCAGTTGGTTAGAAACATAAACATTTACTGTAAAAATAAGCACAATTAGTTTACCAAAAGTAAAAATAAGCTGGCCGACCAGAGCAAGCATAATTAGTTGACAAATAATGCACATTAATCAATGGAGTCATCAGGAAAACTTTGATTGATATGTCATATCGATTATCTGATGGCACTAAAACTCTCAACCCAAATTTAAAACTCGATACATGAATTTCCAAACCATTCCAAACATAATTCCATGAACACACATGCACTCCAACAACCCCAAACAAAAATCCTAATATTCTTTATGCTTACGTTTGATTATAAATGTATACCCCATCTTTTTTTTAAGTGTTGAATGAGAAATTATACCAATTTTTGGTGTTTGAATTTGAATTGAAATTATGATTGGGTTTGTGGTAAATTTAGATTCAAAATGAGGTTGGAAAATTAAGTTTAATAAGATTTTCATGTGAAAAGATCAACTAGTTTGTCATTTTAGCAAAATATTTTTTTACTAGGACCAAACCAATCAGCTGATTGAAGAAACCGATCAACTGGTCCGTAGAACAATTAACTGGTAGGCCAAACCAATCGATTGGATTATCGAGATAGATATATTTTTAAGACTCAATTTTTTTTTGAAAAAACTCTTATACTAAAATGGAACCTTGTAACCCATGTTGAATGGTTCCTAAGAGATTCTTAGCCTTTTATGATGTTTTGGGCCTAAAAATACGAACTCAAATCAATTTGAGTAGTCGATTAGGAAAATTGAGGGAGGAGATAACCTCACCATTATCTTCTTCCACCTCTATCATCTGCACATTTCTAAGATCATTGCTTCGATCTCAAGCTCAATTTTGCTTAACTGGAAGATTCCTTCCACGCTGACCTTCCATTTTTCCTCTTGTTTATTTATGGACCAATTGACCTACACTCCTCCAAAATCACCATTTGAGCTCTAGATGATAAGTCAACATGTATTGGATGAAATCTTCCCATTTAACTCAAATTTAAATGGTAATAATTAGGGTTTTCGATCTATTCCTGACAATACTTGTGATTTATATCAATTTGTTAGCTATCAATTACCCTAATTGCCCCTTTTATTTACCTTTCTTTCAACAACAAAAATACTTAACTATCTAGCATTCACCTTCACCCTTTTCTCTTTAAGCCTTGTAGTTGAAATTCTTTTACTCTTCTAATCCTTCATCTAGCTCCCTCTTATTTTAATTGTTAAGCAATAAATAGTTAGATTTAGGAAAAAAGAATATGTGGTTCAGCTGATCCATCTTCTATTTTTCCTTTAGGTGTGGTATTTCCATTATCTCCTTTCCATTTCAAGTTCGAATTTGTAAAATTTATTTATGAATTTTTGAATTAAAACTTGTTATTTTTAAGGTTTTGAAAGTTGATGATTCTATGATTTGAGATTTATTGTTTGAGGAAAGTTTTGCTTACATCAAGAAAGTTATTCTTGCTTCTAAAATGGGTTATAAGTAATCTTGCATGATATGAAACTCTTTAAGTTTGATATTACATGTTGGCACAAGTACATAACTTACATAACTAGATTTAGATGGTTAGATTGTGCGTTTTGAGTGAAAAGCATTAATCTTGAAACAATATTGGGTTGTGATGATTAATGCTAAAATGTGGAATTGAAGTAAGTCAAAAATGTGTTATGTGATATCAAAACATGTGCCGATGTGCTATGATAAAGATTTATAAGCACGATTTGCATAAAAATGATTACTTGGTTTGTTGTAGGGTAAACCAATCGACTGGTTCCTAGAACAGTCAACTCATTAACCCAACCCATCGACTGATGAGCCTACAAAGACCTTAGTCTTGCTCTTGACTTAAATCCATCGACTAGTTGGGTATAACCAATCGACTGGTCTATGAACGGTTAACTAGTTCACCCAAAATGATCAATCAGTTTAAGGAAAAGTATGGTTTGGTCGACCCAAATCAATCAACTGGTCGGACCAGACCGATTGACTACTTCACTTGTACATGAGATTAGTTCTTTTCGATTTGGATATGCGTTGAGGCTATGCATGAGATTATTATGGGATTATTTAAGGAATAAAAAAATTACTATAGATTAATGAACTAATGAATAGATTAAATGGACCATGATTTATGACATACTCGATGAGTATTGTAAAGGTTTAATGGGTGTACCGCATATGAAATATGATGCTTTTGTGGAAAAAAAAAGAGTAATGAAGCATGAAATGTGCTTGAATGGAATATTATAATGGGCATGATTAATATTGGACAAGATAAATGGAAATCCTACACGTGGTTGGGGATGGGAAGGATTAATATGGAAGAAATATGTGAATGTCTTACTTTTTCTTTGTATAGGCCTTGTGTGATCATTTAACCTCGTGAATAGTATACTAATCATGTAAAGAAAAAGACAATCGAGTTGTATATGGATCTGGGTTAGCCAATCCTCTATTAGCTACCAGATGTTAGCCTACCTTTGGGCATTTATTAGTTCCTTCATATGGGATCCAAGTAGATCTCAATGTCTTACCTACTCTAAAAACCGATGATGTATTAGGGGGTATCAATACTAAAGGGTATGGGTACCCAAGTGATTGGCTTCAACCTGTATTAATGTCCATTATGGTTATTTCCTTTGGCTTGGACTTTATGTCACTTTATTTGGATAGGCTTCCATGGTATGTGAGACCTTGGGGTGGTACACAGTCCATTGTTTGATGATAAATATTTGGTTAATAATAATGGTAAAAGTTGGAATGAATACTTGGATAATGAATTGAATGAATAACTGGTTAAATAACTGGTATGATTAATTAGACCCTGACCTATATCAGTATATATATACAAGGAAATGGTATAATCTAATCAGTCGAGTAAGTTGGAAAATAAACCCTGGTGGTTATCTGAAATAATCTACTTAATACGTGTGTATAATTTTATATGATATTGTACTATAAAAATAAGCACGATAGATTCTGAGTTGTCTGAGTTATGCAAAATAGTGAATCTTGTTGTATTACTACACCTACTTTATATAGCACTGGTCTAACGCATGTTCAATATGATACCGATTTTATGATAGAATCCAGTATCCATGTGACTTCTATTGAGGAGGTAACTTTGCTTACTCGGTATGTAGTGTACCAATGTGCTTGTTTACAATGTCGCCTACTCATTCCCACAAATAGAGGGCTATGTGCAGGTTTTGGGGATGGCCGGTAGTGGCCCTACCACATCTTGGGTTTGGGGTTTGAGGGCTTAGACATACTAAGGTTCTTGTGAGGTTCATGATGGACCATGACTTTTGAGTCACACCCTAACTTGTTTGCTACTATTATTACCCCGTATTATTAGTTTATTATTACCCCTGTCTTTCGTAATGTCGGTGACCATCAAGGTCTTATGTTGTAAATGACCTTTTAAACATTTACGTAACTTGATCTATTGCACTCTACTTTAATTTGGTTGCTTCAATTTTAACACTGCATCTACTATGGAATAGGAGGCTGATGTCTATCCTGTGATAGGTACGATGATTAATACCCCACTTTTCCTAGGCATGTTTAGTATTTTCCACTTCCACAATATTTTAAAATAAAAATTTTCAGTAGTGAAAAATGGAAGTGTTACAGGAAATTCATTAATCATCAAGAATCACGCTCACAAACTAAAATTGTCATTAAAGATTGAAAAGCCCTATATCATGCTCTCTACACCATGATGCATGCATTGCATCAAAATATGCTCACATCCATGAAATCATTTGGCACAAATGTGCATATAATTTAGAATTCTAAGGCATTCCCAACACTTACATGCTCAATCACTCCACATAATAAGGTAAGAATGACTTTTGGGCCAAAAGTAAGGAAATGCAAAAAAAAAAGAGGAAGAGTTTTAAGTAACATATTCTAGCACCTTTAATCCTTATAAGCACAATTTGAAAGAAGCCACACAAAATCTGAGGAAATTCTTGAGGTTTCATAAAATCAACCTTGATTAAAAGCTTGAAAACCAAGTAATCCAAAGGAACTAGTTAACCTTCTACCCCAAAAAAGAACAAAGATAAGAATTCAAATCCTTCAACCACTCATAAATTTAATCCTATTTTTTTTAAAAACAAAGGATAATCATTTAGATGACTAGAAGAAAACAAAATAAGAAGGAAAACCCAAAGACAAGAAGACAAAGAGAAATGTTGCATTTTTTGAGGCTTAGGTATCAAGGTAGGAGAGCACAAATTCAAAGGTGTAATTAGGTGTTTGTGAGCCGAAACAAGTTAGGTATAATTAATTTGAAATTCTATTTCCTCATCCCAAAATAAAGTCACATGAGACGTATTAGATGAGAATAACCAACCTACTTTAGTCATATAAACAAAAATGGTGATGCTTAAACCTTTTAGGCAACATGAGATACAAAAATGTAGGATCATAATAAAGGAAATGAAGTATAAAAAAAAGGACATGAACCTATCTACAAAGGAGGTATGAAGTCCCAAAATTAAGCTCTAACCTATTGCACAAAACATGAAAGAAATAACGATGAAGACTAAAATGGAAAAGGTTCAACAAACAATTTTTACATTTTAAATTCTCAAATACATTAAAAATGTTCTGAATCATGTGTAAAATATTTACTAAGTTTTTATAAACCATTATGAGCATCATCATTAAGTCCCATAATCAATTGAAAAGAAATCATATTAAAAAAAATCAGTATTAGGTATCACCCGACAAAAGTTAGTTAATGGAGCTAATTATTCATTAGTTAAAATATTTTGAAAACTCGGCACACATCCATTGCAACGCCCTCCAATTTTTAACCAGATTTTTTTAGGACTATGTGGAAGCATTATTAAAAGAAAATTAGATAATTTATTGCCACATTAACCATGAGAAATGTGTGATCATCACCAAACCTATGCCTGATGCAAGGTAAAATGAAACAAACATAAAATAATGCACATTCTACTAATAATACCACAATTATATGATAACAATGATGAAGATAGTAATATAGATAGAAGAGAGAGTCTACAAAATCCAAATATATGATCAAATTCAATAGTTTAAATGATCAAAAGGAATCAAAAGTACCCCAACATAGTGGGCAAAATACATATAACTGGTTAACCTAACTCGTAACTAAACAGTAATGTAACTCTCTACCCCAGCTAATGGCTAGATACTAGCCCACAACATCATCCTCAATGTACTTTAGCTAAGAATCACATCTCTATAAATTATCCCCTACTCACCAAACTAGAACCTAGATCATCACAATGACTACACAAATGTAGTAATAGTATGGTGAAATATTAGTAAAATAAACTACCTAAAGCATAGTAAGGGCTTATGCTACACATCAAAGTCACATAGTAGCATTATGACAAGTAGACTAACATGGTATAATAATTAGGCTCATTATAGCAATGCAAGGAAATCATGGAAGAATAATCACACGATCATACATTAGAATCACACAACAAAAACCATATTACAAATCTTTCTTTAGTAACAACATATTTTCTAGTTATTATTATAATCCATTCAACCACACCAAGTTTTATGCCATGAACAAAATTCATGGCCAATAGGATACCTCACCCACCACATGGGGTCAGAATACATCCAAGGGGCCTTTTTTTGGGGATACCACACCACCACACAGAGTTAGAGTACATCAATGGGGCTTATATGGGGATACCTCACTCACCACACATTAAATATCTTCGTTGGGAGGGCTAAAAGTTTGGATACCATACCCTCCTAAGTAATGGATGGCACTAAGTGCCAAAGGACTCGTAATGGGATACCTCACCCACCAGTATTGGACATTGATGCTGCATCGTTCTGCCATAATATAATCGTGTACCTCAAAGATATATGCATACCAATCTACCGACTACAACCTAAAATAGAAGGCAATAGGTACTAAGTCAAAATATAGAAACATAAGATACACATCGATTAACCATTCATTAAAACCAATTAATTGGTTCATCAAACCAATTAACTCCTCTCACAATTAGTTGATCAAAATGTCTAAACAGAGTGATTGCTCTCACAACCATCCAATCAAAATTTCCAACAAACTGATCAACTGGTATAGGCAAAACAATATTTAGACCTATAATCCACTTAACAAATTGTACTTAACTTTACCTAATTAATCCTAGCATACTCCTATTATATCATAAAACACATAAAAATATATTCTACACACATAAAAAGACATGCTACTCGACAAACGGATCGACTGGTCTAGGGGAACATTGAATAAGATCATGCGCAAAAATTCCCAAAATCATAGCAAATAACTCAAAACATGCTTAACTTAACAGATGGAAACTTTACCATATGTTAAAATCTAATAAATTAATTAACTAAAGCATGAAATAGAAAATACGCCAAGAATATGAAACTACAATAGACATCAAAATATCCTATTCATATTAGAGATAAGATTATCTTACCTCGAAACACATATTTTAGTACGAAATACTCCTAACTTAACATCTATCTGCCAAGACCTCGATTAATAAGAGAATCAATAATCGAAACAATTAAAAATATGTTTCCAAGATTTAATAATATGAAATTAGAAGAAGAAGAAGAAAATTCTATAACCTAACCTTTTTTCAAATCAGAATTTCAAGGTGAATAAAGTTAAGATATTTAAAACTTCTCAAAACCTTAATCATTCCTCGCTTAAAGGAACTGAGGGGGATTTTAAGCTAGGATTAGGAGAAGAGAGGAGAAACGTGAATCTAACCAAAGGATAAAGAACAAAAGGCAAGTATTTGTTTTTTTTCTAAGTGGAGAAGAAAAGGGAAGAAAAGTGGAAAATGTCCAACCCTCAGAAAATTTTCACTAGGGAAAAGGGGGAGAATGAGTAATTGCAGATAATAGTGAGTGAATTGAATTAAGAATAGAGTGTATAGGAGAAAGAACTGGTCAACACACATAAGTGGGAGAGAGAGAAGTATGACTTGGGTTGAGTGTGGACAACCAATGTGTAAGGGAAACACATTATAGGGTAAGGGAAGTAGAGTGTGCCTAGGGAGATGCATGGTAGATGATTGGTTAGTTAGGGAAGAGGTGTAGAAAGTTGCACACACAACCATGGCTACTAGAAAAAAGAGGAAAGTGAATAAGAAGAAAGTGAGTGTGGAGAATTTTAGCAAAATAAAATAGTAAAATATTTTAAATAATGTAAAAATAATCCCAAAGCATAAAAAATTCTCACTAGCATAAATATATTATAATGATAAGTTTTCATAAACATTAGTAAGAGATTTGAATCAAAATCATAAAATGATATTAAGCCACATGACAACTAGTCGATCGGTTTCAGCAAACCAGTAGAATGGTTTAGTAGAAAATCAAATTGCCAATTTATGAGTGTATCGGTCAATCAATTTGGGGAACCAGTAAATCAGTGAACCTAAAACTCACCTTTTTATTTAGCTTTCAAGTTCTTTCCAAAACTAAAACTCATTTATTTTATATCAACATGATTTTAAATACAATATAAAAGGATTTTAGGATGGGATATTACATCCATTGATAGTGTTTCCATAAAAAAAAAAACCTTTTCCCCCTTTTCTCTAAATTTTTTTAATTCTTTTGCAAATCAAACTCAAAATACACACTTAAACCATGATAAAACACTCTTGATTTAACACACATTAAAAGGTCTAAAAAGTTAGGGGTAATACAACACAACCCCTTAATAAAGGCTTCATCCTCAAAGATAACTAATGAGTTCAAAACCCTGATTGCCAACATTCCCAAATTACAACAAGAAAGGGATTGCTACCTCCGTAACAAGAAAGGAACATGCAAACACACCTATGATAAAAAAGTTGAGGTACTTTACATGAGTCTCCTCCTCAGCCTCCCAAGTTTTGTATTATCCCTATATCATGACTAAAGAACCTTGTCCAACTAAATGATCTTGGTCCATATCTTCTATGTCTTTGTATCCAAAATGATCATTGGGCATTCCTCATATAACATAGACTCATCGAGCTCAATTTTCTCTAATTAGAGGATGTGAAAAGGGTTGGTAGTGCACTTCCTCAACTAGGAATTATGGAATATATTGTGTAGATAAGAAAACTCCATAGACAAAGCTAACCAATACACAAATTCACTTACTTGCTCCAAGATCTCTTAAGGACCAATATATCTTGATAATACGAAGTCTTATAATCTTTTAAAATATGTTTAAAATTACTTCGATACTAAACAAAATGTCTTTATTTTTTAATGGACTTGAAAAATTGTGTAAAGTGGGTGTTTTTGGAGCATCGATTGACTAGTGGTGCAAATTAGTCAATGGGCGCCCCTCGATCAACTAGTGTTAGTTAATGAGGGTAATTTTGAAAAACTAACAGTTTACCTAGTGAAGTAGAAGCATTCAGAGGCATTGAAGATTAACTTACAAATCATAATAGAACTATGTTAGAGTTAAATTTTGAAGATAATTATTTACCTATCAATACGGACATCATTGGAAAGATTATTAAATTAGAAGTCCAACGCATTTTTTGATTCACAAATTTGATTTTTCTACATAAATTTATGATTTTACACCTGAGAAGATAAAGTGTGTCGTGATTAGCATTAAGGACAACATTATCTTTTCATCTTTATTAACTAGGTTGTTATTTAATTATTTGGTAATTTTGGTAATTTTGGTAATATATTATTTAGTTAATTAGTTTCCTTAATCATGAAGAATATAGATTTGATTCATCTTTTAACTTATGATATATTTTAACTTATTAAGATTTTTTAGGGCTTAATTATTATTATTATCATAGAATTTAGTGGGTACTATTATTGAATATTATTATGTGAATAGTATCTTGAATATTGATTTCATTAAAAGTGTTTATCTTATAAAAAATTATTTTATATTATTAGTGAGGAGGCTAGATAAGGAGGTGGATGTTAACATATAAATATTCCATGTAAACTCACATTATTTTCAGAAGATGGCAAATTTTGAGTTTTATTAAAATGTTTTTGAGTTCTTCTCTAATTTGTCAATTGTTTATGAGTGATAACTTAGAAATTCTCTATACATTTCATGTATGGGCTTGTATATAGTAATCTAGTAGAGTGTATTGTCTGTTAAGTCATTAGAGATCCTTTGAAATTTATGTGTGTGAATTTTGAATCTAGTTTGAAGATTTACTTTGTGTGATCTTTCATCCATATCCTTAGTTTAAAAATAATCATTCATTGCACATCACCTAACACACATTGGTCAACCAACTAAGGCAACCAGTCGGCTGGTGCCTAATATTTTTTAGGTTTATTTCTATTTTTGTTTTGATTCTTGATTAAATTATTTGAAACTTTTATATTATTATACATTTGTTTTATTAAGCAATTTTAGGTGCTGGGGAATATTTTCATATTATTTAGACTATTAAATCATTTATATTTCATAAAAATCTCCAAAAAAGCAATTTTTATACATTTTCTCCTACCTACTCCCTTCTCTCTTTTCTCACCTATTTAGTCTTTTATCACATATATCCTATATTCTTTATTTTCTAAAAATTAGTTTTGTATATTTTCCTTTTGACATTTAGGCTATTTTTTTCAACTTTCTAGACCTGGCTTAGTCATATATCTAATCCACTAACCATTATTTCATCGTTTCCATCCCTTACACCTTTATCCTCAAACTCTGCCACCCCTTTCACCAAGTCAATCCTTTATATCTCTCTTCCTTCTAATTTTCATACATTATAGCCTCCCTCGTGATTCTTTTTCAACTCCCCTTGAATTTTTACTTCCCTTTTCTCTTTTTTCCTTGAGTTAAAACTCCGTAAGTGTGAACCTTGTTCTTCTTCCTCCTACCTTTTTCTCTCTCCGTTGAACCAGATTTTTCTCTCCATTTCCCCATTTTTATCAACTAAATCCTCTCATTTTTCCTTCTTCTAATATCCATTTTAGTTCTCTTTTGTTTTTCCTAAATGAAGGAAGACAAAGGTAGAGAAAACGATTAAAGGTTTATGGTGTTTTATCCTCTTGGCCTGACAAGTATTGGGAGTAGTGGTTGAGTATACTTCTTCTTCTTTTTCTATTTTTTTAGATAAGTTTTTACATGGTTTTTAACTATTTTGATTCTTTATTCTCTTAGGAAAATCAAGAGTATTTTTAGAAGCCACCAAGGTAGGAGATTTTCCGTGTGCTAGAAGAATTTTGCTCGAAGGTAGGGTGGTATTATCTTTAATATGTCTAAGTGCTTGAGGTGTATATGGTGATTTTATAATCTTGGTGCATTCCATGTTGTTTATGTGTTAATTAGATCCTTTATTTTTTATCATGTGGCATGATTTATGTTTTCTTTGGAAGTTTGAGCATGTTTTTAACTTTTGGTCTTTTTAGCATGATTTTTTTTTAAACATAAGAGGTTCTGATGTTAATTTGATATCATGAATCCATGTTCCTTTTTCTATCATGATTTTTAAATCTCCTTAATGAGTTTAGAATCATGATAGGATTTGTGGTTATATTGATTTTATTATGCCTTTATTCACGTGTTTTTCTTCCTAGGAAGCCACTAACCGGAGGGCCACATTAGTCAACTGAAATGATGTTTCACTTAGTTGATTTAGATCTCATGTCAGTGTAAAAATTGGTGGAAAATTATAGCATGTTGTTTTTTTTGTGCTATCACCCTACTACTCTAGTTCGTTAGTCGATGGTACCACTGGTTTGGTTAACTAAGTTACCCTGGAAGTCAATGGGTACACTTTATTATCATTCTATTCTATTTGAATGATTTGTCAATTGAACCACCGATTCAGTCAACCAAGGCGATGCATTTTGGAATATTTATGGGTTGTAAAGAGGTTGGTTGATCGGTGCTTCTGGTTGATTGTTTAGCCTATTTCATTGGGCTTTCCTTGCTTTTGGTCATTTGGGATGGTGGTATTTTTGCTTAAGAATTTACCTAGGGTTTGATCTGTTAGTTTTTTATGTTGAGCATGGCTTGAATTATCAATAACTTGATCAAAGTAAGAGAAAAGAAATAAAAATGGGAAATTTTGCATACTTTATGCATTGTAATGTTTGTATGCATGAATTTGGTGTTATCTCCTAAACACCCATTTTAGTGGCTTGGATGGCCTTGGTTAGTAAGTGGTGTCAACGCTTAAAACACTCAATCTAAATTAATTTATGGAATAAAATAATAAAATATTTGATGCTTCCCCTATATGTAAAAAAGGTGATGTTAATCCGAAATTGAGTGTGTGCCCCTTGCCTAGGAAGGAGCCTAAGTGTGATGGATATTGAAGATCCCTAAAAGGCACCCCTTAGCACTAACATATAATAGTGGTGGGATTTATAGTTCTAAGTTTGTTACAATCTGGGATATAGATAATGGTTTGATTATAATGGAGGTGTTCAGGGTATTGCAAACCTGAAATTTAGTGTATGACCCTTTACCTAGGAGACCAAGTGTGGTGGATATTGAAGATTGTTGAGAAAACCCTCTTAGCACATGCATGTAGTTGTGGTGGGAGTTGTAGTCCTACTCTAGTCCCCATCATGGATAATGATATTACTTGTAACTACCTTTATGACTTGTCGTAGGGATTCATGGATGAGAGGCTATGTAACACCCCTATTTTTTATCGTTAAAAAAGTTTGTTTTGAAACATTGCAAAAGTGAAAACATGAAAATGTTTCCATAAAAATAGGGTGTTACTGCCATACTTAGCATATGATAAACATCCCATCATATGTCTGATGCCACACACAATGCTGAGTATCCAAGCTAACATAATATTGAGAGAAACAATATAATAGTTACAAATTTTAGGTGTACAACCAAGACCATGAAAGCCCAAAATAATACGAAATATAAGAGAAAAGGAAAACCAAAATAAGTCATTTTAAAACAGTTCTCGATCATAAGAGACCCTACAAAAATAAAAGCACACCATAATATCTTAGCTCTTGGTGTTCCAACCCCAAAAAAGCATGCGGCCTCCTACTATCCATCCACCATTACCTACACAAAGTTCTTTACTAGTGGGATTGAGCAAATGACCGATAAAACAGGCACATCAATACTCATTTACTAAGTAAGTTAAGTTGCCCTATATGTAATTCATGAAGCATAGAAGGTCATAGAGAGTATATCAATCATGTTGGTCATGCATAAATTTATGCTAATGACATTATACACTTGCATATGCACAAACTGTTAGGGATATCATGTTAACTACTAGACACAACATTATGACAATCCACATACATCACATGGATCACATGTATCATAATGAACCTTGATAGATAAACCATGTGTATTAGATAATGTATGAAGGCACTAAGAGTCATTCATTACTATAATAGGTCATTCCAATCATTACATTGACATTATGGCAATCACATAATTCACATTCGTGTAGTGTTATAAGAGTTTCCAATAATTGATAAGAAATTTGAAACATTTTAAAGAACAATGAGTAAGTGTTTAAGTTCTCTATCATGGGACTCAAACTCGATAGCACACCAATAATCGGGGTTACCAAGTAACCATATAAAAGTAACCATAGCCATCTACTACTCTTAAACACAAGCCAATCTAGTGATTAATCTCAACCATCATAGATATCCTAACCCTTAAGCATTGACACCCCTAGGTACACCAATAATGTAAGTAGGGCAGGCGAGGTACCATAAACAGCATGGACTCCCCTGCCTATTAGCAAACCACAATCTAATAGCTACCCCTTGGTTAGCTACTCCAAGAGTAAGAGAAACATAGACTCAGTCATATTATTCTTCTATTTAAGTGTGTAGTATCTTATTATATTCAGAGTTTAAGTCATGCCCAAGGTCATTGTGCTACATAATCCAAACATAACCATAAAAGGTTTCACAATGCTCCATATTTTCCATTCAGAGTAATTAAGGTAAAAAAATTATTAATCAAGCAATTATTCCATAAGGACATATCCATAACCATACCATCCATTCATATACACATGCTTAATTCACCATGAAGTTTCCATTTATTCCTTCTTTTTATTCGGATTCTAATAATAAGGTTAAACCTGTATTTAACCATGTCAACAAACAAGTAAGATGGTTGAACATTCCCAAATAAGTCTTAAAGAACAATATTTGATCCTCACAAACCATGGGCGAGAATCAGATCACAAGGATTATAGCAATATATAGAACATGACCATCGGTCAATCGAGAAGGTATATCAATCATACGATGGAAGAGCACCATCTATCAATTGATAAGGCTTATCAGTTAAGTAGCCAAGCACATAAAATGTTCCAAAATAATAATAATAATCAATTGAATAAAGGGAAATAGTAGTCTATTAAAGTTTTGCATTGGTCGATGGGTCACGGGGACATATTGTTCGACAAGGCACCAGCAGTACTAATGTTGAAACATTAACTTTGAAAATTAATTATAAAATCTTCCAAGATTTTAGCATATGATTACATGAACTAGTATTCATTAAAACCATTATAGAATATATTTCTCACATCTTTACATGTTTTAAAGCCATAAATCAACATAAATTGTGCTCATAAGTCAAAATCATCATTTAAGAATAAATTTTCCTCAAACATGTTTTCTACACCAAATGATCCTGTGTATTTCAATCAAACCAAGTTCTCCTTTGTGTCAAATTTTATATATCTAAAAATACGTTAGCAAATCACTAGCATGTACATTCTAGACTACCTCTACAAATCTAATGCACCAATAACATAATGCCCGTTCATTTCCCTTAAGATGCAAAAATGACTTACCACACAATAGCAAGCAAAATGCATAATATAAGGACTTTAACACAAGCCTTCACCACCTTCAATATTCTAACACACCTTTAAAATTCATATGAAAAGACTAAAAAGACCTATTAAAAAGAGGAAGGAAATATGAATAAAGGAAAAAAAAAAGAAGAAGAAATAACCTAAGGAAAATACTTAACCTTTCCACTAATCATAAAGTAAGGGAAGAGAATGAAATTCCTTCCACCTTTCCTAAATTTAATACCCTTATGCTTAAGGTAAAAAGGACTAGGAAGATGATAATAAGAAGGGAGAACAAGACAAAAACTTGGAGAAAAGAAGGCAATAAGATAAGGAGAATGGGTGTTGTATTATCAGTGGTCTTGGGAGCATAATAAGAATATAATGAAATAATAGTATAAGTTGTGATTTTTAAGTAGGAAATGGTGTAATTTGTATCCCTAATCCTTCATCTAAATATCAAGTCACATGATTCTTATTAGGGAGGAAGCGAACCTAATTTTAGTCAAATAGCTAAAATGGGGGTGCTAGAAGATTCCAATATTGCACACCTTAGAATTCCACGTACACAAGAGAGGGAATGATGAAAAGAGGAATTAGAAAATACCTTATAGGGAATAGGATGCTTAGGGATGAGCTCGATCTACTCAAATCTTCACTAAATGGAAGAGAGATGGAAGAAGATAGAGACAAAGGTGATGAGATCACATTTTACCAATTTGTAAACCTCCCCCTTCAATCCAATTTTGATGCGGTAAAAAGGGTTTAAATGGTTCAAAAAACTTAGACAAAGATGTTTAGAAGATAATCGCAACAAAAGATTTAAACTTATAAATTATTTAGCAAATTTTTAAGTTTAAACCAGAGGCAAACTCAATTTCATCCTGATAATCAACCAACAAATAGGCATCATTGGTTGACCGATTATTAGTTGACTAAAACCCCAATGGAAACATTGTTCACATCGAATGATTGCCTATGTTAATTTAGTGGTTCCCATAAAAATCCCACTCCAAATTTTTTTCTTCTAAACTTTCATCAAATTAAACCTCAAACACATATCAATTTAAGATCAAGCACATATTAAATAAATATTGAATACAAGCATTAATAGATAATAAGACCCAAATTTATGGGGTATAACAAGTTGTGTGCGCTTTACACATTTTGTTATGGCATATATGTTACCATGATCTTACATGTTATGTTTTCTATGCATGTCAGATACCATGTTATTAGATAATCCCAATGTGCAACGTGAACCCTTACTATATTCTAGGTAGTTTGCTTTACTAGTACTTTGTCATATTGATACTATATTTGTGTGGTCACTATGATGATCCAACTCCCATTGCAGTTAGTATATAATGATTTTTAGGGTATGAATCTAAGTTGGAGTATACCAAGGATTATATTGTTGGCCGATAGCTAGCCATTGCTTGGGAATTGAGATTTACATTTTGTTTAGTCAAGAGCTAGACTAACTAGTTTAGATTATTTCCCCCCACTACGTTGGGATGATTTGTTCTTTCCACCTATTTAAACTCTTGGTTTTAGTTCATGTATTTGGATTTTGTATATATATTTCCCTTCTATATTATTCTCACATTTATTATTATTGTCATATCATTAGCACATGTATATTTTGTTTGTTCGTTCTATTTTTCCTTGCATGAAGTATGTGTTAAGTAATGATCACACATGTTCCATGGTTGATATGGCATTATCATACCCTAATTTTGTGTGGCTACACTTTTACATTATCTTTAGAAACAAAATTTTCTAGATTTGAAATTAGGGTTGTTAGAATCTTATACTAATATTTCCTCTCCTACCAAATCTCAACACTTCCTTGGTGAGGGAGACCCTCAAAATGTCTCTCTCCCCCACTTAATAGCCATCGGTATTCCTCTTTAAATCCACATAAATCTTATACTAATCCCAGGAAACCCTTATATAATCCTAGATCAACATAATTTACCTCATAGTTTCATCAATCATCTCTAATCATAACACAAATATCTTATTCGTATCACTCGAGCACAAATGACTTCAACACTTTATGCCACACAAGGCCTCGAAATGTTCTTCTTGATGCTCGTATGATACTTTTTATTATAGGATAACTCTATCAATTCCATAAGATCCTCCTAAATACCTCAAAATTCATCATGCATACCCAGATAATATCCTCCAAAGTTTAAATAGTCCTATTTGTCTAACCACCGATAGCCGGATAGAAAGCGGTTATCACCTTCAACTTTGTCTCAAATGCAACCTACACCTTCTAATATAAGTGCAAAAAAACCTTGAATAACATTCCAACACAATATGTCTATGTACCCTATGCAAACTCAACACATGCTTCGTACAAGCATCAACCATTTGCTCTATACTCTAAGTAACCTTCATTGGAATGAATGTTGCTAACTTAAAATGTCAACCACAAAATCCATGGAGATATTATCCCACTTCCACTTCAAGACCTCAAGTAGCTACACTAACCCTATAGGTCTCTTGTACTTGATCCCGACCATTTGACAAGTTAGGCATCTAGTAACAAACTTTGCAACCACCAGCTTCATACAGGACCACCAATGCATCTTCTTTAAGTACTTGTATAGCTTATCCTCTCCAGGATGGACTGATAACTCTACTCAAGGATATTCCTTTTCATGTCCTCATAGGAATACACCAACTGCCCTAATATTTGTTAATGCTTCAAAGTTCAAATTAAGTGTACTAATTTTATTCAAATTATTGTGAGATATAAATGGGATGGAATTAGGAATGTGGTCATGTGCTACTTAAAAGAGTGGTGTATTAGAAATAGATGAACCATATAATATCTTGTGTTGATCTCTTTATCATATTCCGCTTCAAGGTTCCACATAGGGAATGATACAATAAACACAAACATACTAATTCAAAAAGAAGATTCCTACATATAGATTATTACTATACTGATCACAAAGAACTTAAAAAATTAGGTTACTCATTTTTAATATGGAATTTAATTTGAATTTTCATATGTTTTTAAATTTTGAAAATGCATACACTCAATTCAATCCCTACCTTCATAAGTATTTTGGTGATTAAATATGTTGCACTACTATTTACAAGTGGTATTATAGTATGTAATCTCAAAGTACTCACACCTTAGTGAGTAAAGGATGAGTAAACTCAAGGGTGTAAAAAAATGACATCTAGCTACGAGACCACCTAATGGGCACACTAAGGTTGGTGAAAATATTGCATGAAGCTTTTCCTACAATCTAAATACTATCGAGTATGGAATGCGGGGTATTGACTACAAAGGTCAAACAATGTCATTATTCTTATTTTAATGATAATAAACAGATCTTAATAACTAATGTGTTTTCCCAAGCGTGCATGTATAATAATTGTCTTACAAAGAAATCTAAATGCAACCACTCAAAAAGTTCTTCAAGTATACATAGTTAAAAGAGAAATCAAGTTTCCAAGTACAAGAGAACAACACGTGAAATGTAATTAAGACTTTAAGGCTAATGATTATATTTCTCAAGTCTTAAGTTTCATATAAAGAGTTAAGTTGAGCAAAGTTCACATTTTGATCAAAATTATTTAAAACATTTTTAAACACTTAAGTTGAATTCATTTCATAAGAACTTATGATTGATATTGATTTCTAAAATCTTCAAAAGTGGTTTAAAACTAAATGGTTGGTTCTAATCGGAACTAGTTTACTGGTCTCAAGATAGATCGAATGGCTTAGTTTAACTAAAGGCATGAAATGAGTTAAAATTAGACCGATCGACTAGCGCATCAAACTAATTAACCAGTTATGCCAAATTGATCGATTGGTTTACCCAACCAGTCCATGGTTTTTCTCCTACAGAAACTCATCCGCCTCTATTTAAACTCATTAGTTCGTTTTGCCAAATCAATCAAATGGTTTGACCAACCGGTCCATGGGTTTCACTTTTATAGAAACCCATCCACCTTTATTTAAACTCATCAACTAGTTTCGCTAAACCAATCAACTGGTTTGAGGAAATCGATTGACTAGTTTGACCAACCTGTCCATTGGTTTTATTCTTGTAGAAATTCATTCGCCCCTATTTAAAACCATCAAACATTTTTGCCAAAATGATCAAATGGCCTAAGGGAATCGATCGATTGATTTGAATAAGTAGTCCATGGGTTTTATTCCTATAGAAACCCATTTGTCTCTGTTTAATCCCATTGAGTAGTTTTGCTACACCGATGAACTGGTTTATAACCGATTGATTGATTTGAACAAACTAATTAACTGGTAACATGAACACATCATCTGGTCATGTCACTATTTATATATATATTCATAATACCAAATGTACACTATGCATAGTTGATCGACTAGTTTGCATAACGATAACTTTCCATCTATGGTTTGAACATAAAAAGTCAAACGATTTGAACCATTGATTGACTAGCCATACAACCTATTAACTGGTTTGGCTATACCGAACAACTAGAGAGCATTAAATGCTAATTTTTTGCTCGTTGAGCAATAAAACTTTTTTATATTTTGTATCTAATAGCTATATGACAAGGTAAACCCTTACAAATAAGGTCCCTCTACATTTATTACAAGTAACTTTTAAAATATACATTTATTATAACTAACTTTTCAACTATATTGATTAATCTCCTACTATTAAATTATTCAATTGCTTGTTCAAAATTTCTAAACTTTCATATTCTAAGTTTTTTTATTAAATAGTGCTCTTTGCTCAATTCTTTTAGCTATAATTGTTCTCAAATTATAATATTTCTTATTATATATAGTTATAGTACAACTGATCTAAATTTATACACTTTCATATATTGTATTCTTGGTAAGAATTATGTGTAATCACAACTACCTTACAAAATTTATTTAAAGGGATTAGTGAGTGTTTGCTTATTATTCGTAAGAGATTCTCAATAAGAGTTCAGAGGAGATAAATAGGTCAAGTTGTAAATCAACTCTTAGAGGGTTATTGAGATTGTAAGGCACATAAATTGAGAGAAAGGTGATCATCAATAAAAATATGTCAGTATTTTAAAATTCGAAAGGGAAAACCTTTTGGTAGTGGATGTAAGGAGTAATTTACTCTTAAACTACTTTACATTATGTGTAAAATTTCATCTATCCATTTCCATTCCATAAAACTCTATCGCCTCATTTAGGATGTTTTCATGGTGGAACTTGATTCCTACAATATTGAAACCATAAGGAGTGACAAAATGGTAAATAAAGATTAAAAAAGCCTACAATGACAGACTTAAAGAAACTATAGAAAAATGCTTGTGTTATGAAGATCCTTCAAATTTCATAAGGTCCAAGTGAGATCAATAGAGTATCAACTTGTAAAACTATCAAGGATATATGTATTACGCTAAATATATGACATGAAGGAACCAACGAGCAACATAGTGCAAAATTGATATGTTGGTTCAAAAGTATGAATATGTCAATATGTTACAAAATGAATCTGTCAAGGATATGCTAACTTATTTTACTCTCAAAATAGATGTATTGGCTTCTCTAAATGTTGATTATTCAATAGAGAAAAAGGTTAAAAATATTATTAGGAGTCTACCCATTGAGTTTATGCCAAATTTGATTGTTATCCATGAATCTATGGACATGCCTAAATTACTCACTAAAAAACTCACAGGATCTCTAACAACTTATGAGGAAATTATTAGATCTTTCCATGATAAGAGAAGTTTGGCCCTTAAAATGTCTACTGACGAGAGACACTTGATAGTGTTGAAAAGGAATTTGGATTACTAACTAGAAAGTCTAAATAATTATTAAGAGGAAATAGGACCATAGAGTGAAACCAAGGAAGGAATTGTGGTAAATGTAACTCAATTATAAAATACCTCTAACATACGTTTTAAGTGTAATAAACTAGGTCATCATATTAGGATTTGTCCCTAAGAACAAAAATAAAAGAGGCCCTATAAAAAGGGACTATGAGAATGTAATGGTAGCTACTATATAAGAACATGATGAAACTAATGAAGTGTCTGATGAGGAACCAAAGGAGAACACACGACTAGGTATACCTATGGAAAACATATAAGCTTGGTGAATCTAGAAAAAAGGTTGATAACAGGAGAATGATTAGTAACCCCAAAAGTCAAGATCATCATCTTTACTTAATAGTGAAGAGAGAAAATGATGGAGAAATTAATGATGAAGATGATTGTGAGGTAAACATTATATAAAAAATATCCAAATTAGAGATTGTTTCTATAGGTATAATCTTGATGATATTTGATAAAGTTATTTTAAACATTAATGAAGTTTATTTAGGAAAGAAGGAACATAGTGGTCTCACTAAGGGCACCGATTTATAGCTCGAGTTTTCTAAGATAAAAACTTGAAAAAGAAAATAAGAAGTTGACTAATGAATTAAACTAGTTCATTTTTGGATAGTAAAAAATTGCTATAATCATTATTAGGAGAGAAGAAGTCATCAAAGACCTTCAAGAGAGTCTGACTAATGAAATTGATCCAAATAACATTTATGTGAATCAAAGGGAGGGAAGCGATGATCGTGAGTTTCTTTGGTTTATCTTCAAATAGGTTTGAAGATATAAAGGAAACAATGAATGATTTAGATGGTGTTAGACTGCAAAAGAAAGAATCTTCAATCTAGAATTCAAAGGAATGGATAAATTTGAATGTTTCGGTAGACATTCAAAGGTTTCTATGTAGGAAGATAGCCCGGGCAATCTCCTATCTAGAATGCAGTCCAAAAAGAGAGAATACTCAATTATTTAACTTGTGAATTTTATTAAAATGGACTTCAAGCTTGCGTGTACAATGACATAGGGGGGTATATATAGGAGTCTTAGTCGACTAAGTTAATAAAAATTAGTTGTTAACCTCCTTAACTCAAGCTAGTCTTAACCAACCTGAATTAATATCCTATAATACCTAACCCTAGTCGTAATATCATCATTTAAATGATATAAATGACAAACATTACAAATCATTACAATCAACTATGATACATACATGAAATAACAACAAAACCCTATCTTACATGAAATATATCTTAGGGTTTACAACAATTCTAATATAACTAATGTGATCACCATATCAATCTTGTTGCATTTTCATCCCATGTATGCCGTAGATTTGCATGCTTTGAATGCATTGTACACTTTAGGTATATTCATGTATCTTGACTTCTTCACCTTGCAAATATGTAACATATTTGCAAGAACATCTTAAAGTCTTTTCAATATCAATGATAGGAATATTATCAATAATATTTAAGATGATCGGATCCATTATTAGAAATGCTAATTCCTCATTATTTTGAGGATCACTAGATGCTCCTACATCAAACATTAGGAAGAATCTAAGTGAAATAACTATAAAAAACACTCAACTTGAAGAGAGATGAACTAATAACTAGTGTTGGTTAAAAGCTAAAAATTATGTTGAAAACATGGCAAGACATACCAACAACTAATACAATAAGGTTCTAGGATTTATTGGGGAAAAGAAATACTATCCAAATAGACTTTAGAAAAAATATATATATGCAGATATGGTTGAATGAAAAATCTACACTCAATGCAGTGAAACTAGCCATACAAGATTTGATTTTTTGAACAAAATAAAATCTATAGGGAGAAGTTTCTCATATATGAAGGTTGCTTGGATTAGGTAATATTAGGTTTATTATACTTCTAACCCTTTAGGACTCAAACCTATTTGTGTTCCTAAATATAAGAGCTAAAATTGTTTAGCAAGGTAGGGCGAAAGGAAGCTACTTATAGTTTCTAGATAATGGTTGCTCAAGATATATGATAGGGAATACAAAAAAACCTTCCTCTCACTAAATGCCTTTGCAGGTGGAAGTGTGATGTTTTATGATAACAAGAAAGGTAAAATAATTGATACTAGTAATGTTAAGGAATCATTGTCATACTCCATTAAAAATATTATACTGATCAGAGGATTGAAACATAATTTGTTAAGTATGACTTAGTTGTGTGGAAGATCGAGTTGATTTCCTCAAAATAAATGCTTGCTTATTAGCTTAAGCACATGTAAGATAATTTTGAAAGATGAAAGATAAAACAATGTTTATAAAGTTAACCTAAGAATAATCAGATAATAAAGTTTCACCTACATGAGTGTTGTGAAAGAAGATTCCTTCCTAAGGCATAGAAGGTAAGGCCATGTCAGCCTTTTAGTAATCGAAAGGATTGAAATATAGAGATATAGTTGAAGGATTTTCATCCATAAGGTTTGAAAAGGAAGATGTGTGCAGTTCTTGCACACAAGGAAAATAAGTAAAATCATCATTCAAATTGAAAGCTATGATAAATAGTTAAAAACCTCTTGAGCTTTTACATATGGATTTACGTGTGCCTGTGAGAATTATTGGTAGAAGAGGAAGCAAATATGCATTAGTGATGATAAATTATTATTCTAGATATAATTAGACTCTATTATTAGAATATAAAGATTAAACATTTGGTGAGTTTCTAGATTTTGTGTGAAAGAAACAAAAACAAACAATTTTACATATTAGGTATATTAGATTTGATCGTGTAATTGAGTTTGAGAATTATAGATTTCTTAAGTTTTGTGGTACAAATGGTGTTGACTATAACTTCTCATATCTTAGATCACCACATCAAAATAGAGTGATGGAAAGTAAAAATAAAATACTTGAGGGAATGGGAGGAACCTTGTTATTTTCCACTTCTTTACCATGGAAATTTTAGGTTAAAGTTGTCAACATAACATTTTACATCATCAACAAGACTTTGATTATACCCATCTTGAAAAATACCCATGATGAATTATTCAAAGGAAGAAACCCTAACATAGTACATTTCAAAAGATTTGGATGCAAATGCATTGTGTTAAATAATGGGAAAGAAAACTTGGGAAACTTTGATGCATGTAGTGATGAAGTTGTGCTCCTAGGATATTCTAGCCACAACAAAGCTTCCAAATTTTATATAACTATAGATATTAAAGAAAGCACTGATGTGGTGTTTTATGAATCTATAAGTTATGTTACTTACAAGATGAAGAGTTTGTCATAAAACTGTACTAAGAAGCAACAAGCTAGAGGGAAATGAACAAGAGAGGTGAAGGAACGAAATGAACAAAGGATACATATAGACCTATATCAAGTAAAAACCAATAAGGAATTATTCCTATACCAGCTCCACCCTCAACTTTAGTTCCTCAAAGATAGAGAAATGCATAGCCATCATAGTTTATTCTAGGAAATTTTAATCAGGGAGTGCCAACAAGATCTTTTCTCAAAAATTATTGTGCTTATTTTAGTTTCTTATCTACTACTAAACCTAAAAACTATGTTGAGCTAATGAAATATGCATATTGGATAGTAGAATGTAGAAGGGACTAAAATAGTTTGACAAAAGTCCTTTATGGTACTTTGTTTTCAGGCCCATAAAAAAGTCAGTGATTGGCACCGGGTGGGTATTTAGAAATAATTTAGATGACTTAGGCACAATTACAAGGAATAAAGTAATATTTGCTGCACAAAGATATAATCAAGATGAATGAATAGACTATGATGAAACATTTTCCCTAGTTGCTAGAATTGAAGTAATAAGAATGTTGGTGGCATATACATCTCACAAAAACTTTATGTTGCATTAGATAGATGCAAAGAGTGTAATCCTAAATGGCTATATAAAAGAGGATGTGTATGTAGGACAATCACCAAGGTTTGAGAAGGTTGTGTACCCTAATTAGGTTTACAAGTTTGGCAAAGCCTTGTATGGGTTAAATCAAGCACATAGGGCATGTTATTAAAAGTTTGTCAATTTTTTGATTGACAACAAATTTATAAGTGGTAAAACTCACACAACTCTATACCTTAGAACCAAAGGAATTAATCCTCTCATAGTTCAGATATACATTAATAATATCATATTTGTTGCTATCAGTAGTGCTCTTTTGTGGTGAATTTGCATAACTAATTAAAAGTGAATTAGAAATTAATATGATGGGTGAATTCAATATTTTTTAATAACTGTTGATCAAGTAAACTGAAGAGGGAACTATGACACATCAACAAAAGTATTTAAAGGCTCCGATAAGAAAATTGCATGGAAAATGACAAAGTGTATAATACTCCCTTACCCACAAATGCAAAGCTTGACAAGTATGAAATAGGTAAATATGTGTAGGAAAAGGTGTATAGACATATGATTGTATCGTTACTTTATCTCACCGTCAATGGACTTGACATAGTGTTTAGAGTCTATTTAAGTCACAGGTTTCAAGTAAATCTAGTATAAATTCATTAAAAGAGTGTGAAAAGGATTCTTAAATACTTAAGAGAAACATATAATTTATGTATTGGGTAGCCTGAAATATCTAATTTAGAACATGGGGATCTAGTGATGTAAACTTCACATGTTATCTAGTGGGCAAAAAAAGCACACCAAGCGTGATAACCTTCTTAAGGGAAATGCTTGATTTCTTGGGAGTCAAAGAAAGAAAACTCATTTACCTTATCTATTGTAGAATTTAAGTACGGCTCAATTGTATCTTACTACACATAAATGTTATGGACCAAACAAGAGCTGTGTGACTATGGCGTCAAGGTAAATTGTGTGCCTATAATGTGTGATAACTTTGGTGCAATTAATATAGCAAAAATCATAGTGTAATATTCCAAAATAAATCCCATCGATATTAGGCATAAGATAATGCTAAAAAAGGTTTCATTGAGATATGTTTCTATGATATCGAAAGTCAAAATGCAAACATACTAACAAATCCTTTGAGTAGAGATTTGTTTGAGTAACTCGGTATGGAATTAGGTATGTTCAAGATCTATTGAGGATGTAGAGTTCCTATTAAGCCCTAGTGATCTTCTAGAACATGTATATTTGTAGTGTTTATGGATCTAAATTATTTAAGTCATAATTAGTTTCCCAACAACATAAGATATGATAGTGTGATGCGTGCAATTGTAACTCAATTAACTACATAGTATTTTCCTTATGAAAACTAGTAGTATTATACGAAGGAAATAAGATATGAACCTCATAAAGTTTTGTAATTATTTAAATTTGGCCTCTTAAATTATTTTCATTGTTAAGCCTGAATTGATAATTTATATTGGTTCTTTTAGGGACTGATTAGGCAAAACCTACAAATTTCTCATGAATAGTTTTCATTCCTCGTGTAACGTACACATTCATATAATATCCATTAATAGTTTCCTATTTATAAGAAGCATATCATCTTCCATCTCTGTTAATCATACAACATTCCTCTCATAAATCTATCTTCATATTTCTATACAATACTTGCTAACTTGTTCTTATGCTTACTTTGTATCTTCTTAATCTTGTTATATTGTCATCCATTTTTATGGCTTCAATCGCTTTTAAAGCTCAAAATTATTCAACAAAAGCTATTTCTTAATACCTCTAGTGCCAGAAACCAGAAACTCCATTACCAAACCCGATAAAAAATCAGCAAAGGAACATTGTCTTGAAGTGAGGAAGCCATTTAGAAGTACTAATATAGAAGCTAGTTCTAAGCCTAATAGTACTGAGAATAGTGCAAAGAAGAGAAAAAAAAGGAAAAACATATTGGTGATACAAAATAGAGTAAGAGGGAGGTAGTCAGACATATCCCTAAAAAGGAAGAAAAGGTTAGGGATGAAAAGAAAACAAGGAGTCGAGGAAAGTAAAAAAGGAATTGCACTACCCCCAAAATTGAGGAGAGTGTTATAAGGATTGATATGGCTACTTATATCAATATGGTATACTATCATTTTGGTGATTTTATCCTAAGAACTCCAAAGTTAAGCATGTTATCTGTGGTACAATTTTTAGGATGTGTGATCCTCTTGGGATGTTTCATAATTTTTTGTAAATTTCTTAGGAAGTACGTGAGTGAGGAAAAAGCACTAAAAGGACCTGCGTTGATCTGTGGGGCCAGTCAATCAATTCAAAAGCGCTCCAGAGTAGCCCCTGCGTGGTCGTATCAACTCAGAGTATTATAGAAACAACAAGAGAAAATGAAAGAGACAAAAAGAATGGTTGATAAATATGAGAAGGAAGTTGATAAGGTTGTTTATGAATCCATTAAGATAAAAACTGTATGACCACTCATTAGGTCGAGGAAGAAAACATTAGTTCCAAAGACGTATTAATAAGTACTAAGGATGAAGAATAGAAAAATGAAAAAAATAATAATTAAGGGGATCGTTAATGATGTTGTAATACCTCGTATATAAAAAGTACTTGTATATAATTTTTAAATGAAAATTAATTTTAAAATAAATTATGAAAATAAGTATCTAACCGAGGAACTAGTCGACCGATACACCAAAATTAATCAATTGTTTCTAATAGACTTGTAATCCTTGTTCTATTTTTGACTTTAAATATATTCTAATCCTTCGCCTAGATATGAAAATATTTTATATGTTGATTATACATGATTTTTAGATATTTTTAAACCCTTATTACAAACTAATTTTTAGATTTTGCTAAAATCAAACAATATTACCTCCTCATTTTTCCCCTTTTCTACGTTTCCCCCTTGATTCCCTCTTGGTTGCCCCTCTGCCCTATGGTTTCTATGTGGATCTATCTTATGGCCATGATCCCATTTGTAACTATCTTTTTCAACTAAATTAAGATCCCTTATGCCCCTGGTTATTATCATACCCATCTAGCCACACCTTTCACCTTTTTTTCTCCTCTTTACTCAAGTGGCTATCTATACTTGTGCCTCGCCTTTTGATATATACCAAACCCCCTCTTCTCTTCTTTATGCTTAGATGATCCCCTCAACAACCCACGTTAAAGCTTTGCTCTCTTTTGCAACGAGTTCTCTAAGTTTTCTCCTCTTCCTTCCGTTCTTAGCTTCTTCTCTCCTTATTTTCTTCCCCTCTCTAATTTAGTGTGGTTTTTTTAGCTCAGTGCATATTTCTAAATGAATTCATCTAATTCTTGATTGGTTGAGCAAGGATCATAATGTTGGATTAGAACTGGAGAGTGGTCTTCCTTGCTTGAAGATTTTCTAAATAGGTAAATTTAGTTAGACCCTTTAGAGGTATAATGGTGTGTTACATGTTATATGTTTATTATTTTTTTGCATTACTTCCATGATTCACACTATGCTTCAAGTGTGTTTAAGTGGTTCGAAGCACAAAATTAGCATTACCAGCACGATGAGTTTGGTTGTTTTGAATGAGAACACATGGAATTGAATGTGGCATTATTAAGGTGTAATTTGTTATTCTGGACATGGATTTACGAAGCATAGACATTGTGTGTGATTTCTGGAGAATTTCATAAGTTAAGAATGTGTTTAGATTTCAGTTGAAAATATATGTATCTTTAAAATTTTGTTTTGCCCAGTGGAACAAACCAAGTAGTATGGGGCAAGGTCAGTTCACTAGTGTGGCAGTCAACTAGTTTTGGCCTACCAATCAACCAGTTCACTAGAAGTTGGTAAGTGTTTTATTATAGCATTAGTCAATTGGTTAGGCTTTTGACTAGTATATTGGTGGTATTAGTAAACTATTTTTTTTGTATAAATTGATTGCTTTGCTTGTTGCACTTATTTTTCTCTCGATTTATTTTTTAAACCAGTCTACTAGTTTGTGGAACTAGCGGGCTAGTTTGCTTGGGATTTTTTGTGGATTTTCTTAGGGTTGACTTCCTTGCTTGACTTTTGACCTTCTTGAATCATGATTAAAATGGGAATAATTAGCTAGGTGTAGAGCTATGATATGAGTTTAAATGTTGACCTTGAATAAGATATTTTTTATATATTAAAGTGGGAGATATTGGGATTTCGCATTGACTTCCCCTTGTGGATTAACTAGTGGTTTTAATCCATTTCACTTTTGCTAATTGCGATAGCTATCTATATTACGTCATCTAGTGGTTTTATTCCACCTTTATTTTGTGAGTTGTGTTGGCTCTTTATATTGGGTTAGTTGGCGATTTTATTCCCAATTTGGTATGAGTTATGTTGGCTATCTACATTGGGCTAGTTAGTGGTTTTAGTCCACCTTATCTCGAGTTGTGCTAGCTATTTATATTGAATTAGCTGGTAGCTTTAGTCTACCTTGCTTATTGATTTATTTTGGCTACATACATTGGGTTAGCTATTGGTTTTAGTAAACCTTACCTATTGAGTAATGTTAACTATCAATATCAAGTTAGCCAGTGGTTTTAGTCCACCTTATCTTAGGTCGTGCTAATTATATACACTATATTAGATTGCAGTAGATAATTTATTGAATTGATTATGGGACATGGTTATAGGTGTTTGATATGAATTGAGAATGAGGCTGTGAGTTGTTTGCACATTTGTGATGGCATGCATGCATGCATGCATTTGCCACTTTTATGCCATGCCTTGTGTGTTACGTGCTGCTTGTATAGAAGATGCCTTATGTTATTTACTAAGTACATCAGTGTACCGATGCTCATGCTACACTTATAGATGACTTGTTGTAGGTACCTGTAAAGGATGCTATTAATTAGTATGTTGATGTGCTTGGATAAGGACCTTAGTTTGGGTTAGGACTCAGACTATAAGCTATCCAGTGGTGCCTTTGAGATATTTTTGTATTATGAATATTTTGGAATCTTCTATCTCATTTCCCTTTTTGGTTGTCCCTTTTAGATAATTGATCTCCATAACTTACCTTCTTGTTGTTGTTATTATTATTATTGCTTCTATTGTTCTCTATTTTGTAAACTATTTTTTCTTTCCCTTAAGACGAGAAAGGTACAGGTGTTGAAATAGTATTACGAGTGGTGATAACCCCCACCTTATGGTCCTTGCTTTTGCAACTCTACAATTTTAAGGGAAAAAAAGGGCTTGACATTTTTGGGTGTTGGTATCAAGGATTTTGGTTTAAACTTCTTTGTACTAATTTCAAAGCATTTTGCCCTATATGTTTTGAATTTCGGATTAGATTATGATGATTTAATCGGGTAGCCTTTACATGACTATGTGTTGGTAGTCTTGCAGTAAAGTAAGGTAGTGATTATTATTCTAACATGGTTTATATTTTATAGTTTGCAATGGTTCAACGTGCTCGTAGTTCACATTCCAAAGACCGTCATTACACACATCTCAAGGATGATTTTGTTTCCAACGCCGAGTTTGTTAAGCAACAAGCGGAATAGTCTTTGATTCATTGACAACCTCCGCCTTCGTATTTATTGGTGTGTGTGTGTGTGTGTATGTATATATATATATATATAATAAGGGACTGGTTACTTCACTTCTAACCTCAATTGCGACTACAATTTTATTATTTTTGATACTAAAAAATGAATTGTTTGTGGTAAAGGGCATAGCTTAATCATCCATTTAATAGTTTTGTTATTCTCACCTTATTTTTCTTGATATAAGATAATCTGATATGATTTTTATAAAAAAAATCAATTTGTTATTATTAATTTTAATTATTATTAGTGTCATAATTAATCTGTTATTACTATTATTAGTTTTATATTTCTTTTAGCATGGCTAAAATTCCACTAATTTGATTTGATAAGTTTTATTACAAATAAATTGCAAAAAACAAGCATTAAAAATTTAAAATCAGAACTTATAGTGTGGACAAGATATGCTTATTGTTTTATCGGGCACTTTGCTTTTGAGGGTACCTACAATAAAAGAGAAAAAAAAACTCAATATACATTTCTAAATTAAAAATAATTTTTTTGCCTCTTTTAAACTCTAACTACACAACAAATACTCAATAATATAATATTAAAATATATTATTTTATCAATCTATACTCCACTATAAACAATTAAAATACACTTAATTAATTATATTATTGATAAATTTTTTATTTTTATATTATTAATTTTTTTGAGCTGGTTCAATATTTTATACTCTACCATAATTTTTAATTCTTTTATCTTATTATTATAATATTTTATTTTGCACTAAATTAAAAGGCGTAAAAAAATAAAATAAAATTTTGCATGGACAATCCGATAAATTCGTTCGCCTACTATAAAAGAAAAACCTTGGTAGTGGGTTTAAAGTTTAAACCCAAAATTCGTTATTATTCCCGCCCAAACCACTCCTTTTACGACGTACGGGTCACGTCTCCTGAATGGTGTAGCCTTTCTGGAACGATAATGGTGGTCTGCAGGTGCTGAACAGCACTGAGGAGTGAGTGACAAAGGAGCTCTGAGTTTCCTCATCTTTGTCTCCGTGTTTCTAAACTCACAAATTCAATTCTCTGACGGTTCCAGCAGTTTCCTTCCGACTCTCGAAGTAAATTCTCAATCTTTCTTCTCCCAATTTGCCGGGTGAAATGGGGATAGAGGTTGAATCCGCGGGTCAGTTCAGGGACACAGAGGCTGAATCAGCTCGGGTAAATGCTCGCGCTCCAAGGCTTTTCATTAAAGAGATGGTGATGAGGAATTTCAAATCTTATGCTGGTGAGCAACGCGTAGGGCCTTTTCATAAGGTTAGGGTTTCTGTTTCTCTCTTTTTCCCAGTAGCCGGAAGCGACTGAGATATTTTCGAGAAAAATTAAGTGCCATTTTTGCAGAGAAATGAGTTTAATTGATGAAATATTCGTCAAATTTGGATTCATTCTTGCAGAGTTTCTCAGCAGTTGTGGGTCCGAATGGTAGTGGGAAGAGCAATGTAATTGATGCAATGCTCTTCGTCTTCGGAAAACGGGCAAAACAGGTGTTTTTTTAGATTTATTTTTTTTGACTCGGAGCTCAATTTTGATTTTTGGTTTCTTCATCCTAGATGGAAAATTTGTGATGTTGTCAACCTGAAGCTAAATGTGCGTAAAATAAGAGTAGTTTTTGTCTAGATTTCTACTTTTACCTTTCTACTTGTGTTTCCAAGTTGCTATATCACTGGATATATCTGCTGCAGATGCGGCTGAATAAAGTTTCAGAGCTAATTCATAACTCTACTAATCACCAAAATCTGGACAGCGCTGGTGTATCGGTTCATTTTCAAGAAATCATTGATCTGGTTTGTCAAAAATGACTTTGATGTTTTATTTTTAATACTGGAAGTGAATGGCTGATTCAGTTTTGTATTATTTGCTCTGATGGACTGTTCCTGACAGGATGATGGAGATTATGAAGTTGTTCCTGGTACTGAGTTTGTGATTACTAGGGTTGCATTCCGAGATAACTCTTCAAAGTACTATATCAATGACCGAGCAAGTAACTTTACTGAGGTTACAAGGAAACTAAGAGGTAAAGGAGTTGATTTGGACAACAACCGGTTTTTGATCCTACAGGTTTGTCGTGTGTTTATTCTTCACTTTGATTTTCTTGCTTGAATGTAATTTTTTTTTCTCTCTTTCTGTAACCTAATCCATGGTGGACTGATTGTACCAGGGTGAGGTTGAGCAAATCTCGTTGATGAAGCCTAAGGCTCAGGGGCCTCATGATGAAGGGTTTCTCGAATATCTCGAGGATATAATTGGTACTAACAAATATGTCGAAAAGATTGAAGATTCGTATAAGCAGTGAGTTTAATATCTTTGATGTTTCTGGTGGAAAATTTTAGTGCACTTTATTTCTTTGGTATGTCAAGGATCACATGGTAATGGTTTTCCAGGTTATGTAAGCTTAGTGAAATTTTACGTTTGTGAGTCACCTTCAGTGGTACTGATTCCAAATGTCTCTTTGGTGAAATCAAGGGTTGAATGCCTCATAAACTTGCTTTTGCCTCTTAAGATGACATGCATAAATGTGCAATTATGTTTGAATATTGTTTCTGTCTTGTTGCTTCTCTAAGCCCTTATATTGGTCCTGTGTCAATAGGACTTAAAAGTGATGCATGTCATACATATCTGGTTAAAAATGATGAGTGATTTGCCATTCTTATGGATGTTGGCTTTATAGGTTGGAAGCTCTCAATGATAAAAGATCTGGTGTGGTGCAGATGGTTAAGTTGGCAGAGAAAGAAAGAGACAACTTGGAGGTATAACTCTGGAATTTCTTCTATGAAAGATCTTCCCTAAATTTTGTGATTTTCTCATTTTGTATTGGGAATGGCTGCAGGATGTAAAGAATGAGGCAGAAGCCTATATGCTGAAGGAATTGTCATTTTTGAAATGGCAAGAGAAAGCTACGAAATTGGCTTCTGAAGACAATGCTGCCAAAATTTCTGAATTGCAAAATAGTTTGTCCAACTTAGAGGAAAATTTGAAGACCGAAAGGTATGTCTGTGTTTTGCCAGTCAGATATTGGGAAAAAACTTCTAGTGCGTAGACACTAATATTTTGTCTAGCAGGGTTCACTTTTAACAGAAGATTCTTATACATTTTTCTAGGGAAAAGATCCAGGAAAACAATAAGACTTTGAAGGAGCTGGAGAAGAGTCACAATCAGTATCTTAAAATACACGAGGTCTGCATTATCTGCTATTGCTTCCACTTTTGAGAGGCAGTCTTTTTAGTTCAAAATTTTTGTTTCAGAATGAAAGTTGTTTTATGAAAGTTAATGCTTAATTTTCATTTTTATCCCCATTTGTTTCTCTTTCTTCTTCTATGTATTAATTGCCATATTATTTTTCCGTGGAGGGTATAATTATCATATAAGGAGTATAATTATTATCTCCTAAAATAGTGTGAACATTTCTAAAAATACCTTTTTTAGAAACGGAGTAATTCTTTCCTGTGAATGCTTGTGAATTGACATATGATGTGGATCATTTTGTTGCAGTGTATTTCTGAAATAATCTGGTTTCATTAATTTCCTGTGTATTTTTATGGACTTCATCAGTGGTCAACCTGCTTACTAATATTGACACATGATATCTGTTATGGAACACCTAGGAACTTGATAGTGGCCTCAAGAACTCTAAAGATGAATTTAAGAGGTTTGAACAGCAGGATATTAAGCACAAGGAAGACTTGAAGCACATCAAGCAGAAAATCAAGAAACTTGATGATAAAATTGAGAAGGTTGGTGATTTTTTCTTTGCTCAACTTTAATTCTTGCATTCTTACCATGGGCTTGAAATGTAGGATTCATCAAAGGTCAGTAACACCTTGAAAGAGTGTGAAAATGCTAGAAGTGTGATTCCAAGACTTGAGGAGGAGATTCCTAAGTTGCAGAAGCTCTTGGTGGATGAGGAGAGAATATTAGAAGAATTAAATGAGAATGCAAAAGGTAATTCTCTCTTTTGATGATAGCTGGACCATGGACCTCTCATGGTTTTCTTTATGCTTCTGATCTGGTGATATCTATTTGATGACCAACTGATGCTAACCATTCTTATCAGGGAAAAAATATGTGCAAATACAGTTCTCCCCTTAAATTTTCTTTGAGCTAAATGGCATGTTGAAAACCATCAGAGTTTCTTTTTCCCTTTAAAATTTCTTTCAGCTGAATGACATATGCTTGTCTGAGCTGGTTCTAATCAAAACTCCCCTGTCAGTAACATATACGATACATGTCATCTGTGAGCACCGACTATATGTCATGAACTATGTAAGCATGATCAACCAAATACTGTTTATTGGTGAAAAATGGATTGTTAGTTTATTTTCCATGTGTGTCATGTATGTTGACACACAATTATATAACCTATTATATATTTTTGTTTATAATAGTCTGAACTTCACGATGCGTACTGCTTGGTACATGTTCTTGCAAATGTACCTTTTCATGATTTGAGCAATAAGATTATTCTTTAGCCAATCATCATGCTGGCTCTGAAAGTCATTTAAACAAAAAAGAGACTGAGACCCAGCTACAGAGTTAGGCATACTCATTCCGCTCTCTTTGACATGGTTAACTCCATGATTCACACATGTATCTTGGTATTAGTTACATGATTATTTCATTTTTCTTGTTGATAATATAGGTGAAACTCAGAGGCTACGATCTGAGTTAGCAAATGTTAGGACAGAACTTGAACCTTGGGAGAATCAATTAATGGAGCACAAGGGGAAACTTGAAGTTGCATGCACAGAACTCAAGCTTTTAAAAGAAAAGGTGAGGTTGTATGAGCACAATTAATATTATTTCAATGCCTATCTCTGTGACTGTATTTTCTTCATTCAGGTAAAATTACTATATTGATCTCTTTTAGGCAGTGTGCTTGCTGGCAATTTGCATTTGTAACCTCCCTTTTCTCTGTTTTTCTGTCAATTTGTTCTCCACTTTTGGCATCTACCTTCGCTCTCCTCCTATCATCCTTTTGTCCCTGGGCTGAGGTAAATAGGGGAAATGACAAAGTAAATAAAGAAAGTAATTATCGTACAAATTTGTTACTTCTTTTTTTATTTTCTTTTCAGCATGACAATGCTCTCAAAGCTTTCAAGGATGCCCAAAAACAGATGAACGACACAGATGAAAAGATACAAGCTAAGCAAATGAGCATCAGAGATGCTCGAAGTGAATTGGAGGAATACAAGCTTAAAGCCTCTGAAGCTCGTAAAATTGAACAGGTATGTCTTGCTTATATATTTTCCATGAGGTATCTCTTTGTTTCTGGGAGGAAACACTGAGGCTTGATCTATTACAATGATGTAGGATTGCATTAAAGAGCAGGAGACCCTGATGTCTCATGAACAAGCTGCTAGGCAAGAGGTAGCAGAGCTCTCATCTGTTCTGGAATCTGAAAAGAGCCAAGGATCTGTTTTGAAAGAAGTTTTGCGAGCTAAAGAA
Organism: Tamarix chinensis; assembly: GCA_030549775.1. Lineage (NCBI taxonomy): Eukaryota > Viridiplantae > Streptophyta > Magnoliopsida > Caryophyllales > Tamaricaceae > Tamarix > Tamarix chinensis. The sequence goes on along the minus strand of CM060173.1, from coordinate 82,127,215 downwards.
ACAAACCAGATTAAGGGCATATTTGGTCGAATGGGTGATCTAGGTGCCATAGATGGTAAGCGATTCATGTATAATATAGCTCTTCTTATTCTAAAAGCTGAGCCTCCTACTTTTCCCAAATGACGGTCATTTGTAAGGAAAATGATGCTTTCCTATTAGAAAATATCTATGAAGTACTTTTGATTGCTATGCTACTTTAAATTTGGCTCTTGATCTCCCCCTTATGACCCTCCTAACCAAAAAAGAAGAAAAGAACGAAGAAAAAACCAAACAATGCGAACAAAGAGTGAGAAGCATCTCAATGACCTAACCCTATGATGTGCTTTATCAAGCCTATCACATTTAAAGCTTTTTTTATTTTTATTTTATTGTTTAATGCACTTAATATATGCTGGTCCTTTTCTGCAGGTAAATATGATATTGCTATATCAACTGCCTGTCCTGGACTTGACTACATTTTGGTAGAGACTGCTGAAGCAGCACAAAAATGTGTAGACTTGCTTCGAGAGAAAAGTCTTGGTGTTGCAACTTTCATGATACTGGTACCAACTAGCTCTTCCCTAATAAATGGCAAATGATGAATTTTTCTGCTAGAGATGCTTATGCTCACAAAGGAATTGATGGAGAGGTTCATAATTCAATGTTTATACCTGTGGAAGAAGACAGGAAACTGGAAAATGCACTATTGTGCAGAAATGCTTATCACTATCAGTTAAATTGAACTGGGATTCAAAACTCAAGCACAGGATGCTTACAATAACCCCTTGTTTTGATGTTTTAGAAATGAAATCATTTCAGCTCTGAAAATCCTATTTTTACGTACTTAGATTCTTTTTACTTAAGTCACTGCATTTTTGTTTAATAGAAGCTGTAAATGAACATGCAGATAAATTGCAGACTCCAAACTAATTAATTGCTGCTTTACTTTGATTCTTAAATATTTTCATGATTGGCTTTCACACTAGCAACTTGTGTGGTTATCGCAAATCTTTTGGCCAAGTTGTAAGAAAAATGTGTTTTTCAAATTATCTCAATCCATTTATCAGGAAAAAAGAAAATGAGCTTAGGCTTTTGAGGTATGTCATGAGCCGGCAATCAATTTTCCAAATAGTGGCTCATTTACTATGCTATCCAACTGAGACACTGCATCTAAGCAAGCTAAAAAGTTGGCCCAATTACTGAGGTCTGGATGTTAAAAAATGTTTTGGTATTCAGATTGACCTTGTATTTCTTCTCATAGGTCTGACAAGACAAGCTCCTTTCCAAGTGGTTGTAATGCTATTTGAAGCACAAGGGAGATATGGTCCTTAAGTACTTACAAATAAAGATTTTAGGGCCAAGGTCTGTAATGAAAAATAGATGACAACTAAGAATTTTCTCAATAATCATGAAAGACCAAAGATAATTAGAATGGAAAAGAGGATCCAAAATTAAAAAAGTGGAAAAAATGCTTGATTGGCCTTTAGATGAGTATAATGAGAATGTTAGAATATTTTGTCACTTGATTGAATAATTGAAACCAGGTGGTTATAGTTGGTTTTTTCCTTCTACGCTCAAAGTAAAATCATACTGTGTTGGATATGTGGAATTATGCATGAGGCTAATTTATCCATGCAGGAAAAGCAAAATAGACACCGTGATGAATTGAAGAAGAGAATACAAACTCCAGAGGGTGTTCCTCGTCTTTTTGATTTGGTTAAAGTCAAGGACGAAAGAATGAAGCTTGCTTTTTATGAGTTATTGAGAAATACTGTTGTAGCTAATGATCTAGAGCAGGTAAACTTTTTGTCTTTTTGTTGTTTTAGTATCCACATCTACTCTTAGTTCTCGTTTGGTAAGGGGGTCATGGCAGGGGAAAAGATATCCCCTATTTTACGTATTTTACATAGTTTATTTGAAATAGAAGTTTTTTTCTTTTTGCCAGAGAAATGCCTATTTTGTTTGGAAAGTACATTTGTTCTTCCCAAACAAACTATTTAAGGGCGTAAAATTCGTGGGTATTTTTTCTACCCCTATTCCAAAATCATAATTAGCACTATTTAAGTGTATAGATATGATATATCATCCTTTTGGTGAAGTAGTGCTGAATGTTTTTTAACAATTTTTGGCACAATTTAGTCTTTAAGGAAAATATAGTATCTTATGGTCATAGTGAGGCAATTGTTGTGGGAAGTTGAATGATCATTTCATTTTCAGTTTGTGGGCAACATTTATGCAAAGATATTGATATTTTCTGCTTCTATTTGGCTCTTTAAGAGGCTTTGGCTCAATTTGGTTTGGTTTGACTTGTGTAACTTCTGTTTGCTTGTAATTTTCATGATGCTCTTTTAGGCAACTCGTATTGCATATGGCGGAAATAGAGAATTCAGGCGTGTGGTTACATTGGATGGTTCACTGTTTGAAAAATCTGGTACTATGAGTGGCGGGGGAAACAAACCACGTGGTGGTAAGATGGGGACATCTGTTCGAGCTGCTACTGTTTCTAGAGAAGCAGTTGATGATGCTAAGAAAAAACTTGAGTCATTGATTGATAAATTAACTCAAACCCGGAAGCAAATTGCTGATGCTGTGATGATCTATCAGACCTCAGACAAAGCTGTTGCACGCATGGAGATGGAGTTGGCCAAAACTGAAAAAGAGGTGATGCTTGATTTTCTTTGTGTTTATGGTGCTTGTTCGTTTTTTCCCCTTCCTCTTATCATTGAATTATCTTCTTGTTTCCTTGTTGAATATGTGAGTAATGTCATTTTATCAGGCATAGTTTTTTACTTGACAGATTGACAGTTTGCAAAAGCAACACAATGATCTTGATGGCCAACTCAAATCCCTGGAAGCTGCATCACAGCCAAGGAAAGATGACGTTACTAGGATAAATGAACTTAACAGAGCAATATCTTCTGAAGAGGAGAAGATTTCCAAACTTGCTCAAAACTCTAAGCATTTAAAGGACAAGGTTGGCAGTTATTAGTATCATTTTCTTCCCTCGTCTTGTCATATTTATGCTTATAATCAACTTGGTTATATTAGAGGTAGTGGGACACCGTTTCATTTGCTAACTTGGTACTTGGTTATGTGCATCTTCCTGCTGAGTAGATTGACAGGATTTATTTTATCTTTGAGATTAAATGACAGCATCTGTTTTTTTTGCTTGTGGCATTGTAAACTTTCATATTTGTATAACTCACTCTTGTTTCAGGCATCTGAACTTCAGAGTCAAATAGAAAATGCTGGTGGTTCAAGGCTTAGAACCCAAAAGGCAAAGGTTGACAAGATTCAGGGTGTAAGTCTACACTTCACTGCACTTTCTATCAATCTCAAATGTAACTGCGTCTATCAATTGACAATGTTTGTCCTCTCATTGCTCAACAGGACATTGACAAAAATAATACGGAGATCAATCGCTGCAAAGTACAGATAGAGACAGGAGAGAGAATGGAAAAAAAGTTAAATAAAGGCATTGAAGAGTCAAAGAGGGAAAAAGAACGGCTGTTAGACGAGAAGTTGAAATTAGTTTCAGTTTTCAAGGATATAGAGCAAAAGGCCTTTGTTGTTCTGGAGACCTGCAAGAAGACACAGAAGGTTTAACCTTTTAACTTAAGAAACTTGAATTGCTTTCATGTTTTTATGTGATTTTTGTAATTAATCTACAACTTTTCTGTTTCCTCTTTTCCTCCATTTATTTACTATTTGTTTTAGCAAATTGATGAACACCGCGTAAAGTTGGATAAAGCAAAAGCTGACTATGAAAATCTGAAGAGGACAGTGGATGAAATGAGAGCATCTGAGGTTTGGAAAGTTTTCCTCTTCCACAATTTTGTTAATTAATTACCTTGCTAATCTTTAACTGCTTCTGGAACAGGTTGACACAGATTTCAAACTTAAAGACATGAGAAAACTCCACAAGGATTTTGAAGTTAAGGAGAGGGGTTATAGAAAACGGATTGATGACTTGCAAAAGTCTCTCACGAAGCATATGGAACAGTAAGGCATAATCAAAACATTTGTTAGAAATGCGGTACATTTTAACTTGTACATATTTGATCCTTTCCTATTTATGTTGCTTTTAGAATCAGCAAAGATTGTGTGGACCCTGAAAAGCTTCAGGCAACTCTGACAGATGAGCATCTAATTGCTTCTTGTGACCTTAAGACTGCTCTGGAGATGGTTACACTGTTAGAAGCACAATTGAAAGAGATGAATCCCAACCTTGATTCCATTACTGAGTATGTTGCTCTCTCTGACATTTCCTTGTAATTTGATTTTGTTCTATCTGCTGTCTGTTTGTAGATGAAATGACTTCGAAAATTTTGTAGATATCGAGCAAAAGTGGGATTGTACAATGAACGAGTTGAGGAACTCAATCTTGTAACTCAACAACGGGATGATATAAAGAAGCAATATGATGAGTGGAGAAAGAAAAGGTGAGTAAAATCCTTTTATCTGTACACATTCACACATGTGCACATTTCTGTGGTTCTCCTTTTCTACATGGTTTTGTGGTATATCGGTTAGTAATAGGCGATTATTGTTCTATTACAGGTTAGATGAATTCATGGCTGGATTTAATGCTATATCTCTTAAGCTGAAGGAAATGTATCAGGTTAGTAAACTCAAGGATGTTAATATCTTTTCCTCTGTTACTCTTGGTCTGACCGTCTGAGTGCATGTATTTGGATCTATGTGATGCTCACACTGAATTGGATCTCATCCTACTGATGCTTGTGCTAACAAACTTTCTTTTGAAGCCAAAATATGATTGATACTGATCATGATTTATGACGGTGCTTTACTTATTTCTTTGTAAACATATCATTGGGCATTTTGCTGTCGGTGGCAGAAGCCTTATCCCCACGGCATGAAATTGACCCAAATCAACCATGCATGTAGTTGGAAGTGTGAAAGGAAGAAAGGTCTGATGCTTTATTGTTGGTTTGTTGTCCTTGAATTATATATTGGCCTTGTGATGTTGGATTGATGAGAGAGGGGGGAAATTAGAAGAGAAAATAACACTTAACTGACTTACTAGTCAATATCAATATTCAAACATATATACATAGAGGTTCAATGGAATAGGGGCCTATAATTAGGCTAACGTGCTACAAACCAATTAGAGCAAACTGTTTGGTGTCCATGAGGCATAATTAGTGAGGAATAAAGATGGTGGCAAGTACTTACATGATGATGACTGCTCGGTAGAGTGTTGTCAACAATGTATAGTTGCACATTAGAGTCGTTGCACTACTTTGAGGGTTGCTTGGTAACTTGTTGTGGTGGAGAGAAAGCGACCAATGGTTCAAGTAAGGTGTCATTGAATGGCTGAGCATAGTTGGTAATAAGTGCCAACACACTAGAGTAGTGATAGGGTCTAACAAACAAATGTGAAAAGCTAAGGTTTGTGGTCGTGGTGTAGGATGGCTAGGGTATGTGCTTGATTTTGGTGGTGAATTGATTAATTGCTTTTTTTTTCTCTATTTTATTTTTGTGTGATTGATTTGTATATTTATGGCACCTAATAGTTGAGATTCAATTTTGGCTATAATATCAAACTGATTTGGGGTTGCTGAAAGAAAGGAGTTTAGGATAGGATGAGAGAATTAGCACTGAACTCACTCAATCATCAATATAATATTCAATTCTTATTCATTCAGGTTCGACCATATGAGAAAAGTACCTTGCACTAGCACCTCATACAGGTTGAAGTGTTGCAAAACGATAATGGCAAATCCTTATATGATAATAATTATACACATGGTTTTATTATACGGTCATACGTAATCTCAAAAGATAATACAAAATTTGTCAACATCTAAATGATAAAAGTGAACTGATATTCAAACTTGGGACTGCATAATCTTGACCTGTATTGTATCACCTAGTATATATTTAGTTTCCTTTCAATTTTCCTCATTAAGAGGAGACTTGATGGAAATATGAATGATGAACCAAAATACCTTGACCTAGAAATTTGTCTTGAGATCCTTGAATTAAAAGTGGGGCAATTCTTTGCAATGAAAGGTGTATATGCTTAACGAAGATGTTTGATCTGTGGAAACCATGCCAACAATGTCCTGGCTTCTATGTTCTCTGTTTCCTAGAAATGACAAGTGGCCTGTAACCAATCTTTTCATTTTAACCTCATTTTTGCTATTTACAGTTCTATCCAATTAGAGGATATTGGTAGGATGTGGATGATCTCAATTATTCCCCTGCTGAAGAATGTAGAGTTGTCCATTAATACTCATACTCTCATTCATCTCACGGTTCTTTTTCACTTAAGAGCGAAATTTGGGTTAGGCTACATAATGCTTTCTAGAGTCGTTTTGTTTTCTCGTCCCTCTTTTTGGGACTACCCGTGTTGTATTTATGACATTGGTTACTTGTTTCTGTTGATTATTGGATACTGTTTTAACAGTTTAGCATGAAGTTGATGTTGGTAGCGTAGCCTATACCTAAAATGCATTAATGCAAGCGGCTTTGGATTAATTTTTTCCTCATTTATTTATGTTTGATGTGAATTGATTGATTGGGTGCTGTTGTTTCCAATCGATTTTTCTTTAAATTTATTTGTTGTATTGCCTAATGTTCTGCTTACTGTGACGGATGTATTACTATTGTCGTTGTAGATGATCACACTTGGTGGAGATGCGGAACTTGAATTGGTAGACTCCTTAGATCCATTTGCTGAAGGGGTTGTTTTCAGTGTGAGGCCCCCAAAAAAGAGCTGGAAAAATATTGCAAATTTATCAGGGGGTGAAAAGGTAATCTGAATTTATTTGAAGGTGTTATGTTTTATATGGATCTCTGATTGAATTTTTCCAAAATCTTGATTCGGATCTGAGACGGAACTTGTGTTCTAAAATTTGATTATGGATTGTGCCAGACACTCAGTTCATTGGCTCTCGTATTTGCGCTTCATCACTACAAACCTACACCATTATATGTTATGGATGAGATTGATGCCGCTTTAGGTACTTTTACAATGCTGAGTTTTAATTTTGAGATTATTTTCTTTCGTTCCTTCTTTGGCATCTAATTTTAGCTGTCACATATTTTGTTCGGTAGATTTCAAGAATGTTTCCATTGTTGGACATTATGTGAAAGATCGAACAAAAGATGCCCAGTTCATAATCATAAGGTATACATGGATTTGGTTCTTTCATCAATCATTGTTCATTCAATAAAAACTTTGGTCAAGCAGTTGTACATGTCTTATTTTTGCAGCCTTAGGAACAATATGTTCGAGTTAGCAGATCGACTTGTTGGGATTTATAAAACTGATAATTGCACAAAGAGCATAACCATCAATCCTGCTAGTTTTGTGGTGTCTGGAAAAGTTGCTTAAGATGGAAACCGCTTATGAGGAGCACCTTCAAAAAGAGTAATTTATGTTTAAGAAGTCTGTATAAAGTTTTATGTCATGCAATTCAATCAATATTTGAATTGTACGCTAAACTCACCATGACTATACTTTTCTAGAGTATTTGTTGCTTCTATGTTGATTTGCCTCATCTGTATTAACTTAATACGTATGTAAATTTAACTTTCATTTAATAAGGTCCTTTTTTACTCTAGTAAACTTAGATTTGTGTTGAGCATTAAAAGATACATTTATGTTTCTCCAAGCTTGTGTTCATCAATAATATTAGCATATTGATTATCTAGTTTTACATATCTTATTAGTTGCCCCGATAGTCTTAAAATTCAGACCGATTAGATTTGTGCAAGTCATAAATTGGCCAACAGGTAACTTGTCTGGCTTGGAAAAACAAATTCAACTAATTAAGATATCAAACAAGTAGTTGAATAGATGAGTTTTGAATAAAGTAGAAACTGATTGGATTTAATAAATTTGGATCAATTTCACTATGCTACATAAACTTCTAATTATTATTATTTTTTTCATTTCCAAAGGTAAGCTTTTTTAGTGGAAAATTAATATTGGTTAGTAGATTATATTACAATTAGCTGATATTGGTTAGTGGACTATATTATGATTAGCTGATTGTAGAATATACTAGTTGATTTATTTAGTGGATAATATTATTTATTTATATGTAAGTGTTTGGTAATATTTACTGATTGTGTTAGTTATTAGTAGATTAAAAATATAAATAATTTTAAAAAATAATTTAAATTAAACTATTTCAAAATGTTTTAAGCTTTTTAAAATAAGTATTTATTTATTTATTTCAAACCGTTAATAATAAAATATTTTATTAAAAATTAAAATTTAATATTCAAAGTAGTCAAACTTTTGATATATTTTAAAAGTAACATAAACTATTCAAAGCATCATTTACCAAATAGGGCTTATATGACTTGTACACTTGTAATGTGGTGCCCTCTCCATGTTTTACACATTTAATTGCTCATTCTTTCCCTTCCTTCCCGTATATCCCATGTTTCTATCCCTACCACAACATGACAAGGTCATTGGAGATCCAAAATAATAGGTTATATTACCAGCTAAATTCTTTATATTTTGAATCAGAGAAGAGTCTGAGAACATAATATTATACTCTATTTATTTTATAATATAAGATATATAAAGTTTTTATGTGTATAATAATAAATATTAAGTTCTAGATAAAAAATTATCTATTTTTACTAGAATACATTCATACTAATACCTCATACTCTTTTAATTAGTTAAGAAGAGGTTAATATATTAAGATTAAAATTGAAAACATAATATTTAATTTTCAATACTTTTCATAAAATACATTATATTATAAAGTAAAATTCAAAACTATGCTACATCTAACTTAATGAAGAACTTCGGGCGGACCACCTTCGAGAAGACGGTTTCCTCTTAGCCCCTTAGCACCGTGAGTCTCATATCCTACAGGTGCTTGTTTGAGAGTACCTGCACGGTATCCCTCTGATTGTACAGACAGAGTTCGACAAATATACGTACTCGAGAAGGGCATGACTACGCCGTCGTTTCTAAGGGAGACTTTAGTTAAGAAATCGGTCAAAAATCTGTACCTCACCAAGCACTTGTCCCATGCTCAACTAAGAAAATATGCGCAAATGAGGATAGTGGCTGAAAGAATGGATTGGACCGTGAAATGTCGTCAACACAACGCTCAGCAGAAGAATCGGAAGCCTTCCTTAAGCCGAATGTCACTACGTCCTAAGTAAGGGGATGCCGGACAACTTCCTAGATACGACCGTTACTCTCCTTTGGCTGCGATCTTGGCGGAAATCTATTTTCTCGGGAAACGCAAGCAGAATTTTCCGATGGATCCAATTGCAAAGCGAAGGGGGCAGAACATAGAAGAATGTTGGCACCTTAGTGAAGTCATAAAAAATATAATTAGGAGGGACTCCTAAGTCGACCCACCATACCACAAACAAGAGCCCATTCGAAATAAAGCACTACCACCCCACCATCCTGAGAATAGTCTAGTCGAATTATACATGCCATATCCAGAGAAAAGCACTTTCAGAGCGTCTTAATATTTATCCAGATGGGTGACTAGAGGGCCAAAACAGATTTTGGACTTACTGCCAACCTAGGTTGAGCTTATAGGGCCACAAGTAACCCCAAATTATAAAGTCTAATTGAATTAGGATTGATACGTAATATGGACCAGATTTATTAACTCTATCTAATGCCATATGAATAAGGTCTTTGGTTTGCTCTTCCTCCTATACATGTGATATAGAGAGAGTCATGCGTCTAGATTTTTAATATCAAGAGGCATTATTTTCCCACTAAATATGGGAAAAAAGATAATCATTTTTCTTCATACTTCCACCATACATAGAGAAAGTTTGATTTAGGCATGATGATTGACATGCTCATATATATCTTGATTATTCGGTCTTGTATCAAGATTCAACTTTGTTCAGGGTTCGATCTTGATTGTTCAACTAATCTAAGATCTAGTTAGGGCCAGAATGATACGATAGTATACAATATTTAATGAGGGACTGGAACCTTGGATGGCGGAGACAGTTTTTCGGATGGGAAGAAAACCAGGTGAAGCAGAGGCAATATTTGATCCACCAGCATTATCTAAGAAAGGACAAGTGAGATTCAGTGGTTTGGGAGTACAAAGACACTGGGATGTTTTCAGTAAGATTGTACTATCAGGCACACTACTAGTCTTTCGCCGGAAATAAGAGGACCCCTGAAGCAGTTAATCTAATGTGGAGCAGTTTAGCACCTCCGAGGTTTAAACTCATAGCATGGTTTGCGATTCAATAGAAGCTCAACATGAAGGAAATGTTAGCCAGATTGAGTATCATCGATACGGGGGATGCCTTGTGTCCTATGTATAATTCTGAGCAGGATCAATCACCTCTTTCTGCATTGTTCTGTGATAGGCAAGGTGTGGTATGAGATTTGTGAGTGGATGGGGTACTCTTGGGTGATATCTAAGTCAGTAGAAGACAATGCTATAGCTTGGATAGGAGCTTCCATCAAGGGATTGAGAGGGGATATTTGGCAAGCGGCGTTCTTTACTATCTTGGGCATTATTTGGGAATTCAGAAACAGGAAAGTGTTTGACAAGGTTGATATTTGCAGCGGTTGGATGCTCATGCTTATAAAGATGAGAATTGAGTTTTGGATAAAAAACAGTAGGAAAGAGTTTTCCTATCGGTTGGAAGATGTGGTCCATAATGTTCAGGCTCTGATGAGATAGAAGGCTCTTTACTTTGTCTTGTAACTCTATGTGTTTATCTATTGTGTACCACCAATTAAAAAAAAAATCAATATCGATCCTTAAATGAAATAAATATTTGATTTTGAATCATGATTTAATTCCCTATATTTTGATGATCCCTAAATTTTTAAAGGTTTAACTTATGTATTTGATGTGCATGGTTTATCATGATCAATTTCAAACATCAAGCATAAAGAAATAATACCAAGGATCAACAACTTCCAAAGTTTTAAGAGTGTGTGGTAGATTATTGAGTCTAAGAATTTCGTTATACATCGAAAAATGATGATAACTTAAATTTCTAAGTAGAAATATGGTTTAATCCTCTTAAAAATTATTTTGAAATATTTTAAATTGAAAATTTTAAATATCTAAAATATTTCCAAGTGCTTTAATCAAAATATTGGAAAATCTAACATACTAATGGATCAGTGTGACACTTTGATTCTTCAATTTTTTTAATCAACATCATTACCATAAAGCGATCTAAAAAATCATTCAAATGATAGGCGCCCTCTGTTGACTTATACACTACACTAGTTAGAGCTCGTGAACTTAACTCGAGGAAATTGATAGAAAATACCTTGATTTGCCCATAAACCAAACTGATTTTTACCTAAAAAATTATATACTAAAATCCATCCAACTTGATTTGATGTGTATTTGGAATATGGTAGAACTAGAAATTTATAAACTTGAGACTTAACATACCTAACCCAATACTTATTCAATGATCTATATGACACGAGATAATATTAATTTGAAACGTATTTGACCCAACTAATGGCTAACGAAGATTTGATACTTACCCAAAACACAATCTTTTTATTATTATTACTAGCTGTTAGTACTATTTTTGATGCTACTATTGTTATTATACTACTACTGCTATTATTGTTCTTAATACTATTACTACCACTGTTGCTGCTACTAGTAGACTACTACTATTACAATTAAAAGTATTACTACTATTACTGTTATACAACTATTATTGTTGTTGTTAAAACTACTACTATTTTTGCTATTGTTGTTGCTAATAGTAGACTACTACTACTATTAAAAGTAATTCTTCTACTACTATAATATTATTATTAGAGTTATAAATGAGCCAAATTAAGTTGAACACCCCTAAGTGCCGATTTAGTTTGTCTAAAACTTTTAGGGCTTGAGTTTGTTTTGAGATTCAATAAGGTTGTTTGATTTCAGATCATTTTTGGCTCACGAGTTACTCGTCTCAACTTGACTAGTGTATATTAATCAAGCTACTTTTGATCTAGATTGACTCATTTAAAGCCCGCTTTATGCTTGTTAAGACCCATTTATAGTTTGTTTAAGGCTTATTTAAATCTCGTTAGGGATTTTTTATGGCTTGTTTAAAGCTTGTATGGATCTCTTTGAAAAATCATCATTTGACTCATTTTAGGTATATCTTATCTCAATTATAGCTTGAATTAATGTTGACATGTTTCAATTAAATAATTTTTACTACCTCATGCATCCCTATACACACAAATTTGTTTGCAAGTCTTCCCAATGCTTGTATAATATTACAAAAAACATCATAATTTAAAAAAAAATTCAAATAGAGAAGCAAATACATCAATATACATACACAAAATGACTTAAATAGTTTTATAGCAAATTAATCTGTTCTCTACATCTATGGTCATCGGGGTGAAATAATCTATCAATTTACTATGAAAAGTAACCCGCGTCATATTAAAAGCATAAAAAAATATTATAAAATCTTAGAGGCATAATATTTACAATGTAGAATAGAAATTCTACACATAAACTTAGAAGCATTATTAAAAAGTGCATGTATAAGCCAATAAGATACCGAGTCTATGCTTTTTTAACCAAAGGCATATTATAATATATGATGCAAATTTCAACCTTCCTTAGTCAAATATATATTATCTATAGAAATAGGGATGTGACAGATGATTCCAAACTAGCGTAGCAAGATTAGACTCAGCTCTTCCAAACCAAATTTAATTTAATCATAGCTTTAAAAATTAATGTTAGATTAATAATGATCTCTAGTAATGGCCATCACCAACAACAAAATACTCCTTAGGAGAATATGAATTCTCTTAGGTTACAATCGGATGCTACCCAACTAATGACATAATTCACCAATGGCATAACTCATACTTTCATTTAAGTTAGCAACAATTCAAGTGAAAAAAAGATATTATGAGGCTAATTAGATTAAGATTTGTTCATTACCAACAATACTATTTTTTTTTCTGGTAATCAAGCACTTGATTATCAAATAAATAATCTTTATCTGATGTTCTTTATAAAGTAAGAATCAAAATAAAAAAAAAATGAATTATACAAAGGACTAAGTGATCAAAGACAAAATCCCTTAGACAAAAACCTTTAGAATAATTGAAATAAACATTTTGGGATGAATGAAACAATGCAAGATAACATATTTGAATGACATCATAATACACTCAACATCATTAATCAACAATTTGTAGAGAACATACTAAAATAAACTGTAACTAGACTCCAAACTCTAGTATCCAAAAAAAAAGCATGATCCAAAACTTACAACCAAATCTTGAAATGACCCTATTCAAATAAAATATCAGTATTAAGTATGTACAAATTGAAAAATCAATAAAGTTGGAGTCATTAGAAATCCAAGTACCTTATACTAGAACATTTCTAACTAAATTATGACAAATCTATTTCATGCATTGCTTCATATTTTTGTGATTGTGTCTATTTAAAAAATAGGAAGAAACATTTACATATACACAGTAAACATGGATTAGATAACTAAACTAAAATAAATAGTTGTTAAACAATTATATTTTTCTTATACAAGTCATTAACACGAACCCCATCACCTGTGCAAAGTAGAAATTCAATTGTTTTGGGATCTAAATAGGTTGATAAGGATATATTACTCTCCTACCAACACTAAAAGCAATATCCAAAGCAACGAATGTGATAGAAATTGATAAAATATCTCATGCTATTTGAGATAGTATATGAAACATTAAGGTCTCTTCTTTCCACTAGTTGAGTGCAGAAAAAGGAGAACCTAAGGCATCGTCACACATACACACACCCTCCTTAAGGTGTATATCCAACTTTTATTTGCTCAATTGTTGGGTGCTTGCACTCATAACAAACTTTTCAAACCTTGATTTCCTTGAAAATAATCATTTCTCAATCACATTATTAGTCTCAACCTCACTAATGTTCTTATCTAATGTATTTTCAACACTGCTTACATAATGTATAGCATAAAATCAAAAATCTCTTTTAATGCCCCCCACAATTTCAACATTTTTTCCATCATCAACATCTTTGTAAATGATAGGTAATGTATAGTCAGTCAACATTATCTTGTACCGATGATCTAAAATAGAAGCAAGATACATCAACATATTTCATTCAACCAAATACTTATCAAATGTATCCTTTACTTTTCACAACCACTACTTGCATAAAATTTCATCATCATTTTCTTTCTCATTTATTGCTTCTTTTATCACCGAAATCTTTGAAAGATACAAGTTTTATGTAGGATATTCAATTCTTGAGATAGATATTGTAATCTCATTAAAAATATCAAGAAATCCACACGCACCTTTAGCTTGTCGCCATTCTTCAAGATTTAGTGATCATTGGTATCTTAAATCATATTCGATATATCTGGAAAACACATCTTTATACTATAAAGTTGTGGAAAACATTGCATAAGGTGTATTCTATCTTGTTTCAACATCTAACACTTACCTTTTTTTTTTTTGGAAAAAATCCACTTGCTTAGCCATCTTACTAAATAACTTTAAACGTGCTTTGTAATATACCAAATACTTCTTACTTTCTCTCACATTTGTAGCAATATGCTTAATACATTAAATCCCATCTTGTACCGTCAACTTTATCATATGGGCACAACATCTCACATAAACTATTTATCCATCAAAAGAGAGATAATTCTTAGAAGCAAAGCTATGTCTTTCTTGAGAACTCTATAATTAACAGTTGCATTATCAACAATAAGACTCCGGACATTATCCTCAATTCCCTAATCTACAAAATATTTGTACAAGATATTGAAAATTATCAAACAAATACAAAAAGAGGCCAAGTGAAAAAAAATTCATGACATATTTATGCAACACCCAATCATCATCAGCAAATGTGTAGTTACAACTATATAATGGATTTTTTGAGCATCAAACTTCTATAAATCAGTATTAATACTAATATTTACACACTATCTAACACATTGTTTTGTTTTTTTTTCCTTCTGATAATCATAAACAACAAAACAATATTATTTTACCATAGCATATGACACCTTTTTTGTAATGAGGAGTGAGGGTTTTTTAAGTATTCATTGAAAATTTCATATTCCATCATATTGAATGGGTATTTTTGGATAAGAAAAACTTTAGCCCAAGCCTCTCTTGACTTTGCATGGATAAATCTAAAGTAGGTAACAAAACTTACCGTAACACTCCCAAATTTAGTACTTAAAATTTTAATTTTACAGAAGCGTTAATCTTGAAATAATGAGTGTTACTATCATACTTAGCTTATGTGTAATTCCCTCACCTTTCTTATGCCAAGCGATATGGATAAAAAAAACTTAGTAAAAATAAGAGATAAGATAAAATTTATAGATAAATATCCTTTACACAATAGTAAAATTCAAAATACAATAAGAGACATAAGAATCTAAAGGAAAGTTGATCATAATAAAAACTAGCACGCTAAAGTATGACATCGATTTTCCATAATTCTTAAACATAAATGCCCATTATGTGAATATAATCTCTTCTCAAGACACCCACTTATCGTTATTGCTCTTATACGCTTTGTGCCAATCTATGACCTTCACATAATCATCTACAAATGTATTATTCGTACAACTTCCTCGTAATGATTAAACCACAACACCTCAAAAGAGTTAGCATGCTCACATTGCACATAATCACACAATAATTCAAAAATATGCTCAAAGCATAGATATTACATGCCATACCAATATATAATAATCATGTGATATTATATACAATATCAAAGTCTTATGCTCAACACCCAATCATACCTAACCAATTCACATCATCTCAAAGTATACAGTAGCCATATCATAACCTTTAACCAACAAGGTAGTGTACTAAGGCTCTACCAACCAACCAACCAAAAACAACTCCAATTACCAAAGGTAGGGCATTGAGACAACTGGCAAATTAACAATCCAAAATGTATCAAGTCTATCAACAAACACTCCCTTATTATTTACTTTACTTGAGAGGAGATAATCAACCCACCAACACTAAGGTAAACTTGGTCATACTAGCGTATAAAGACAACATAATATGTAACACTTGGAGTCGATATGACCATGCAGGAGCTACTTGGTGGCCCCTAATAGCACCTCAGGCCTATAAGGGTTGAGGAGGATTCCCTAGAGTGATTTTGAATTGATCAGCTGGTCTCATAAATTAAAACTAGTCCTTTCAGTGTGCTATATTCTTACTTACACGCTTCCCAACAAAATTTAAAACTTTCTAGGGGGTCACCTATATTAAAAATTACTCCATGGTAAGCACACTTAACTATGGAGTTTTTAAGATGGAATCACCAAAAGGATGGTATATCATAATGATATAAGTAGCAATATCAATCCTGATAACACTCCAATTAACTTAGGGGGTATTACATTCACCCTTACCCTAAAACGCAACCTCCTTGTTGCACCTTGACCACTAATTGTCTAATTATAGTTTATCCCAAGAATCGTCCTGCTAGATGACTGACTGGCTCATCTAAGTTCAGCTCATGGGTGGAATTTTGCTTTGCTACCATTTGCAACACCCAGAGTTGATACAATCACGTAGAGACCACTTGGTACCCACCTAATAGTACCCTAGGCCCATAAGGATTGCAGGAGCTACCTTAAATTGCTTTTGAATTGATCAATTGACCCTAAAAATTAATATGAGTCCTTTTAATGTGCTTTGTCATCGCTCATACGCTTCTTGAGAAATTTTTAGAAAATTTTTGAAACTTCCTACAAGAGTCACCTCTTAATTATAGAGTTATTAAGATGGAATCACCAAAAGATGGTATACTATGTTGAGGATGCTAGACTTATACTAAGTGTGACGATAAATTTGGGGTGCTACATAATACCCTACCCTAGAATCTAGGGACACCGACATACACCTAGTTATAATCTTGTAACAAGGTAACATAATGCCCTTGGTCCTCCTAGGTCACCTAATTCTTAAGTATCGATATCCTCTAACAAGTCCAAAGAACTAATTAGAGTAGATGTTGGGCCTTGCTAGGCCACAATGGCACACCAAAAAAACTCAAATCAAGGGATACACCTCATCCTTAGGGTAACTACCCCTTAAGGAGCAACCAGTCCCAAAGTTGAGGTCTTTCACTTTATGTATTAAAGTTTTATGAGGTGATCACAAATATCATATATTGCACAACAATTCCTATTTCTATGCTCGACCATTTTCCTTTATTTATAATTATTAAAGTCAATCCTAAGGTCGATGGTCTATGTTAAAGTCAAAATCAACACTAAGGCTAACCTATGTTTAATTATTCACATTATGTGCATTAGGTTAAAAATTACCAAAACTCTCTTAAAAACATAGTGACACCATTTTATCCAATTTTGATACCAGACTTTATTATAATGATAATTTCTTATGAAAGGAGAAGAAGATAAAAATTAATAACATTTTAGCACGTAGATAGTTTCAATGGTTTAGTGATTGACTATATTTTCCATTATGCATGTATGTCACAATTTACTGAAAAACTCTAAGCATACGTTTCTATTGTATCATATATTCTATGAAACACATGCATACATATTTTTAGCATTGTTAGACAACTAATATAATAATTAATATCATGGTGCATGAAATAATACATTTCTAACCCTAGAGTATGTAAATAGTAATTATCACTGATTAACTCTAAGTATGTGTGTTTATACCAACCCTAGTTATAACATGTAAGGTGAATAATGGAACACTTATTATGGCATAAAAATAATAACTTGACAATGTCACATACCTTAAAAAAACCCTATAAATGCATAAATTAACCGTTTTACATATTTTATATGCATACATCTCATATTAAATAATGAGTTAAACATATGCTAATTATTTAAGATCATGCTTTCAACAATCACACCTTTTAATAGCACTTGAATAAAATGAAACCCTAAAATTGTTATAGTTCAAAAGAACCTAACATGCTTACCTTAAAATTCTACCGTCTCATAAGTGATTAAATTTACCTAACCCTAAGTTATACAAAAACACATAAGTTCATCTTCTCCATGATACCTCAAGTATTACCTAAGAAGAAAACACCCCAAAACATAGACTTTAGCATCAAATATAACAAAATAATAAAAAAAATTAACTCAAACCAAATTAGGAAAAGGGTTATAAAATAACCAAGGTAAAGGAACACTATGTAAGGCAACACCATAACAAAGGTGCACCAACGAGTGAATCTCATATTGTTAGGCCTTAGCAACATGAGTTATTCATACCATAAGGGTTGCATAACATGAGAAATTCATGAAAAAGATAGGGAGTAGTGTGCATGCGTCATGAAACTAGGTTTTGACAACATGAGTTGCTCACACCACAAGGAGGAGTTAACGCTAGAGACTCACACAACAAAGATAATGGTGTAGTATTTGGGTGGTTTGCGTAAGGTCTGGATGTAACAAATAGGGAGAAATGTGAGTTTCACAAGCTAAAAAGGGTGGTGCAACATGAGTTTCTCCTGCAGTAAGAGGGGAGTAGCATGAGGTCATAGAGATTTAACATAGATTGCTTGATGAAATGGCAAAATAATGAAGGAGTAGGTTAAGGATGAAGCTTGGGAGAAAGGGGGAAAGATGACACATACTAAGGATTTAGTTTTGGTGGATCAAAACACATAAATAGAGAGGAAGGAGGCTTTTATATGTGAGGGGCATGCAAACTAATAAGCAACCAAGGATAAGGAGAACACCGGGGGGCATAGGCATGGTATGAACAAGGGGAGTGGGCATGAAGGAAAAGAATGCACCGGGGATAAAGGGGTGACAAAAGACCAAAGATACAATAGGGTTAGAGATTCTAGTTAGGGAAACTGAAATGGGGAAAACATTTAGTTAGCAAAGCTAGGGCTCCATGATAAAACACATATAGGTTAATGTCGAAAATGGGGTTAAAGATAATATCCCAAATTCTAGTTATCAAGTTTTAACTGAATTAAATTTATATCTAATCCTCCATAATAATACATAACATCCTATAATAATTATCATATTTAATTACACATAATTATTAATTTAATAATTAGGGACAAATGGAGTATTACATTTATCGCCAATGATTTTTTTAAAGATAACTCTTGTTGACCTTTTAGCTTATGGAGTGCTCAAGTAGATAAGGGCCTTCTCAAATGGGAGGTAGGACCACTAGCAACAATGGAAAGCTTGCAATGACAATGATTACATTATGCCTTATTTGTTCCATCTTTTAATAAATTTTATTTGACTCTTTCAAAAACAATTCCTTATGGTGCAATGCTTACCGCTACCACTGCAAGATTAAATACCTTACTCCCTCTTTATTACATGAATATTTGGGTCTTTCTTCTCAAATTCAACAACAGTGTTAACGTTTTCTTCCATAGCTAGACTTGTAGCAGAAGATCCTGAATGTATTGAGGTTGATCCTTATTTAGAAGAAGAAAATTTTAAATATATTAGTTATGACATAGTCACACGTTATATATAATTATTGAAAAATAATACAAATAAACTTGGTAGCAAGAGAAATAACAAAATCTATAAGACTAATAATGTAATAAAATAATATAATTTTGTAAGCCATATATACAGTTGAAGTGATTTGATCCTAAATTTGAATAATGGGACAAAGTAACTCACTATTGCAAGTATTAAAATTTGATTTGTTATACAAGATAATAAAACAAAAAATAAAAACATACAACTGCAAACTATGATGGTTTTATTTGACTTACCAACAAAATACATAAATAATGGTACTAGTAAAGAAATTAAGAAAATTAGATAATGGTAACATGTATAATGTCATGTTTTTCTTTTAATGCTTTTGATACATGATTCAAGATAAGAAAAACAAAGAAGCACCTATAAAGAAAATTTCAATCTTCTAATTTTTTTTATTAAACAAAAGGAAAAAATAGTATAAAAGAACAATTATAAATAAAAACACCAAAAACTAATAGTGTAATAAAATAATTCAAAAAATAAAGTGTTGTTAATACTAGTGTAGAACCCCAAAATTTTTGTAATCTTAATTTAGAATGTTTAATCTTTTATCCAAAAAATTTAACCTTTATATATTAATTTAATTAATTTTGTTAACCTATGACCTACAAATCTAGATAAATTATTTAATAAATTATTATAATTATTTTATCTTACCCTTTTTATTTAAACCAACCTTAAACTGATTATTTTACTTGATTTGTTTTTCTTAAATGGATACCATAAATTTAGATAAATTAATATTATCCCAAAACCTAAATTTAATCCAATTTTAATTTTAACCCTAAATCTATTTTATTTTTTCGTTTTATTCTTTCCCCATTTTCTCTTTTTCCCTTTTTCTTTCTTTTCTCTTTGCTTTTTCTTCTTCTTTATTTTTTCCTTCCCTAGGCCAACCCACCTTTTCTCCTACTTTATTTTATTCCATTCCCGCACTCGATCTAATCTCCTTTTCCTTCATTTCTTTTTTCCCGTCTAGCCTAGTCCACTCTGCCACCTTTTATTTTTTCTTTCCTTCCCTGAACTAGCACATCTTCTTCTTTTTTCTCTTCTCTTTCTCTTCCTTGGCCTGCTCTACTTAGCCCACCTTTCCTTCTACTTTTTTCTTCTCCCTTGTTGTTATGCGTCCCCTGCACCCAAACACCCCTAAAACCCCTCCATCTCCCCTGCACACATTATGCCCTTTTCCTATTCTCTATACCCTGTCTGTCTCCCTTTTCTCTTAAAGCCAAACAACCCCTGCCCTTCTCCCTCATGTACCCCATTTCCCTTCCATTTATGGCTCCTATGACCACTCCTCTAGCCTACACCAACCACACTGCACACTCCCTATCAACTCCGCCGCCCCTGCCATTACCTACTCCCTTGTACCTTGCCTATCCTAGAGATAGCCCCAACTCCCTTAGCAGCACACATCCTTTTCCCTTACGATTCCTGCATGCCATTACATGCCTAAGACTCTCCCCCATTGGTTCCATTCCCTTCGCCCCAACCTTGTGCATGTGTATATATACACATACATATATATAACTGCAGTCATGCCTCACAACCAGCCACCTTCTTTACCCCTTTGTATTTTCTCATCCAAACAAAACTGCCAACATCATCCTATCCTCCACTGTTGACCATCTTCTTCTCATCTTTTCCCTCCTTTTTTCCTTCTATCGTGTTGCCTTATTTTTCTTCTTCTTTATCCTTGCGATGATTTTTGCCAATCCTTGCCCTTAGAATCAGCTACTTCTACCAAATCCCCTAAGAGATGGTAGTTTTTTGTCATTGCCTTCCCCTCCACTTCAATGCTATCATTTCCTTCACCACAACCATCACACCAGAAACCACCCCCGTCGTAGACCCTTCCCTCATTTTCCTCTCCTTTTCTTCTTCTCTCTTTCTCCTCCTCTTCCTCTCGGTACGGTCGCTTGTTTCTATCTTATGACCATCTCTAGCAACACCCACCTCCAAACATGAGTCTCTAACCTTTCCTATAGCCACTGTATTGTCTCTCATCGCAGCCCATCATCCCTCCTACACCATCACCTAGCAGCCACCACCACACATACACACCTCCACCACTACCTTCCTTCTTCTCCCTTCCCTCTATTTTGCTGCGTCAGGCCCCCTCGTTTGGCCTTGGCATCACACCACCACCACAACGTCGCCACTACTGTTGCCACCCACCATTGACCATCACCCCCACCTGGCCAACCAACCCCCCAAAAACCCCATCTACCTTAGTCACTTATGCTGCATGAGCAGGGTGCGTTTTCTTTAAAATTCTACTCCTACTTTGATATAAAGTCATTTTGGTAATTTTCCTATTTAATAAATATTTATAATAAAAAATATTATTTTATTAATTAAATATTCATATGGTAATAATGATATTATTTTTTGGTATAAAAATTTGATTAATCGGGCCTAATCATTTTTTGTAAGTTACTGGATAAATTATGCTTTTGGTGGAAATCAGGTAACCTTTATACTCCACTAAAATATTCAGATGCCGCATGATAGCACATTTAGGTATAAAACGTGTTAATGTGTTCATCACGTTGTAACTTTTATATGCTGCTAAAATGTTTGGATATCGCATAATAGCACATTTAGGTTTCAGTATATAAAAGGTGTTAAGTATATTTTTTATAATTTAACTTTTATACAATATTAAAATGTTTGGATTTTGAATGGTAGCACATTAGGGTTTTGATTTTTAAATTGTATTAAGCATGATTCGTTACATACAATTATTTGTTTATTATTATTATCATGAAAATCAAAAAAAGGAAGCATGTTATCCTATATAAAATATTATGTGTACAAAAGTATGATAAAAATGGTTATAATATTAGGAAGAGATTTTGTATGATATATATAGGTGAAAATAATAGGTTTAGCATATTTAAATATACTTGTAGCATAATTATTATTATTATGTACCCTTGTGGACACTTTGGTTATTTAAGCATGTCCTGATATTTAATTTTAATTAGAATGCCTAATATGTTCTAATTATTATTAAGCATGGTGGTACGTAATTTGATATTTTAGAAAGACATGTTTCAGTATGATTATTATCGTTATATGATCGAGGGATATTTTGGTAATTTTAAGTGTACCATGATGATTATTATAATAAACATACCTGATATGTATTATTTATTGTTAAACATGATAATACGTGTTTTGATGTTTTAGAAATGCATGTTAGGATTTTACGTGTAAAATTATGTATAAGGACAAAATAGTCATTTCATGCATCTAATAATTTAATTACATGATGAATAATTTAATTATGGTATGTTATCCTTTTTATGACAAGTTGATAAATAAAAATGGAATCTGTAATGGGAATTGATGAGAATGTGCTAACTCTACCTTAGTGTGAATAATTGAATCCTAGGATGTCCTTAGTAGATTTCTAATGTTGACATTGGTATTGACCTTAATTATGGTTGTCTCAGATGTTTGTAAATGAGTAAAAATGGTTAAGTATGAAAAATTAAATCTATGCAATTAATGTGTAGTATCGTGGTCATCGTTATAATATACTAGTACTTAAAGTGAAAGATCTTGAGATTAGGAATGGTGGCTCTTTAGGGGTCGCTATCTTAAAGGCATGGTTTAAACCACGATTGGTTATGGATTTTACTGATGTACCTTAGTGCTCCATCCAGTCCCTATATCTTACTCTATTTAGCTCTAAGAAGCTAATAAAGGATATGCATACTTATGGATTTGGTGTTCTCATCAATAGGGTACTGTGTTACCTTTATGAAGAAATGCAACCATGGTAACTTT
Source organism: Tamarix chinensis (assembly GCA_030549775.1). Lineage (NCBI taxonomy): Eukaryota > Viridiplantae > Streptophyta > Magnoliopsida > Caryophyllales > Tamaricaceae > Tamarix > Tamarix chinensis. The sequence goes on along the minus strand of CM060173.1, from coordinate 82,103,905 downwards.
GCCTCTCTGGGTTGATAGTTGGTAGGATAATGTATGCTTTTGTGTGTCAATATGATCGAAATACCTTAGTTTCTTCAGGTTGATATGATCTCTTCTTGAGAAAATAAAAATGGAAACGATTATTATTGAATCAAAATGATTATTAGAATGGTTAATAGCAGTCTTTGTGCCTACCTGTGGTTTGATAGCAGCCTTTGTGCCTACCTGTATTTTGGAAGCAGCCTTTGTGTCTACCTGTGGTTTGGGAGCAGCCTTTGTGTCTACCTATGGTTTGGTAGCAGCCTTTGTGCCTACGTGTAGGTTAATAGCATCCTTTGCTCCTAATTGTGGTCGGTAGCAACCTATGTGCCTACCTGTGATTATATGAGTTGTTATTAGTTTGTACTAGTGAGCCTACCTATGCTATGAGATTGGTTGGCATTGATAATGCGTTTTGTGACTATGGTTATGATTTGAGGATGATGTTGTTTCTAACTATACCATAAAGAGTATATCTTAGATGTTCCATTGGAAAATTTTAGTTAATTCCAGATGAATGAACATGAGTAGTATATGACCTTGGTGATATGTCGTTATATAAACTATTATCATATTTCAATTAATATATATATAATTAAATTTTTTATGTCATGGATTGTTGTGATGCATTTCATGTTTTCCATGTATACTTTTCGTATTAGTTTTGTGTAATGGGTTACTTAGTATTGTTGTACCGAAGGGTTCCTTTTCATGGACCCCTGCTTATTTAATGGGCAGTGACCTTTGCAGGTTAGCTTACAAAATCATTTAAGGTTATTATTTAGGTTACGAATTTAGGGCTATTCGGTATTTTTTTCTAGTATCTTTTGATCCAAAATATTCTATACTCTTAATGTCTTCATGTATTTCCTTTCACTAGAGCTTTGTAACCATAGACAATTGGATTTGTTTGAAATGATGTTAAATTACTTTAACTCTCTTGCTACTCTGATTTATAATTGTATTAATAATTTAAGTTGAGTAATGATTTTAGCCTTAACACTTGTTAATAGAATGGTAGAGGAAATCAGACTTTTATCAAGTGTGGCGGTAACACCCCACAATTTACTATTTTAGCTTCCATAATTAACTTTTTAAACGAAAATTTTCAGTTCGTAAATTTGGAAGTGTTACAACTTGCAACTGACCAACTTTTTTTTACTTCAATTCTTCAACCACCAATGTCTATAATCTTCTTCAACATAATACCAAATCAAAACAATGCTAATCATACAAGCTTTTATAAATAATTTAAGCATCAAATGTTGATTATATTAATATAAGATTGAAGTTGTGGAACTTTCATGTGGAAACCATAAAGAATGACCATATCAGACTTTTCACCATTAATATATAGTCCTTTTATTTTAATAAACCATGGACATAGATAAAAGACTAGGATGACTAACATCAACACTCTAAAGTTTGGAACAATAAATTACTAAACCTTCTCTTAAATCAAAAAGTTTTATTTCAATATTGATCAATACCAGACCACAAAACAAAAAGAGACCACTCATGAACAAGCCCAAATAAATTTAAGAAACAAACAAAAGATATGGAAACACATCTCTACCAATTGTTAAACTAGAGAGCACAAGATATTATGTTGTTGTATATTCAAAATAAACACGAACAAGTAAACACCATCATGACATTAGCCGAATTGCAAACAGTTATAGACTGGCATTCATTGAGACATCACACAACATAGTTGCAACATAAATTAGACATAAATAAACGGAACATAACAAAATTGAATGATGTATTGCCAAATCAAATAGGTTTGACTAATGAAAATGGGAAATCTAACTAAATCAATCAAAAAAGCATAAAGTTAAAGAACCTATTTAAATATGTAAATTTTTAACAAACTTGAACATATTTAACAACAAAATCAAAATAAAACCAAATCAAACATATTTAAACAAACTAAATAGAACAAAATTGAAGTTTTTCAAATGAAATAGAACATATTTAAGCACAACAGGATCAAGTTATCTTCTTGATTGAAGGTTTTTTTTACTTCAAGAAGAAGAAGGAAAAGACTTGAAGATCTAGAATATGGATATTGAACTAGCTCAAAGTCCTTGCGAGTTTGCGACTTGAGATAGTGGAGGTCGAGATTTGGCACTCAAGAGACTATACATCAAATATTAAAAACTAAAGCTGGAAGATTTGAGGAATATAAATGATCAAGGAAGAATAAATACTTGATGGGAATAATAAAGAAGTCTAAAAAAGAGTTGAGGACTTTGGTTGGTCAATTTTGTTACTAAGCTTAGATAAATTGACAGTGTCACTAAGGAGTGAGAAGGATTTGAGGGACAAGGTAGGATGACTAGATGAGTCAAGGAATGGCAATAGGTGAGGATGCTTGGCTAAGATTGAGATTTGGGAAATTGAGAAGTGAGACAATAAAGGGGTCGGCAAGGATGGGTAAGACTTTGGTCACTTAAGGTTTTAGTTACTAAAGCATAGCATTTTAATTCAAAACACAATGCTTTAATTTACTACTCAAGATTTGATATAAGACAATATACAAGCTTATAAATGAGCTCAAGATTGACTCCTTTCGAGTCAAATTTGTGTCAAGCCTTAAATGAGCTCTAAACAAATTGAGTCCAACTAAACATACCTAAACTCATAATTGAATCCTTTATGAAATAAGCCAAGCTCGAGCCTAATGTTAGGTTCATTTAACTAAATGAATGAGCTGAGATGAAGTTGAGCTCAAATAGGCTCAACTCATTTATAACCGTAACTATTATTATTGTTGTTGTTAAAACCACTAATATTGTTGTTGCTGCTATTACTAATATTAGTGGACTACTACTGCTGCTTCTGCCACCGTTGTTGCTAAATAATAGTCTTATAAAAGTAGATGCACTCCCAGTACATCTAAAATACCTGGATTACCAAACTCATCATTAAAAAAAAAAGAGAAATTATTGATAAAATTATTAAATGTTTAAACATAAATGAATATAAATCTAAAAAAACTCAAATATATAAAAACTATAAAATAATTGGGAATAACTTGAATTCAAAATAACTCATACTCATAAACTCAAATCAAAATCAAACTTGACATGAAAAATAGCATAATTCAAACATATCCAAACTCAAATACATACTGAATATGATTCAAAAGATAAAGTAATTAAAATTTACCTTAAAATGATTCGAACATGAACATAATTTGATCTAAAACATAGAATAAACCAAACCTATGTGCACCCAAAATTATCCGATCTCAATCTAGCATAACCTGAGAAGGTTAAATGATTTATGATGACTTGAATCGAGGATTATTAGAAGATATGATCCAAACTGGCAGACTGGATAATCACCTAATGAAACACTCTAAAATTTACTACAAAAAAATTTTGTTTTAGCAAAAGTGTAATAATAGTAGAGCTGGCAAAAGTTGACTCAAATTGTCAAAACTGACTCGACTCACACAAAACTCAATAAATTCATAAACCAGACCCGACTTTAACCCAAATATAAGTGACCCAACCTGACCCCAACCCGTAACCAACCATCAACCTGATCCGTTATCAACTTGATCTACCAATCTGACCCATTATCAACTCAACTCGCTATCAACCTGACACAAATTAACGAAACCAAATTTTATATTAACCAGCTCTGGCAATAAAAAATGGTACATTTCTTATTATTTATTTAAGGCTTTTAAAGTTATAATATTATTTAAATTTTACTTCTTTTTTTTGTGAGCTTACTTATTCACCAATGATACTTTAATTTTACTAATTTTTTTTGCATAAAAACACAAAATAAAAAAGTCATAATAAAAAATTATAATTAATAACAAATTATTAATCACATACTTGTACGAAGTTAGTAATTCTTTCTTATGAAGTTAATGGGTTAGATTAATTTTGGTGGTCGATGTCCAATTTGACCTAATCCAAAGTGATTCGATCTAGGATTAGTTCGGTCCAAACCCAACCCGACTCTTCAAAAACTAAAAATTCCTGATTCATTAAGTTAACCTAAACCCAACCTGTAAAATTAACTTGAACACAAAATCATCCAAATACAAGCTTGCTAGGCCTAAACCCGACTCGCTAGGGATGTAAATGGGGCAGGCATGCCCATACCCATATTTGTACCCGATAAGAAAATTTATACCTGTATCTCTAATGGGTATTGACTAACACATCCATGGGGTATTTTTTACTTGAAAGATAATCCGCTTAATTTTTAATGAAAATTATCTAGTGGATAAATCCATTATCTAACGGATAAACTCATTTAGAGTTAATCAAATAATAATTTTAACTTTAATTTATACTATAATTATTTTGAAATTAAGGATAAAATGGTAATTATATATCTAGCAAATTGGTACATATATGGATACGGGTATGGGTACGATTGCGGGTCCATATATGGATATATCAAAGTCGTATCTATACTGAAACCCGACAGGTATTTTTTCCATCCTCTATATCCACTTATCATATCCTTTTAAATATTTGATGGATAAAACCCATTGAATTTTGGGTAAAATTTATCCTGTTTACATCCTTAGATCTAAACCAACCCAATAAGCTAACCCAAAACAATTCAAACCTAAAACAACCCAAATTTGAACTATCTCAGTCCAAATTCGACTCGATAAATTAACCTGATACAATTCGGATCTACAATGCCCCGAACCTGAATTGACCCAAATAATGAGGAAATCTAAAATGACCCAACTTGATCCATAATTAACCTATATTGAAAAATGACATGCAAATAATCTAACCTATTAATTTTCTAGATTTAAAAAGGTGTTTAGTGGGGTTTATGCTTGATCCCTAATCTTATCTTTGTGATTTTAAACCTTCTAAACTCTTAGTAAATAAACTTACATGCTATTATAAGTTTTCCCATGTGTAGGTTTATGTTTGGATATGTTTATGGTTTGTATAAAAAACATGCGATCTTGATGTTTATGAACCTTCTAGTTTTAGTATAAAAGCATGATATTATGGGGATTTATGTATGCTAAGGCATGCATGAGTTTAGAGAGTTGGAAGTGTTGAAATTAGGCCCTGGCCTTAACATACCTCTTGGAGTTTTCAAATGTAATTGTTAATTTTAATTGAATTTTATAATCCCATCATGTTTAGTAGTTTTTTACATCAAATTATTTTATAATATGTTGGGTTTTAAGCATGTATAAGATATGTTATGATTTTTACAAGATTGAGCAAGATTGAGGGTTTTTTGGTAAAAAAAACTTATGTACTTAATATTTATGTAAACTTTGGGAGTTACATGGTGTTCATCATGATGAAATTTATTTGTATTAAAATTTCATGATATAGCTTCAAGTATGTTGAAATTTATGAACTTTTGAATGCTCTAAGGGAAAATTGGTCATTGCACATGTGTATCAGTTTTTTAGGGATGAATTTCTAGTTGTATTATGATATATTTGGTATAATAACGCATGTGCTAAACATTCATGAATTTCTATAAATTTTTGCTATTTTTTTTATTTTTGAACTTTATGGGTGATTAAGGCTAAAATGGTTATTTTACATGTTTCTAAAATTTTGAGTTAAATTATTAGCTTTAATATCTTATAAATGATCTTATGATAATTTTTCATGATTTATGAAATTTATTTAGTATTATATAAATTTTTATGATAAAAAGACAATGGGTGTTTTAGAAAAGATATGATAAGATGAGGTTTTGAGATACTTTTGATGATTTGATCTTTTAATGAATAGTAACCTTATTATGAATAATATTTTAATGGTTTTCAAGCATGGATAATTGTTCCTGATGATAAACATTTTGATAGTTTTTGCCAAAAAAGCTTATTAGTGTATGATTAGAGGCTAATGGATGACTACTGACTTTAACTGTTGATTTTTAAATAATTGGAATCAAAGGGCTAGGTTTAAAATAAATTGGTTGTATGTTGTGAGGTTATGGTTTTTCATCTTACCTTAAGCCTTTTATGACTTTTTTTTGATTTAACCTTAAATGGTCAAGGCTTATCAGGACTATCTATTGATTTGACCCTAGGAGGTCAAAGCTATTTATGGCTAGTTGTTTGTGACCCTAAGTGGCTAAGATGATTGAAAACTTGATTGATTTTTGTGTGTAGAAGTTAATATACTTTATGGAATTATAACTTAACATGTAATAAAACACAGATAATTTAAAGTGAAAAATAACATGAGTCGGGGAATGAATTTCACACCTTGATTGTATAAGGTTTTTTTGTATAGATGAACCTTCGAGTCAGAAGGATCATTTATACTTATAGGGATTCATAACCTTATAGAGCATATGCGTATTTAATTATTATGATACTAAGGATTTTTGCATACATGACTTTATTTTTGTCACTTGATTTGCTATCTTGAAAGTTAAAGACTTTATTATTGATTCATCTTTGGCAATCATTCCCCTAGATTATGGGATTGTGTTTTTCTCAAGATTGAGTTGAATTCACTAGTTTAACCACTTTAATAAGGTTTAATGACATTGTTTGCAATTGAGATTTTACTATTTATTCATCCATGGTGACTATTATGTTAGATAATGTGAGATTTGTATCATGTTGTGGATTCCTTGGACTGATGGGATTAGTGTAATATCTCATTTCTAGAACCTTAATTATAAAATTAGTAATTATGTGTAATTAATTATTTAGTTATTATAGGGTTGGAAGTATTATTATTATTATTATTATTATTGTTAGTAGTAGTAGTAGTAGTAGTAGTAGTAGTAGTAGTAGTAGTAGTAGTAGTAGTAGTAGTAGTAGTAGTAGTAGTAGTAGTAGTAGTAGTAGTAGTAGTAGTAGTAGTAGTAGTAGTAGTATTATGTGTTTTCTTATGATGAAATAAACTAGGTTAAAATCTGATAGATTTTGGGTTATTATTTTTAATGCTCAGTTGGAACTTAACCTGTATTTATTTAGTTATGGAACCTGATCTTTAAAAATTGGATGTTTTTCCACGATTTGGTTACACTAACTAGAATCCTTAAACCTATTGTTATTTTTCTTCTTCTTTCACTCTCTATTTCCCTCAGTGTATTTCCTTCTTTCACGTCACCCTTTCCTGTTAACTCCATACCTTAAGCCATGCCTTGACTCCTTTGTTCTCTCCAGCTTTGTATTCACCATTTGTATGTTGCTTCACCTATATGATCCTTCATTCCTCCCTCATTTTTGTGTTTTGATCCACCAAAAATCAGAGCCATTGGTCTATGCACTTCTCCCCCACCCTCCTAAACTCCCATTCGTAGTATTTTCAACCTTCTCCTTCATGGTTTCATCATTTTTGTTGAAGAAATATATGTTAAAGATCTATAGTCTCATGTTTCTCTTTATCTCCTCTATGAGCAACTCATGTTACATTTCCCTTAGCAATGTGATCAACTCACATTGTTCCCCCCTTTGTCGCATCCATTCCTCACGTTGTGTCTTGAGTCTTCACCACCTCTATTTCTTATCTGAATCTCTATCATTGCCCTTTTCTTGTTACATGACATCCTCATGTTTTATCCCTCCTTGTGCATGAATTAGTCATGTTGCTTCCCTTTGTGGCGTGAAAACCTCAAGCTGGTAAGGCCTTGCAACATGAGCTTTGCTCCTTATTGCACTCTTGTTGTGGTGTTGCCTCACCTAACTATCATTTTCCTTGGTTATTTTATGTCCCTTTTACCAATTTGGTTTTAGTTAATTTTTTGTTGTATTGTATTAGATTCTAAAATAAATGCTTTTAAGTGTTGATTACTTAAGTAATCATTAAGATGTCATGGAGAGGACAACTTTTGTGCTTTATGTAGCTTGAATTTAGGAAAAACTAATCAATCATGAGACTGTAGAATTTGTGTGTGAGCTTTATAGGTTGTTTAGATATAAAATCATGCTAGGATTTTACTTTATGCAAGTATTATGAAAGTGTGTGATAAAGTGCAAGCATGATCTTCAATAATTAGTATGTATGTTTGACTTATTATTAAATATGAGATATATGCATGTGAAATATGTAACAAGGGTAAAATATGCATAGGCAAGGCTTGTTATGGCATGTGGACTTGCTAAGATATTATGTTTATGCCATGCTATGTGTTCAATGATTATTGTTTCAAGTTGTATCTAAGGTTGATATATATATAGCATGATAGTACGTAAGGATGATTAGGGTTAAATTGTGATAATTGATATTCGCATGCTCTAGGGTTAGAAATGCATTATTTCGTGCACCATGATATTAAATGTTATCTTAAATTTTAAATCATGCTATAAATATGTATGAATGTGTTGCATGAAATATATGATATGTTAAAAATACATGCCTAAGGTTTTGGACACACTAGCTAAGAAATACATGTATAATGAAAAATATAGTTAATTGCTAAGCCTTAAAAAATTACTTATGTGCTAAAGCGTTGTGAAATATTATCTTTTAGCTTTTCATGACAAATTATTATTATAGTAATGTTTGGTACAAGTAGATAATAATGGTGTAATTAAGGGTTTAAACCGTTTTGGTCATTTTTGACCTAGTGTGCCTAATGTAAATAATTGGGCATAGGATTGCCTAAGCATATCAATATGTTAACCTTAGTATTGAATTTAACTTTAGCTTAGACCATTGATCTTAGGGTTGAATTGAATAATTAGAAACAAAGAAAAAATGGTTAAGTAATAAAATTGAAATTATTGGGCATTATGTGATATTTGTGATCATCAGTTCAAGTACTAATATTTAAAGTGAAAGAACTTGAGATTGGAAATGACTTATTCTCTAGGGCTAGCAACCCTAGAAATGATGTTGGAGTTCTCATTTTGGTTTTGGTTTCACTAGTGTGCCTTAGTGCCGTAATTGAACCCTAGTATATTCTATAGGTGACTATAAGCCCTATAGGGGATATTGATATTTCAGGACTAGGCAACCTTGGTTGTCGAGTATTGTGTTACCTGAGTTTGCTGGTATGAAGAATGTACTATATACATTTATAGGCTAAAAGTTGGGAGGGTATTGTGTTGTTTTATGTACTAGTATGACTGATGCACTTTATATGTCTTCGGGTTATTCTTTGTATCCCCTCAATTATTAAAAATGGAAGTCACTAATGTATATCGTTATCAGTAATTTATTTGGTTGTTGGCTCGGTAGTTGTCTATATTCCCACATGTGGTTTATATAGATTGATTTGATGGAATAGTTGGGAGGATAGTGTATTGCTTTATACACCAATGACCTGATTCCTTTATATGTCTCTAGCTTATCGTTGTTCTTTTGACCTTAATTGGAATTTTTTTTGTTTGGCTAGTCAATAAAGCCTTAGTGTGCTACCTTATTGGTATCAGATTATGATATGGTTATTATGTGTTTGAGATGAATGAGTAATGGTTAAATATGATGGTTGTGGAGTATGAGACTTGATGTTGCATATGTTACCTTATGGTAATCGTATTCTTGTTATTACATGTGATATGTTTTTCTTACTTTAACCATGTTTTCTATTTCTAAGTGATTATACATAATGTGAGTATGTTACCTCTTGTGAGGTATTGTGATTTACTCAATGTAAAAAAGTCGTATTGATACTATATTTGCAAATGATTATGTGTGTGTGACGGAGTGGTAGGAGGCATATAAGTGTGGCAAGGATCAGTGGGGTTCTTCAGAGAACATCCCACTTTTGGAATAGGCTTTTGGTTCTTAGAGTTAAGCAAAACATTATTGTACTTTTGGATGCTAAATTTTGTTGTAGTTAGTTTTCTTTTGATCTCTTATGTTCGTTATTGTATTTTGATTATCATTGTTGCATGGAGGATGTTTATCCGTAACATTTATCTATGTTATTCTCTATTCTTTCCGCTGCTTTTTTTTATCTAAATTTTTTTGAGCCTTAACAATTAGCATAAGAAAGGTGAGGAAACAAGATTTATGCTAGTGTGGCGGTAACACCTATTATTTTATAATTAATACTTCCACAAAATGAATTATTTAGTAGTAAATTTTGGAGTGTGACAATTAATTTGCTCATCAAAATTTTCTTGTGTTCGGGTGATTGTTACCTTTTGTTGATTATTAAGATAAATTGACATTATTGTGTGATTTTATATTTTTGTGTGTAATGTGTCTATATGAGCATGTTATTTACTTTGAGTTAGGTATGTTTAGTCGGTACTTTTGTACTAAATATATAAATTTTTAGTTGCTTAGTATATATTTCTTGGGTGACTTTTGCAAATTTTGGTTTGAGTTAGAGAGAAAGGATTATGGTGTTTCTAACCTAAGTTGGGATTTCTAGTTTTGGTCTTTATTCGTTTCTTCTAACTTATGGATCCTCTGGCTGAGATTTTGTAATTTATAAATAGTTTTACTTTACATTATGACTCTCTTATTGCTTGTTTGGTTTTTCATTCCCATCATTTCATCTTTCATAGGTTAGGTGAATGCACACTCCTATCTTTATAATAGATGTGGCAATTTCATCCCCTTTTCCTTTTTTACTTCCACATATTTCATTTTAAATGAAAATTGGATGTTATAGAAATCGAGGGTGTTATAGTTGCACTTCTCTTAAATTCATCTACTTTAAGAGAAAGGTTGGATCAATTATACTCCCCTTCTATTATTTTTTATCTCTTGTCTTAGTTCCAAATGAATTTTGATAAGTGTCTTCCTTCAATTTTTTTGATGGCGATTAAGGTTTTAAGGAGGTGGCCTTATAGTAGCTTATGGGGTTCTTCCCCTTTACTTAAAGACCTTGCTTTAGGTAAATTTGGTTGAACATTGTAGATTTAGACCTTATGTGCTATATGTTAATGTGTTATGTACTTATTCTAACATTGTTCACATGATTTATTCCATGTTTTCATGTTCTAAGTTTGTTGGTTTATAAATAAATGCATGAAATTGACTTTATGAGCATGTAAGGTCTTGGTTGGTTTTTATGGAAAAATATAGTATTGAATGGAGCATGATTCATGTGTATGGTTTTTTTTTTATGTGTATGATATATGCATTTTGTATTTGGATTTTGGAAGGTTTAATATGGTATGCTTAAGTTTTTATGTGTTTAAGCTAAATTAGAAACACATGAGTAATTCGTGTGTATGCATGCGCGTGTTTGTCCAATTAGACTAGTCAATTTGTAAAACTTTAATTTTAGAATATATATATATTTAAAAGTGTGGAAGCTAGCTCAGATGCATAAGTTTTAATGTCACATTTCATACAAGTTTAGCTCCCTTACCTTTCTTATACGAAATACAAGGTTAAAACATTCAAACAAAAAAAGAACAAAAAGTTAAGATATAAAGAGGGAAAGGTATATATATATATATATATATAGAGAGAGAGAGAGAGAGAGAGAGAGAGAGAGAGAGGAGAAAAATATACAGAAAATCCAAAAAGGAGTAGAATCTCTAACAAAAAAGATATTTATATAGAGATATATTGAAATAATGGAGAAGAATAACCATATCCGAATAAAAAAAATAACCATATCGGGATAACAAAAATAACATCGATAAGGTGTACCTAATACCCTTATTCTAACTCTAACCCCTCATGCAAACTCTATAAAATCAATGATATTCTCACTGATTTCAGCCTCCACTGAAACATCTAGAGAAAAACAAGAATAGAATTAGTATGACGAGCATACTAAATGAACTAAATATGTTAAAAGTGAATAACGTGCAATCATGTAAGACATACTGATCATGCTAATGCAAAAGAATACAAGAAGACATTTTAATACATAAAATATAGAATACTTAATGAAAATCCATTATTCACCACCGTTCAGTACTATATATTACTATTTATTCCAAAATCCTAAAATCACTTTAACACTTAGAACATGAATTTAAACACTAAAATAATTGAATCCACACACATGCAAGGGTCATTGATTATTCTGATCCATGTTAAGTTATAAGACAATCCACCAAGTCATAGTTTATTTGAGAAGGAACAATACTAAAGTTAAATCACTAATAGCTAAGACACCAATCCAAGGCACTATGACTAAGGAAGCATCCCAAAGCCACTGATGAACACTATATCTTTTATTATCGATACCTCTTATAGGATCGTAGTTTACGTATAGACTAGAAAGAGGCCTCGCCACACACTAATAGTGTAGCATAGCCACATATATAAATAGGGAGTACATCCATTGTAAACCCTACCTCGAAGGTCATCTTGAGGCTACTCATCTAAAACCCAAACTCAATCTCACACTTGAATTATTAATAAATTTTAGATATATTTGTAATACCCCTAAATTTACTATTGAAAAATTTTGTTTTAAGCGGAAGCATATAATCAAATATTTAGGTGTTACTACTGTAATTGACATAAGTCTGGCTTACTCCACCATCCTTACGTCAATCACAAGGCAAAACAATTAGAAAATTTAAAACATGATTAGAAAGAGATGAGACAACTTTTTATACATCAAATAAGTGTTTGGAGATTAACTCCGATTACAATATCAAAATATAACAAAAAAGGGATCCTATGGAACTAAGAGTCCAAAAATATATCCGAATAAAACTATTATCTGGATAACATGACTCTACGCTCAAACCCTATAATGAATGAATCGCTCCTCCACAAATATGGCATCAAACGCTGAGAAATCATCGACCTAGTCCTCATCGACCTATACATAAACATCTAGGTCATCTACTTGTTGGATTGAGTCGCACCCATGAAATGGATAATCAGTACGCTATGTATTGAGCAAGGTAACGGTACAGTCAATCAGGGTTACACATATTACAAGAATTTCCATAAGCAATTCATACATGCACAAATAGAAGAAAGCCAAATAACTACTAATTCCTAGTCTTTCATTAGATATGTCATATTCCAATCTTTTATTTACGTTGAGTTCAAGGACCCCGCTATTCTTAAACCGGTGGAATGGTTTGAAACACCTCTCGAGAATAATACACCCAAGCCACTATTATTATACGGTGGAATAAAGACAACACCTCTCAGAATTAAAATACTCTCGAGCCACTATTTATTATATTGGTGGAACAGATTGGAGCACCTCTTGGGGACAACACACCTAGGACACTATTATTATCCTGTGGAACAGAGCCATATAAACACCTTGGCCCAACTCAAATGATCTTTCACTTTACATGATTAATATTTTATTTAGAGTTGATTCTATATTATCATGCCAAACTCAAGACATATAGTTTAAACATATACATACAGCCATGTAATTATCCTCAAATGACTATAAGACCCTCAAGGTAATTAAGACAATCATATTCTTCTAAAGCCTTATAACACCCAAAGCATATACATTCCAATCATTATATGAAGTTCATATCTTTAGTGTCCCATTGGTATTTTATATCCCATATTATACCTAAACAAGTACTTATATAATTACATTATTCTCAAGATTATCATTCCATAACATTTCTATAATTGAATTATTCAATATAACATACTTAACACAAAAGCATATATAAAGATACAAGCATCACATAAAACCCTAGCTATGACATGCATCCTTACCGATGAGGTCATTGGGCTCTATGCACGTAAATCCTATACCTCCTCCGAGATCACTGAAAAATCACCTATGAAACAAGATAAAATATGATTAGGATTGGAGGTTAAAAATTAAAAGGGAGAATATGGTAGAGAAGGGTAAAAATGGAATTTACCGAAGTCGAATGGAAACTTAAATAGTATGGAAGTGTAGAAATATGTGTGGTGGATCTATGGTTAAATTTTAGTGGTGTTTGGACAAGATTTGGGGTGAAAATAAGGTTACACGGCAAAAATGGGAAGTTGCATGGCCAGGCGGTGTAAGAATTGCATGGTCGTGCAGTAACAGTGCAAAACAGTTGAAGGAAGAAAAGAAGCATGGCTATGTGGTGCAAGAATTTCATGGCTGGCTAAGAGAAAAAAAAGATGCACAACCAGACGGTGCAAGGGTTATACAACTGTGTAGCATGATATCTAAGTGTTTATACGGCCGTGCACTCTGAAACTCTATGATGAACGAAGGAAAAAGAAGCGGTGGTTAGCGGCGATGGCCGGCGACGACAAAGGGGAAGGTGGGGAAACCTTGGTGGTCAATCCACCAGCCAAAGAGTGGCCAATGGTGGTGCTTGGTGGTGGATTGGGTGGTGCGGATGCTGAAAATAGGGAAGACGGAGGAAGAAGAAGGAGAAAGGTGAACGTAGAAGAGGTGAAGGTCGGGGAGCTGATGGGTGATAATAAAATGTAGGGTTGGAGAGGTATTTATACTTGTAGGTGTTGTGCTAAGGAGGAGAAAAAGGCAGAGAAGTGATGACGACGATGATGATGAAAATTTATGCCAAGTAGAAGGAGAAAGAAAAGGATAAGGGGATGGTGATGGTTGAGATGTATAGGAGTCAGGCAGAGGCATGAGGAGGTGATGCTGGAGAAGAAGACGTGCACGGGAGGAAAAGGCAGGGAGAAGAAGGAAGACGAAGGTGGCAGACTGATAGGCTGCAAAAAAAAAATAGGGTGGCTAGATGGGGGAAGAGAATAAGGAGAAGAAGAAGAAGAAGAAGAAGAAGAAGAAGAAGAAGAAGAAGAAGAAGAAGAAGAAGAAGAAGAAGAAGAAGAAGAAGAAGAAGAAGAAGAAGAAGAAGAAGAAGAAGAAGAAGAAGAAGGGGTCAGCATGAGGGAGTGATAGGGTTGATAGGGATGGTGAGAAGGACATGTGAGAGGCAAGTGGATGGTGGTGGTGCAGTGCCCCAAAACTTCTTACGCCAAAGAAAATTTTGGCACAGAAAAGAAGAGAAAAGAAAAAGGAAGAAAAGGGAAGAAAAGAAAAGGAGAAGGAAAAGGAAAAGAGAGAAAATGTTAGGGAATTAGGATGAGATTAGGAATTTTGGGATTAGCCAAATAATTTAGATTAATGGAAATTTTAGCGGGTTTCGGTTTGGGTTTAAGAATTTTAGTTTATCAGAATCAAGGTTTTGGTTATGTTTAAATTTTTAGGATTAAGAAATTTGGTTAAGGCTAATAATAAGATTTCTTGAGATTAGAGTCAGAATAGGGCTAATGATGTGAGATTTGGTTAAGCAAATTTTTCGGGTAATATATTACTACCCCCTTAAAAGAGACTTTGTCCCCAAAGTCAACAAGTCAAGGTTAGGGAAGAATAGGAAAAATGATGCAAGGAAAAAGATCTTGGTGGTCAAGTTCTAAGAGTCGATACTATAATATCGGATACTACCCCTTTAAAAGAGAAAGGAACCTGAGACCTAACGCACCTTAACTAAAAAGCTCAGGATGCAATTCACGCATATCCTTCTTGGTTTCCCAGGTCACTTCATCTACCCCATGGTGGCTCTAAATAATCTTTACGAGTGGTACTGAGCTCGTACGAGTCTGTCAAATCTTAGTATCGAGAATCCTCAAAGGCCTCTCCTTGTAGGATAACAAATCAGCAAGCTTAATCTCCTCTGGTCTAATCATGTGTGACGGATCTATGATGTACTTCCTTAGCTAAGAAATGTGGAAGACATTATGAACTCGGGCTAACTCTGGTGGAAGTGCTAGGCGATATGCAACCTTGCCAACCCTATCAAGAATCTCATAAGGACCAATGTGCCTCGGGCTTAGCTTACCCTTCTGACCAAATCTCAGTAGCCCCTCGGTAGGTGAAACTCTCAACAAAACTCTGTCCCTTGGTTCAAATTTATCACTGCGATGTCTCTGATCTGCGTAGCTCTTTTGGCGACTCTGAGCTTCCCTCATTCTGTTTTGAATCAGTCAAACCTACTGAGTCATCTCTTCAATCATCTCCGGTCCCAGTGCCACAGTCTCACTGATGTCGCTTCAACATAAAGGTGTCCGACACTTGCGTCCATACAATGCCTCAAATAGTGCCATTTGGATACTAGCGTGATAACTATTGTTGTATGAGAACTCAACCAAGTGTAGACAATCTTCCCAACTACCTCGAAAGCCCAAAACACAAGCTCATAGCATATCCTCTAGAGTGTAAATCGTCCTTTCAGTATGTCCGTCTGTAGCTGGATGGAAGGCGGTACTCATCATCTATCTTGTGCCCATAGCCTCCTGCAATTTCTCCTAGAAGTGCGAAAGAAATCTTGAATCCTGATCGGAGACTATGTCGGTAGGTGTACCTTACCTACTCACCACGAACCTCATAGATGCATCGGCTAGCTGATCCATATTCCAAGTAGACTTCATTGGCACAAATACTTTCGATCTTGTCAACATGTCAATGACGACCCAAATCATGTCATACCCACTGCAAGTCCTCGGTAGTCTGCTCACAAAATCCATCGAGATGGAATCCCACTTCCACCTTGAAACATCTAAAGGCTGAACTAACCTTGCACATCTCCGATGCTCGATCTTAACCTTCTGACATGTTAAACATCTCGACACAAACTCTACTATTTCTCGTTTCATGTGAGGCCACTAGCAGATCCTCTTAAGGTCTTTATACAACTTATGCCCTCATTGATGAAAGGAATACGGAGTACAGTGACCTTCCTCTAAAATCTGGTGCTTCAGATCAGCACAACTCTAAGGTACACACCAACGAACTCTATAGTAGATGCTACCATCCTCATGAATGTAAAAACCATCTACCTAACCATCCCGAATCTTCTACCGAATCCTCTCAAGTTTAACATCCCTAGGATGTCCTGCTTGGATCTCATAAAAAATCGTCGGCATGATCGTCAATGCACTCATCCGAACCTCTAGTTCACCCTGCCGGATCATTTCTAGTCTCATCTCTCCAAGCTCCTCCGGTAACCGACTAGTAACCACAACAGAACACACAGAGTGTGGCTTATTCCTACTCAAGACATCTACAATGACATTTTCCTTACCCTCGTGGTAGGTCAACTCAATATCATAGTCCTTCACCAACTCTACCCATCTCCTCTGCCTTATATTAAACTCCTTCTGAGTGAATATATATTTGAGGCTCTTATGGTCGGTGTAGAATTTGCACTTAATCCCATACATATAATGCATCTAGATCGTCAATGAAAACACAACTATGGCTAACTCCAAATCATGCATCGGGTAATTTTGCTCATGTTGCTTCAACTGATGAGAAGCATAAGCCACTACCTTACCATTCTGCATCAATACGCAGCCTAGTCCATGCTTTGACACGTTGATGTAGACCTCAAACCCGTCGCTAGAGTCAAAACCAGTGATGTAGTCAACTGTTGCTTCAACTCTTGAAATGCTTCCTCACAAGCCTCATCCCACTGAAACTTAGCCATCTTCTTCAAAAGGTTCGTCAATGGACGAGCTATCTTAGAGAAATTCTAAACAAAGCGTCTGTAGTACTCGGTCAAACCTAGGAAACTACGTACCTCGGGGATGCTAGTGGGTACCTTCCACTTAGTCACTGCTAGAATAGTCGTCGGGTTCACGACTCCTCCTCCTACTGATACTACATGACCTAAGAATGCAACTTCAAAAAGCTAAAACTCGCACTTAGAAAGTTTAGCATACAGCTTGTGCCCTCAAAGGAGTGATAAAATCATCTGTAGATGCTGCTTATGATCCTCTCTACTCCGAGAGTAAATCAAAATATTGTCAATGAAGACCACAACAAGCTAATCCAAGAACGGCCAAAAGACCCTCGTCATCAAATCCATAAAAACAACAGGTGCATTAGTGAGCTCAAAAGGCATCACCATAAACTTGTATTACCCGTACCGTGTCCTAAAGGTCGTCTTCATGATGTCTACTTTGGCGATACGTAGCTGATGATAACCCAAACGCAAGTCAATCTTCAAGAAAATCAAAGCGCCCCAAAGCTGATCAAACAAGTCATCAATCCTTGGAAGCGGATATCGGTTCTTTACTGTCATTTGGTTCAGACCCTGATAATCTATACATAGACGAAGGCTCCCATCCTTGTTCTTTACGAACAAGACTGGTTCTCCTCATGGAGACACACTTGGGTGAACGTACCTATGAGCCGCTAGATCCTCTAGCTGAGTTTTCAACTCCCGCAACTCTACCAGTGCCATCTAGTAATGTGCCTTCAAAGCTGGCTCCACCCTTGGTACTAACTCAATGGTGAAGTCTATCTCTCAAACCGATGGCATACCTAGTATCTCTTCCAAAAAACATCTTTGTTAAGCTCCTGAATTCCATACAAATACATAGGGAAGACCTTTTGGATCAAAGAATACAACGCGTGGGCAGATATGACCTTCGGCGTAGGACTAGGCTTGCATCTTTGATAAGAGACCCTAGCACCTTAAGGCCCCAGCAACACAACTCACTCCCGTGCGCAATCTATTATGGCTCTATATTTTCCTAAAATATCTATCCTAAGGATAGAGTCAAAATCTTGTAAGTCCAACTCCACCGAGTCCACTAAGAAGCCTACCCTACCTATTTCTAAGGCCACATCCGAGTAGAGTCTAGTACAATCCATTCTATCCCCAAAAGACAACATCACAGAAATAGACACACTAGCAGATGGAGATAGTGCAATTTTAGCAACGAAGTAGAAGATATGAATGGTAAGGATGCTCCCGAATCAAACAACACATATACTGGTAACGAATGGATGGAAAATGTACCAGTGACTATAACTAGCTGTCAATCAGCCTTTGCCTGGCTGATGACATTCAAGCGCCCGCCTGACTGTCCTCCTTGGTATCCTCCATGTTACCCTCCAGAACCTTGAGTCTATCCTCCTCCTCTCTAAGGGAAAGAGTGAGGCCCTTGTGGTCTTCCCTTAGTCTCCTTAGGCTATGCACTAGCTGGGGCTAGTACCCTCTGCTGAAACTACTATTGTGGTGGTTGGTAGGTCCATTGCTGATATGCCTATTGCTACAGTACAAGCGGTCCCTGTTGATGCTAACACTCAAAAGATCGGCGACCCAGCTAACCACATGTCCTACACTAAATAGGAGTGCCCTGACACTTTTACCTTGGATGATCACGACTATAGGAACGCCATATGAAGCACCATACTGGTCCAAAGGGTCTGCTCTGTCCACCTGTATGACCCCTAGGCTGATAGCTTGGAGGTTCACTCCCTCGGAACTTAATCCTACCTCCAGAACCCTTTGTCTCTGACTTCCTCTTACCCAAAATAGAAGGTTGCTCCTACACCGTAGTAGCGGCGACACAAGCCCGCTCGTACAAGGTGGATATGTCTTGAAAATTCACGACACCCATCATCCTCTAGATGCTAAAGTGAAGCCCCTGCTCAAAATGATACAACACTGCAGACTTGCTAGCTTCTATCCCTGGTGCAAACATTAATAGCTCTGAGCATCGAGCATGGTATTGTATAACATTCATCCCTCCTTAGGTCAATTACGTGAACTCCTTCAGTTTATCCTTCTTGAGACTCTCAGGATAAAACTTATTGTGGATTGTTGTCTTAAAGTCATCCCAAGACATCAGCGGTCTGCCTTGCACATGACGACTTACCCACCATGTGTTAGCTGCACCCCGAAGAAAGAAAGTTGCAAATGTAATGCTCGCCTTTCAAGCAGGTGGGCAATCTACTGCCTTGTATGTCCTGTCCATATCCTGGATCCATCCTTCCAAGATAACTAGGTCCTCGTCACTAGCATAAAGCGGTGGGTGATGTCTTGTAACCCTCTAAAGCCAGTATTCCCCGATACCCTCCAATGGGTAATGCAAAGGTGGAGGTGGAGGTGGCGGCTGAGGTTGAGGCAATGGATGCCTGACGAACTCAATGAATGCCTCAAAAGTTTCCTCAAAATGACTGACACGACCGTTAAGTGCCAGTGATGACTAACTAGCTCCAAGATAGAAATCGTGTTAAAAATTAAGCCTTCCTAGCTAACTAACACATAATGCACATAATTCGCATTTTCAAGGCCACCTAGGCTACCCGTACTCAGTTCCTCACAAGTTAATCCTGGTTTTTGAAAATAAAATAGGGTTTTCTTAAATGTGAAATAGACCGTAGAATTTAGATGAGAGATCGTTGAAATCCAAATTTTGAAAATCAAAACACGGTAATGAAAACCTACAGCTCGGATACCAACTTGTAACACCCTCAAATTTACTACAGAAAAATTTCATTTTAAGCGGAAGTGTATAATCACATATTTGGGTGTTACCGCCATAATTGACATAAGACTGGCTTATCCCACTATCCTTACATCAATCATAAGGAAAAATGATTAGAAAATTTAAAACATGATTAGAAAGAGATGAGACAACTTTTTATACATCAAATAAGTGTTTTAATATTAAATCCGATTATAATATCAAAATATGACCAAAAAGGGATCCCATGGAACTAAGAGTCCAAAAAGGTATCCGGATAAAATTATTGTCCAGATAGCATGACTCTATACCCAAACCCTAGCCTTCATGCTCAATTTTTATTCTACTCAATGTCATCGCTGTCATCCCAACACAACCACCTTTGTCATTGCCCCTTTTCTCCAACTGAGCCCCATTCCCTTTCCTCCTTCCCTTGTTTGCTTGTCGCTTTTTTTCCCAACACCACCACCATTATTGTCCCCTTATTTTCTTCCCCACCATCCTTCATTCCCTTCCCTTGTCTTTACCATACTCAAACCAACATCAATCTGACCCAACACTACCTCGATCCTACACCGCCAGCCTCTTCCCAACTTCACTCGCCACTTGTAGCCTACCACCATTTTCCATGCCATCAACCATAACCTTGAACCCCTACCTTCCTTTACTTTATTTTCTTTTCTTTCAATGGCTAACTATTGGCCACACCACTTCCCTAATCATCATTATCACCACCACCCGAACTACCACCATCACCACCACCTCAACTGCTAATGTCCACCGTGTCCACCACCACACAGCCACCATACACCATCCCGCCGTACACCATCCTTACGCAAGCCTTCTACTTTTCGGTTATCTCTATTTTCCTCCTTCTCATTTACCTTAGTTTTCCCTAGATTAATTTTTCCAAGTCTAATGTTGTGTATTCTGACTTTTAGGTAATATTCTGATGGTATTGGAGGAGGAATCATAAGTCTTACATGCTTAGAGACTAAAGACACTTTGGTAAGGATATGTGTCATAGCTAGAGTTTTTGTGTATAATAGGATTATTTGTATATGATGTCATTTTTGGAATTTTGTATGGATAGTATTATTATGATAATGATGTTACATGATATATGGTGTTGTATGTCGAAAAAGTGAGAAAGATACTAAATCATGTGTTTGTGTATATTATTGGTTGTTATGAATTAGGATATGTAATATCTAAATATATTTGTGGTTATGTATTTTTATGATGACATTATATATATTAGAGGTTGAAAAAATCATTTATATTAGGACGCGTAAGGTTTTTGTGAGATTATGGATATTTTAGCCATTTTAGGGGTAATTTGGATAATATGGGTTAAAAATAGAATGTTGGGTATTTTAATATGATAATTAATTCACAATAGGTTACGTATATTATGTGAAATGTTTGAGTGAATATGAAGAGCTTAAGTTTGATAAATGACAAAAGTAGCTTTAAGTAGAAACAATAACCCGAGGGGCAAAATTATTATTATATGTGTGAAATGCCAAAATTTGACCTTAAATTTTGGATATGTTGTTGATATTGTCATTTAAGGTATGTATTTTAAATTTTTTAGTTTTATGAATCTTATGGGAAAGTTTTGGTTAAATTATGAAATCAGAATTTTATAGGAAAATATGAATAGTAACCATAAAAATGGCCTATTATTGTATGTGTAAGATGTTGGATTTAGAAATTATTTCTTTATATTGTTAATAATAATATTTTAAGGATGGGCATTTAAATTGATGATAACATGAGTACCGATAGAGAAGTTATGCTTGACTTATGAAATTAGGGTTTTTTTAAGTAGATTATGGCTTGTCCTTAAGAAAATATATTGGGTTATGTGCCTTGCATGTCTATATGTATGTTACATAATGTCCTTGAAATGAATAACCTTGAATAGGATATTCATCATTTATGATGCAAGATCACATGAATTAGGACATGTTGTACCTATCCATTCCACCAAACAAGTACAGTACCCATAAGCATTTTTACCCTATTGCTACACCTGTCCGATCTATTAGACGAGAATAGTGACCAGAAGCTTTGTGGCCTGGGGTTGTATATTATTACTACCATTCCACCAGTTGAAAATATTAAGGTTCCTAAACTCAAATTTAAATAAATCATCTGAATGATCATAATTATTAATAAGACGTCAATCCCTTAAAGTGAAATACCAAGTAAGTCAAGACTAGTTTTATGTATTCGTTCCACCGGATGAGAATAGTAATCAGGAGCTTTGTACCTTGGTGTTGTATATTATTGAAACCGTTCCATTACTTGGGAATAGTGGGCAAGAGAATTCTACTATAGGGTTGTATATTAATGATAACCTTCCACTAGTTGAGAATAGTGGGATACTTGAATTCAATGTGAATAAGATTATGGATATTGATTTTTCCATTATCATTGTATGACCTATAATCAATAAATAAGTTGGTACCACCATATATTAATCTATATATATCATTTATTGTTGTACATTATGACTTTATGTGACCTTTTTGTGGCTGTGTCATTACCTTACTCAATACATAGCATATTGATCATCATTTTTAGGGGTATTGCTTATTCCTATGAGTAGATGGCTCAATTGACTTTGTGTAGTTCTTTGAAGACCCTTTGAATGACTATGTTACTTATGATGCACTTATTAGGAGAGAGTAAAGATCCTATCTTCGGGAATCGGGTCTTAGAGTCAAGTTATCTAGTTGTCACTTTTGGCCTAGATATCTCTTTAGACTCTTAGTTCCTAATTTATCTCTTTATGAATTTTTTCTATAGTACTCAAAGTAATACTCTAAACATTTTTTTTTAAGTTTATGAAACCTATCTCTTTCTCTATTTTATTATGTTCAATTATTTGACTATTTTGCCTTGTATTTGATGTAAGGATGATATGGTAAGGCAGACTTATGTTGAGTATGGTGGTAACATCTAAATAGTTTGTTTTATGCTTTTGCTAAAAAAAATTAGTTACAAATTTTATTGTATTATATAAAAGCACTCTTGATTACATCCACTTTGACTATTGGGGTTTATATTCTGTTGAGTCATTGGGAGGAAACATGTATTTTTATTTGTGATTGATGATTATTCAAAGATGAATTGGATTTTCATGATGAAGCATAATAGTGAGGCTTTCAAGTACTTCATGTAGTGGGTGACTGTAATTCCCCCAAAATTTTAAAAACCTATAATTTAATAAATGGCCTTTATTTGGGACAAATTAGTTTTTTTAAAATTATTTAATTTAATTATTTTATGGATTTTTGAGTATATAAAATTAGATAGGAATATTTAATGAATTACAATAAATATTTTATTATTTTATCATACTCATTTTATTTAAATAATTTTCCAAATTAATATTTTACTAAAATTATCCTTTTTAAACCCATATATTAAATTAAATTAAATTATTAAATTAATTTATTACCCAAAAATAATACACTCTATTATTTTATAAATTAAATTATTATAAATTTCCCTATTTTCCTTTTCCTTTCCCCCCTTTTTCTTTTCTTTCGCCTTTTTCTCCTCTTCTTTCTTCATTTTTTTTCCTTTTTCTCCCCTCGGGCTGCCCACACCAGGCCAGCCTTTCCCTTGCGCATTGGGCCATTGGCCCATTTCTCTCCCTTCTCCCCTCCTTCCCCTTTCTTTCCCTCGACCCAACTCCCTTTCCCTCCTCTTCTTCTCCCGTGCAATGTCGCCCGACCCATCACTCTTTTCTTTTCCTTCCTTCTCCCCTGGACCAGACTGGACCACTCCTCTCTCCCCTACGTCGGCCTGCTGCTCCCCCTTCTTTTCTTTCTTCTTCCACGCCTGACCAGCGCACCGCTCTCTGCCATGCTCGAGCACGCCGACCGCACCTACAACTGCCATGCCCGACCACCACCTACCTCTCTACTACTCCCTCTCTCTCCCCCATCCATTTCTTCCTTTTTTGGAGCCAAACCAACCCTACACCTAGCCCGCATGCCCCTTTTCCTTTCCCTTTTCTCCCCTTCCCTCTCCCCGCCACCCGACCACCCCTGCCACCCTACTACAGCCCCGACCGGCCACCTACTCCCTCAATCTCTCCCTCTCCTTTTTCTTACCCTCACCAGCCCTTCCTGCCCCATATTTTTGATCCATCTTCTCCTTCCCCAACCTCCTTCTCTCATTTTCTTCCCCTCCCATTTCCACCCCTATTTTTGCAACATCGCCTCCTCCGCCACTTCCTCCACCTAACCAACCGTCGACAACACTTTCTACCACCACCTACTACCGCCCTAAACCACCACACCACCCCTCAAGCCACCTTAAAACCCCTTATTCCTCCCCTCCTCTTTTTCTCTTCTTTTCCCTGCCTTCTCGGTAGCCACCCTGCACTGCCTCCTTCTGCTACCGTCCTGTAGCCTATCCCACCACACAAGCCACCAAGCCACTCCCTCCAACCTCCTCTACTAGCCCCACACCCCCTTTGGCCAAAACAAGCCCCCTCACCCCTTCATTTTCTTTCTCCCTTTTCCTTCCTTCGCAGCCACACCCATCCCGACAGCCCCCTTAGCAACCTCACCGCCACCGTCTCCACCGCCCTTAGCTGCCAATAACTTGTCCCCGACCACCACCTACACCCCCTATTCACTCCTGCACCCTTCTCTTGCCTCCAATCCTCCCCCACCTTCCCTCTTTTCTAGCTTCAAAGCCTCAACCCGAAAATGACCACCCCTCCCTTCTACCTCCCTACCTTCAACCCTTTTCCCCCATATAGCCTGCATGTGGCTCACGCTGTTCATGCAGCATGAGTTCCACATTGTTTTGGGAATTGATTTGTTTATTTATTGAGGTATATTAATAGTTAATAAAGTGTGTTATTAATTAAATTTTTATAAAGTTTTATCCTTTTAATTTCCTACTTCTAATATAATAATTATTGACATTATTTTTAGGTGCTGATTTTGCTATTTAAAGCTTAAATCTTTAACCGATATACTAGTAATGTTCGATTTTTACGGGAATTAAGGTAATCTTTAAACTCCACTTAAACACATGGATAAACGTATGTTAGCACATTAGGGTTTTTAATACATTATTATGCTTGTTATATGTTTGTTAATATATATATATATATATATATTAATAAAAAAGGAAGGTATGCTAGTTTATGTGCTATGCGTGGAAATATTGCTTAAGAAAAGAGTTGGGCTATTAATGAAAGTGTTAAGTACTTATCCATGTTATTTTATGTTCTTGTGACCATTTATGCATGAATAATATTATTGTAAGCCCTAGGGGCATTTTAGTAACATTTTGTAATCCCCCAAAATTTTAGAAAACCTATAATTTAATAAATATCTTTTATTTGAAATAAATTAGCTTTTAGAATTATTTTATGGATTTTTGAGTATATAAATTTGGATAGGAGTATTTAATAAATTAAGAATAAATATTTTGTTATTTTATCATATTATTTGTATTTAAATAATCTTTATCAAACCAATATTTTACTAAAATTATCCTTTTTAAGCCCATATATTTAATTATATTAAATTAAATTATCAAATAAATTTATTATCAAAAATATTACATCCTATTATTTTATAAATTCAATTATTTTCAATTCTCCCATTTTTTCTTTTTTTTTTCTTTTCCTTCTCCTTTTTCCTCCTTTCTTTCTTTTACTGGCTTCGGCCTGCTAGGCCTTCCTTCCCCTCTTTGCGCGCCTGGGCCACTGACCCATTCTCCCTTGCCCCAGCTGCATCGACGCCGACCCAGGCCCCCTTCCTTCTTTTCTTCCTCCCTTCCCAGCAATCGGGCCGGCCCGACTTCTTTTTTCCTTCCCCCTACGCCGGCCTGCTACACCTCCCCCTTCCCTTTTCTTTCTTCTTCCTCTACACTTCATTTGACGCCCCTCGACCAGTCTTCATCACCCAGGACTGCCACCCCGAATGCCATGCCCGACCACTGAGACACCTGCAACCCCTCGCTACCACCACTGCAGCCCTCTATCCCGTCATTTTCTTCCCATTCTTGGACTTGGCCGACCCTACAAACAACCCCTCATGCCCTATTTTTCCCTCTTCTCCTTCCTCTCCCTGCCACCTTAAACACTGCCACCGACCGACCACCTATCCCCCTACCCTCCCTCTTCTTTTTCTTCTCCCCTTTAGCCCTTTTTCTACCCCAATTCTCGAGCTCAAAACCTTGCCCGACCTCCCTCTTCTCCCTTTCTTCTCCTTCCTTTTTCCTCTCTGCCTTGGCCACGCCGCCGCCCTCCGCCACTTCAATCACCGCACCAAACTCCTGCACCACATTCTGCACCCTTCTACTACCGTCCTGCACTGCCACAAGACCACCCCAAGCCATCCCGCAACCCCTTCTTCCTCCCCACTTATTTTTCTCCCCAATTTTCCCCTTCTTGGCAGTCCCCCTGCAACCCCATTGTTAGTCATCGTTCGGCCGCCTCTGCTGCCACCCAAACCACTAGTCAACTCCCTGTAACCTCCTTTACCACCCCATACCTTGTTGGGTCAAAACAAGCCCCCTCACCCCTCCATTTTCCCCCTCTTTTTTCCTTCCTTCTCAGCCTGGTCCACCTTGGCTGCCATCTTCGCCGCCTCACCGTCGCCGCCCTTGGCCGCCAACAACCCATCAACAACCACCACCAACACCCACTCTTCACTCCTGCACCCTTCCCTTACCTTCAATCCTCCCCTATCTACCCTCTTTCCTAGCCTAAAGACCCTAACCCAAAAATAACCATTATTCCTTTCCTTCACCCCCTCTTCGAGCCTTCCTCGCTATTATTTTGCATGCAGCTCATACTACATGAGCAGGATGAGCTGCCGCATGCTTTAGTATTTTAGTATAAAATTTTTAAGGTATAATAGCATTCTAAGTTAAGTGTTTAATTAATTAAATTTTATAAAGTTTTATGCTTTGGATTCTCATCTCTAATATGATAAGTTTTGATACTATTTTTAGGTGTTGATTTTGCTATTTAAAGCTTGAATCTTTTACCGGGATACCGGTAAGGTTCAACTTTTACGGGAATTAAGGTAATTGTTAAACCCCACTTAAAATTATGGATAAACGCATGTTAGCACATTAGGATTTTTAATATGTTATTATGCTTGATATTTGTGGTTTAATATAATATATATATTTGCTTGTATTGAATGATAAAAAGGGTGGTATGCTAGTTTATATGCCATGTGTGGAAATGTTTATTAAGGGAAGAGTTTGATTATTAATGAAAGTGTTAAGTAATTATCCATGTCATATTATGTTATTGTGACCATTCATGCATGAATAATATTATTGTGAGCCCTAGGGGCATTTTAGTAATATTTCTTATGCAAGAATGTGGCCTAATATGTGTGGGTGCTAATAAGTATTATATTAAAATATAATAGTTGGTGGAGTTGGATATTGTTAATGGAATATTAATATTATTATTCCATGTAGTAATGTTAACTTAATAAAAGGGGTGTAATAAAGGGGGTAAAGTGGTAATTTTGGAGGCAAAAGGACAATAGGGTAATTTTATAAGTAAATGGCAAAATGGTAATTTTATAAGTAAATGGGTATTATATTAATTTTGGGAGTAAAGGGTAAAGTGGTAATTTTGAGAGTAAGGGGGTAAAAATGGTAATTTTGTAAGAAAGGGGTATTATGGTAATTTGGGATGTAAAGGGGTATTATGGTAATTTGCAAGCAAGATGGTATTATGGTAATTTTGGTAGTAAAGGGGTAAAACAGTAATTTGTAAGTAAAAGGGGTAAATTAATAATCATAATTATGGAGAAGGGTAAATTAATAATCATAATTATGGAGAAGGGTAAATTAATAATTATAATTATGGAGAAGGGTAGATTGGTATTTATAATAATAGAGAAGGGTAAAATGGTAATTATAATAATTGAGAAGGGTGAAATGGTAGTTATGATAATGGCTAAGGGTAATTTGGTAATTATAATAATGGATAAGGGTAATTTGGTAATTATAAAAATTGGATAAGGGCAATTCGGCAATTATGAGATTGTAAAAAGGTAATTTGGTGATTTAACCAATTAAATGGCAAATTGGTAATTATGATAATGTAGAAGGGTAATTTGATAAATTATCCAACTAAAGGGCAGTTTAGTAATTATAACAAAGGAGAATGGAAATTCGGTAATCTAACCAACCAAATAAGAATTATGATAAGTATAACAATTATGAAGGATAAGCAGTGACCTAATAAGTGTGGGAGATAACTTGGTAATCCCAACCGAGTAGGGATGTGGTTAAGAATAACTATGTGTGGGTTATATGCCTCATGTGCTGTGGGTTATATGACTCATGTGCCATGTGTTATGCCGTATTGTGTATGTTATGTTTAATGATTAATCATTTGTAGTGCAACTTGGAGTGAAATGTATGCTCATATGACTTCCTTATGGCATGTGGATGATGATTACATATGTTGTGCGTACGATGTTATATACTGTGACCCTCTAGGACATGCATGCTAGGATGTTTAATAATAAGATATGGGGTGAGAGGATAAAAAGGAATAAATGGGAAGTGAGTTGACTAAGGGAACATGAGATTGACCTTATTATCTCATGATGCATGAGGGGGAAAATAAAAGGAAGTTATGATCAAAATGAATGAGTGATGCAACTCTTGCATGGGAGACTTCTAGGGTTTGTATGGGGTGAATGGAGTCTACATGGGACGATCCTTACGTAAGAAAGGTGCTAGGGTTTTGATTGGCCAACTAGGGTTTCACAGTTACATGTATAATTGGTGAGTAGAGTGATAGGATTTGGGTGGAATCCAAATGAGATGAGGTGTTGGACGATAAACGAAAGGTTGGGCCACATGGGTCCGATTAGGGTTTTAAGGGAGAATCTTGGAGAGTGGTAGTGAGAAAATTTGGATGGTATAAGGTGATGGGCCTTAACCCATACCCTTAGGAGTTGGAATTTTGTTATGAGTAAATAGAAGGAGGAATGGATGTCGGGGTGAAATAAGAGGCATAGAAGTCTCAAGATATGGGACGGGCCCTCTTAGGAGGATAGAAGTAGAGGTTGGTGACATGCATGTCCAGGGTGAAATACTTTTGAATAAGATACGAATAAGACACTAATCACTTGAAGTGGAAGATTATTGAGCCGGGCTTAAACCAATCCACCGGCATAATAGTGGCCAAGTGCTGGGGTGCCCTGGAGACCGATCCACCGATATATAATAGTGATTAGGTGTGTTCCACCCTACAAGTGACCGATCCACCAGCTATAATAGTGGGGGATCCTAATCTCAATAAACCGAATGTAATAACGATAAGATATGGGGAAGACACAAAGTAATTACAGTGGAACACCATAAGAGTCGGGGCCAGACCGATCCACCGGCATAATAGTGGCCAGGAGCGTTCTGCCCTGGAGACCGATCTACTGTGGTCAGGTGTGTTCTGCCCTGTATGTGACCGATCCATCGGTTATAATAGTGGGGTTCCTACACTCACATGGATATAAAATATGTGAGATGATTGAATAATGATGGACTAATGGCTTAAGGCCCAAAAGTATCAATTTTGTATTATGACTCATTAACATTTGATGGACTTGTTAAGGATGTGAATGTTAAGTATGTGAAGGTTATGTATGCACACCTTATTATATATGAATATAGTGTTGTATCATGTTTTACATTGCGGGTCTGCTTTTAAGTGTGTTTTTAAAGGGTTACCCAGTACCATAGTACTAAAGGATTCTATTGTTGAGGCCCATGCCTATTCAATGGGCAGTGTTCCTTATAGGTCTCTTTTCACGCAGGCAACGAGAAAGAGCGTAAGGATTATTTGGATTTTTAGGGTCCTCCCTTTGCTTTTACTTTCTGGTTTAAATGTATTCCTTGTTCTTGTAACCACCACTAGTGGATTCTAATCTTGTAAAGTGTATCACGCTACTCTGATTTAAACATGTTTTGAAAATCTAGCAAAGTGTATCTCATTCCTTTAGCCTTAGCACTCGGTACTAGAACGGTAGGAGTGAACCGATATGGTACTAAGTGTGGTGGTAATATCCCCAAAATTCACCGTTTTATATTTTGCTTTCACTATTTCTTTTAATAAAATAAAATTTTTTAGTAGTGAATTTTGGGGGTTTACAGTGACTCTAGTGTATAGTTACAAGGGAGAAAATTAAAAGGCTACAAATTGATAATGGTCTAGAGTTTTGTTCATTTGAGTTTGATATGTTTTATAAGGACAAAGAGGTTACAATTCACTATATAATAAAGGATACACTAAAACAAAATGGTGTAGTAGAAATGTAGAATGCACGAATCAGGTATTACTGGACAGAGTAGAAGCTTTGGGGCTGAGGTTGTCACAGTGGCATGCTATTTAATCAACCATAGGCGTCCCACTAGTATTGATTGCAATATTCCTTATGAGGTATGGTCTAACGAGCTCGTTGATTGTTCTATTTTTTTTTCTAGTTTTCCTCCTTATTATCATGATAGTGAGGGTAAAGTAGAATTAAGAGCAAAAATAGGAGTGTTTGTGGGCTATGGTGATAGAGTGAAAGGGTACAAATTTTGTTCTCCATTCGAGAAGAAAGTATACTCAGTAGGAGCATGACCCTTGATAAGGATTATTTTCCCATAACTAGGTGGAAATTAAACTGACACATAATATGGATTACCTAAGACTAACATCGTCTTCAAGCATATACTTACCATTCAAAATTTTGACCATACAATATAACTATTGATCAACCAAGAAGAACTAAAGTTGGCCCTCTAATGGTGGGTTATGAACTGTTGATAGCTGAAGAGTTTGATCAGAAGCCCTCCACTTATAAAGACGTCATATCGAGTCCTTATTATAAGTAGTGATTGTATCCATGCGTAAGGAGATGGAATCATTGCATAAGAATAAGACTCTGGAGTTGGTTCATAGACCACCAGGGATAAAAGTTCGTAGTTTCATATAGATCTTAAAGAAGAAGGAAGGAATCTCATTTGTTGAATTGATTAAGTTTAAAGCCAGCTAGTTGTAAGAGGGTTTAATTAGAAAGAAGGAGTTGATTACATTGAGATTTTTTCACCAGTGATCATACACACTTCTATTAGGGTACTTTTAGCAATAGTGACACATCTAAATCATGAACATGAAAAATTGGATGCCAAGACAACTTTCTTGCATGGAGAGTTGGAGGAGGAAATTTACATGAGTTAGCCAAAGGGGTTCCAAATACCTAGGAAAGAGGATTGTGTTTAATCATTGAAAAGGATTGATGGTACAAGAGGTTTAATAGTTTCATGATTGGGTAAGGCCACATTAGGAGTTCATATGATTGTTATGTTTAACATCAACAAGCTAAGAGATGGTTCATACATCTATTTGGTTCTGTATGTAGATGATATGCTAATAGCTTTAAGAGTTATGGCAAATATTCAAAAGTTAAAGAACCTTCTATATTCAGAGTTTGAGATGAGGATCTAGGTGTAACACAACAAATTTTGGGCATGGAGATTTTTAGAAATAAAACATGAAAGAAACTTTTATTTTCATAAAAGCTCTACATTGAGAAGGAATTATCCATATTTGGGATGGATGGGTAAGGATAAGACTTTAAATACTCCAATTGCACTTTTTATCTATCAATTGTACTTGTCAATTAGATGCTAAGAAGGAGTACATGTCTCAGGTTTCATATGCTAGTGTAGTGGGTATTTTTATGTATGTCATGGTCTGCACTAGTCGTGATATTACGCTTGTTGTTAGTGTTGTTAGTAGGTTTATTGATAATTTTGGTAAGGACCACTACACACACCAAAGCTAATATGTTGCTACTTGAGGGGCACACCTAAAGTTTATAAGAATGGCACATAGTGTTTGGCTATTTAGACTCTAATTATGCTAGAGATGTGGACATTAAAAGATTGATGACTGGTTATATCTTTACTATTAGTGATCATGATGTTATTTGGAAGGCAGCTTTGCAAACTTTAGTGACTTTTTCTACTAGAGAAGTGGAGTACATGGCTTTGATAGAAGCTACTAAAGAGGGGACCAGGTTGAAAGGAATCACTAGTGATATTAGTTTACATAATGATCAAGCTATTGCGTTTTGTGATAGTGTGGGTGTAATATGCTTAGCTAAGGATCAAGTTCATCATGAACAGACTAAGCATATAGATGTTTGGTATAATTTCCTACGCATTAAGAAGTAGATTTAGGTGGAGAAGATTGGCATAGATGATAATCATGTTGATATGTTCAACAAGTCAATTTCACATAACTAGGGCTTTAAATGAGCCAAGCTAAGCCAAACTTATAATACCCTCAAAATTTACTACTAAAAAATTTCATTTAATGAAAAGGTTTAGTAGAAGCGAAATAACACAAATGTAAATTATGGGGATATTACCGCCACACTTAGTACCAGACTGATTCACTCCTACTATTCTAGTATCAAGTGCTAAGGCTGAATTGGATTAACATCAAACACAAGTCGATAATTAAAACAAGAATTCATAAAAGAAATGAACCGTTAACCATACAGAAAATCAGAGTGCGGTAACCAAAAGAGGTACAACCCTAAGGTAAGGATTTAAAGTTCTAAATGACAGAAAACACCGTACAATAGAATAAGACTAAATTATAATGGTACAGGAAAAATGAAATGGAAGATAGAATCCGGCCATGTCACTCTCGATCCCTAGGCTAGGTCCAGGCTCAACTCTCAACCCCTCCCAATGCCTCGTAAGTGTCGTAGGCATCAAAGATAGTATCACTGCATGCACCAAGTCAGAAGGACATTCTGCTCGTGAGAATGAGCAGCACCCATGAAATGGGTGGTCAATACGCTACGTACTAAGTAACGTAACTGTGCAACTAAGGCCAAACATATAAGGCATATAACACAAGCATGATCATATAGGCAACATACAATAATACAGATAATGAGGACGGATTATGTTCCAGATAAACTTGTTCTTTAGTTCTCTTAACAATATACTCATTTCACACATACTCTTTATTAATCCATGCGAGTGTAGGAACCCCACTGTTATAGCCAGTGGATCGGAATACATAGAGGACAGAATGCTCCTGACCACTATTATTCGCCAGTAGACCCACTACAAAATATATGACTTGTGCCAATAGTAATTTAGTCACATTTTTTTTTTCTGTTGGCAAAAGTTACTAATATCAACAGATATATTTTTTTGGGCACTAAAGAAAGTTTTCCCTACATAAATTTTTTATCTATTAGTAATAGTATGTTATGCCAACAGATCTTTTACCTACTTTTATATCTATGGGTATTAGTAGTATTATACCAACAAAACTAATACCCACTCATATATGTGTTGGTATTAGTAAATCAGGAAAATAAATGTTTCAACTATTGTTATATCCCTTGGCACAACACATTCATTCCTCTTATACTTAAAATACTTCTCTTATTATCATAATTACCAATTTTATATGAAATACTAATAATATAATATATAACCAAATTTATAATTAATATTATAGTCATTGTAATTAATATTATAACTATGATAATTAAAATAATAATAAAATATTCTTAAAATAATAAAAATTATAATCAAAGTAATAATCAATCAAGTTGCGCTTCGAATGACCTATATGATGGGGTGTCACTTCTTGATCGGCACAATGGGGGTCTAGGAGGCATTGTATCCCTTATTTATATATATATCCTTTTGAGCCTAATATTATTATAGTTATTTATATAATTATTGTAAAATTTCTTATTTTTCAAATTCAATTTGCATAAGCTTAATAATTAAATAACTATTATTATTGTAAGCATTATTTTAATAAATATCATAATAAAAATAATAATTAGTTAATTTACATTTGGAATAACCTAAGACAGGAGTCTCGTGGACTGATCTGCTAGTTGGGGGTCCGGGGGCACCGTACGTGTAGTGTAATACCTCACTTATTAAAAACCTAATTTTTATAAATATTTGTATTGATTTATGAGTTTTAATATTTTATTTTACTTTAATTAGGTTATTTAATTTAAATTGTATTTCTATTTTAATAAGTGTTCCGGTTTATTTTAAATAAAAGCTTTTATCAGACAAGTATTTTATTTATTTTTGAAAAACTGTTTATATAATTTTTCGGTTAAATTTAATCTATTTAAAATTATATTTTTGATATAAATTCTTTTAGATATTTAAGAAAAGGAAAAATGTCGGTCAATATTGACTAATGCTGCTCCCCCACCCCTTATTCCCTTTCCACTTCGACTCTTAAGTATCAGACTCTCGACCCCCCTTGTGATTTGGTTGCTCCTGTGTTGCGCATCCTGCAGGTAACGATTACTCGTTGATCGTCACACACCGCCTCTCCGCCGCTCGTCCGTGCCGCCACAACTCTCAGTCGTCGTCTACGGTAGCACGACATCATCAGTGGTGCAAGAAGGCAGCAACGACGTGCCACTGGCCGGACACATCCAGCGTTGGTCTACCACCGGCGACTGCTCCTCTCCCACCAACGAAGCTCCACCGCCCTTTACCTGCATTCATTTGGCTGATTTTGTTCGGTATATTTTCCCGAAACCCTAACTTTTTATTTTGATTAATTTTGAAACAATGGTATTTAATTAAGCTAAATTAGTTATTCAATTAAGTATATATGTATTGTATGATTGAATTGGATATGCTAATTGTGTGATATATGTTGATTTTTGAAATTTGTGATTATTTACCCAATTATGTCCGGATATCTCTGATTCATTCGATTAAGCTATTTGGGATAATTTGATTATGCATTATTCTTTCAAATATACTTAGTTTCATATTGGAATTGTCAATTTAAGAAAATTGTGTGAAATCATTCGGAATTTGATTTTTAGGTTAAATTCTTGCGGATTTAAATTGAATTGTGTAATTGAGTTATTTTATTAAATTGATTATATATTTTGTAATAGAATATGTTTAATTTCATTTCCAAACTGTCAATTTAAATATTTTGGCAAGATTTGACTGAATTTATAGTACGGGCTCAAAAATCTTAATTATGTTAAATTGTGTATTTTCTTTATTTTTTTAATCAATTGAGTATATAATATGGTATAAAATAGGTCTTATTACATTTCTAAACATTCAATTTAAATAAATTAATAAAATTTGACCTAATTGTATGTTTTGTCCTAAAACCCTAGCTTTCAAATAAAATTATGTAAATTATCATTTGTATATTTGTTTATTCTAAAATTAATTTTATAGAATTATTTAAAATGACATTAATTGTATTTTAACACGTTCAATTTAGATTAATTAGTTTGAATTATTTGGATTTGTATTTTGGGCTTTAAAACCCTAAGTTTTGAGAACATTTTATGAAATTAATTAAATTGAGTTAAAATCAGCTAGCTTTGATTTAAAATCAATTAAATTAAGTTTTTAACTTATCTTTTGGATCAATTCTATGAAATTGATTGATTTGATATTTTGGGCTTGTAAGCCCTAATTATGTAAGTGATTTTTATTAAAATTTACTTACTTTCTATTCTTTTATGTTTCGAATAGTTTTTCTAATTTAGTCTTTACGTTTTCTATTGGTGATTTAGGAAGATGCTCTAATGGATCCGGAAAGCCCAATGTGTATACTAGTTTATAGTTTTTTGGTTTCTCTTTGGTCGTTTTGCATAAGGTTTTGATTTGGTGATAGGTTGTTTGTATAATTTGTAGGTTTATGGGTCTTTTCTAGGGCTTTTGAACTGCAAGGGCTCAAAGCTAATGATTTATAGCCTAATGTACTTGGTTTTTTCCTTCTGTGTCTATAATGGCCTAACATTCTTCTGATTCTTGGTGGAGCTGGCAAATAAGACTAAATTGGTATTAGGAGAATGTTTTTAATATTCTTATTTTGTCTTAGTCAAAGTTGATGACATTTTATCTTTTACTCATAATAGGGCAGTGTATGGAGCATTGGTCTTAACAACCCATAGGGTGGGTTCCTACTTTAATTGTTATTCTTTGCTTATCATATTTGGTAGGTGTTTATGTCTCTCGGAGTTTCTACTATGGCTACCAATGATTTAGAAAAGAGGATTGGATTCAATTATGAAAGTGATATAATATTTGTAAAAGCTTTAACATGGTTGTAAATTGTTGATTCATCTTTCACTAGAAGTTATCTTCTCTTTTAAGCTATTCTTGCTGGTTGGTGAAGTCAGGAAGGTCAACACTTAAGTGGTTGTTGAATATTAGTAGTTGCACAACTTTTTCTTATTAGAAATTGTTCCTACTTTGTGGTAATGTGGTAGGAAATTATTGCTTGTTGTTTCTTAGTGAACATGGTTGTACATAATGGTTTGTTAAATGTTAGTGAATCCATAAAATATTTCTTACTAGAATAATTATTTGAATAAAAGATTTCATTTGCTTTTATACTGATGATATTTGAATCTAAAACAATATTTATCTCTAAGATTTTGTGTTAATGTAGCTATATTATCTTTTTTTATTGTTTCAGAATATGCAACACAATTATTATTTTTATAAACAATTATTCTTTTACAATCGAATTTTATATGTGCATAATGGTACTCTTATATATATATTTTTGATATATAGTGGTTGTAAACTTGTCTAATTGGAGTTTGAGTGTTATCCGAATTTGTTGATTGAAGTTCTTTACTAAAAGTCAATTGGACTTTTAAGACATGGTTGTAGATATCTATCAATTGAATTGGTTGGTTGTTATCATTTTTTGACCTTGTTACTTTTATGATGTTGTCTCTGTTTGTTACCTTGTTTAATCATGGCTCAATTGATGCAAAAATAAAAAATAAAAAATAAACAATCACTTCACCAAACATGCAAGGGACACTATATAGTCGTGTTATATTGGTGGATTAGGTAGCATCACCTACAATTAAATTGTAGATATATTATAATTATAATTATAATATATAAAGCCACACACATCGTGTGCTACAAAAAAACTAGTCTTTATTATTAACCTTTGTCCTTATTTTTCTCATTATTTTGATGTCTCTACTTGTTGAAAATTATATAGGAACTTGATGTCATGGATGTATTTAAGGACAAGAGTTAGGTGAAACTAAGGAGAGTAGAAAATACTTACAAAAGAGCCTTAGATACATTCCTTGACTATGCATTTGCAACCTCGGTCACTGATGGAAATAAATTGCTTATCCATGCTTGACTTGTGCAAATAGATTTTATCATGAACGGAATGTGGTTAGAGGTCATCTTATATTGAGAGAAATGGATATAGACTATCAAAGGTGTGTTTGGATTTTTCATGGGGAGCAAAGGGGCAATGAAGATAATGAAATTTTAGATTTGGGGCTCGATGATGATATGGGGTTTGATGATGTGCATGATGGTTCATGTGATGATGTTCTTGATATGGTAGGAGATATTTTTGAATTTCATAGGGCAAGTAGCAGTTGTCCAGGTTCTAATGAAGAAGATGAAGCATTTTTTAAGTTGATTGAAGATGTAGGGTAACCCTTATATCCCGGTTGTGAAGATTTTAGTAAACTCTCATTCATTGTTGAAATGTATCATCTAAAATGCTTATATGGAGTGACCGATGTTGTCTTTGATGCCTTAGTGAAATTGTTTAAAAGAGCTCTTCCTACATTGCTAAACTCTCATACACAAATGCAGGGGATTATAAAAATAATTGGACTTGGTTATGAGAAAATTGATGCATGTCCAAATGATCGTGCACTTTTTAGGAAGGAAAAGGTTGATTTAGATAATTGTCCTATTTGTAATGCTTTAATATGGAAAGTTACTGATGATGGAACTATGGTGAAATTAGCTAGTGGCAAAAAGGTTCCTTTAAAGGTATTACGACACTTTCCTTTTATCCCGAGGCTTAAAAGGTTGTGTATGTCATAAAAAACAACTCCCTTAATGAGATGGCATGAAGAGGAGCAAAAAAAGATGGTAAGCTTAGACATCTAGCAGACTCTTATCTTTGGAAAGATTTTGATGCTAAGTACCCATAGTTTGCTAGTGATTCAATAAATGTCAAGCCTGGCTTGACAAGTGATGGGTTTAACCCATTTGGCATGATGGGTACACAATATAGCATCTGGCCAGTTATATTAATGATTTATAACTTACCTCTGTGGTTATATATGAAATAATCATACTTTATTCTTTCATTACTTATACTTGGCCCAAAGGCACCTGGAAATGGCATTGATGATTTTCTTGAACCATTAGTTGATGAGTGAATGGAGTTGTGGGAGGTAGGAGTAGAGACTTATGATGCCTCCAAAAATGAAATGTTCTCTCTTCATGGTGCCTTGATTAATACCATCAATGACTTTCTAGCATATGGAAATTTGTCGAGATGGAAAACTAAAGGAAAAGTTGCATGCCCACATTGTAATAAGATACTTGCTTTGAATATTTAAAGGGAAGCAAAAAAATGTGTTATATGGGCCATTGCCGCTTCTTGGATTCTAATCACAGATTTTTTCGTAGTAGAAGGGCCTTTGATGGAAAAATTGAACTCAAACCTCCTCCTACATCATTTTCTGGGACAAAATTGTTATACCAAATGGATGGAATTGATGCATATTTGGAAAATCCCCTCATACTCATAATAAAAGGAGAAGGGAGGATAAAAAATGGCCTTGGAAGAAGAGTAGCATATTCTTCCAACTTTCATATTGGAAGCATCTTCCACTACACCACAGCTTAGATATGCTACATGTGGAGAAGAATGTTTCTGAAAATTTACTTGGCACGCTTTTAGGCATCGAAGGGAGAACTAAGGATACCTTACAGTCAAGACTTGACTTGTAGGTAAAGGATATAAGGCATGAGCTACATCCAATTAAAATAGAAGATAAAATATATCTACCTCCCACATGCTTCACATTAACCCAAAAATAAAAGGAGGAAATACTAAGCATATTAGGTTTTGTGAAAGTACCGGATGGGTATGCTGCAAAAATTAGAAGGCGAATTGTTGATGGAAAAATCTCTGGGTTAAAAGGTCATGATCATCACATTATAATGCAACAACTATTACCATTGGCTCTAAGAAAAATGCAGAACAAGGATGTGAGCAAGGTGTTAATTGAGTTAAGTAATTATTTTTAAGGAACTTTGCTCAAAAGAGGCAATGACCCAAGACTTGGAGATATTAAAGGATCGCATCGCTCTCACACTATGTCATATGGAATGCATTTTTTTGCCTTATTTCTTACATCATGGTGCACCTAGTTGTTCATTTGGATAAGGAGGCAATCATTGCAAGTCCAGTATTTTACCGTTGGGTGTATCCTGTGGAAAGTATGTACATTCTAGTACTTTATTTATTATTTTTAATGGAAGATCAAGTGTATGGCTAATTTTATGTTAGTAATATGATATTAATGTTATAGATATTTGAGGAGGTTGAAAATGTATGTTCGTAATAAAAGTCATCCCGAAGGATCAATTGCTGAAGAATATATTGCGGAAGAATGTCTAACATTTTGTTCTAGATATTTGTCTGATGTTCAAACGAGGAAAAATAGGTCCAAACAAAATGATGATGATGGTAATGAATTGCATAATGGGTTCCCTATATTTTCCTTAAAATCTCGTTCAGTGTCTAAGAAAAAAGATGTGCAACTGGAATAAATGTTGATGGAAGAAGCACATAGTTATCTGCTTGCAAATTGCAATGAAGTTGAAGTATTTGCATAGTAAGTCCTAATTCTCTTTGAATAATTTTTTTAATCATTTCATATGTATTTCTAACTTCATCATTTGTTCCCAG
This sequence comes from Tamarix chinensis, assembly GCA_030549775.1. Taxonomy (NCBI): domain Eukaryota; kingdom Viridiplantae; phylum Streptophyta; class Magnoliopsida; order Caryophyllales; family Tamaricaceae; genus Tamarix; species Tamarix chinensis. The sequence goes on along the minus strand of CM060173.1, from coordinate 82,063,984 downwards.
AGAGTATTATGATATCATAAGAACTAAATACCAACACATATCAAATATGATTAATGACATCCATAGAAGAAAGTTTCCTGAATGGTTTGCAATGAATATATGTTGATATTTATACTCATTATGTTTATATCATTGGTTATATATCTTTTCATTCAATGAGTGTTATTAATTATTAGTTCTCCAAGCATCTACTAAACGAAGCATGTGTTGCAGAAGAACTGATAATTCTTAGTCTTGCTCCAAGCATGTGGATAAAGACAATGACTAAAATAAATTACAATCAATATAGGTAGCGTGTGAAAGGCATTGATAAGAGGAGTGTAACTCAAAACTCTAGCATTCTAGTCGATGCAAATACAGATATTGGGAGCATGTCATACTATGGTGTTTTGACAGAAATTATTGAGTTGACTTATCCTCATGGAATGAGTGTTGTTTTTTTTCTATGCCATTGGGTTGATCCTAGTAGAGGATTTAAAGAGGACGAACTTGGATTTACTCTTGTTAATTTAAGGCTATTTTGAAAACAAGTGAACCATTTTTCTTGGCATCTCAAGCATTGCAGGTGTTCTATACCCCAGATTCTATAGAAAGAAATTGGCATGTTGTCAATGTCACTAAGCCAAGAGACTTGTTTGAAATGGAAGATGATCTCATACCTGAAGTGGATTGTGGACAAACTAGCGTGCCTACAGATATAGGTGTAGATGATTTTACTGTTATTGGAGAAGAACAAGAAGAAACTTTCTTTGCTATGATAGAAGGCAATAATGATGATGAAGAAATTGAAGAATATAGTACCCAAAGTGATGAAGAAGATAAAACTTTATATGATTATGATACCGAGTAGTGTTATAAATATGTATCTTTGTCTGATTTTTGTTATAATGTTAGAAATTTAATTTTATGTTTGTGTGTTTTGGTTATGAAGATTGTGTACTTTAAGATTTTTAATAGTAATTATTTTTCTTATGCTTAAATATATTTTGTATTGTATGCCTTTCAATATTTCTAATTATCATTTTCAATATGGTATGTTGAATGAAAATATATACTAATTCTACTTTGTATGTTATTAGGTTATCATGTCGTGTTTGGAAAAAGCATCAAGTAAGAAGAAAATAACTACATTAAGTTAGGAACAATTAGAGGTAAATCTTTCATTCCATTTTTTTCTTTCTTTTATGTACTTTCTTTTTCTTAGCAATGTAAATGGTAATTGTCGGTGAAAGTTTATTTTTAATATGTTAGTTTTTGATTTCTAAGTTGGATATGGAACCATAACTAATTAAATACTAATTCTAATTTTTATGTTACTACGTTTCCATGTCGTCTTTGCAAAAGACATTGATCAAGAAGAAATTAACTCCAAGAAATCAAAGACAATTGGAGGTAAATTTTTTACTATTATTGCTTTCTTGTCTTCCTTATAAATTATTTTGTTTTAGTAGTACTAAATATGGTTGTCAGTCCATTTTCTTCATAATTTTTTTTGTCATTTTTTGTATAAGTGAATTCATTACTTTTATGTTGAGTAATTGTAGCTAACCTCTTAGCCACTATTAATTCATCATTATTGTTGTATTGTTTATGCAGGAAGTTATTGCTACAACATCTAGAATTTCAAAATATCCAAATGAAGGACAATCAATTAAAGCAATAAGGCATACTCCTGGGCTAAAGAAAGTGACCGCAATCGATCCATCCACATATTCATCAATTTAGCAGAAAGCATTCACGCCTACGTCACTAGAGGAAGGATCTCAAAGAGATAAATTTGGTATATATTTAATTATATTATGTTTCATTACTACATTTAGTAACCTAAGGCATGAGTTTATTCAAAGTTTTTATTACATTCAATTTCTTTCAATTAGAAGGGTGAGAAAGGATAAAATATATGAAAACTACTAAGGAAACAACCATTAATAGGTGGTCTATGTTACTTAGTCGCATGGGTAAGTTTAAAACCTTATTTGTATGGTACTAGATGATATTGTAATATATGAAAATTACTGAAGAAAAAATATTCAATGGTAGAAATTTATTATTTGTATGTCTTTTAAGATTATTGCTAGCATTTATTGTTATTTGTTTCTCAATTTTTAAGGGAAGGGTCATAGACAAGAATCTTCTTACTCAAAGATTAATAGTCTAAATGAAATGATAGTGCAAGATCCTTCGAGAATTCCCAATACTGACACGTGTAAGTCATGTAAATCTATATGTTATAACTTTACTTTAGCATTTATTACCACCTTCTCCATGTTGAAAATGAATAACTTAGTTACCCTTTTATTGTTGCTGTTTGGCAAACGACATAGTCTTGGGTGTATCCAATCCATAAATGTGTCATCTATAATAGAAGTCAATGATGGTTCACAAATTGAGCATGAAATTTTCGGTGGCTATAACACTACAAATAGAAGAAGATTTCGAGGTACAATGCCCAGAAATAAAAAAGGGTCGTGGATGTAACAAGACTAAAGTGTTAAAGAAGGCTGAGTATGTGGATGTCAATGAGCATCTTCAACCAATTAGTGATTCAGCTAGGCAATTATGAACACTTATAGGCTGCTTGGCATGGGATCCTAGGCGGTTTCCACTTGATTGTTGGGATTGGAGAAAGATGGATATGACATTTAGATTTGATTTGGGAGGAAGCAAAGGTACATTACCACAACATTTACTTTATCAACTTTCTTATTTTTGTCATATGTATTATATAGCTTTTGTTTTCTCTTTCATTTTCTTCCTTTATAGATCTCTTATTACTTTCCTAAAAATTGAGAACCATATAAGTGGGCATTAGGTAAAATCCATGAAGCTTGGAGAGCTCATAATTCTGAGTTGAAGGTGGTTCATTTTGATGGAAAAACACACAATCAAGCAATACATTCTAGGCCAAAGGAAATACCCGAGACCATGTGGTTAGAGATGGTAAAATTTTGGGAATCTCCAAAAGGCAGGGTAGTGTTTTCTCATTTAATTATTTAAAAAAAATAAAATAAGCTATTACTATGATAGTTCTATTAGTTTATTTTTTATACTAATATTTTTTTTTCTCACATTGCTTAGGAAAGAAGTCAAAGAGGGATTCTTAATCGTGCAAAGTCAAAAATGTGTTCATATGCTGGTTCAAAGAGCTTTGCATGCATCCGAGTGGAATAAAAGGTAGGTATATGATTAATTCATCTACGCAATACCAAATTTAATTTACTTTGCATACTTAATATATAATTTCATATGTATTTTGATTAGGAAAAAATGGGAAAAGAACCCGATAAATTGGAAATGTGGTTGAAAACTCATGAATCCAAAAAGGGTTCTAAGCTTAATGATGCTTCTGCTGCAACAAGAGTATGTTTTCAATCTATTTTTATTTTAGGGTTATATATATGCAAATATACCTCATCTACTGCCCATTAATAGCATTGATTTATACTTTACAGAAAGCAATTCTGGATGAGATGACTGCACTTCCAAAAGGATTTGATGCTAATGTTCGACGTGAAATATTCAAAAAGGTAGTGGGAGAATATAAGAATGGATATGCAAAAACCTTTGGTCTTGGTGTAAAAGTTCCACAATTCCACAAAAGAAGATGTGCTTTTAAGGAAGAGCGAGCTAAAAGGATCAAATCTGAGTCTAGAGTTGAGAGGTTAGAAAAGGATCTGCTTGAGACTAAAGGTCAAGTAGGATATCTGACTGGTATAATGCATACATTATTGGAGAATCAAGTAAGTTCCTCACTAAATGTTGATAATTTTTTTTTTACATTTCTTATGCAACACAGTTATTTTGGGTATATTTTTTCCCCTCTAAAATAGTGCATAGATGAATATATGATAATATTAGGGGTCACATAGTGATTATATTGGGTAACTATGGTATGTGTGTCTCTTCTCTTTCAATCTTGGCTAATGTGCCAATTCCATTCGATTGGAAGTGGTTTCGCATACTAATTGATCTCCTATGATATCTTTAATTGAAGTCTTTCTTTACTCATAGCGTCAGTGTTACGAGAGACAGAGATAGAAAAATAAGGATATAAAATATATAAACACATTATTTTTTAAAAATTTAGAAAGTAGGTACGATAGAAAATGATAAAAATATTTACACACACACGCACGTACACACACATACATATATATTATATATATTTTAATAAAAATAGACCAAATCTACTAAAATTGAGAGAGAAAAAAAAAACTGTTACCTAAATTAGTTGTCTAGTAAACACTCTTTCTCCAATTCATGTCCTTATCCAATTGGCGTCCTTACTCTTGTCAAACTACCATAGCTGACCTATTGAAAAGTTCTAAGCTTATGTCTCGTCATAGGTTCTCAAAATATTTCTTGGATGAGGAATCCTAGTAAATTATTACAAATAGTTAAATATTAAATAAATTATGCAATCCAAACCTAGAAGATAGTTTCCGTGCCAATCTTGTGCAAACACCCAAACAAAAAAAACTTTGGATATATATATATACACTCAATTACCCAATAATTTTGGGTTTAATGGCCAATTTTTTATCGCTAATGTCAATAAAAATTTGAATTTTTTTTTGTTCCCTAAAGAGTACAAACTCTCATTGTCTAGCTTTTTGATATGAATTTAGATTCATATGATTAAGTTAATTGCATATATAATTTTAGGGAAAACATGTTGACGATTATTATCAAATGGAGGATGACAAGAATGAAAAGGATGACACTGAATAGGAGAATGAAGAAGATGATGTTTGATGCATTTATAAAAAACGCTTTTGTGAGTTGACTTATGAAGACGGTGGATGCTTTTGTTTGTTAGCTTACGAATATGATCGATGTTTTTGTATATCAAATTATGAAGATGCTTAGTGCTTTTGTATATATGTAGCTAACGAAGATACTCAGTGCTTTTGCTTGTAAGCTTACGAAGATACTCGATGATTTTGTATATCGGCGTATGAAGATATTTTTGTATAACAACCAATGATTTTGTATATTAGTGTATGAAGATGTTTTTGTATAATAGCTTATGCTACAAGTCGTTTATATAGTATTGTACTTGAAGGACTGTTATGGCTTTCGGAGCTAAACTAATTAATTTGTACTACATAATGATAATTATATATGGTGTAGTTAATTATATATATATAAGCATAAATTGTTACTACAGGTGGATATTGGATATTGTGGTAACACGTAATATCAATAAATTTTGTACGTTTTGGTACAGGTTTTACCAATATATATATGTATGTATCTATGTATGTATGTATGCAGGGTTAAAATATGTGTAACCAACAATATATATGTTGGCAATAGCTTTTAGTAACAGATATAATATTGTGTTTAATACTTTTAGTCACAGATATGATTGTGTGGTTAATTCTTTTTATCATAGATATAATTTTGTGCCTAATACCTCTAGTCACATATATTATTTTGTGGACAATAGTTTTAGTTACATATATTGTTTGTGGGTAATACTTTTAGTTACACATATAATTTTGTGGTTAATACTTTTACTTACAGATATAAGTGTGGGCATAAATTTAACTAACAGATAAATATATGTGGGCATTATCAATTATTCCCAACAAATGATACATATCTGTGGGTAAAAATTTTAAGCATAGAGTTTTTACCCATAGTTTTGTCACAAAATTATTATGTTGGTAAAAGCTTTTGCCAACAAAAAAATAGCTTTTACCAATAAATAAGGCCCTGTTAGCACAAATCATTTATTTTTTAGTGACCGGTCTCCAGGGCAGAATGCTCCTGGCTACTATTATTCGCCGGTGGACTGGTCTGTCCCTGACTCACATGGTGTTTCATTGTAAGTGCTTAGTGTATTTCCCATGTCTTGGCTTCATTTTGTTGAGCATGGAATCCCCCACTATTATAGCCGATGGACTGGAAATCATGCAGGGCAAAACGCTTCTGACCACTATTATTCGGTGGTGGACCGGTCTGTAGTACACCCCGACTCCTGGCCACTATTATTCGACGGTGGACTGGTTTGGGCCCGGCTCAACAATCTTCCTCTTGAAATGATTAGTGTCTTATTTGTATCTTATTCGATAATTTTTCACCCTTGACATGCATGTCACCAATCTTCTACTTCTATCCTCCTAAGAGGACCCACCCCATATCTTGAGACTCTGGCACCTCCTAACTACCCTAACCTCCTTTCCTTATTCCACTACTCACACTAGAGGCCCAACTCCTATGTGTGTGGATCAAGGCCCAATACCTAACACCACTAAGCCCATTCATAGTCCTCCCTAGGGTTTCCTCTAAAAAACCCTAATATGGGCCTATGTGGCCCATCCTCCTTTGCCTCATGCAACCCCAAACTATTTTAACACCCCGCACATCACAACCCTTAGATTCAACCCTCATCATCTTACGTTACTCCCCCAAATATACGTGTGACCTCGAAACCCTAGATGACCACACTAAACCCTAGCTGACCATGCCAACCCTAGCATCCTCCTTTTTACGTGTCACCCTTCCATTTCTCACCTTCCACCCTTACTTCCCACTATACCTATGCTTGTCTCACTCATGACAATCCCCCATTCTCACCTCATACTCCACTTACCCTCATTTATTTTCCTTTTTCCACCCTCTCAAGTTAGGGTTTCCTCCCAAACCCTAGCTCGGTCTCCTATGCACCCTTATACTGTCTCACGTACTATTTTTCACCCAACGCCTCCAATCACCCAAACAACTCTTCCATTATCTTCCCCACACCCCAAGGAAACTTTCTGTATGTAAATTTCACCCCTATGTCTATCCATCCCATGCAAACCCTCGGAGTTTTTCATGCAAAATCCTAGTATCTCCCATACAACCCTTGATTCTCCCATGCAAACCCTAGATTCTCCTATGTAAAGTTCATCCAATTTAATTTGCTTAAAGTCCTATTTTATTCTTCCTCTCATGGATCATGGGATATTTAGGTCAATCCCACACTCCTTGGTTAATTTATTTCCCCTTAGCTAACTTATTTCCCCTTGGTCCATTTACTTCTCCATTTTTCTTTTTCATCCTTCCACTCCATATCACTACATTAATTATCCTAGCATGCATGTCCTAAAAGGTTCATATCACATCACATCACCATTCACAGCACAAACATATTGCACACATGTCATAAGAGAACACAAGAGCATACCTCAACTCCAAGATGCGCTACACATAAAACGGTTATAACTATAGCATAAGATACACAACATATCATTATACATGGCATCTAAGGCATATAAAAACACATAGTACACACAAGGCCTTAGCTACACCCTTACCTAATACGACACTGGTCTTGGAGTACACTCCTACGCCTCATTAGGGTTTTGACTAGTTTCAACTATAAGAGGACAAAACTAAGGATTAGTTTCCCTCATACCAGAAATACTAATATTTCCTATTTTAGTCTAAGATTAGGGTTACTATTATTACAAGGAGCTTTACAAGTGAAAACTAAGGTTTTTATCCTCAAGTTAGCCTACTAGATATTATTAGTCAAAATAGATTTATGTTAATATTTATACCTATATTTATACTATTAAAACTAATAGCTTTATTTCTTCTAATAATAGTATTAATACTAGTTATAGCAAAAATAGTGATATTAATAATAATAGTAATACTAATGCTCCTAATAATAGAAACCCTAGTATTTTTAGGGCTAAGGCTAATAATAATATTAGGAATAAAATAATAATATAATAATAGTAATACCAACAAAGTACTAATATTGCTGATAATATTTATATTTGAAATAATAATAATATAAGGGTTCAAATGTTTTTGCCACAATAATAATAGTAACAACAATAATAACAATAATAATAGTAGTAATAATAATACTATAGTAACAATGTTGATAATAAAGGCATTAGGAATAATATTAGCAATATTCAAATAATAAATAATAATAATATTAAGGCTTGAGTATTCTTCTTCTATAATAACAAAATGATAACATGCCAACATCGGTTTCAATAACATTAATAATAATAATAATAATAATAATAATAATAATAATAATAATAATAATAATAATAATAATAATAACACCACCACCACCACCACCACCAACAACAACAATAATAATAATAGTGTTAAGAATAATACTAATAGCAATAATAATAAAAATGGTAATAGTAATATAAGGGTTCAAATATTTACCGTAATAATATAAGTAATAATAATAGGCCAAAGCTAGCATTAATAATAATAGTAGTAACAATAATGAAAATCATAATCATAATAACACTAAATTTGTATAATAATAATAATAATAATAATAATAATAATAATAATAATAATAATACTAGTAAGGAAAATTCTGAAGTAAGGTTAAGTAACAATAATAATAGTAATAATGGGGATAATAATAAAATATTATTATTATTATTAATGATAATATTATAGATAATACCATTAATATTATTAAAAATAGCTAATACTTGTATAAAATGGGTTTAGGGGTTGGGAAGGTTAGAACACCACCTAGGGACAGTGGCGGCACCGACGGTTGTGTATGGCGGCGGTAGATGTGGTGGAAGGAGGAGAAAGGAGAAGGAGAGGGTGGAAGAGAAAAAGGTGGGCAGGGAAAGGTAGGGGAGGATCTGCAAGTGTTTTTGGGAGGCGTGAGGGGTGGTGGTCGTGGCGGAAATGGTGGAGGATGGCGGTGCGAAGGGTAGCGGGGATTGAGGAGGGGTTGATTGGGAGGGCAACTTTTTACGGCCGAGGTGGCTTGTATAGGGCAAATCGAGGGATGATGGAGGTTTATTTTAGTAGATGGTGGTGCAAAGAGCAGTTCTATGGGTGTTTCGGCCAACAATGATGGGTGGCGGCGACGGAATGACTGTCTGATCAGGTGATAATGAGAAGGGAGAAATTTCTGGGTTTTGAAATAAAAAACTCAATTAAGGTTGCCCATGGGATATTTATAAGCAAATTGGGGGGAAATGACAGGGGGAAGAAGACAAGAGGGGTGTAGGTGCCAGGCATGCCGCCCGGTGGTGGCAGTTGATGCAGTTCTGCCATGGCAGGGATGCGAGGTCGAGGGAAGAGGAAAAACGAAAGGGGTAGGGCACGCGTGAGAGGGGAAAGGGTCGGTTTGGGTTGAAATGGTGAAAGAAAACGACGGGAGAGGGAGAGGAAAGGACAGCGTGTGGTGGTGGCCGACAGAAGGCGGGGTTATAGCGCCTTGGTCGTCGCCCGCAAATCGGGGAAGATGAAGAGAAGGGACCGGGCAATCCAGGTTGAAAGAAAAAAGAAAAGAAAAGAAAAAGGGAAGAAAACCAAAACGACTAGGAAAAAAAAGAAAAAAAGAGGGGAGGGTGCGGCGCAGGCCTGGGCCGCACAGGGGAAAAGAGGAGAGCTGGGCTGGGCTGGGCTGGCCCAAGTTGAGGGAGGGAAGGAAAAAAAGAAAGAAGAAGGAAGAGGAAAAAGGAAAAAGGAAAAAGAAAGGAAAAAGAGGAAGGGAGGAAAAAGAAAAAGGAAAAAGAAGAAAAATAGGTGGGTTAGGGTATTTGAAATATTTTGGTATTTTAGGATATTTAAAATAATAATATTTTAATAAATAATAATTAAATTCTACTTTTAGGTGAATTTAGGATTTTTGAGAGATTTTTCCTAATTTCTATTCTAACTAGCAAAACACCCTAATTTTTCCAATTAAATTATTTATAAATTTCCTCTTGATTGTGCCCTAATTACTCCCTCTTATTAAAATAAAATAATTTATTTAATTAATTTTCCTAACAATTCCTTATTTTACCAAATTTCTAAAATTAGGGTTTTGGGATATTTCAAAACTCTCATAGGTTCAAATCATTTAATTAAATGAATGAGCTAAGGTCAGTTCATGGGTTTAAGCTATAAATAAGCCAAGTTAAATATTTCCTAGCTCGAGCTAAGCTCATTTAACTACATGAGCAAAGTCGAACTGAGCTCTTAATGAATCAAGCCGAACAGTTTATGAGTTGTCTTGGCTCATTTATATCCATACTCACAAAAAGTTCTAATAGTATTTAGACTTACTCAATGTATTTATTTGGTGCTAGCCCTTTGGGGTAAATCTGAGGTAGAGAGGATTTTTGGTACATCTGACATGTTTAGGTATATTTGGCACATCTATTTATGTGAGGAGATTCAAATCAAGGTATAAATATATTGAGATGCCTTGAATTCATAGTCATCTAGTTTAGGTTTTGGCAACTTGATCTGATATGATCTAATCTCCATGGTAGGGCCTATTTGGTTTAACCGTTGTTGAATGTTATGGTCACCATCACAATCAAAACATTAAACACTGTCAATTATATTTTTTATGGCACTCTTAATGTTCAAAAGTTACATCTACACGCAAGGGGTACTAGTTACACTAGTTACGTTTTAGTGGTTGAATGACCAACATTAAAAGATAGTTAAGTATACATTATACATTAGTTTTTATACTGAATTTTATTTATATTAATATGGGTTACCTAGTGGTTAGGTTTTTTGAGAGTTATATACAAACTATTTACTGATGTATTTTGTAGAGCATCATCTCACATAATAAAAATCGATATATTTCTCTATCCGAGGACATAACTAACACTACATTAGTGAACCATTTAAAATTTTCATGTTTGATTTTTTTTTCGTTATAAATTCTCTATGCTTGATCTTTAATTTTTTTTGTTATAAATTCTTTGTGTTCAATCTTTATTTTCTATCATATTTTTTGCATTCGTTACAACATAAACAAAAAAATTATTAAAGTAATCATATTTGGAATAAGAAAACTCGTTTCTAATGAGTTTATATGCCCAATAAAATATAAAATAATATCTCATTTGAATACTAACTTCAAAAAAAAAAAAACTAATTATAATAAGTATGTTTGGAATAAAAAAAACTCCTTCCTAATATATGTGCCAAATAAAATATTAATAAACTATTTTCATTTCATAAAATAAATAAATAATATTGGAATAAAATTATTAATTAGTATATATTTTAAGAAAATACATGTTTTTGTGTTTATTGAGAAAACTTAACATGTTAAAAAGATATTTATTAAAATAATTCAATTTAAATTGGTAATTATGGTCAATAAACCAAACCATCACATTCTTTTCTACTCATTCTCAACTGTATTAGATATCATATTAAATATGGATAAAATATATTAGTAAATATTTCTAAAAAAACTTACCTATTGTTGGGTTTGTCATACAGGCTCAACATATTAGAGAATAGTAAAATTGAGTAAATGATGCAGTTTAATTTATGGCTAATAATCTAAACCAAGACATTTTTGCTACAGATCAATAATATTTTACTTCAATCTTATTTAATTGTTCATTTAATATTAAAATTATATTGACATAGTTTAATATTATTCTTTAATTAATTGTCGAAACATTTACCTTAATAGCCTTATTTCACGTATCATTCTGCGCATCGGACAATACTAAAACTATTTGTATCTAAAACTAATTAATATACAAATAGTTTTATTTTAATAAGAATTTTATTAATTAGAAAAATTTTCTAATGATAGTGTCACTATTGTAAAATTTGAAACATTTTTTCTTTAATTAAAATAAATTTCTAATGTTTGTTCTTTAATTAATAATTATTGTCTTTATTAATCATTCTATGTAATGATATTTTCGATTTTAATTGTAGTTGATTTGAATATGATCTGTGGTTTGGAAATTACTGTTGATTTAAAAATTCGACTCGGATTTGTTTTTTTTTTTCAATTCAAATTTTATTGCAACATGGCGTCTGAAAGCAATTTCTGGATAATTTTATTTCGAATCGGACCGGTTGTTCATCCGGGTCGATTTCCTAGTCGGTTTCTAAAACAGTGGTTCCTCCAGAAAACCAGTTTCATCGTCGCTGTCCACCCACCTGAGCCGTCCGCTTGAGTGACAGTATCAGGCTATCAGCGACAGAGTACTCTTCTTGGTTTTCGTTGTTGCAACTCTATGCAATCTTGATTTATTTTTCCTACTGATTATTTATCCATTCCTTCTTTGGCGATTGTATCATCATTGTCCGCCTAACTCAGTCGAATGATGGACTAAGAAGGTTTTAATCTGTATCCTCACCTTTCTTAGCGCACACATTACACAATCGTAACTTCAATTGAATGCTTTCCATTTGAACTGTCCCAATTAGGTTTTTATCTGAACAATCAGAATCACAATACTCTCGTATGAGCTACTTGTTCCAACTATCTTCGCGTTCGGTTACCATTTTATCTCGTGCTAGTCGATTAATTCCCGGCTCTTCGTTGTCCCCTCCGCCCTTATGGTGGAAAACAAACGTTAGCTATTATGGCGTTAGGAGATTTGGTAATCTAGAGTATGTTCTATCGAGATTCTATGTTCAGTGCTATTCGTCGAGAAGTAGAACCCCGACCCGAAAAAAAGGTCCAGATTTGCCAGAGTTGGAAGAAGAGAAGGATGCGTTTTTTGTGGTGAGGAAGGGTGATGTCGTTGGTGTTTATAAGACATTGAAGGAGTGCCAGGCTCAAGTTAGCTCTTCGGTAATTCATCCAGGCTTTAGCATTTATTAGCATGCTAGGAGAGTGTTTTGAAATAATTTTCCTCAATATACCAGTAGCAAATAGATTGGGAGCAAGGTCGTGGATATATAATTTCTCTCCAGGGTGGCTGCTACCTGAGAATATTATTGACCATTTTTATGATAATTTTCGTCAATTGAAGTTTATTTCTGTTGATAGATCACTATGTGAAGCACTTCTTGTTTGCAATTCTGTAGCTATGCGATCCTCCTGTTAGTGTATATAAAGGGAACTCATTACCTAAGGACGCGACAGAATATCTGGCTTCCAAAGGGTTGCAGGACGCTTTATACACTATTAAAGCTGCAGATCTCAAAGAGGAGCTTTTTGGCAGTCTTACCCCTTGTCCATTTCAGGTTTCTTACATCCGAACTCTCTTTAAATGTACACTTTATATGACAAATGCTGTGAATTTTATGGCCAAAGGGAAGTTCATTGTATCGTTTCTTCAGGCTTTGTCTGGGTGGGGTCGTTCTAGGAGTCCTACTAGAACTACCCCGATCCAAATAAAGCCTTATGAGAATAAACCAAATATCTTTCCATTCGTGTGCACAATTTTATACTTTAACAAAATTTGACCTTTGGCCATAGTTTTTGTACATTTCTAATATTGATTATGATCTTAGGAACCATTGTTTCTTAAAGGTGAATTTCCCACAAGTTCAGTACAAGAGAGACCCGATGAAGCACTGGATTCAGAAAATGTGGTTAGTATTTGTCTTTAAAATTGAGCTTGGATGAGCCATTGACACAATTATGCTGGACACTAGACAGGAATCAGTAAGATTTCATTGCAATAGTCTCTCATCTTTGTGTTCCTCAGTATTTTTTGGACTTATGTATTTCCTCCAATGAAATTGGGAGGCAAACTCTTATCCCTTTCTTACACAATAACCAAAGAGGATTAATTGATGGCTTCTCTTTGATGTTTGTGCGGACCTTCCTCCTGATGGTATGCCTCGGTTATTTTGTTTTCACTGCAACTAATGCTACTTACATTGGTTTAATTATTATGGCTAGATAATGTTGAAGTATTTGGAATTACGCGCTGGACAGATTATAAATTTACATATTGCATTATGGGTACTATGATGTTTTATTTGCTCATTTGCCATGTGTTTGTCCTGTTTTATTGGATCACAGAATTTGATATTGACCATCTCTAGGATGGTTTAATAAAAAACCATGTTTTCATAGGCAAAATTAAAAGCCATGTCATATCCATGACTGTCCACAAGGTTTATTTTTCTCTTTGTAATCGAAGTAGTATCTATTTTGACGAATGTTAGAATGTAATCTAACCCATGAAACTATAGTTATGATTTAGGTGGGTTGTATTTTGGGACCAACTCATGGTTAAGGGTCTGATCATTCCATCCAACTTTGAAGATTTTTTGTTTGGGCGTGTGTGATGATTCCAATTTTCAGAATGACATATATATGCGCCAGAAGAAACCATCGAAAGTTGAAGCAAACCAAAAATAAGAAAGAATGTCAAAAATGATGTAAAATCATAATAAAGAGCTAAATGATAGGGTCTATAGTTGACTCCATACTACTACACCTATGGCTATCAAGATATTAGCACCATGGTCTGATAAGTATACAACCACTCCCTAAAAGAAGTGTTTTAAATATTGAACTAGAAATCGACTTGGTGGACCTTTTAGTATGCAGTCCTACTGTAGTTTGATTAGAAATTACTTTAATTTAAAAAATTTCTTGGTATACCTTGGTATGCCTTGATCTGACCAAGTCACTTGGATTCATTATACCTTGAATTTATCTTTTCATAGCTGAAATGACAACGTTTAGGGTATACCCTGGTCCAACCCCAGGCTTTCTGGTCCAATCCGAAATTTTTTTTATCGGTTTGCGGATTTCAAAATTGGATAGTTTTGTGCTGAGGACCGCTTGATACCCGGTCGGATGGGTTGAACCGTCTGGTCCGTTTTTCTAATCATTGCCTAAAAGGAAATATTCTTCCCACACTCGTAGGCTCATTGCCAACTGAGCCGCCATTTTCATTGTCTTTTATTACAACCTTCCCTAATAAAACCATCACTTAACTCCATCCGTATCCTTCTTAGGCACCCCAACTTCCACTCTCTCTACAACGACTCCACCTAAGTCACAACAATAGGGCTCCTAACCAAATGTTTCCTTTCAGACCAAACCACCGCACGAAACACCGCATTTGCATCACCCAACTTCAAGCGTCTATTGTCAAAACCAAATGCTAAACCCATGTTCTGGTCTAGGAAGCTTCTTTGTTGAGGCCAAATAGCAATGTCAAATATCCAATTGTGACATTAGGACCATATTTAGATTTAGAGCAAAGATTATGCTAGATCCAAAGACCTAGAATTATGGGGAGTAGGTGGTGTGAAGGTAACGTCATTTTCCCTCAAATAAAGCGAGCACATATGGGTGTTATTAGGCGTAGTAGGCTTGTTGGTAAATAGCGTGGTAGAGAAGCCATGGAAAATAGTATCGTAAGTGTGGAGGATTTGGAGTGGGTAAGAGGTGAATTCGGGGGTGTATTGGTGGTATTAAGATTGGAAGATAGAAGGTTTTGATTCTTTGTCGATGTGTATGATATAGGTTTTAGTAACTTGACCTGTAGTGGTGAGGAGGATGTTGGGGGAGAATAATAGTGGATTAAGGGTAGAAGATTGTTATTGGATGTCATCGGAGCGTATTTGTTAAAATCTTGATTCAAACCTACGATCCTATAATCTAAAAGTCTCAACATGATTCTAGTTAGAATTTTAAAGTACTAAAATTGTAATTGTGTTAGATCATATGTAGGTTTAATAGCATCTTACGATCTTGCATAATAACTCTAATTTTTATTAATTTTGTTTTCAAATATATTTTTCCTCTTATTTTCACTATGTTTCTTCGCTAATCTTCTAATTCTCGTCCTTTTATTATTTTTTGACATATCTTGAATACAATATGCTGACGATTGAGAAACCACTAAAACACCAAAACCAATAGTTGAAGAAAAATATTGATAAAAGAGTTCAATTTTTGTCTTAATTGGAAAATGAATATATTACATTTTATTGTATTATTAATTTTTAACATCTGTTTAATTTATAATTAATATATTTTCTTATTTTTTTTTTCATTATGGCTTTGTTGGCTTCATGTTATAAAGAAGTTTTAAGTTTATGGTATACACATGGGTCATATAATAGTTTAATGTGTGTACATATAACTCAAACCCCCTTTTGGTCTCAATTTATCAAAATGTTGAAAGCCAACATAAAATTTCCTATTCTCTTTAGTGATAAAAAAAATAAAAAATACTATCCACTTGTTTCGTTGTTGCCTTCATAACTCCCCCTTCCCTCTTTGTGTGTTAAGATAACAGTGTATATTTTTAACTCCATAATTTGTAGGTTTCCTTGACCCATAATTTCATTGGGATATTTACTTTTTCATTTCATAATTTGTTTTTGACATTGTTAACATAATTTAGTTTTTAATACCATAGTTATTAAACTCTTGATCCGTTCTACGATCCAAAAGTTGTAAAATGATCCTAGGTAGAATCTCAAACTAGTAGAATTGTAATAGGATATCCTATGTAAGGAGGATCTTATGATCTTGTGTGGGATATCCTATATCTTACGATCCTATCTAATGTAGGATCACGATAATTTTTTCTCTATTTACTTTAAAATCTATTTTCCTTCCTATATTTCCCCCCTAAATCTAAACCTTAAATTTATTATTTTGTGCATGCTATATATTGAACACTAACTAATGCAAATAAATCACGAGTGAGTTATTAGCAAAATCAGTTGTTGGAAAGAAGAATACATATGAAAAGTCCAAACTCTATATGAAGAGTAAAACAAATATATTGAATTTGTGGTTTTTTTTGTTTACTAATTTCTGTTTAGTTTATAGTGCATATGATAATATTCTTTGTATGTATGCAATTGACAATTTGCATTGATTGTTATTTGCTACAACTTTATTAGTGACCAAATAAGAGCTTAAAAATGAGCCTTTTAGGGTGTTTTAACTTCAATAATGCAATTTTGTAGCATACAAGTATTTCAGATCATTATTTTGTTGTATTTGTAGGAGCTATGATCGTACAATTCAATTTTACAACTCGATTCTACAATTTAATTTAGTAGAATTTCGATTCTAATAACTTTATCTAATATACAAAACTATGTCAACAATTTGTGCTATATTTAAGTGGCTATAACTTATGGCTTGTTTGGAGCTACTTATTAAACGTAATTATCTAAAATAATTACTTATTTTACAAAATCTTAAGCTAATTTTTTTTTTCAAAATAAGTAGTTATCTTAGATAACTACTTTTGATAAGTAGCTCCAAACAAGCACTTAATTAATGACCATGTTGGAGGTTTTTTGTGTTCTTTTAACTTTAATTATGGTATTTTATAGTCTACAAGTATATAAGTTCCATACAATAATGGTTTTTGTAGGATCCTAGGATCCCATTATTTAATTTGGAGTCCCCTAATTGATCTAGATAGAATATCGATTTCAGGAGGGAGGATTGGAGAGCGGGAGTTTTGAGGGTGGTTTTGTAGATTTCATATGATTTGAAAGACAATTGAATTTTTTAGTGTTTTTGTGATTGCAGTTGTTGTTATTATTATTATCTCACATATGAATTTTTTTTTTTGATATCTTTTGTTGATTTGTTCTTAAAATCATCTGTGGAGAACAGACCTTAGTTATGGGTTAAGTGTGGTTGTAGCATGGGTTACCATATATGATTCACTTAGGATGGTGATAATTAGCATGGCCACGCCAACACCTCTATACAACCTGTTAGGGGCCTTTTTATGGACGACACCTATAACAGGCTAGACCTTGCCATGTCAGAATTTTGGCAGCTGTAGAGTGTAGCTTGTGAGTTGTTGATCTTAATTAATTATCTGTACTAGTTTATTTCAAGTAAGTGCTTGTGGCATAAGTATTATCTTTTAGGAGTTTTATTACTCGTGGGAGAATAGTTATCTTTTATTTGGCCCAGGTATGCTTCTGTCAGTTTTTTTTGTCTATTTGGACTACATGGCTTTTCATTTAAAGTTTTGACTTGCAGTGACGAATACACCCTTAAGTAACGTCCTCATGTAACCATTCCTTTCTTTTAATTTCCCTCCAATTTGAAGGCTAAATTACCCATAACACTGTCAAAATTAAATGGCTATGTTTTGAAATGTGGAATTACTAGAATACCCCTACCTATTAAAACTATTCCAACAATTCCCCCCGGGAACAGCTATACAATCACCCTAACCCTTATTTCTCTCTCCTAGCATCTATACTTCCGTATCCCATAAAATTTTTAAAAACTCTATACTCACATTTTTCATCCGCTAATCACATTCATATCCACTAACTACTACTGCATTATGCTCTGACAATACCTTGCAAATTTTGCTCCTATTTCAACACAAAAATCCATAACAAACATTAATGCTCCATTTGGTTCATGGAAAGTTTTAAAGAAAAGAAAGAAAATGATGAGGAAAATATTTTTTTGTGTTTGGTTTACATGAAATCATAAAATAGAAAAAGAAGATGGTATAAAATTGCTAAAGATTAACTATATAATTTTCTTTGAGGAAAATTTGAAGGAAAGTATTTTGATTTTAATTTTCTTTCCCTTAAATTTTTTTAGAACCAAATAGTGTCTAAAACTAACAAAACCATGTCATCTTTTTCGTTATTGTCTTCAACTCTTACAAAACTAAATGAACTAATGCAATTCATACCATGCCATCACATTGTTGGGGTTGCAACCTTTTGTATTTCTACAAGAGCGGAAGTGTGGCTACACCTTAATATGCAACAACACCAGCAAGGATACAAACACCTCAACTAAATAAAACATCATTCAGCATTTCACACTCAGTCAATTCTAATCGCAAGAAATTCAAGAATTAATTCATGCTCTGAAGGGAAAAATGCGCATAATTAAATAAGTATCGAGAGAAAAGTAAAGATACCACTAGGGTGTTAAGAGGGGTGCAATTTATTGTATTTCAAATATTTATAAAAGTTGCTAATGTGTAATATTCATTCTACTATTAATCAAAGTGCCTGTTTAGCATCTAATAAAAATCAATAGAATAATTACCAAAATATACTTTAACAACCGATTACTTTATAGATAATTCCTTGCAAAATATTCATTCGAGCTACACATAGACGACAACATAATGGACTTTACAAAAACCGTCATACTTCATTTAGTACATACAGTACCAACTAGCGGTGAAGATCATCATTTTATATTAAGAAAACCTACTAGAAACCACTATTAAGTAACTAAAATGTTGCTTAATTGCAAACTAACCAACATTATCAACCATTTCTTCTTGGCAACCTCAACAGACTTCCTCAATCTTCTTCCTTTTTTTGGTAAAGGACCCTCTTGGCCCAGATAAGCATGTCATGGGGTTGGCGTTCTCCCCTTTTTTTCCTATGCATCACTTAGCTTGCACACTTCCTAAGTGCTCACTATGTTAAGCCTTCTCTCTGCTAGACAAACCTACCTTTAAAGAATGAGGATTAGAACTCCAAAATAACTTAGAGAGAAAAAAATGGGAGCTTGTGTATACGAAGATAGAAACTGTACTTTAGATAGAGGAGAGATCTTACAACTTTGGAAGATAAAAGCAATTCAGGTGCCCTCCCTTTATAGGTGAGTTCTCCTTACTTTACCTCCTTAAATGAAAGATTCTTTAGCAATATTGAATGCGCACAAGTTACAAAATATATCCATTCTCTAGAGTGCTTCACATACCATAAAATATCGGTTTGAATACGCTATATATTGGATTTTAGGTCTGTTTTAGAATTTCACATAATTATCAATGATGTATTGTTATCACCAATATTTGTTGATATTTATTTTTGTAAAAATAAAAAATAAAAAATCATGTTGTGGCAACCACAACGTATAAAATATTGCTTGTCACCCGGATACCATGACACCATGACAATAGTTTTATTACCCAGGCTCTCTTCTAAAGTAGAGAGCTTTTGAGATTATTATAAGATTTAGAATATCTCTAGAATATTACTCATGCATCCATAATGTTCTATTAGAGCCCACACTACTCTAGAATGTGACAAGTAGCATTGTACCCTAGAGTTGGAGTGTTAACAAAGCATATATTTGGTTCTTTGGATATTTGTTTCTTCGGATATCTACAAGCTGCTATTGGTGATTCGATCCACATTTTTTGATATTGAATTTAGATCACAAATAATCTGAAACTATCGGATGTATAATTTGAACTACGAAACAATGGTATCTAATTACTTTGTCCAACCCAACCCTGTAACAAATTGCCATAATAACAGTATGTTTACAATCCCGTTAAATTAAATTTGAGTTCAAAAACTAAATCTTAGTTTTTCAACAACTATAAATTTCATTTTCTAATTTTCGGCCCTTTTTAAATTCACAAAATAGATACATGTTTATAGTGTTAATTTATCCAACAATATGTTGATTCTCTAAATTTCACAACTTATATACCCATTAGCTTCATCCTCATCTAAATGATATTCATACTCAATAAATAAAAACAAATAAAAACAGTTGTAAACTAAATAAAAAATGTACACATTGTGGAAAAGATTAGCAACCTAATGAAACATAGAAGTCCAAAACTAATTTTTTTTTGCTTCAATTAGCAGTCAAATTCAAAAATCAATCTTTGCTTCGCTATTGCAATACATTTGATGTAAATAATTGCTTTGATTAAGTTGTCTTCATTTTCCTCCCTCCCCTAATGAGATTAACAATAGCTGTAAGCGTATAGATTTGCACCCCAATCCAAAAATCAACCCTTGCTTCTCAATTGCAACACCCTTGACTTATTAAGTTGTCTTCATGTTGCTTCCTCCTCTAATGAGGTGTTTGCCCCTTTTCAGTTCTCTTGCCCAATTAGTATGCTTTGAATATGTATCCTCCCCTTATACCGACTTCATGGAAAGATAGCATTGGATAATAACATTGGTGAGGAGCATCACTTTCAAACTATATAATTGAGGTGGTTTACATTTTTGATAACAAAAAAGCTGAATATTAAAGAGTTTTTTTTTTTCTTTTGAATTAGATGTTGGAGGAGGGTGAGAATCGAAGAGGAGGTTTGGTGGATGAAGATAGCATCTTCTATGACATTGAAATTTTGAGACAAAAGCGTTGTTCATGAAAAGAGTAAAGAATGAGGTCTATTAGGGTTGATTTTAGGTAGAAGTTACCTGATGGGTGGATCTTTTAGGCAGAAAGGTATTTTCATTTGAGTTGGCTACCAAAGGGAGAGAAGCTGGAACTTGGAAGTTGCGGTAGTGGCCATTGAGGGCGAGCCATGCATGGTTCCAATACATTGAATTTGAAGATAGGAAGAAGTTACCTCTTGGATTGAATTCAAAGAAGCTCTATTGTTCATTTTCACTTGCACCGTGATGGAACCCTTTTTGAAAAGTTCCTAGTTATTTGTCAAGAGGCAATGGTAGAGGGATGTGTAGAACTCTTGGCTGCTTTGCTTCAAGGATAGTTGTTGGTGGAAGTTTTAGAGAGCATATTTTTGAACAGTCTGAAACTAGCTATATGAGTTGAGGCTAGGATTATTAGGCCTAAGATATTGGTGAAAATAATGCGGGCACCAAGTGGTGGAGTGGATTTGGCTAGTAAGTTGGGTGATAGATCATCCACCTGATCAAATCTTACTAAAAAATCCTTACTTTCTTTTTATCTTACAACCTTTCCTCCATTTTGGTACTTGTTCCTTCAAAATCAGCCCCAACTTCCAATTCAGCTTCAACACCCACATCTACCATTATCGATTTCGATGGACCACCTACAAGTTGATGAGGGTTAGTCGGTTAGTGTTTTGTAGAATGATTGACGTTAAGCTTCAAAGACAAAGAGAGTAGAGTCTTTATTTTAGATGTTATGAGAAATTCTTAGAACAAATTGCTACACGTGTTGGTGTTCGACTATTTGTGTTTTCCAAAAGAGTTTGAAGTCATGATCGAAGTTCTGTAGGTGGGGGCCGATGACTTGGCCAAGATTGAAGGTAAGGTGGAGTTGTTTATAAATTCCATGGTGGTGTTCATAACCTCACAAACAAAATTGGAAAGGGAAATAGATGGGGAAGGTGACAATGTTAGTGTACTATAAGGCACTTACAATTTTTTAGCCATGGATATCAAGAAGCTGCAATTGCCCTCATGCTAACAATTGTTTATGGTGTAGTCACTGGTATGAGGGGATCTGTGAGTGCTTGGAAGTTTACAAGGACTCATACCAACACTTAAGAATTAGTGCTTATGGAGGAACTATTGCTACTTGAACTAGGTTGTGCGAATGTAATGGTTGGTAAAGTTGGGTATGATGTAGGTTAATTGGAAAACACTAATCATGAAATTTAATTTTGGGTGGAAAACAGTGACCTTGAAAGGGAAGCCTAGGTTGTCCTTTTCCTAAAGAGAATGCTTAAGATGATTTAGGAATAAAAAGGTGGGCATGCTCCTAGAATGAGAAACATTGAGTGTCTTAGATGTTGAAGAAACAAGCTTTGATTTTGACAGAAGGAAATTCTATTGCAATATAATGATATTATATCCTTGTCCACTGGAATGCCCCTACCTCATGCTTTGGACCACCGATTTGAGTTGGAATCGGGTCGAGGTTGGGTTAGTGTACGCCCATGTTGCTATGTCTAAGCAAAAGTGTTCATTTGGCCAGTCAAAGTTGGAATATCTAAGCTATATTATATTAGCCATAGGGGTGAAAACAGACTCATCAAAGATCAAAGCCATGGTAATGTGGCGAACTCCAAAGAATCTAAGTGACTTGAGGGGTGTCTTTGGAAGTTTTTATGCCATTATGGACAAATTCACAGGGGGAATAAAGATGCACAACAGTCCTTCGAAGCTCTTAAACATGCCATGGTGAGGGTACCGGTTTTTGCATTTGCTGACTTTTAGCTACCCTCTATTATTTATGCAAATATATCTGAAATTGGTTTAGGTGTCATGCTAATGCAGGACAAGAAACCCAATGCCTCTTTTAGCCTTGGTAAATTTTTTTTCTATGAGTGAGAGCTTATGGTAATGGTGTTTGCCATACAACAGTGGAAGCTATATTTGCTAGGGCAGCCACTCATCACAAAAACTGACCAAAAGAGCCCCAAATTTTTACTTGATCAATGGGTGGTGGTGCAGGATCACCAACGGTAGATATCCTAATTGTGCCTTTCCAACTTTGACGTAGGATATTCGTTGAGAAGTGAAAATAAGGCTGCAGATGCCTTACCAAGGTTTGAGGCATTAGGTATATTATTTGTCCTTACTATTGCTAGAGGATTTGCAAGCTTAAGTGGATAACAACCCTACTCTTGGACCCATCAAAACTAGCCTAGTGTAGGACCCAAGATCTGTGTCTCATTAAACACTAAGCCAAGGCAATCTTTTGTTTTTTTCCCCTTTAATTTATTATTATTATTATTATTATAAGGACTGAGTGAATTTCCTCTCCAATTTCAGTCTCCCAAATTTATTTCCCAAATTTTTTAGCAGAGTACCATAGAGGAGCTATAGGGGGGCATTCAGGCAGCTGGAAGACTTGTAAAGACTCTCTAAGGATGTGTATTGGCCGGGCGTGTTTGGTCAAGTGTAGCAGTAAGTGGTAGCTTGTTCCATCTACCAACATAATAAGACACGAGAGAAGCTCTGTCCCCTGCTGGTCTCTCACAACCACTTCCATTTCCAGGTCTCGTTTGGGAGGACATACTTTTCATAAGAGACATGATGGATGAGCTATTGAATCTAAAACAACTTTTTTTGAGTGGGGAGCATTATTATAATCGCTTCAAGGATTGGAAACCTTGGTGTAATGTTGGAGAAGAACAACGGTTCATTGTCACTAGATACATTAATTGACTTAAGGATGAGTTTAAGAGATGCATGCACTTAAGACTTTAAGTGATGCCTAGCAAAAGTCATTAGAAATAGAGAGTTACCTCGTAGGTTGACTTCCCAAGTCAAGGGGTATAAGGAAGCTAAAACTTCTTTCTACAAACCTATAAGTTCTTACGAGACATATTCTAAGGGGAACAATCAATCTAAGCAACTTGTGAATTTCAGCAAGGGATGCTCATTCACTTCGTCTTTTGACCCTAGAAATTCTAGACTGGCTTCTTATTTTTCTATAGTGTGTCATAAATGTGAAGAACGAGGTCATCTTGTCCAATATGTGCCCAATTATAAACTCAGGAAGAGGAGGAACCCATTGATGAGACAGTATAGCTGATTGAGGGAGATACTGCTTTTGAGGGTGTGAGTGAGGAGGATGGTTATGTGAATATTATGAGGTGTATTCTTTCTTCTTCTTCAGACTCATATTGTTGGAAAAGAATTGCAATATCTGAGATTAAGATTAAATGTAGAGATAAAATCTTTTTATTAGTCATTGATAATGGTAGTTCCAAGATTGTGATTTCTTAATTAGTTGTTTAACTTTTTAACCTTAAGTGTGAATCGTACTCCTCTCCTATCAAAGTTGCTTGGGTTTATTGATTTGATTGTTTAGGAGAGATTATGTTCCTGAACATTTGGGTGCATGTCATGAGAATACATGGTGTGATGTGTTATTTATGGATGTTGCACACATAATAATACAACAATCTATGGAAAAAATAATGTTTATGTATTTTCTTATGATGGAAAGAGAATTAGGCTAACTCATGCCAAACCATCAATGCCCCATCAAAAGTCTAACAAGAGAGGCCAAATTCTCTTCATCCACCCAAATTCCTAAGAAGGTCCATTTTCTTTCAGCATATGAGTGTGAACAAGAGGGACGAACCCCAAAATAGAACAAGGGGATCAGACATGTTACTAACCTTTGAAGCCAAAATAAAACCAGAGTTTCCCTTAGCCACTTCTAGCGAGAGATCTCCCAAGCTTAGTAAGCTTCTTGATGAGGTTAATGATATTAATCCATATGACTTACCCTAGAGTTGTCACTCATGAGAGATATGCAACATGTGATAGATTGTACCAGTGCCTAATTTACCACCTATGAGATATATCCAACATGCGATAGACTATGCCGGTGCCTAATTTACTCCATTATAGGGTGAGTCCTCAAGAACATGAGGAGTTGATGGTAAATTGCGGGTTTATTAGAGAAAGGTTTTATCTAGCATAGTTTTAGCCCTTGTGTTATTCCTTCTTTCTTGATGCCTAAAAAGGAGGGTTCATGGAAAATGTGTATTGATAGTAGGGTCATTAATAAGAACATTGTTAGATATAGGTTTCTCATACTTAGACTTGATGAAATGTTAGACTAAATGGCAAGATCTAGGTGGTTCTTGAAAAGTAATCTTTGAGGGGATACCGTCAACTTAGGATTAGACTTGGTGACGAGTGGAAGATCCCTGTGAAGACTCCATGAGTTGTTTGAGTGGTTAGTTATGCCCTTTGGGTTAACAATGCACCTACTGCATTTATGAGAGCAATGATGCATATTCTTCGCCCTTATATTGGAAAGTGCTTGGTGGTCTACTTTGATGATTTATATCCCTTCCAAAAAAGAGCACATGCAACATCTTAGGTTGGTCCTAGATATTCTTAGGACTAAGAAGCTATATGTTAATCTTGCTAAGTGTTCGTTCTTGCATAATGAGGTTGTATTTCTTGAGTTTGTTGTCTCAAATAAGGGTATTTTATGTTACTCTCTAAGATTAAAGCCATGGTTGAGTGGTCTGAGCCTTAGACCATTTACGAGGCTAGAAGTTTTCATGGTTTAGCTACCTTTTATAAGAGATTCATTATAAATTTTAGTACCGTTATGGCTCCTATTACTAATTACCTTAGGAAAGGTGAGTACAAATAATCTAAAGTTGTTGAGCAAGCTTTTGAGGAGACTGAAAAGAAAATGATCGAGGCCCTATCAGGGTACTGCGAGTTTAATAAAGTCTTTGAGGTTGCTAGTGATGCTTTAGAGACGATATCAAAGGTGTTTTGAGTCAATATGGTTATCTAATAGCATTCTTTAGCAAGAAACTCAATAACTCTAGGAGAGAGAAATATTCGACATATGAGGAGTTTATGTCTTAGTGCATTGTTTGGAGTATTAGAGATATTATCTGCTTCATAAGAAGTTTATACAATAGAGCTGTGATGCCCATAAGATTATTAATGAACATAAAAAAAAACCCTTAATGAAAAACATGTGAAGTGAGTTGAATTTTTGCAAGATTAATCTTTTGTTCTTAAGCATTATACCGGTGTAGAGAATGTGGTTGCTAATGCCTTAGGTAGAGCACGACTCTTGTTACATAAATGGATTATTTCTGTTGATGGGTTTGGAAAGATGAGAGACTCATATGCCATGTGTTATGAGATTTGCCAAGAAGTCCTTAATGGTAATCATTGTGATTATGATGACTACTTTATAGTGGATGGTTACTTGATTCATGGATCTAAGCTGTGCATTCCTAACACTTACTGTCGTTTTTTGATTTGGGAACATCATAATGGAGGACTCGCGGGACACTTAGGTAGAGACAAGACCACCATTCTTGTAGGCGATCGTTTCTTTTGACCACGGCTAAGAAAATATGTTGTTAAGAGATATTTCTCATTGTTGCACTTGCCAGCTTAGCAAAGCTAGGAGTAAAATAGTGGATTATGCACTCCCTTGCCTATTCCACATTTCTCATGGAAAGACCTTAGTGTAGATTTTGTCATAGGTATTCCTCAATTTTCTTAAGGTCATGATTCAATTTTAGTCGTGGTAGATAGATTTTCAAAGATGTTACATTTCATTCCTTATAGCATGACTGCAGATGCATCTCACATTACTAGAATCTTCTTTAAGAAAATTGCTAGGTTCCATGGTTTGCTTTTTTCCAGTTTGTCTGATAAAGATGTTAAGTTCGTTGGTCACTTTTGGAGGATTCTTTGGAAATTATTTGGCACCGTCAGATGGGCAAACAAAGGGGATTAATCGTAGTCTAGTTAATCTTCATAAGCGTGTTGTTGGGAAGGGGGAAAAAAACCCTCAGTACTTGGACCTAATTTTACCTACCGCTCAACTTGTTTATAATAACTTTACTAATAAGTCAACTGAAAAGATTCCCTTTGAAATTGTGTGTGGGTTAGTCAACGGGTTATTATCTAGTCAGTTGTTATCTTCTGTGGTCGATGGGCTAGTCAGTTATTATTCGCTAGTTACTGTTCACATTTAATAGCTATGAAGCTGTTGACTATTAAAATAATTTTACCTTTTTATTATTAGAAGTCTATATAAGGATTGATGTGTTAGTTTGTTGAACAGATCTGCTTATGAGTATTGAATGAGAATTACAAATCACATTTTTCTGCCCGTTAGTACTTCTCTCTCCTTAATTTTTCCCCTTTCCCTTCTTCAATCCTCCTAATCCCTACTAAATTTTTATCGAACCCTTTATTGCATTATATAATTGTGCCTCAGCTTATCTTCACTTTATAATTTCTAGTTTTCCTTGGCTGTTGTGAATTACGAACTGTTGTACCATGACTTGATGTTGGATAAGCTGAAACTGCATTTGGCTCGTATGCAAATCCACTTCTGGTAAGTTGTACCATGATGTGAGCTTTGAGGTAGGAGACTGGGTATATGTCAAGCTTAGGCCTTATGGAAGAAGATATCTGGCGGAGTATTTGTATCAGAAGCTGTTTCCACATTATCTTAGTCTGTATCAGGTGCTAGCCAGGGTGGGTGCTGGCGTGTATTGTTTGGACCTACCTGATTGTGTTGCTATAAACCTTGTATTTCATGCTTGAATGATTCGGTTGGCAGTTAGGGGATTATCATCAAGCACAACTCTTTCTTGAAGGTCTCAGTGCACACCTGTAGTGGATTGTGGAGCCTACCACACTGCAGGCTATTCATTACAGCCAGAAGGCGGTGCTAGAAGTTCTCCTTGGTTGGAAAGGATTATGACTTTGAGTCATTATGAGAGAAATTCTATCTCATCAACATGCAGTTTCCCTCTTTCTGCCTTGACAACGTGGTGAAAGTGTTTGCGGGGAGTATTGATTAGCCACTGGTTAGGTTACCTATGCTAGATGTTCCAAGGACATGGTTGGAGCAACTGGAAATGATTATGGTCCACTGAATCACCAGGAGGGAGTTAGAGGAATCATTTCGGGGAAAGACCTGCCAAAGGAGATATGCAAGCTGAGTTGGCACTGATGGATTGGCTTAGGGAGCAGTTGGTTAGGGGAATCCCTGGAATAAAAGGGGAATTGGTGGCAGCTACTAGGCAGGTATTTGTCTTGAGTTATTGGGAGTAGGGCCGTTAATGAGTCAAATGTAACCGAAAGCCTCCCATCTCGACTCGGCTTGTTTAATTTTTTTAGGTTTGAATTCGGCTTGAGTTCAAAATGAACCAAACAAACCCGGCTCGAGCTCGGCTCAACTCGACTTGTTTAACTTTTAAAAAATAAATAATGAACAAACCTGGCTCATTTATCATGATTCGACTTATGACTTAGCTTGTTTAACTATTCGGCTTCTTTGAAAGTTAAACAAACCAAATCAACTCGTTTAATTATTCGGATTGTTTAAAAGCTCATTTAACTATTTGGCTTGTTTATTATGTAAATTCTATATAAGCCCAGTCTATTAACGAATAAGCCGAGCTTATAAACGAGCTGAACTGAGCTTGAGCCGAATTTGAGCCAGCTCGCGAACAAACGAGCCAAACTTTCCTTGCCTTGAGCTCATCTCATTTAATAAACGTAGGCTCGGATTTGATCGGATTTGATTTGTTTTTCTAAACAAATGAACCGAAGCGAGCCCGTTTGTGAGCCGGCTTGGTTTGTCTACAACCCTGATTAGGAGGAACTAGGTGCGCAAATTCCTAGGGTGTGTTTTTGCTTTTCTTCTGTCAATTAATACATACTACCATTCCCACCTATTCACTGCATTTTTCATCATCTTTCTTGACTTAACACTGATATCTAACAATCTGATCCTTCAATATAGTTGACTTTTGTCAACCTTAACTATTTGTCTTAACTCAGGTGTTCTAGTTGGTCTGTAGGTAGCAGCTGGATCAATCTCCTTCCAAAGTGATCCTTTGAACAAGCATGTACAGTCAGAGTCTACCTCTTGAAATTTTAATTGTATCAACTACTTATGTTCTAGAATTTGTGCTGCTTTGAGTTGTGGATAGCCATAATATGTGAAGCCACTTGTGCTGGAGAAGGTCATACTGTTACATTTCCATTAACGAGCCTTCTATTGAAGAAAATGTTATTTATTTTTCTAGAATTCGAATTTTACGTTATGAAAAAACTAGAACCAATGAGCTCCTCTGTCCAAAATACCTAGGGTGCTGCTAAACTTATAAATTCCAGTGTTAATGCTTTTAAATGTTTGTAATTCTTTGAATTGGGGAAATAAATATGGAAAGCATGGGCATAGTGCTGGTGCTCTTGAAATTAAGTTTGTGAAGTGTTTTGCAGGATATTTACAAAATATCAAATTATTGATATTGCAATTTGGCTTGTTTTTGTATGACTTTTAGAGAACCTAGAGTTTTAAGAGTGCCCGACTCTAATGTAGCTATTTCAATTAAGTTATAAGTATAATGGTTATATTTTGGCTATTCTAGTTTTGTAGCAGCTGAAACAAGATTTATATAGGCATAATTAGTTAAAAAGCTAGCCCAAAATTGAAGGTTTAAACGTTAGAACTTGAACAATATTAAAAGTCAAGGGGAAATGATATGCTATTCTGTCTGAATATGTTTATAGGGTTAGGTCTCATGAAAGGCTATCACTTTGCGTGGGGGGGGGGGTGGGAGATACTACTCCATCTAATTCAAAATGTAGGCGGTTTTAGATTTCAATGCATAATTTTAATATTTCTTCCTAGTTTACCCCTAACTTCTCCTACATTTAATGATTTTACCACAATAATTGTGTCCTTAATAAGGGAAGGTAAGTAATTGTGTAGAGGTCTTTAGTCATTAATGCTTGCATTATTCTCAAACAACCTATCTATTGGATTGGAGTGACTACTATCAATAAGGATAGTTTGGGAAAGCCAATAAAATCTATTGCTGAAAAAGGTGACGCTCATATTGAATAGAGATAAAATAAGAGAATTGCTGAACTTGGAGGCATGAAGGACTTTAATGTTATGTGATGGCTATTATCCTATAAATTCATCCATTCACCCAGGATACTTATCCTGTCCATAATCTGCAGATTTCTTGTGTTCTTGAGTTTGATGGTGCCTCAAAGGGTAATCCTGGGAAAGCAGGTGCTGGAGCTGTGCTTCGGGCTGATGATGGAAGCTTGGTATGCTGGCAGTTTCATCTATATTGTTCCTGCTTATTAAATTGTTACTTGAGTCTCTGATGATTGATTCTTTCTAGATATGTAAATTGCGTCAAGGCTTGGGGACAGCAACTTGTAATGCTGCTGAATATCGAGCTATCATCCTTGGATTGAAACATGCTTCTGATAAGGGATATACACATATTCGTGTCAAAGGAGACTCAAAACTTGTGTGCATGCAGGTTGGTCCTTGTTTTTCTGTTTCTTTTCTTATATTACTTCATTCTTCTACCTCAATCCTTCTTCCTTGTTATGTTTTTGAATTTTCATGATTTAAATTTAAAACAACAACTCCCTATGACCTTGGTAACATGACTCTTCCAAGTCAATAGGCCAATATTTTTCTCAGTTCTGCCAATAAATAATTTCTTTCATAGTTTGCCTTCTTAATTCTCTCTGTAAATCCACTTGGAACTATCATTTTTTAGTAATGGTGTTTCTGTTATTTTGGCTTCATATTCTTATCCCTTCTCGAGCAGACACTCCTTATGAAGTTGTTTCCTGGATTTGTGGTGAATATTGACTTCTAGAAGTAGAATCGCCAGGAGGATGTCAGTTGATATTTTCAAAAAGCTGTATTTTAGACACACAGGTTATTTTCCACTTCTCCTTTGCCTCACCGAATCCTTCTGTGGACTGTAGCTGTTGGAATTTTGGTTAAAGAATTATTTAGGGCCAGTTTGGAAGTAAGATATTTTTGCTCAGGAAATCTGTCTCATCCACAGGGCTGCGTATCTTCGACTTTGGTTACATTTTATGCTGAAAATTTATAGACCAGCTTCCTTATGCTCTACACTTGGATATTGCTCCAGATGCAAGTCTTACACTGTACATATCTCTCTTATTTCATGTTGATAAACCAGCCATTCATTACCCAATTGCTATAGTCCTGGAATAACATTTGCATGTGATGTCTTAATGAATTGAAATGGTATGATACATGTGCCAGAGAGGCCGAAAGGCATACAACTAAATAGCGGATCCGAAATTGCGTATCGGGCGCAATTTCGCGGAATCCGACCCTGCCGCGACGCAAAACCACCGAAACGCGACGGAAAAAAATTTTCACAGCAATATCGCCGATATATCGGCGCAATATCGGATATCGGGAAATATCGCCGATATTGCACCGAAATATCGGTAACCCTACCCACACAGTAAGATTCGAAAGTAGAAGAAATATCAGCCACACCATCCATGGTGCCCTGCGAGGCTGCGACTGACCCTGCCCTACCCCCGTCCCCTCAACAGGAAAAGCAACCCACCCTGACCCAGTGCACCCACTCAGTCGGGCCAAAAGAAAAAAGGAGTAGAAGAAGACAAACGAAAAAAGATTCGAATGAATCGAATCATTCAACCATTAGCATTCAATTTCAGGCAAGGACAATAATTTACAAACTACAGTCTACAATCTACAGCCCCTAGCAATTATTGCGAAAATACTTATAAAATCAGACGAAAGAAGGAAAGAAGACTAACCTTAATTTACAATCATCCCGCAATACAGAAACCAAAGAACGAGCGGATTGAGATTTGAGAGGGCTGACGGCGAGCTGCGAAGAGCAACGGAGAGCTGCAGCCTGCAACGTTGGATTGGATCTGTGGTGCGAAGGGCAACGACTGTCGAGTGCTGGAGTGGAGCTGTGGAGGTGGAGGACTGGAGCCTGGTGGTCGTCGATTGTCGAACAGTTGGGGACTTGGGGCCTGGGACTGGGAGAGTCGGGGACTGAGAGAGTGAGAGAGTGAGATTAAGATAAGTGATAAGTCTGACCTGAAGGTTATTAGCGTTCCTTTCAAGCTTCGAGCCTTCGAACAAGACACAAGTCACACAACACAACTAACAAGTGCCTCAAAATTCAAAAGTTAGTATAAATATTTTTAATTTAAGTAGATATAAAATATTTAAATAATTTATATTAAATTATGCTATTAATATATGATAATATTCTCTATGTTTTATTAATTAGTTAACTAATCTATTTAATTTATGCTATTTAGTTTTTATTAATTAGTTATTATGTATTAGTTGAATAATATATTAATATGTTACTAATTTTCATATGCTACATATATAAATTTTTTAAATAAAATATTAATATTTAGCCTAATAATGATGTGATATTAATAATTAATTAAATTAGTGTATAGATAAATTAATACTTATAATTATTATAATTTAAATGCATTGTTAATATATGCAATTATGTAGTATGTACATGTAGTTATATACTATAATAAATTAATAATACTTTATTGTTAATAATTTTGTATGATTATTAAATAATAATTAGTTAATTAATTTTAATATTAATTAAATTAGTAGTTTAGTACATGTTTAAAATTAATAGATGGATAATAAACAATTGTTATAGTGTTAATTTATTATATATTTGTATAAATATAATAAAATGATAATTTATTACTGATAAATTTAATATTATAGATTAGGCATTTAAAAAATATGATAATAATAATTTGAAATTGGTTAAGAAGAGAAGTAGTATTTTTTTAATACCAAGAAGAGTTAGATACTTAAATACTTTTATTTAGTATATATATATATATATATATATATATATATATATATTATTTTCTTTATTTAACATATTGTATATACATAATAATATAAATGTGTTTGTGTTATATTAAAAACTCATCATCACCTATATAATTTTATAAATAATGACTTTTATAGTTCACTTACTAATTATAGGTACGCTATAATTTTATAGGGTAATTTAGTATTTAGTATTCCTTATTTAGTAGATATTAAATATGTAAATGATTTATGCTAAATTATACTACTAATATATGATAATATTATCTATGTTTTATTAAGTAGCCAACTAATCTACTTAACTTATGTTATCTAGTTTTTATTAATTAGCTATTATTTACTAGTTGAATAATATATTAATATGTTGCTAATTTTCATATGCTACATATATATTTTTTTAAATAAAATATAGGAACTTGGCCTAGTAATGATGTGATATTAATAATTAATTAAATTAGTATATGGATAAATTAATACTTATAATTATTATAATTTAAATATATTGTTAATATATGCAATTATGTGGTATGTACATGTAGTTAAGTACTATAATAAATTAATAATGCTTTATTATTAATAATTTTGTATGATTATTGAATACTAATTAGTTAAGTAATGTTAATATTAATTAAATTAGTACATGATTAAAATTAATAGATGGATAATAAACAATTGTTATAGTATTTATTTAATACTAAGAAGAGTTAGAACTTAGAATGTTAGACAGTTAAATACTTAGATTTAGTATATATAGTATTTTCTTTATTTAACTTATACTATTAGTCTATTACTATATATATAACAATTTGATTATATTTGTGTTATATTAAAAACTCATCATCACCTATATAATTCTATAACTAATTACTTTTATAGTTCACTAGTTCACTTACTAATTATAGTTACCCTATACTTTTATAGTTCACTTACTAATTATAGTTACCCTATATATTTTCAGATATATTATTAGTAAACATGTCTCGTCGAACAAGTGGCGATGATAATACTAGTAGTGCTGGTATGGTTAGAGACGCTGCATGGAATTTTGGAGAGTCTGTGGATGGAAGTCGGCAAAAAATTAAGTGTGTTTTTTGTGGCAAAGTTATTAATGGAGGAATTACACGACTTAAGGAACATTTAGGTCATGTGAAAGGAAATGTTGCAAAATGCGATCAAGTGTCGAGTGAAGTACGAAGAAATATGGAACAAATGTTACAACAGATGAAAAAGAATAAGATGGAAAAGAAGAGAAGGGACATTATTATTGAAGAAGAAATTACAAGAGCGACACTAGGTGGTGATGAAGAGTATGAAGAAGAAGAAGATTTTCAAGCGACTTTAAGGAGGAGTAGGTTTGAAGCAGATTTAGAATACGAACAAAACATGTATAGGGCAACACATCATGAATATTATCATGAAGGTGGAAGCAGTCGCCAACAACCATCTCGAGCAATGGGTCGCTCATATAGCTTAAATGTAAGAGGAAGCCAAGGTTCATATGGGCATGTACCTTCATCGACTCCTTCTGAAAGATTGGCAGCTATGAATGTTTCTTTAGAAAGAGAACAGCAAATGAAGAAACAGACGAAAATCAATACGGGTACAAAGGCCTATAAAAGTCTTAAAGGAAAGTTGAGAAAGGCATGGGGAAACTGGATTACTCATAATAAAGTACAATTCAGTGCAATAGAATCCCCATTTACGAAGCCATTGATGACAGCTATTCGTGAAGTAGGAGATCGTGTGCCACCACCCACCGCTTATGAGCTTTCTGAGGTATATCTAAAGGAACAATATCAGTCACTAAAGGAATGGATCGGTTCTTTGTCACCACAATGGAAGCAATGGGGGGTTACCATCATGTGTGATGGATGGACTGGGCCAACTAAAATGCATCTTATTAACTTTTTGATTTACTCCAAATGTGGGACAGTTTTCCATAAATCTGTTGATGCAACCCATGTTCCATCCAAGGATGCAGATTATTACTTTATGCTGATGAAAAAGGTGGTTGAGGAAGTTGGTCCAGAAATAGTTGTACAAGTCGTGACAGATAATGAAGCTGCGATCAAGGCCGGAGGAAAGAAATTGATGCAAGAGTTTCCGCATCTGTATTGGACAGGTTGTGCTGCTCATTGCCTAGATCTTATATTGGCTGATATTTCAAAGAAGAGTAGCATTCATAAGATACTTGAAATGGCTCAAAGTATCACTCAATTCATATACAGATATGATAAAGTGGTGGCCATAATGCTACAGTTTACAAATGATCGTCAGCTTCTTCGACCTGGCATAACTAGATTCGCTACCAACTTCATTGCCTTGGATAGTATTGTGAAGCATAAGAATAATCTCAGAAATATGTGGGAGTCAGAACAATGGAAGCGTACCAAATATGGTCAAATGAATGATGATCACGCAACCAAAGTTCGAGACATTATTCTCCAACTCACAGAAGAAGGAAGAAAGTTCTGGACTAAGGCCAATGAGGTTCTTAAGGTGCAAGAGCCTCTTGTAAAGGTTCTACGACTAGTGGATGGAGATGACAAACCAACAATGGGATTTCTCTATGAAGCAATGGAGAGAGCAAAGTTAGCCATCAAAGATAATTGTCGATATTGGGGAAGTTATTGGAAAATCATTGATAATAGATGGAACTTTCAGCTTCACCATGATTTACATGCTGCAGGTAAAATTTCTTTTTATTCATATTTTATTTAGTAAAGTACCTACCGAATATCTATGTAAAATATATTACTAAATTCTTATTTAATTTACATGTGAGTTTTAAAAGGATATTTCCTCAACCCTCAATTTGCATACGGAAATCATGGAAATGATATTCGAGAGGATCGAGAAGTGATGAGAGGGTTGAAAAAAGTGATACAAAGGCTCGAGCCAAACATTGATAATCAAATTCAAGCTTTCAATGAGGTAAGCCTAACTTGTGATATATTTCCTTATATAGAATAATAATGATAACTTATTATTTTAACTTTAATGTATAGCTGGATATATATAGTCTTAAACAACAAGACTTCAGTGACACCACAGCACAAAGAGCCATTAAATTCACCAATCCAGGTACTTAGTAGTTAGTACTTACGTTATATATCTTCTTAATGTTTGATGTATATAACTTATAAATTTATACTAATTATAAAACCTTATAATTCCAGCTGAATGGTGGAATATATATGGTGATTCTGCTCCACATCTTAAGAAGATCGCAATGAAAGTCTTAAGTGCTACTACCTCCTCATCAAATTGTGAAAGAAATTGGAGCACTTTCAGTTTGATGCATACGAAATCTAGAAACAGGTTGAAGTATAGAAAACTGAATCTTCTCGTATACGTACATTACAACTTAAGGCTACAAATAAGAGGTTTTACGAGAAAGAGCCAAGCTGAGATGGAAAAATCATATAATCCTATTAATTTGGATTATATATTTCGTGAAGATGATGTTTTGAATCCTTGGTTAGAAGAACTAGAGGATCCTTTGCTTGATACTAGAGATGGAAATAATCAAACATCTTCATGGAATGGCTTGGATGATGATGATATTGATGATGTTGATAATGAAGTTCAAGGAGGTAGTAGTAGCTTTCAAGCACCTGAACTAGGAGAAGATCCTCCAATTCAATATGGTGTTGTTCATCACTCCCAAGCTACAAATGAACCCAGTGGCGCATCTCATGGTTCTCATCTGAGTATGAGTGATGATGATAACGACGATGATGGTAGTGGCGGCGGCGGCGGCGGTGGTGGTGGTGTTGGAGTAGGAGGGGATACATATGGATATGATAGCATTGGATCATATGGACAAAGTAACTCTGCTTTTCATGGACATGGTGATGATCCACTAACTTATAGTCGTGGTAGAAGAGGTGATAGAAGTTCAAGTGGTCGCCACTCAGCTTACTCTGATCAAAGATTCCATCAATTTGATTATGGTGCCTACCAACCTTTTGAATCCGTGCCTCCTCATCTCATGAGTGGACACTATGGTCGTAGCACATCTAGTTGGTCAGAGACAGAGAGATATCAAGGACAAAATCCATATTTTGATTATCAATCTTCCTCCTCCAGCTATAACAACTACGGAAATACTAGGATACCATTAGTACGACCACAAAATCCACATCCAAATGACTATTACTATCATTCAAATCAAAATCAAAACCCAGAGCATCCATCTCAACCTGACATACAAGATGATAGTTCTTCTTCTTCAACACAATATCCACAATTTCACTTCTCATTTTCTAATTTTGGAACACTTAATATAGGAGATGTTCACAATGACTATAGCGTTCATTATAGACCAGACCAACAAGATGATTACGAAGATCCTCCACGACACTCTGTTTGGTGGTAGAAGGTAGCTATTGACCTATTGTGGAACATTTTATGTAAAAATTTATTGTTCCTCATTTATTATATATACATTACACTAAGTTACTATTAAATGTTTGAATTGTAATAAAGTATTGTTGTTTATTAGCTTTGCATGATTGCATCTACTAGACTACCATAAAATAACATGCCTTGTTTATCAAATAAATAATTAAAAATATATTTCAAAATCAACATGTGATTTGTACAAATACTCTGAGTATAATGAGGTACACATACCACTTAATTGTAGGTCCACTAAGAATAATTAAAAACGAAGTAGGTATATTACAAAATGGTTTCTCTACCTAATCAAAAGTTTTGATCTAGAACTGAAGGTCTACAAAACAATTTTACAAGCAAATCATTGTGCATATTTTTTAATCTGTACAACTAAACCATTAGTATATACATGTTTAGAATCAAATGAAGATTGAAGACTTCATTCCTTGTTCTCCAAACTCCAATCTCCGTACTAGGTAAGTGCCAGAAGCTAGGACTCGGAGCCTCAGACAAAAGTGATGAACTTGAAAGTCTGGAACAGTAGAACCTCTTTAACTTCTTCTAAGAGCTCCAATTACACTATACACGATTGTTATTGTACAACCTTTTGCAATACCAAGTCAAGACCTGATCTCCTTACAAACACACAACAATAGAACAATCAAAGAAGAGGTGAGTGTCAGAATCATGAGAAATAAGTCATTACAATGCCAAAGTAGTGTTGTTAAAATCATTTAACATATAATAAGTCATTTAAAGACTTCTAATATAACATATAACCTTCATGTATAGTTGTATAAGTAATTAAATGATGAATAAACAACATTTCTACTATATTGTGAAAAAAAAATCAGAAATCACGCCGCGACGGCCGCGACACATAATTTATCGACCGCGACACTCCGATACCGCGACACCGCGGCCGCGACCGCAATCGCGACCGCGACCGCGGTTTTATTGTATGCCGAAAGGATTGAATCATTGATGAATGCATTTTCCTGTGTGGTGGGACTGACTTCTGTGGAAGAAGTTAGTTGGAAGGTGTGTAAACAAATTATGCATTAAACTCCAGAGAATAGCTCTTTCTTACTGATTTACTTTCTGACTGAGCAAGTACTGTAGCATATTATGATGTTCACCGATTATCCTGAAAAGATAAAGCTGATGGACACCGGCCTCACATTCTGTGACTTTGGATTTTGGGGGGCTGTGTTCAGAGAACTCAGAGGAGGTTTAGTTTAGCATACGAAAAATTAATAATACTTTCCATAATGTGAGTGATTCAAACTTCTATTTCTTCACCTTCTTTACCATATTGTGATTTGAAGTGTAGGTTTAACCATCTCTCTATATTGTCAAGTCACCTGTAAGTATAGTAGCTGGATACAAATGATTAACAATTATATTGTACGCCACCAGGTTCTCTAACAAGAATGCAAACTGGGTTTTGGGTTTGGGGCTAAAACAGTAATTCTTACCTTGTGATGAGAAAGTAGACATTCCAGGATTGATTAAGGTCAACTGACTGCTGCATGCAGTGTCCATGACTATCTAGCACTCAAGGGGAGATTAAGATGCTGGTTGCGTACTTTCTTTTCATGTACAAGTACCGGCCATACTTTATAGCTTCTGCATTTTTGCGTCACTTCAGGGCAGCTTGTTCAGGAAAAGTAACCTATGTGCAACTGATGCAAAACTTGGAGCGTGAATAAAACCAGTATGTTTATAGATGTCATTATACTTGGTCATGAAAGGAGTTTATCCATGCATGGAGTTGCAGTGATTGGTTTGTCAGAAAGGAAGAACGCCAAGGAAAAAATTGAGTGAAATTCTTGTTACTGCATTCGAATGCTATGTTTTGTTTTTCACCTGCATTATGGGCGCTGCATCGTGTGTGTTGTGATGTTATCTTCATGCGTTTTTGCCCAGCTTATTAACGTGTAGATTACCAAGATGTTTTGTTCAGATTTTACTGGTACTATTATTAATTTTCATTTCCTAATGGAACAGTTACAAGTTAATGTTCATGACCTATTTACCCGAAGGACCCTTGTCTGTTCCAAAATAACATTAATAACCTATGTATTACAGCTTCAAGGTCTGTGGAAGGTAAAAAATAAAAACATGTCTGAACTGTCTGCAGAGGTGAAGAAACTAAAGAAGAAGTTCCGCTCATTTCAGATAAATCATGTACTAAGAGTGAGTATGCTGCGTTATATATATATATTTTACAATTTTGAGCTTACTTTCTCCATTCTTCCCTTAAATTCAGACTCTTTCCAATTCAGTTCTGGGTTCTTGCTGTTTTGTTTATGGCTAACTAATAGTTGGATGCCCAGTTTGTCCTCCTAAATGGAGAACTTTTCTGAGTATGTATTAGAGCTATTATACATGTATCTTATGTATGTTCTGTTTTATCTTAGTGAAACATCTACAAATTCCTTAAGTTGATGGAAATGTTGTGATGAATACAATTAGTTTGAATTGGAAAGAAAATTAGGCTTATAGTAGTGTTAAATATGATAATTGTGACGAAAAGTTTCCCAAACAAGTTTGCAGTGAATTTTGGGTATCTGAACATAGGAAGCATTGTTTGTGTGTTTTTTTTTTGGCTAAATTGGGATGAAGGGGGTATGGATGAAGAAGCAAAAACTACTTGACAGCAAAAGTAGAAATTTAAGGCCTAGTATCCAATGGTGCGTAATTAGTACGCCGAGGAAGTTAAGAGAAGGTGTGGAAGGTGGCAAAAATATGCATATGGGACCATTTGATGTAGCACTGAAGGATTAGATCTTGAATTCTTGATCAAAATTACAGGTACAAGCAGAGAAATGTATGCAATGTAGGTATGAGAAAATTTGTGGTGGGATATGATATTTTAATATAGATGCCAAAATGACGGAGTAGGTAGAATGATTTGCAGGATTGCCATAAACGCTTTAGATAATTGCAGTGATGAGATATACTGCGTTGAATTTCGTTCTTACTATATAATACCGATCACTTCGGAAAGTGTTTTTTCGCTACTTGACATGTTTATGGCTGTTAATGTGATATAGCTACAACTCTGCTCTCTGAATGCTTTGTGTAAAATGAGATGTTTTGACGTGACTTCTTTCATTTGAAAGGAATTTAACAAAGATGCTGATGCTGAAGCAAACTTGGCTGTCAGTCTTGGTGGTATGCCCCAATTCCATTGTCTCCTTTTGAAATTCCTTAATCGTATTCTTCTTGTTTATGCTTCTGCAAAAACGTGAAATGCTACAGAAGGTCAAGTTGAGGAGGATTTACTGCAATGAGATATTGACGGTTGTCTGTTGCTCTTGCATCGATCCATGGACAATTGCTGGATAACCTAATCAAGTATTCGTGAAGGTTCATTCCAGCCAAATGGCACGCAAATGATGAGCAGTGACGAGGATTTGAGGATTCTACTTTACGGGGTCAGAAGCCTTGTTGCAGAAGGTGGAATTCTCAGTTTTCATTCCATGTAGTCTGACCGTATGAAGTAACATTATTAAATTAGAAAGTAAAGCCATTTATTCATAG
Source organism: Tamarix chinensis (assembly GCA_030549775.1). NCBI lineage: Eukaryota > Viridiplantae > Streptophyta > Magnoliopsida > Caryophyllales > Tamaricaceae > Tamarix > Tamarix chinensis. The sequence goes on along the minus strand of CM060173.1, from coordinate 82,023,447 downwards.
GGATAAGGACGTGAACAGACGATTCTTTTTGGAAAATGAAACCATTTAGATTTTTTTTGTGCGTCGACGTTTTCTATTTTTTTCACTAAAAGGCATCTTTAGTGGAGATTAAATTTCGGTCATTCACTTATCTTCTTATTATGGATACCATTTGAGCTTATACTTTGTCAATGTTTTCAATTATTTGTTTTTCCCAATGAGATGAATAGTTGCAAATGAGCCATTGGCATACATTGACGACAATCCAAGTGTTAGGACAGGGCCTGTCTTAAGGGTAAGGGTACATGCAAGATGATCTGCTGCACAGGGCCTTCGTATTTGGAGGACTTATATTTTAAAATTGTTCGCGCGACTCGGTTATGTACTGTTGATAGCGGGCCTAGAAACTTCATATCAAGAGCAATGATCGAAACCAAGTCGTGACACTGCTCTGCCCCCCCTCCCCCACCTCACACTCAAGGGTTTTGCTATTAAAACAGTTTACAAAAATACTCCATCTCCACGGGTAAATTTTGCCGATCTATTCTCTTTTCCGGGCTAATTTTACAGTTCCTCCTTTTTCATTACTGGCAAATTCAACCGTTCTTCCTCTCCACCACCGATGAAATTTATCGTTCTTTCTCTCCAGCCAACGATAAGTTTTGCCATTCTTTTGCTCCGGCCAACGACAACTATTATTGTTTTCCCATTTTATTATATTGTGCGTGTGTGTGTCTATATATATGTTTTCACACAATACTTATGAATATGGTAAAAAATTACCAGCAGAGTATGAGTATATAAGATAGAAAATTTTAAGTGTAACCATAACTTTTATTATTAGAAATATAGGATACTGGCCATAAGGTATTGGTGTTAATATAGGTGGAAAAAATATATTTGTCTGATATAAATTTATCGTTTTGCTTTATATTGTCCGAATGCTTATATAAATTTCAAGCTACGATGAGCTTCATAGCTTTTACTCTTCGTCGTAAAGAAATTAGCTAATAAGCTTCAATATAAATTTTTTAAAACTTGACTTTGTTGCTGAATCTTCTTATAAAATTTTAAATTACTTTTTTTTAAACACTCATAATAAATAATGAATTTAGAATTCCTTCAAATTACGACGAGTTGGAACTCCGATAAATTACGACGAGTTCGAAAATTTGATGAACTATAATGATGGGTTTAGAATCCTAACGTAGTACGATGAAAGTTTTAGAATATCGACAAGTTATGGATACATAAAAGAAATACAAATAGATTATCTAAACATTAATTACAACTTAGACGAAGAGGTAAAATAATTTTTTTTTATTATTGTAAATTGTATGAACTAATTTGGTTTGATGAAATTAATACTTCTTATTATTATATTATTATGGTGAACTCTTTTTCAAGAATATAGAACATATGAATACATGTTTTATGATCTAAAGTTATTAGATATTTTTTTTTATAATAGATTAAATCTTTTCTAATCGTGAAGAGCTTATATTATGGGTTAAACAAATGGATAGAAATCATAACATGATTTTAATCATCAAATGTTCTAGAAAAGAAAATGGTATAGGGTTAGATAGAGTTTCTATAAGATGTGAAAAAAGTGAAATATACGTGTGTACTAGACCTATAGATACTGAATGTGTATTTAATACAAGTTCTAAATAGATTGATTGTCCTTTTTTTTTTTATATTATTGGCATTGAAAATTATAACGGAGGATGACAAGCGGTAGTTATGAATACGACACACAATCACGAATTGATAAATTATAAATTAGGGTATGCTGTTCTGGGTAAGTTGGCAGAAAATGAATTCAGATTAGTTGATGAACTTATCCCATCTAATGTAAAGTCACGACAAATCATATCGCTTCTTCAAAAATAATTTGAAGGAAATGTAAGTATGAGAAGATATATTTATAATGTTCGACAGAAGCATAGGTCCGAAGAAATAGATGGTCAAACAATATTACAACATGTTACAAGTATGTTGGTTGAGAATTATTATTTTTAGCGGTATCAAAGTGAGCTGAAATTAAATATAATAAGCGAGTATCGATTTGCACATCCTGTATTTGTTAATATTTTATATGTATTTTCTTTTGGTTTATAAATAAATTACATGCATCAGACAAATAAATATTGAATTTCCTTACTTGAAATAGTTGGATTAACACCAATACATTTAAATTTTAACAATGCATGTGCATACATGTTATCTGAAAAGGAGAAAAATTATTTGTGGGTACTTGAGAGGTTGAAGATCTTGATGCATCCATCTATACTTCCAACTACTATTATTAACGACTAGAAACTTGCTCTCATTTTAGCCATGGAACTTATTTTTTCCACTTCAAAACATTTATTATGTAGGTTTCATGTTAATAAGAATGTGGAGGGAATGTGTAAGAAAGTCTCTAGTTGTTCATCATTTACATGTGGTTGTATGTCACGATGAAAAAATGTGATATATGTCACGGATGAACAAACATACGAGGAACAACTCTTGTCATTAGAGGAAAATTATAGAAACATGCTTAGCCTAATTTCATATCTAATGACAAATTAGCTACAACCATATAAATACAAATTCGTTTATGCTTTCTTCTATGACGTGTTTCATATCCATTAGATTACAACAAATATGTATGATTTATATTTTATCTCCTAGTATAATTTTCTTTACTTCTTTCTGCTGATAAGGTAATATACTGATTTTTTTGTCATCAGAGTTGAAGGTGCTCATGGATTTTTGAAAAAGTTTTTAGAGATATCATAAGATAACTTCAATACAATATTAAAACAAATGCACACGTTCTTGGAATTGCAACATGATGAGATCAAATCATCACTAGAGAGGTTTCGATTCAATACTCTTCATTTTGGTACAAGTTTCCTTTATGCCAACTTGAGAGGTCACATCACTTTATATGTAATGGAGTTGGTCAACAAAGAATATCAAAGAAGTAATTATATAGGTATCGATGATGATTCATGCAAATATTATATGCGACATACACACAAGATACCATGTATACACGAGATTAATACCTACATTCATTCGTTCTAGAAGAAATTCGATACAGATAGACCCATTAATCAATCAGCTTTGTAAGAACCAATGGAGTTTGCACCTCATTTACTTCATATTTCTATGGAAGGTGTTATGAGCGAGCCACTAGTGATACAAAATCAATTAGCGAGAGAGATATTTAATATCCCCAAAGAACACCTCTTAGGATCTATCAATATTATGACATCATAGGGTTTGCCTATGGAACTCCACCAAAAAGAAACCATCTAGTTTGGAGTATACAAAACAACAATATTCACGTCGTTTGGGACTAACAAAAGCTTAGGTAGGTTGTTGTAACACCCCAAACTTTTAAAAATCGATAATTTAATAAATAGCTTTTAAATTTACTTAATTTAATTATTTTTTGGGTTTTTGAGTATATAAAATTGGATATGAATATTTAATAAATTAAAATAAATATTTTATTATTTTATCATACTCATTTATTTAAATAATTTTTCAAACCAATATTTTTCTAAAATTAAAATTTTTAAACCAATATGTTAAATTATAATAAATTAAATTATTAAATTAATTTATCTATCAAAAATATTAAATTCTATTATTTTAAAAATTATCTTATTTTATTTTCTCCCCATTTTTCTTTTTTTTTCTCTTTTTCTATTATTTCCCCCTATTCCTCTTTTCCTTTCTTTTTTCGTTTTCTTCTTTTTCTCTTCTCCCGGCCGTCCGGCCTGCTCACCCTCCCTCACTCTCTAGGTCATTGGCCCATTTCTTCCCTTTCCTCCTCCTTCTCCCGCAAGATGTCACCCAGCCCATCCCTCCTTTTTTTCCTTTCTATCCTTCTCCCCATCTGGGCCGGCCCGCTCCTCTTACTTCTCCCTCCCCGGTCGGCCACCTTCTTTTCTTCTTCTTCTTCTCTTCTCTTCTCTTCTCTTCGACGCCGACCACTCTCCCATGCCTGCCCCCTTGCCACCTGTCACCACTTCCTCCTTGATATTTGCTCTCTCTCCCTCGTCCTTTTCTTCCCATTTTCAGACCAAACATGCCCTGCACCCCTAGCCTCGCATGCCTTCCTTTCCTCTTCTTTCCCTTCCCTCTCTGTGCACCCCGACACCCGCTTTCCACCTAAAACCTACCCCAATCAGCCACACCTACCTCCCCTCTTCTCTCTCTCCTTTTTCTTCTCCTCACTTGCTTCATTTTTGCCCTGTTCGACCTTTCTTTCTCCATCTCCCGACCTCTTCTCCCTTTCTTTTCCTTTCATTCCCTTCCCCTATTTTGCTCTGCCACCTCCATTCTACCACTACCACTACCCGCCCTACCAACCGCCCACACCGCCTCTTACCACCCCCTACTACCACCCTAAACCACTAAGCTACCCCCTCGAGCCCCTGCAGCCCCCTTCTTCCTTTTCTCTTCTTTTTCTTCTTTCTCAGCCTCTACCCTGCTCCTCCTCTGTCTGCCACTGTTCCGCCTCTTCCGCAACCTCCTAAGCCACCAACCCACTCCTTGCAACCTCTCCTACCACCCCTTACCTCATTTAGCCAACCAAGCCTTGCAACCTCTCCTTTTCCTCTTCCTTTTTCCTTCCTTCTTCTCCTTTGCCACTCCTACAACCCACTTCGTAGCTCTGCCGCCGCCGCCTCCATCGCCAATCACCCATCCTCAACCACCACCTACACCCCCACTCCACCCCTGCACCCATCCCTTGCCCTAACTCTTTCCCACCTTCCCTCATCCTAGTCCCAAAACCCTTATTGAAAACAACACCCCTCCCTTCTCCTTTTGCCTTCTTTGACCCCTTCCTCCCTTATTTTGCATGCAACTCATGCTGCATGAGTAGCGTGAGTCTTGCCTTAATCTCAGCCTAATCATTAATTAATTTAAGGTATAAAAATAGTTTATGCATTATATATTAATTAAGCTTTTGATATAAAAATTATCCCTTTGATTTTCCTACTTTTACTATGTTAATTTTAATATTGTTTTTAGGGATTGATTTTTACTAATCAAAGCTTAAATCTTTAACTGGAGTACCAGTAAAGTTTGAATTTTGTGAAAAATAAGGTAATCATTAAACCTTACTTAAACGTATGGATATACATATGTAGTATATTAGGATTTTTAATATGTTATATGCATGATAATTTTTTTTTTCAATATAATGTATTTAGTTGCTTGTATTGATTGATAAAAAAGGAAGCATGCTAATTTATAGGTCATGTGTAGAAATAATGCTTAAGGAAGGAGTTATGTTGTTAATAAAAATGTTAAGTGCTTATCTATGATATATTATGTTAATGTGGCCATTGATGCATAAATATTGTTATTATGAGTCATAGGGGCATCTTAGTAATATTTCTTATGTAAGAGTGTGGCCTAAATAAGTGTGGGTGCTAATGAACATTATGATAAATAATAATAATAATTGGTGGAATTGGATGATGGGTAAGGATCATTAATATTAATATTTTATGTAGTGAGGGTATTTTAGTAAAAGTGGTGTAATAAGGGTAAAATGGTAATTTGGTGTAAAGGAGGGGCATTTTGGTAATTTAATAAAGAAGAATGGTGAAATGGTAATTTAATAAAGTAGAAGGGCAAAATGGTAATTTGGTATAAAATTTAATAAAATAGAAGGGAAAAATGGTAATTTGGTATAAAGGGTAAAATAGTTTAATAAATTAGAAGGGTAAAATGGTAATTTGGTATAAAATTTAATAAAATAGAAGGGAAAATGGTAATTTGGTATAAAGGGTAAAATGGTAATTTAATAAATTAGAAGGGTGAAATGGTAATTTGGTGTAAAGGAAGGGTATTTTGTTAATTTAATAATGGAGGAAGGGCATTTTGGTAATTTAACCAACTAAAAGGACAATTTGGTAATTATAATAATAGAGAAGGGAAATTTGGTAATTTAACCAATTAAAAGGGTAATTTGATAATTATAATAATAGGGAAGGATAATTTGGTAATTATAAAAATAGATAAGGGCAATTTGGTAATTACAATAATGGAGAAGGGAAATTTGGTAATCTAACCAACCAAATGGGAAATCTAACAAGTATAACAAAAATGAAGGGTGATTGGTGATTTAATAAGTATAGAGGATAACTTGGTGACTTAACATGAGTAAGGGGTAATCTGGTAATCATACAATATGGAGGATATTATGGTAAATTGGCAAGTAAGAAGGGATGACTTAATAATTATACAAGTAAGGGGTAATTTGGTAATTTTGTAGAGGTAAAAGGAATAAATCATTAACTCGTATCTAATATGTCAATGGGATAATGGAATTTCATAATAAGACTCAAGTAACATTGAATAGCAAGATAAGGGTATTTGACAATTAGTAAGTACCACAAAAATGAATCCTGAATTAGAATTGGATGAGATAATGATTGCCTTAATGATTCCTCTAGGTTATCTTGGATAATTGTATGAATAAGGAGTACCTAATGATATCAGAGACAATTGAAAGTGAATAAGTATTTGGTTGTTGTGCTTTGCTTGATCACCTTAATTAAGACACTAATAATTAAAGTGAAAGACCTCAAGATCGGAAATGGTGACTCTTTAGGGGTCGCTACCCTAAAGATTTGGTTTATCCCACGTATATTTTGGTATTTTCTGGTGTACCTTAGTGTCTTAGTTAGACCCTAAATCTTACTTTATCTAGCTCTATAGACCTATTTAAGGGGTATGCATACTTATGAATTAGGTGTCCTTGTAGGCAGGGTACTGTGTAGCTTGTATGCACTAGTACGACTAGGGCACCTTTACGTCCCTGGTTTGATGGGTATTGAGTAGCTTATATGCACCAATATAATCAGTGTATCTTTGTGTCTCTGGGATCTTGATTCCCCCTCGAGACAAATAAATGAAATTGTTGTGTTAATTAAAAAGGGAAAACACTAATCATGTAAAGTGAAAGATGATTGAGTTAGGCCCATATGGATTATAATATACATATTGGTCCAGCGGATATAATAGTGGCCCATAAGTATTTTGCCCAAAATGATGTATATGTGTACCGGTCCACTAGTTATAATAGTGGCCCAGGAGTGCTTTACCCTCGAAGATGTATATACGTATTCCGGTCTATCGACTATAATAGTGGGGGTTCTAAGCTTAATAAACCAAATCTTAGATGTGAATAAATCTTGGAAAATACTAATCACTTATAGTGAACACTATGTGAGTTGGGACCAGACATATCCACCGGCAATAATAGTGCCCAGGAGCCTTCTGCTTTAGAGACCGATCCACCGACGAATAATAGTGGTCAAGTGCGTTCAACCCTGTATGTTTTCGGTCCACCAACTATAATAGTGTGGTTTCCGCACTCACATGGATATAATTCGAGAGATGATGATTAAATAATGATTCATTAATGGATTAAGGCCCAAAAGCATTGATGTTGCATTATGATATATTGATATGGCATGAGTTAGCTTTATTGCTTGTCCCTACTTGGGTATATGATGGACTTGCTAAGTATATAGATGTTGTGTATGCATTTCTTAGTATATGTGTATATTGTTTATGCATGATGTGTTGTATGCAGACATGCCTTTTAGTATGGTTTAAAGGGTTACTCAATATCATAGTATTGAAGGGTTCCATTCGTGGGCCTCTACATATTCAATGGGCAGTGTCCCTTGCAGGCCCGTTTCAGGAGCTATTTAAGTGAACAATAGGAAAGAACGTAAGGATTATCCAAAAATTTCTAGGGTTTCACTCTTTCTCCTTTTAATTCCTGGTTTAAATTTAATATTTATTCTTATAACCACCATTGGTGTATTCTATTATTGTAAATAAATTGTTACGCTACTCTGATTTAAATATGGTTTGAGTTTCAAGTAGACTATATTTTTTTTTAACTTTAGCACTTGGTACTAGAACGGTAGGAGTAAACTAGTCTGGTACTAAGTGTGGCGGTAATATCTCCTAAATTTGCAGTTTTGTTTTCTTTACTTCCGCTATTTTCTTTTAATAAAACAAAAAAATTTAATAGTAAATTTTGGGGGTGTTACAAGTCTCCAAGTCAAGGTCAAGCTCAGGGCTGACACTTGAAATTTATGTCATCGGGCCAATTACAATTTCCATATATAAGTTAAATAAATCCATATATAGTTCCATATATTAGTATCTGGTATAATATATTAGGAGATGTGAATTGTAATTTGAGAGCATTGATATATATTATACTAGGAGATGAGGATCGGTGGGTTTAGATTTGTACTAACTTATATCATGAGATATTGATTAGATGATAGTTGTACGAGCATGTGTTTGTATATTACAATATTGATCAAGTTCTCATATTATTTCCCACTAGTAAGTGCTAGCTTCAACGAAACATTAGATGAAAATGTCAGATATTGGTCATGCCATTACAACCCATTACCGTATATTGTTTACATATTACTAGTTGAGTATGTGTAATTAATTCCTACCTTTAGCGGCACAAAATAGAATTGAAAGTCTTGAAAAATGAAGCAACTATGTGGTTTTTGCAAGACATGAGTCATTATATATCGGTATTTGGGTGTTTCATGTCTTTTTCCATATCAATATTATAGCAGTGCCAACTCTTTTTTTTTTGACAAGTACATCTTTTGGACAATTTTCCACTCCCACCACTACATACAAATTGGGACATATGTGATGTTAGTATAGTTTCAACACGGAATGCACTATATTCATTAAGATTCTAATAATGAAGCTCTTTGGTACATGATGGTACACAAGAGCCACATTCTTTATCTTCAGACTCCACTTTTATTTATAATTATTGTAATTTTTTCTCAATTTATTTTTATCTGACCTTTGAAACATCCATATGATGAATTTTTGCCAATTTTTGTTTATTTCCTTGTTACTTTTCCATGATATCTTAAGTATTTGACCTATGGTAATCAAATATATTTGTGTGTTATTTAGCTTAAGTATCTCAACGCTCAATGTGTTCATTGTGGGTTGGATGATATTTTCATTATCATGAAATAAAATAAAAACTACATTATATGATTGTAACAAATATATTTTAATAAAATTATATAACCATACAAGCTCAATGCAAATGCCCACGCCCATGCTCAAGTATAGTAACTCCTAAATCATGCATAATATTTTCAATGCATGTAACTAGTTGTTGATGATTTAGAGCTGGCTCACCCTTCAATAGAAACGATAGAGAGTTTTACGTGCTTTGTTAATACATCTTTTTCCTAGAATTTCATGCTCATCATTTGGATGTTCAGCCAAATATTTGTTCATCATTGTCAATACATACCTATGAGTTCCATCAACATACCAATCCATATATCCATTAGCCGCATCTCATTGGTATTGAGCTAGTGGTTTGAAAACATCCAATTCCAATATATTTTTATGCCTTAAGAACTATTGGCTAAGCATGTATGTGTAAAAAACTTTGGGTTTCTTGAGGGAAGGACCTTTATACATATTCCTAGATAGGCTCATCAACAATTACTTGTATATATCCAAACTAGGTGTCACTCTATTTGACATATATGGTTTCACTTTCTCCAAATAATGTAAATGACCATAATATAATGCCGTAGGATAATACCTGTATGGATCAACTACTCTATATGGATCCCAAATGACCAGTCACAAAAAAATTAAACTAAATACAGATATCACTATAGTAATAAAGTAAGTATATGATAATTTGAGCATACCGGTGTTGAATTATTGCATCCTTTTTTATTCAATTCATAATGTATGTGTTGTGTTATTGATTGATTGACGGATTTTTGAACCACGGCCGGGTTCTGATTTTCGCTGTGTGAAATACCGGTGAGATCGAGAGATAATCTAGTATTAGACCCAATAGCACAACGGGAGATTAAATTGTAGGTCGAGAGACGATCGATTTGACCTCTACAACAATAAAGGAGGAAAATTTATAGACTTTAATGCATTACATTCTATTAGACTCTAAGCTAGAGATAGTTTGGGCCATAGATATGTAATAGGGTGGTTGTGGCTTGAGAAAGCACACCACTTTCTATCCTTGTTGGCATGATTGATTATGATTGTTGAATTATTTTGTGATGTGATCTTGGATTACATGTGAGGAGCGGGGGCGATGAACCGGAACCTTAGCTCTTCTATTTATTTGAGTCACTTGAGTGCTATTTTCCTTTCTTTTTAGCTTATTTAGTTATTTTAGCTTACAATTTATTATTTCATATCATCTCGTAGTTGACCCAGGCATAAGATCAATCTTAGCTGAAAGTACTCGAGTGTATCCAATTTATTATCAAATTTATGTCCACAAAGCCACCTCATATAACGAGGTTGGTGTGGATCATAATTGGATCATTCCACTCAAAACCCCAAAACGTATTTAAATCCATGTTTTTTATAATATTCAATTGTTAGAATTATAATTAATGAATCCAAGTATGTACTATATGTAATACCCCAATTTTAGAAACCCTAATTATAAACTGATAATTATGTGTAATTAGTTATAATAAATATTATAGAGTGTTTGTACTAAAAATATTATTAATTTGTGTATTATTGTGACATATTAGATATAAATTTAATTAGATTAAAATTTGATAGATTTTAGGTTATTAAATTTAACCTTAGTTCGTGATGGGTATCCGTTTTGCCAATTAAGCCTAGTATAGTAACCTTAAATTCTATCAAATAATTTTATTTGGATATTTTTTTTCCCCGGTTCCTTACCTAAATAATTTAACCCTACCCTATGCTAGGTTTTCTCACCTTACCCTATTCCCTCTACCCCTACATAACCATCCTTCATGAAACCCATGAACCACACGCCTCCCTTTGCCATACTTGATTTCCTCCCCATGTTTTACTCCAACTTCTCCCTTACGCCACATCCATTTAAGTACCTCCTCCCTCTCATTTTTTTTATTGTATGTTAGCCCCCAAAGAATCACACACTTCTTCTCTTTCCCCGATCTCCCTCAAGTAAGAAGAAGCTCCGTCGTTCGCCATTATTTTTCACTATTTTTACCCCATCGGCAATTTCCACTACACACCAACTCTATGTTGCACCCTCCACTGTCGAAGACCCTACCCTAGATGTAGCAAAAGCTTCCATGGCTCCCCTCCATTTTGAAGTAAACCACCCCCTTTCTGCAAATAAAATCACCACAACACCTCCCCTTCTTCGGCCATTTGTGCCAATCCGTTGCTTCTTCCCTCTTCTCAATAACTTCCACCAATTCCTCCTCCTTTGTTGCATGAGTTTGTTTGGCTTCCTTGCTGATTTTCTTTGGCTAGTTAGTAATCAATGAGTTATTTTAGTTAATTTTTGGGTTATTATTGTTTATATTAAATGCTAATACATGTGTTATTGGTTGTTAAATTCCTAGGTAATTCTTGAGGACCTTAGAGAAGACTTTTTGTATAAGATGGGATTGAGGTAAATTTAGTCACTTATAGGATGGTAGAAGATTATGTGCAAGCATGCTAGGAAATTTTAAACCTAGAATAATTCTAGGATTTATACTTTTCAAGTAGTTTAGCATGAATGATAAAACAATAGTATGTTGAAAGGATGATATGCATAATTATTGATAATTAAGTTGTATGGATGGTAATATGTCAGATGTTTTATGTTTGCATGTCTAATTTTTTTAGGGATTCCATTATTATCATGTTATGATACAAATCCCATAGTATATGCCTCATGAATGTTCATGCATGGAAGTAGGGTTACGATAATGCATATGGACATGTATGTGCGTGATTAGGATTAGCTTATGGTAGATTCTATTTCGCATGGCCTAGGGTTAGAGATATGCTCGTACATGTGCTATGATGATAATATGCATATTTAAATAGTGTTCCATGCTTTAAATGTGCACGTGTATGCTGCATGAAAGATGTGGTATGTGGTAGTTTTTTGATTAGGGTCTTGGTGGGCACAACTGTAACACCCTGAGTTAATGTAACCACACAATGACTACCTTGGAGCGCTTTCAGATTGATCGGTTGGCCCTACAGATCAACACAAGTTCTTTCAGTTTGTCCTCACTCACGCGCTTCTTGAGAAATTTTTAGAAAATTTCTGAAACTTCTCAGGAAGGTCACCCATCCTAAAAATTACTCCACGACCAACATGCTTAACTGTGGAGTTCTTAGGATGGAATCACTAAAAGGATGGTATACCATGTTGATATAAGTAGCCATATCAATCCTTATAGCACTCCGTTTAATTTGGGGTATTACATTCACCCCCACTTAAAAAACGCAATATCCTCGTTGCACCTCAACCATTAACTGCCTCAATACAGTTTATCTTAAGAATCATTTTGCTAGGTCGCTAACTGGCTCATTTAAGTTCAACTCAAGGTTGTAGTTTTGCTCTGATACCATTTGTAACACCCCGAGTCAATAAGACCATGTGGGGACTACCTTAGAGTGCTTTTGGATTGATCGATTGACCTTACAGATCAATACAAGTCATTTCAGCGCACTTTGTCCTTACTCATGCACTTCCTGAGAAATTTTTAGAAAATTTCCAAAATTTTCCGGGAGGGTCACCCATCCTAAAAATTTCTCCATGGCCAACAAGCTTAGGATGTAATCACCAAAAGGATGGTATACCATATTGATATAAGTAGCCATACCAATCTTTATAGCACTCTGTTCAATTTGGGGTATTACAACAACCTACTAAATGCATGAAAAGTAAAAAATATAGTTAATCGCCAAAATGCAGATTACCTACATTCTAAAATAATGTGAAATATTACCTTTTTTCCTACTCATGATAAATCCCACATAATGATAAGGTTTGATATGAAAAATGAGTAAAATGTGGAAATTAGGGTTTTGAAGGATATTTTGGTAATTTTGACCTAATATATCATTTATAAATAAATGAATGCTAGAATGGCTTTAGTATTTTGATAGGTCAACCTTATATTTGACTTGGCTTGACATAGATCTATGACCTTAAGGTTTATCTAAATAATTGGAAATAAAGGGGGAAAATGGTTAAGTATGGAAAATGAAATTTTTATGCTGTATATAACTTATGTTATCACCTCATAAAATATTAATACTTAAAGTGAATGTAATACCCCAAAAATTTTGAAAACCTATATTTTAATAAATTACTTTTATTTGGAATAGAATTGCTTTTAGATTATTTATTTTAATTATTTTATGGATTTTAGAGTATGTAAATTTGGATAAAATTATTTAATAAATTAAAAATAAATATTTTTCTATGTATCATATTATTTTATTTGAATAATTTTCCAAACTAATATTTTACCAACTTTATCCTTTTTAAAATAATATATTAGATTATAATAAATTAAATTATTAAATTAAATAATTTATCAAGAATATTACATTTTATGATTTTATAAATTAATTTAATTTATTTCCCCTATTTTCCCATTTTTCCTTTTTCTTTTCCTTCTCCTTTTCTCCTTTTCTTCCTTCTTCTCTTTTCCTTTTTCTCCCCCTTGGGCCGCCCGCCTGGCCTGCTCTCCTCTCCCCCGCGCGTTGGGCCTTCGGTCCGTCTCCCCCTTCTCTCCCTCGCGCGCCGCCCGTCTTCCCAGCCCGACCTCCTTCTTTTAATTTTCCCCCTGGACCGGCCGGCTCCTTTCTTTTTCTGCGCCAGTCCAGCCGCCCCAGTCTCCTTCTTCCCTTCTTCGACCTCCCACGCCCGACCACCTGCACATTCGACGCCATGCCCGCTGCCACCGACTGCCACCCTGCAGCTCCCGTGCCTTCCTCCCTCTCCCTCTCTCTCTTCCCCCGTCGTTTTCTTTCTTTTTTGAGCCAAACCGGCCCTGGACCACAGCCCCGCATGCCTCTCCCCTTTCTTCTTCTTCCCCTCCTTTCTCCCTGCCAACCGACAGCCCTGCCACCACTGCAGCACCGCCGGCCAGCCCTGCCCCCTCTCTTCTCCCTCTTCTTTTCTTCAGCTCCCAAGCCCTTCATTCCCACATTTTTCGAGCCTAATATCCCTCCCCCAAGCTCTCCCTTCTCTCCTTCCTTCTTCCCCATCCTTTTCTGTTTTTTTTCTTCTCACCGCCGCCCGCCGCCGCTCGAACCACCAAGCCCAGCCCTGCGCCGCCTTCTGCCACCGTCTACTACCACCCTGCACCACCACGCTGGCCCTCGAGCCCTACACTCCCTCCCTTCTCGACCCTTTCTCTTTTCCTCCCCAGTTTTTCCCCTTACCGTCAAGCCACCTGCAACCGCCTCTACCGCCGCCGTCCGGCCACCTCTGCCGCCACCCAACCCACCTTTCGACACCCTGCAACCCCCTCTACAACCGCCATCCATTATTTGGCCGAAACCAACCCTTGCACCCCTCCATTTTCCCTCCACTTTTCCTTCCTTCTCACCCTTCCACCTCGACCCACTTCAGCAGCCACCTTCGCCGCCTTGCCGCCGCCGTCTCCGCCGCCCTATGCCGCCGTGAAACCACCCTTTGCCTCCACCTACACCCCCTCTACACTTCTGCACCATTCCCCTGCCTTAGAACCTCCCCTAACCACCTTCTTTTCTAGCCTAAAGACCCTAACCTGAAAATAATAGATTTTGCTTCCTTCATCCCCCTTTGAACCCTTCCACCCCTTATTTTTGCATGAGACTCACGCTGTTCATGCAGCGTGAGCTCCCCTTCATTTTAAAAAAATTGTTTGGATAATTTTTAAGGTATAATGGTATTTTATGTTAAGTGTTTTATTAATTAAAATTATAAAGTTTTATACTTGGATTCTTATTTCTAACATAAATATGATGGATATTATTTTTAGGTGTTGAGTTGCTAATTATGCTTGGTAAGATTGATATTTTGTGGGATTAAGGTAACCGTTAATCCTCCCTTAAATATATGAAAAAACGCATGCTAGCACATTTAGGGTTTAGTATGATTTTATGCATGTTTTGTATGCTTAAGCATGATATGTATATGGTTTCTTATATTGTTTGATAAAAAGAAAAAGCATGATAACTTTTGTGCCATATATAGGTATGTTAAATAAAGAAGGAGTTGGATTATGGATAGAAATGTTAAACACTTGTTTATGATGTACCATGTTGTTAATGCATGAATGATGTTATTGTTTAAGGGTATTTTAGTAATTATGCTTATGAGATAAATAAATCAATGTGTGTAGTTGCTAATGAGTATTATGTTGAAAAATGAAAAGTTGGTGGACTTAGATGATAAAAATGAAGTATTAATATCATTATTTTATGTAGTGTTAGAAAATTCATAAAAATGGTGAATAAAGGGGTTGAGTGGAAATTTTATAAGTGGAAAAGGGTATTTCGGTAATTTTTGAGATAAAAGAATAACGTGGTAATTTTATGATTAAATGGTCAAATGATAATTTACAAGTAAAGGATAAAATTGTAAGTTGTGAGAAAGAAGGGTAAAATGGTAATTTTGGAAGTAGGGGTAAAATAGTAATTTTAGATGAATGAGGGCATTATGGTAATTTTGTAAGTAAAAGGGTTAATATGGTAATTTTGGAGGTAAAGGGGCAAAATCATAATTTCATAAGTAAAAGGGTAATATGGTAAATTTTATAAGTGAATGGCGAAGTGGAAATTATAAGTAAAGGGGTAATATGGTAAATTGGAAAAGAAGGGCAAAATGGTAATTATGTGAGGAAAGATAAAGATGGTAATCTTGGATGTGAAAGGGTAAAATAGTAATTTGTAAAGTAAAAGATGTATGGTGGTAGTTTTCATAAATAAAAGGATATATTGGTAAAATTGGATGTAAGGGGTAAAATGATAATTTTGTAAATAAAAGGATATTATGGTAAACTTGGGAGTAAGGGGTAATGTGGTAATTATGATAACGAAAAAAGATAATTTAGCAATTAAGTTATGATTCTAGAAGGGCAATTGGATAAGTATGATACTATAGAAGGGTAATTTGGTAAATTAACCAATTAAAGGACATTATGGCGATTTTAATAATGGAGAAGGGTAATATAGTAATTTTGATTATGAAAAAGGGTAAATTAATATTGGTAATTATGAAGAAGAGTAATTTGGCATTTGTGATAATTAAAAAGGGTAAATGGCAATTAAAATAATTGAGAGGGATAAAATGGTAATTATGATAAAGGAGAAGGGAAATTTGGTAATTTGTTCAACTAAAGGGGCAATTTGGTAATTTAGCCGATAAAAGGGTAAAGTGATAATTGTTTAACCAACTAAAGGGGCAAAATAGTAATCGTGATAATGAAGGAGGGTAATTTAATAATTTATCCAACTCAAGGGCAGTTTTGTAATTATAACAAAGGAGAAGGGCGATTTAGTAATATAACCAACCAAAAGGGAAATATGATAAGTGTAGTAATTATGAGGGGTGAATGGTGGTCTAAAAAGTGTAGGGGATAATTTGGTATTCTAAATTGGACAAGGGGTAATTTGATAGTTAGGTAACCTAAAGGGTAATATGGTAATTTGGCGAGTAAGGAATGGATACTTAACAATTATATAAGTAAAGGGCAAATGAGTAATTTGTACCTAACATGTCTTTGAGATTGTGGAACACTAATATGATTAAGTAATGCTGATTAGCCAAGTAAGAGTGTTTGATAATTAGTCTGGCCTTAATGATTTCTCTGTGACATCCTGGATAATCATCTGAATAAGAAACGATTAATGATATCGAACGATTGAAAGTGAATAAGTATCGGATTATCGTGCTTTCTGTGACCACCTTAATTAAGACATTATTACTTAAAGTGAAAGACCTCGAGATCGGGAATGGTGACTCCTTAGGGGTCGCTACCCTAAGGACGTGGTTTAGTCCACGATTATTCTGGTATTTGCTGGTGTGCCTTTGTGCCCCAGCCAGGCCTTATATCTTACTCTTCCTAGCTCTACGGACCTAGTTAGGGGGTATGCATACTTATGGATTAGGTGTCCTTGTCGGTAGGGTACTGAGTTATCTGTATGCACCAGTACGACCAGGGTACCTTTGCGTCCTTGGGTTCATGGTTAAAGGGTACTGAGTAGCTGATATGCACCGGTACGACCGGTGTACCTTTGTGTCCCGGGTTATCGATCTCCCATTCGAGGCAAATAAATATGATTGATGTGCTGATTAAAGAAAGGAAAGATACTATTATTGAAAGTGAAATATTAATGAGCCGGGCCCAGATGATTATGATATTGAGTACCGGTTCACCGGATATAATAGTGGTCCAGGAGCGTGTTGCCCTGGTATGTGATTATGAGTACCGGTCCACCGGTTATAATAGTGGCCAGGAGTGTTGTGCCCTGGATGATGAGTTATCTGTATTCCGGTCCACCGGCAATAATAGTGGGGGTCCCGAGCTCAATAAAATTGGTTATGTATGTGAACAAGATTATGGAAAAATACTAATCACTTATAGTGGAACACCATGTGAGTCGGGGCCAGACCGGTCCACCGGCAAATAATAGTGGTCATGTGCGTTCTGCCCTGTGTGTTTATCTTCCGGTCCACCGGCAATAATAGTGGTCAGAGGCGTTCTACCCTGTGTGTTGACTTCCGGTCCACCGGCTATAATAGTGGAGTTCTCGTACTCACATGGATATAAAATATGATATTGATGGATTAATGACAGAATAATGGCTTAAGGCCCAAAGTATCGATCGTGACTTATAAAGTATTATGTTTGTCATTGTTATGTATGCATCTCTCATTATTTATATGTGTGTGGCTTGCATTGTGTGCCGTATGCGGACCTGTCTTTAAGTGTGGTATTAAAGGGTTACTCAGTACCGTAGTACTGAAGGGATTCCCTTTATGGGGCCCCTGCCTATTCAATGGGTAGTGCCCTTGCAGGTTTTTCAGGTGCTACTCAAGTGGGTTACGGGAAGGAGAGTAAGGAATTTTCCGGTATCATGGCTTTTTCTCTTTCTCATTTAATTTCTCGGTTTTAAATGTTAACGTTGTTAAATTAACCACCATTGGTGGATTTTATTCCTGAAAACGATTTGATGCGCTACTCTGATTTAAATATGTTGAAGCTTGCAATTTACTCTGATTTATGCATGTTGAATGTCTTTCGAATTGTATTTCATTTTCTTAGCCTTAGCACTTGGTACTGGAACGGTATGAGTGAACCGGTCTGGTACTAAGTGTGGCGGTAACACTCCCAACGTTCACGTTTTATTTATCTGTTTCCGCTAATATCTTTTAATAAAACGAAATTTTTCAGTAGTGAATTTTGGGGGTGTTACAGTGAAAGACCTCGAGTTGGGAATGGTTGCTCTCTAGGGGTCTCTACCTTATAGGTAAGGTGCTAGCCCTCATTTTTGGTTCACTGGTGTGCCATTATGCCTAAGTTTAAGGCCCTACTCTACTCTAGAGGTAACCTACGGACCTTTAAGGGGTATCGATACTGAAGGACTAGGTGACTAAGGTTGGGAGGATACTGTATTACTTTCGAGGTGCTAGTATGATCATGCATACCAATGTGTCCTTGGGTTTGAGGTAAGGGTATTGTGTTACTTTCGGGCGTTGACAGTACCAGGTGTACCAGGGTGTCCTTGGGTTAATTTGTATCCCTCTCGAGTAAGGACGTCAAATGAAAATGTTTGTTGTCAAATAAAAGAAATGAATTGATGGTTTGATAGTTGCCTTGGTACCCTACCTTGGTATTGTGATGGATTATTGGTTTGGTAGTTACCTCATTGCACTACCTTAGTGTTGTGATGGATTGTTGGTTTGGTACTTGCCTTAGTGCCCTACTTTGGTTTATGTTGGATTTGTTGATAGTCGCCTTAGTGCTCTACCTTGGTATTATTTTAGATTGTTGTTTTGGTAGTTACCTTAGTGCCCTACCCTTATGATTGGAATGTAATTAACTGATCGAATATGACTTGACACTTTGAATTGATGTTAAATGGTTTAGTATATTTACTGATGAGTTAAGAATTGGACCATGATATATGTTTCTCTATGAGTATTGTTATATGATTTATGCCTTGTGCTTATATATGCTATTCATTTTTTATGTGGATATATGGAATAGTGATGGCAATGGATCGGGTAACTCCTATCCGTTACCCAAACCCGATAAGAAAATCTATACCCATATTTGTATCCAAACCTGGCGGGTATTTTTTTTCCTTATCCATATCCATATTTGTTTACATATCCATCGGGTAAAATCCATTAAGTATAAACTAAAAATCATTTAATGTTAGAATTATATACTTAGATTGTTAAAATTTAATCATATCTTTACTTTTAGCCTTAGAAAATATACATAAGGTTACATAAATAAAGGTAAAAATGTAATTTTATATTAGATAAATGGATGCGGGTACGGGTACGGATTTTAGGATCCCTTACCCATATCCATACACAAAACCAACGGATATTTCTCTCCTTCCTCTATACCCGTATCCATATCCATTTTTACATCCAACGGATAAAATCCGTCAGGTTTCGGATAAAACCCATCCGATTGACATCCCTAATATGGAATGTGAGTATGTTGCCTCCTATGAGTTATTATGATTTACTCAATATGAGAAAGTTGTATTGATGCTACTTTTGTCGATGACTATGTGAGGGCCATGGAATGACATGAATGTTATAAGTGTAGGTAGGATAAGTGGAGTCCTTGGAAAGAAGTTCCTTTTTTAGAGTGGACATTTGGGTCTAAGAGTTAGGGTAAACCGGGAGTAGTATCTTCGGGTGTTGGTTTTTGTTACTATTGGTTTTCCTTTGGACTCTTAAGTCCCTTATTATATTTTGGTTATACTGTTGTACTACGACATTTATTCATAACTCTATTATGTATTATT
This sequence comes from Tamarix chinensis, assembly GCA_030549775.1. Taxonomy (NCBI): domain Eukaryota; kingdom Viridiplantae; phylum Streptophyta; class Magnoliopsida; order Caryophyllales; family Tamaricaceae; genus Tamarix; species Tamarix chinensis. Next base: position 82,003,596 of record CM060173.1, on the reverse strand, counting down.
TCTATTTTTGTTGAATTTTAAGTTTATTTTAGCCTTAGCACTTTGCGTAAGAAAAGAGAGGAGTTAGACTTATGTTAAGTGTGGTGGTAACACTAGGTAATGTATGAATTAATGCTTCTGTAGATATAAAAATTTTTAGCTGGTAACATGGGAGTGTTACACTATATATATGATAATTATACAATTACCTATAATAGAATGATGCATCTTGACATCCGAGCAATGTTAGCTATAGAAGCCATACCAAGTTGTCTATATAGAAAAGCAAGTGTGGTTGTACCCTATGCATAACCTTCAACATGCCTAAGATCTTGGAGAAAGAGGATATAGTACAAAGTGGCTTTATCAACTAATTTATCAACAAATAATGATAGGCCGATCAACCATAATAGATAAATGATTGCTTTTTCTCATCCCCTAACCAGTATGATTCACATAATGCTTATAGCCATTTAAATGGAAGCCCGTCCTTTCAACCGACTTCATTCACTTTCACCTCTTCCATCTTAAACAAGGTACCTAATACACCAATCATTTGGCTATGTATGTCGGTTGTTATCTCAAATGTAATGGATGACCATCAACTTATGTCCCTAGTATACAATATACATCTAAAATGGTGCTTGTCATCTTACCTCATGGCATATAAAAGCTTTCGGTGTTTGAATTCTATCTCTTGATAAATGTTGATATAAGTGGTATGCTGGCATGCTTAAATATGTAGGCTGGAAGGTGTGACAATTCAGTTTGGAGTATGAGAGAGATCATCCTTTCATTGATGCTTCAAAGAAAAATTTTCAACTCCTCCTATCTAGTGTGGATCTTTGGACAACCATGATCCTAAAAAATAAAAGAAACAAACGTAATAAATATATGATATTTTACACATGAAATAAGAAATAATAAATATGCTAAACATACATTTCCTAACCATAAATCTAAACTATTGAGACCTCCAAAGTTAGGGATCAAATCAGGAATTAGTAGACCTCCTAAACATGACCCAAACAAATACCATTCATCCTTTAGTTGTATACCTCGTTCATCTTCATTGTCATCACCAACATCCCTATCATCATCCTCATCCTCACCCTCATCATCATCATCATCATCATCATCATCATCATCATGATGTACATATGTCAATGAGGATGACCGATCAACCATATAGGTTAATGATGCTGACAAATTTAATGATGATCTAGAACCATCCACAATAGTTGGGTGAATGGATGATGATGATACTCCCATGTCATTTGGTGTCTGTGATGTAATAAAATCTACATATTTTGTAGATAATGAAAAACCTCCATACCCCGAACTTCCGTATCCCAAGCCTCTAGAACCTGAAATTCCTACATCAACCATAAATGATGGACGATCAACATAGTTTGTAAATTTTGGAATAGTAGGAGCTCGATGACTAGACCTGTATTGTTTGGAAGGTTCTTCATATTTTCCATTCTTGTTGGTCGGCTTTTTTACCTTATCAAAATCCTCTGGCATAACCAAGACTTCTTATATGAGACACCTGATTAGGTTTTTCTATAGCATTTCTTTTATAGCATGAAGAAGTATTAACAGGACGACCCTTAGTCCCATCTAGTACTCTGTCTTATTTGCAATTCATTTGAATTTCAATAATAAAACTAAGTAAATGAAAATTAAGTATATGAATTGCAGGTAAATAGTTATCACATAAATAAAAAGTAAACATATAGGTCAAAGTAATGTAATCGTTAGATTTTATAATAGCTAAAGATATATATATATATATATCCAATCTGATAACACACTGTTATAAAATAATCACACATAAATTTTAATAAACCTAATAAACTAAAATAAATATCTATATAATATATATTTAAACACTTATATATCCTAATACCTTTAAATTTATGTAATATCTTAAAATAATAATTAAACATTTATAAAGTCAAAATACATCAACAACAATTTTATAATTTACTAGTAGTAGCTTAGTATAATATAACAATTAAATATATTAAATTATTCAATTATTGGAAGTATCTTTAAAAACCCATTCCACCGGTAGTATTTAACAAAACCCTACACCACCACCGTTTATTTTTACCAAATCTCTTACCGATTCACTAGTGTTTTTTCAAAAATCTTAAAAATAAAATTCTAAACTATAACCCTACCAATATTTATTCAAAATTTTCAACAAAACTTAGTAAATCAAATAAAAATAAAAATATATCTAATAAAATTATATCAAGATCCAGACATAATCTAAAATATTTGGTAAAAATTAAAGAATCAAATAAATATAATAAATATATAAAAAAATCTAATAAAATTATAGTCGCATATAATCAATATATCGTAAGTAATCGAATCTGTAAATTTTGCCGCTCAACCACATCAATGACATCCTTAGCCATTCCCATGCCCCCAACAACAGCAAAATATGTTGGTCTCTACACACAAACCGTAGCAAGATTTTCCGTTCCTATGCCCCCATGCAACGACAAATTTTTTTGTTTCTCTCACCCACAGGTCCTTCCTTGCAATGACAATTTTTGTCTTTACTTGGCCCCCCTAACGATAATTTTTTCCGGTACTTGCCCCCCAACAGGAATATGTGCCAGTACTAATCCCCAACAAAAGCGTAACATATCATTCCCTTCCCTCGACAACGTTGAAAAAATAAAAATTACCTTATGCTGCCTTCCTCAGAGAGAGAGAGAGAGAGTGAGAAAATATATACAGGAACTTGGGGTAATTTAGTCACTCAATACATATTTTTTTTGAGTAGTAAATATTTGTTTTCTATATAATAGGTATGAGTGTTAACAAGGACAAGTGACACTTTCTCATAAACTTGTAGAATTTTCCTTCCCCTATATGGAAGATAGTAAGTTATGTCGGTATAATATTTGAAGTAATTTAGAAGTTTTTAAATATTGATGATATAGTTACAGTTAATCAACTTTTTTTTTCTTTTATTAAAAAGGAATAGAATTTATCTATAGATTATAATTATTTTATTAGTTGGTAGAAAACTAGTTAATATTTATAAACATTCTCTCTTAATAAAATTTATAAATATTCTAGTGTTTAATTGGAATTTAAATTTTCTTTGTCAGTTTATATAATACTTTATTACATATTATTACAAATGAGTTAACAAAAATGATCATTATTATATTATGTAGTGACAAATAAGCTAGAATCCTATAGCTTGAATATTACTTATTGTACTCTTTCATAGTCTATAATGGGAGTAAACATTATATTTGGGTGGAATAATGCCGATTAACTTGCAATAAAGATAAGCAAGGTCCTTTTGGACATCAGAGAGACACTGATGTGGTATTAAACTAATGATACTCTGACGTTCAAGTAACTAATGTATTATGCTATTAATGCAAATGGTGAGAGAGAGAGAGAGAGAGAGAGAGAGAGACTTCAATTGTATGCCATTGTTTTTCCTATCTTATAAGGATTCAAAGAGTTATCAAATGTCATTTTTCTTTTAGTTTAATGTTTTTCTCATGTGAGAGATGCCCAACTGGTGGTATGAAATGATTAGCATCACGCCGGAGAAGAAATTTGATTAAGCTTCTGATAGTTGTACAACACCTCCTATCAACCCTGAAGCCATTAGGTGGCAACCTTAACAAATTTTCCTTTTGAGGGAGATGCCACCCGGGATGGGTGGTAGAGTGTTAGCGATGTATATGCTTCTCATCATTGAGCAAGGGCTGTGGTATTTAATTATGGGCTTGTAATAAATGAGACTTGGGCCAAGCATTTTTCATCACTAGAGGAGATGGTGGAGACCTGTAACATGAGAATATTAGAGGAAGAGAGGATCATCTAGGGATGTAAATGGGGCGGGTTCGGGTCGGGTATACTATACCCGTATCCGTACTCGATAAGAAAATCCATACCCGAATCCGTACCCGTACCCGAACGGGTATTCGCTAGCACATCCATATCCGTATCCGTTGGATATCCATTACCCGACGGATTATCCGTTTACCCGTTAATGGATATTATCCAACGGATAAATCCATTACCCGATGGATAAACTCATTTATAGTTAAGTCAAATGACAATTTTAACCTTAATTTATACCATATTTATTTCAAAATTAAGGATAAAAGAGTAATTATATATCGGGTAAACGGATATGGATATGGATACGGGTATAGTTACGGGTATCCATATCCGTATCCGTACCCGAACCCGACGGGTATTTTAATCCATCATCCATATCCGTATCCGTACCCGTTTATCCGTACCCGTTTAAGTATCCGTCGGATAAAATCCGTCGGGTTTCGGGTAAAACCCGCCTCGTTTACATCCCTAGGATCATCTCGCCAACATCGTTGGTTGACAAGGACATCCTATCATCGATATAAAGTGTTTATGAGTTTCCTTTAGATCTTTGGGTAGGATAACTATACATATTCTTTAAAAACTAAATAAGATAAAATATTAATTTGAAATGATAAAAATTATATGTTGCCAACATTATTTAATTAAGATAAATAAAAATATAAAGAATGTGTTTCTCTAATAAATATTTATTATTATTTTGGGGTATTAAGTTATTAGTCCTTTAAAAATTGTTTGTGTCCCCAAATTTAGCTCAAAATAAAACATAGGTAAGGAAAAAAGGTTGGTTGGATATCAACTAATCACAAAGGAGTCAAACCACACATAAAGTGTAAACAAATTGATAGGGACACTACCCCTTATAAGAAAAACTTGAATTCTAAATACTAATTCAAATGGGAATAAAAACTAAGGGTTAGATCACAAAGGCACATGGGGATTAACGCTAATGATATTTTAGGTAAAATATAGTGAATGGTGGGTGTTCTAGTGGCTATGTCAATGTGTCAATTTGCCTTTACCTCATTTATCATATTAAGATGACAGCCTATGGGACCACTTCCAACTCGTTAGAAACCTTATCCCTACTAAAACTAAAATGTGTGGGGTGGGGGATTCTAAGCCCCTATTAACTTTTCTAATTTTACTACTAGATGTAGGTAGATCTCTCTATGTTAGTTGCTATTGGAAGCTAAGTGACCTCGCTAATTGTATATGGATCCTCTCAATGTTGTTCCATGAAGCAAACAAGCACTTATAAGCTTGATTCCCCATATTGATGCGAACACAACACTAGAATCAATTTCCTTTTATAGTTCCTACTTGGGTGAACCTTATCACAAAACTCATAAAATAAATGTATGATCTACCCAATTGTACCTCTACTATGAAAACTCTAACCACTAGTATGAGGCTGAATCCTTTCATCTTTTCTTTGAGCATTTAGTTCTTCTTGCATTGAATTGAAGTCTACTACTAACCATTTCTGTGTCATTACAAGTCCAATCGTACAGTGTAAGCTCAGTAGATGAACATCGCTCCCCTATATAACCTCCAGAAACCAAATGATACTCCCTACTCAAAGTGGTAAGTAGTTGTAACACCCCAATTATCATAATAAAAAAAATTATTTTGAACTTTATTTTGTAGAAGCAAAATACTAAAATAGGGGCGTTACTACCATTTTTAGTTCACGTTCACTTACTATACCATTATCATACCAAGGGTAATGATGAAATAGTTATCAAACAAGACACAAAATCGAATCAAAAGGGGAACGATAATAATATAATATTTCAGAATTGTTATGAAGATGAACTACAAAAATACAACATGCTAAGGTGTAACAAAATACAGGGGTACAAGGGGCATAAGAGTCTAAATATAGGTATCTAACTCAACTCAAATCAATGGCCAATTTTCTACCACCAATTGACCCAAATATAGTTACCAATGCAACTCAACCTCCTTTGTTACTTAATCCTTAAATATTGCTACCTTCTAAGAAGTCCATAGACATAAATAGAGTAGATGTTAGGTCTTAACTAGTGTATAAAGGAGAACCGTATAAATATAACAAACTTGGAAGGCATACAACATACAATCCCTACCTTAGAGGTCATTCTAAGGCTATTTATGATGTACTACTAATTCAATAATTGACTCAATATAGCTATTAATGCAACTCTAACAATGGTGGATTGCAACCTATAATTGACGTAAATATAAATAGTCAGTGCAACTCAAATAGTCTTCCACTTTATTTATAGGCATTTTATTCATAGGCCAAAACCACATAACACAGATACTTACTCCCACACTTAACCACTTATTCTATTTTATTCAATAATTATAAAGGTCAAATGTCAAACTAAGAAGTTAACCCAAGGATCACACCTCAATATATCCAAAATTGGCATAAGGAGACCAATGGAGTGCTCCCACAAACCAATTGATATGGTTTTTCCTCAACTAAGACTGTCAGGCTCTTGAATACCAATCTAAAGAATAATAATCTTTAATCATGACCCAAAGGACGATAGTTATCCCTAAAAAACTTCTGAGCTTACTTCAGTCAGCTTTAGTCTTGGACCGATCTTAGGTTGATGTGTTGACTCTTTACATAGGATAAAGTAACTTCTTATCCTCAACTACACAATATTTTTCCCTTACAATTTTCCCTCATTTCACACACACACACACACACACATAGGTATTTTATTTATTTTTGGGCAAAAGAAATCATAATACAACTCTCATACTTTTGATCTTTCCTCTTTAGTTTACACTCAATATTCCTTCAATTTGATTCTTACCTTTGATTCCTAATAACCCCTTGGTTCATAAAATACATATAACAACAGACGTTGTCTATGGGGATTCCTTACACAAGTCTATGACTACCACTCAACCTTCATATCAACATGATCCTACCACTAGTGATCTTCCTAGGGATATAATTCAAATAGAACTAGCCTATACGATCCTAAAGACAATGACGATTCCTAAAAGATTGAGACTTACTGGAAGAAAAAATATATATAGTTCAAATGTGGCTTGCTAAGTACATAAAATTTGTAGTTAAATACTACAACAAAAGGGTCAAATGTGCGCAATGAAGAGTAAAATAATAGGAACTAAGGAAGGTCAGGTTACAAAGTAATGGTGATTGTGGAAAATTAATAGCTAAATGGAATGTATGTATCAATTTATGATAGCAAAACAAAAGGGTCAAATGTATGCAATTAAGAGTAAGAGAATGGGCACTAAGTAAGTCTAAGTTACAAAGTAACGGTGGTCGTGGAAACTTAGTAGCTAAATGGAATGTATGTATCAAGTAATCGAGCAGATTAGGTCAGCCACATTCATATTAGTTGATAAAGAAAGAAGATACCAAGTGAATTCTTGGAATGCAAAATATTTGAGAAAATATTATTTATAATGCTGATTGATATTGGCTTGACATTGATCTTTGTTGTATTTGAATGCATATATTTTTGTTACCTATCACTGCTGATGGAAGAATAAAGGTTTTTTTTTTTTCAAATATTACCATTACTGATTTATGTGCCTATAAAATGTTTTTCTAGCAGATATCCTTTTTAAGGACATAAAGACAAATCTCCATTAGTAAGCCCTCATATAATGAGGTTATCAAGCTCCATATGCAATCTCTCAAACGATGAGGTCACCAATCATAAAACTCTATACGTAAGCCCTCAGACATTAAGGACATTGAGGTCCATACGTGAGCCTTCAAATAACAAGGTTGTCAAGCATAGAACTCCATACATAAGCCCTCAAACAACGAGGTTGCTGAGCACCATACGTAAGACATCAAACAACAAGGTCATCGAGTACAAAGATCCATATGTAAGCCCTTAGACATTAAGGCCATTGAGCTCTATGCGTAAGTCCTGTAACAACGAGACCATATAGCATAGAAGACTAATAGAAGATGAGCACACCTAGTGAGATAAAAAATCGATGTAGTTTTACTCACTAAGCCCAGGTTCCTATAGTATGTCCTTGGTCGTTATACTAAGACCACCAAGCCCAATCAGGGACACCTAGTGGGTTTTTACCTGCTAAGCTTAGGCTCCCATGGTGCAATCCTCACCTGATGTGTCGAGGCCACTGAGCACAATATTAAGGGGTTTGGTTGGTTGATGTTGGCCAATACCTATCAGTAAGTACACCATTTGTAAGTAATATAGGACACAATGATACTGCATTATTATTTTTATGGATATTAAATAATAACACAAAGATTCTAATCACTCTAATTAGGCCTAGATGATCAAAATTAGATAAAGAAGTAACTAATTCTAAATTAAGAATTTCAAATCAAACTAAATTAAAATAAAATGGAATGAAACAAAATCTAATAAATCTATTAAGGAATATGGATCAACCACTATCTAATTATAACTATCAATTAATTAATTACTTGATATTTTCTATTACTAGCTCCTTGTCAATGAGAATATTTAACTAACACACTCTGTCGAGTTATGTAATCCTATCACCAATTATCAATCTCGTTATATTTAGTCAAATGATTTAAATAAGGACAATGATTTAGGTTCAATTAATTATTTATCATTCCCTATTGTTATAGAAATCATATAATTGTTCTCATAACTATTCAATTCCTATTTATACTATTTAGCCTAAAGTGGAGAATTGGTTCTCACATATTTTCTTGATTTATTAAATTCCAATTAAATATAATTAGTCTATTAATTATTCATAATATATAATATTGAAAAAATACATAGATTAATCTATTAATTAAGAAATAAATTAATCTATTAGCGTAAAGAATAGGGTTTCACCATATCTTGGTAAAAAAAAGATCATGTTATTAATAAAAATAAAACTAATAAATTTTAAAATATAATCTAAATTATACATTATTGATCTAAGGATATTTAAATATAAAATTACAACACTTCAAATTCAAAATAAGAACCGGGAAGATAATATTGTAAAACATGGATAGTCGACGGTGTTGGAATTTTCTTCTCAGTTCTTTTTGGTCCTTTAGGCCCTTTGTCGTTATGTCTTTTTTGTCTTCTATGGAGCCTCCTCTATTTCTTCTCTTCATAGGTCTATACACACACACACACACACACACACACACATCCCCACCTACCCACCCACTAGAATTCTCTTATTTTGTTTTTGTTGAAGATATTGGAAAAAATTATGATTGACAATCAAACATTAACATTTTCTTTCTTCTATCCTTTTATTTTATCATATTATTTTATGTTTTAATGCTATGTATTGTTGTTGTGCATATGATAAATTATTTATTTGTGCGCATGTGCAAGTGAGAGAAAAGAAAAAAAAATTAGAAAGCTTAGAGTCCCATAAAAACTTTCCAAACAAGTTTTTCATATTCTAGTTGCAACTTCAAACTAATTTATGACCTATATATGATCATATTTGGGAAAATACACTATAAATATAAGTTTTATATTTTCATGAAAATTTGAATCACCTAAATTCGAGTTCGGAAGTGAAATTAATGGTTAAAATACGGAAAGGTGTCAAAATCATATGAAAATTAAGTTTAAGCTCTAAATTAATTAAATACATGAGATCATTATAAATTAAGAAAATAATTAAAAATCACGTAAATAATCTCACATATTATGCAAACAAGTAACCAAAATCTTAAAGTAAAAGGGTAGAAAATATGTAAAAATATGTGTTTATCAATATCCCCATACTTATCTTCTTGCTTGTCCTCAAATAAGACATGACTCAAAAAATACTAATACTATTACTACTACTAATAAAACCAATTAGCCACTTTTGTAGGTCTTAAGATTGTACTTAGCATGTGAAATAAAATATTTAAGACCCTAGGTCACCCTTAGAGGAAGATTAAGGTCTCGCCAGATTATATACCTACAAAATCACACATAAATTACATACAATATAAAAACACACTTATAACACCCTTAACTAATGTTTTTTTCAAAATATTATACTTTCATAAAACCATGATTAGCACTAAAACAAGGTTTAGCTTTGAAAGATATAAAAGTGTAATTCCAACATATGGTTCGGATATAAATATAAAACATATGAATATAATAATAATAATGAATAAAAACCTAACCACACCTTATTCATATTGAGATCCATCCTCATAAAGGTATAACCTCTTATTTTGACCTTTATCTTATATTCATGGCTAAATATGTATAATCACACTAAGATATATGAAATAAGATGATAAAAATAACAAGTAATTCACATATATCAACAAGGAATGCTCATATTTTATAGATAAAAACCTTATGGATGATAGAAAATGCTTTCCAAATAGACCAAACTATATACTTGAATCATGTAAATAATCTCCAACATATCAAAATCACCCATCTCAAGAATCAAATACGACTTTATAAAGGTTGTATTAGGGCTAGGTTTAAAGGTTCAATTAAGACATGAGAAATAGGATGTAATAAAATATCATAAAATCTAGTAGAAACATGTTGATATAGAGACTCTTATTACGTATTCTAAATTATCAAGGTATTTTTATCATTATATAACATAGCATCACATAGGCCAACTATCTTTATGTTGGGCCTCCGCATCATAATCACCTCTACTCTTCAAATAAAAGAGAGGAACTAATTTTTATCTTCTTTCTCTTTTTTTTATATCTTTTTTTTTTAAAATCATCTATTTTTTTTTAATTTTTTTCACACTTATTCTTTTTTATGCTCTTTAACAATTTCTTTGCATGCTACATTGAATCACTTGTGTAAATCTCATCAAAATTTCTAATAGTTTTTAGAATAAGGGTAGAGATGTGCTCTAGGTTTGATTAGGAAAAATGTGGGTGATGAAAAAAAATTAAATGTCAATGTGAAAGGTTCAAAGTGGTTAACTAAAGGGTATACAAATCATGTATATAAAAAAATGGGGTAGAAGGCTATTTGGTTATGTGGTGGTAAATCCTATGGTACCTTTATCGCTTTCTCAATCAAGATGTTTATAACTTTAAAGCTTTAATTAGCACATGAACACATTCTTGTAATCTCTATGGCCCATTACAAGAGCCACGATAAGTAATTTGATCAAAATAAATTAGTACATATGAGGTTTATACAGAAAAATAAAACCCATAAAATATAGATTATTTTATGTGAAACACTCAAACAAGAAGGCTTATATGACTCAAAAGGTCACAGAGCTCACAATAGGTTGTGATGAACCTCAGCATGCATGCCATGTTGATTGTTAGGAGATCATACATGTTCTCACACCATTCACATCTAATCATATATATATATATGTGTGTGTGTGTGTGTGTGCGTGTGTGTGTTCCCTATATCAAAATTAAATAAAATAATAATAATTCTCCACTTAACTTTATCTTAGTTTTGTGATCATCTATTAGCATGATTTCAAATACATGTTCATTAACTATCTAAAGTCTGTTAAGACTAAAAAAAAACTCAACTACGCACACATCATGCAAAACACTCAAAATAAGTGGAAAAAATGTCACAGAATCAACATAAAACAAATGAATATATAAATAAATATGGAATAAACACATAATATGTTAATAAAGCACAAGGACAAAGTTATACTCAAGATTTTAGCATTATCTATAAAGAAATTCAATCAAGATAGTAGCATATACTCAGTATATCCCACATAACATTCTCGCAAACAAACATGCTTATTGTTCCAATCTTTATTTTTCTCTTCGTAGACCTTTAAGTTTTTGTAGGCATGCAACCTCAACTCATCAAGATCATAAAATATGTCTTACCCTATGACTTGTAGATGTAATCTAAATTCCCTAATCAACTTACCCATGTTAGTTTTGCTTAGATTGACACCCATAATCATAAATATGTAACACTAGGACCATGAAACTCATACCTGAGGATTAAAGGTGGGGGCTCAAGTACTACCTGGTAAGACCTTTCTTCCTCAAAAAAATAGGTCTCAATATCATACCCTAATTTCTCTCCTTTTGGAGATTGAAGTGATAATATTCTTTCTCCTTATGGTTTACTCAAACAATGCACTAGAGATTTTTCCTTCATCAATTGAGTGACCTTGACAATCCTACAACATGAATTATCATGAGGAGGATATTCTTTTTCATTAGATAGATTAAGCTCAACCCTTGAGATTTGATTATTCATTTTGTATTGATGTAAATTTTGAGAAAATGGAATTTGAGGTTGATAGGGTTTTACCTTAATCTTGGAACTCTCACCATGTGTGGGTTCCTTGCCTACCTCCTCATTAAGTTTAATTACCAGATTGATTTGGTCATCAATCAACTTCTTCCTATTATCCTTCTCCAAGCTTTCAGATGGCAAATCTAAAATTTCCTTGCCACTTATTATAATTATTGCCATTGGTCCTTTCTTTTGATTTTTCTAAGTAACACTAGGCAAGGTTTCTTGAGCTCTCTCAGCTAATATGTTGGTCCACTGGCCCAATTACATCTCTAAGTTCTTTATAGAAGTCTCTTGACTCTTCATCTATGTCTCATGATTTTGAAAACTAGCCTCATTTTCACTAATGGCCTTGGCCAACAATTCCTCCAAGCTAGGTTTTGTCTCTTGAGGTGGAGTTGGAACTTGATAACACGAGGGTGGTTGGCTCACATGATATTAATTTGGAATTGGATTCTACTCCCACCATAAAGAGTTAGGGTTTGTGCACCAATTCAGGTTGTAGGTGTCCTAGTAGGATTTAGTTTGCTTGCTAAAACTACCCACATAGTTACCTTGTTCAGATGACTGATAAAATGGATTACCTACTAGACAACATGTACTAGCATGAGGTCCTCTATATAAGTAACATATAAATGTGTAAATCTGCACGTTAACAATGATCAAGCTATCATATTTATTGTTTAAAGCATCTAACAAAGCATAAAGAGAAGTTATGATTATTGGCTTTCAGTTCCTCGATGAAGTGCACCTACATTATGTTAGAAAAATCACCGGAACCAAGGTCAGTTGTTTTAAAAAATAAATAAATAAAAAATAATTAAAATATAAATTATGAATTTACTAGATCAAGATTTAAATTTTTAGGTTTTGGACTATTATATTAGTCCTTGACAACAGAGCCAAAAACTTGATGTCAGCTAAGTATACTAGTCGTAAGTAATACAGGGTACAATGAGTACCAAATTATTGTTCCCATAGAGACTAAATAATAATATAAAGACTCTAATCACTCTAATCGGGCCTAGGCAATTGAAATCAAACAAAGAAGTAACTAATTCTAAGCTAAGAATTTGAAATCAAACAAAATGAAATTAAAACTGTAACACCTTCATTTTTTACTACTAAAAAATTTTATTTTAAAAGCCTTATGGAAGTAAAAAAATGCCAAACACTTAGGAAAAATAAAGTGTTATTACCACATCTAACCTAAGATAGGCACCAGCAGCCCATCTCAGGTTAGATAGAAGGCTGAGATCTAAACCAACTAAAACCATAAAAGAGTGCGGCAAAACACATTATATAAATACCGAAAGAAAGGCTTTCAAGTACACAACCTTGATAGATCATAAATATTCAAATACATGAGAAACTTAAGCCAAAGCACAAGGTTCAAATTATAGAATCAAAAGTGGAGTGTAGCCTTAAACTCTAGTCCTTGAAGGACTGTACAAAAAATCTCCGGATGTCCACACTCTTAGAACCCATGCCCAATATGAGGTTGGCATACTACTGACCATCCCCGAGAACCTGCATATGGTCATCTGTTTGCGGGAATGAGAAGGTGTCTGAGAAAATGGGTATATCAATATGCTTCATACTGAGTAAATCGAGTTACTTCATGAATAGAAATCACAAGCACACAAGATTCCAGCATATTATGGAGATCATACTAACATAATTCATGCCTATTTTATGTAAACAAAATTCATGCTCTATCATGTTCATATCATATATAAAAAACTCATACCATATATGGCTCATCATGCTTAGCAACATAACAAAACATCGTAGATGACTACATGCAATCTACTAGGTAGGTTGTCTAGCTATGATTAAGGCTTCATCCATTCGTACAAATAATATCCCTATAGGCCATTTTTTCCACTTACCTAATCCATTAGGTCATTTATTTATAAATCATTATCTCTTTTACTATTCTTTCCCTTTTTCTCTTTAGCTATATCCATATGCCAAATTCTTATCGAGCAATGGATTGTGCACCACCTTATGGTCTCACATACCATGGAAGTCTATCCAAACTAAAGGACATAAAGTCTGGTCGAAGCCAAGTAACTACCAATGGACTTAAGTCTGAGCTAGAGCCAAGTAACCACTAATGGACATAAGTCCAAGCTGAAGGCAAAATCCACCTCGGTAACCATACCCGTTTAGTATTAATACCCCCTAGTATATCATCATTGTCTAGAGTAAGTAAGGCATTAGGATCTACTAGGATCCCGTACGAAGGCACTATTAAACTTTCTAAGGCTAACTAACCCCTGACAACTAATTGAGGATCTATTAACCTAGACCCATACACAACTCATTCATCCTTTACTTTAAGTGATTATTATGTTTCTCTCAAGATTAGGTGATCATACAAGACCCATTAGGGATGTAAACAAGCTAAACAAGCCTAAAATAAGGCTCAGGCTTGGCTCATTTAATTAAACAAAAAAGCTGAGTCGAGCCAAGCTTATGAGCCAAATCCAAAAAATGAATCAAGCCAAGCCTCGAGCCTCACTTTTTTTAGCTCGGGCTTGGCTCTTTAATAAACGAGCCCAAAATTGAGGCTCGGGTTGTGCTCATTTAACTAAAAGAATGAGCTAAAATGAGTTTTTAACAAGCCAAGCTGAGCTGAATACCAAGCTGACTTAGCTCATTTACCGCCCTAAGACCCATACAATATGCAAGCATGAAATTCATATACTTATTCCATCTTAACCATTACTATTTACCAACCATGTGTGTGATTTCCATTAATGCTTACTCAATATTAACTAAATCCATTAGATTAATCCATTTTAGACCACAATCCATATTACATTACCCCTTTAAATCCATAAAATACTTATTTGGGTTTACCTTGTAAGGCCTTTACAACATCCCATAAGAAAGCCAAGAATCATGATCCATTTAATCCATCTATTACATTGTCAATCCATGTTAACATATGTATTTAACTCATTTAAAATTCATATAACGATATTAGGCACAATCTCAAAGCATATCCAAGTCAAAGGATCAAAATCACACAATTTGGTCAAACAAATCAATTGGTTTGGTCTAACCGGTTGATCTGGTATACCAACCAGATGATCAGTTTAGTTTAGCCAAACCCATGGTTCCACTGAACCGATCAATTGGTTTGGCCAAACCAGATGAATTTTCAAAGATCATTTGATCGATCTTACAAAACTAGTAGATGAGTTTAAGCAAAGAGTAAGCCAATATCACCATAAACCTACTAATTGATCGGTTTAGCCTAACCACTCAATCAATTTGCCCCTGAATAGTACAAAACAAAAAATTTTCATAAAAATCACCCTAAAAAATCCTACCACATCGAAACCAAAACATATCAAAGCATTATGCCAATACTTCATAACTTAATAAGCTAAAACATGTTTCATAACTAATCAAATCAACCTAATTTCCCTAAAAGCATACCTTTTTTATTAGGATTCATAAATTAATCAACATGCATCAATCTGACATTAAATTCTCATGCAACCCTATATAATTAGGACTTTAAAGAATACATTACATCACATGTTTAATTTGGTAAGAATGACTTACATGATGCAAGTTTGACGTTTCCACAAATAGGAAAATTTAAATCAGTAGATTTTTAACTTCCAAACCTCAAAAACAAAAAGTTAAAAGCTTCATAAATCCAATGAATAATTTCATAATTCATAATTCAAATTAAGAGAAAAAAAAAGGGAATTTGTGTTGAAATAGAGACTCAACTTTCTTCTAAATATAACCCTCCATCGCTTAAATATAAACAAGAAGGAGCTAGAAGAAGGATAAAAAACATGAAAGGAAACAATAATTAAGCTCAAAGTGGGGAGAAAAGACCACAGGGCATAGAAGTTGGAATACCTCAAAGGGTGAAAGAAAAATGAATGGAAAGGGTGATTATGTCTATTTATAGCAAAAAAAAAAATGGTACAAGAATGAGTTTGGTTAGGAATAGATTGAAAAACCTTAATTTCTACCATTCTAATTTGAGATCAACAAGTAGATTTCATCAAAGATAGGCCAATCTCCCTTCTAGAGTTGAAATGTTATTTTTGGAGAAAGCGGGTCAAATTCACCCATAAAATATCAAACATGAGAGAGGAAATGAACAATTAGCATGGGAAGGAATCTTCCAGCTAAGCATAGAAAGTTTGGGAATCAAAACAACAATTCTAAAAGCGTGCAAAAGAGAAAGGTGGAAGAAAACAAAGCCGAGGTCATTCTCTCCCTCAACTGTCTAAATCGAACCCTAACATTAGCTGGAGGTAGAAACTTGGGCCAAATGCATGATAAGAAATATTAATAATCTCTAAAGAATAGCTTGGAATGAGATTATCAAGGTTTCGTGTAGGTATAATAAGTCTTTCAAAAAAAATTGAGTTTTAAAAATGTACTCAACTTGACAAACCAATCGATTGGTTTAGCTTACCATTCGACTGTTCTACTAACCACTTGATTAGTTCCCCAAACTAGTCAATCGGTTAGGTTGAGCAAAATCATTTAGCTGAAACAACGAACTAGTCGATTGGTGATTGGTCAACTTAAAACTTATTTTAGTCAATTTCCAAGCTTATTCAATTGAAAGTTTTCCTCAAATTCAATTATAGTTTCAAATCAAAATAAAAAATTATCAAATTTTAATAAACACTATGACTTCCCATTCAACAAAACTTATAAAAAGATGGGGTATTACAAAAATAAAATGAAATAAAATATAATAAAGGTAAAATAAATTAATAAAAGCTATCAAAGAATCAGGATCTACCACTATCCAAATTTAATAACCAATTAATTATCTATCTTGCTATCTCTAGTCAAAGGATTAAAATAAATACAATGCTTTAGGTTCCATTTATTATTTATCCTTCTTGTAGAAATCATGTAATTGTTCTTATGATCCATTCTATTCCTATTTATATTATTTAACCTAAAGTGAAGAATTGGCTTTTGCATCTTTTCTTGACCTGTTAAATATATAATAATTAGGCACAATATATAATAATAGCATAAAATACATAGTGTAATCTTTTAATCAAGCAATTAATTAATCTATCAGTATAAAGAATAAAGTTTAACCATATACTTGGTAAAAGAAAATTAGACCATACTATTAATTAAAACAAAAGCAATCAAATTAAAAATAGAATATAAATTATACATAAAATATTGAACATGAGAATATTTGAATTTAAAATTGCAACACTTCACATTCAAAATAAGAACTGAGATAAAAAAGTACTGTATAACACAGATAGTTAGCGATATTAAAATTTTCTTTTTAGCTCCTTCCAACCCTCTATTGTCATGCCTTTTTATATTCTATACCACCTCCTCTATTTCTTCTTTTCATAGGTCTATACACACACACACACACACACACTGGAGGTATGCTATTTTTTTTTGTTGTAGAATATTAGAAAAAATTATGGTTAACAATCAAACACATAACCTTTTCTTTCTTCTATAATTTTATTTTATCTCTTGCTTCTATGTATTCTAGTTGTGCTTAATATTAATTTATCATTTGTGGGCCTGTGTAAGTGAGAGAAAATTAAAAAAAATTAGAAAGCTTAAAGTCCCATAAAAACGTTCCAAACAAGCTTTTCATATTCCAACTGCAACTTCAAACTAATTTATGACCTAGATATGATCATATTTAGGAAAATAAACTAGAAATTGTAGTTGTATATATAGTGTTTATCTTTTCATGAAATTTTGAATCACCTAAATCCGAGTACGGAAGTGAAATTTATGGTTAAAATATGGAAAGTTATCAAAAGCATATGAAAATTAACTTTAAGTTCTAAATTAATTAAATACATTAGATTATTTTAAATTAAGCAAATGATTAAAATAACATATAAATAGCCTCACATATTATGCAAATAAATAATTAAATACTTAAAATAAAATGGTATAAAATATGTAAAGATATGTGTTTATCATTGGTCCATTCAGTTTGATAAATCAATGGTGTGACGATCAAACCCTACTTTGGTTAGAAATCGCCAATGTATAATAAAGATTCAAAATGTGTGCATTATAATTTTTACAAAAAAAAAATTCACCTCACCATAAATAGATTGCTAAGATTCTATATATTAATCAAGATAAGCAACTACTTTAGAATAATTCTATATCTCAACAGTATGAACAAGTTACAATAAAGAACATAAAGAAAAAAAATGAAAATAAACATGATAATATATTCAAAATTCATCTTTATCACTATCAACTCCTTCAACCTCTTCAAGAACTTGTATGATTTCCAAATCTTGACTGCAATATAATTCTCCGTTAGGATTTTGCAGATGGTTGCGCTATGTGAATGTTTTGAACTGAGCATACACTACTAAGGTGCCATAGGCATACTACTGAGACCGAAGGTATTCTTCATAATGTGTAAACTCTTCACTTTTTAATTACTTATCTATAGCTTCATAAAGTGTCTAAGTTTGGAACCAACAATATCCTTCTTGATGTGCTAGTCTATACCTTTTTTAGAAGACTATACTATTTGCCTCTCCCTAGCCAATTGTTCCTAAATATGCCTTATTTTAGCATTACTTGCCTTCTTCTTCTCAAAAACTTCCAAGTGTAGTCGTTTATTCTCAACTAGTTTTTTTCTAGGGCTTTTTGCATCTCCTCATACTTGGCGTCATACCCAATTATCTTGTTATTTGCATTCTCATCTAACTTATTTTTGGTATTGATTTTTTTTAGTAGAGATATGTTAGCCTCAAAAAAATATCGAATCTTCTTGACATCTACAATCCATTTCTTCTTCTTAGAGGATAATTGATCAGTATAGTTTTTCTCTTTTTGAAGGCTATCTTCTAGAATGGTATCATTAGCCTTCAATAGGTCCATCTAATCCCTAGCCAATTACTTTTCTCTTTAAAGATAATATTCTAGGCTATAAAATTGGGCTTTTAAAAAGACTCCATCAATTAACATAGATTTTAACGTGATTTTTTAGTTTCCAACTCATTCACTTTAGCCTCAAGGAATTCTTTTTTTAGTTTTCATAGTTGAGTGGTCACCTTGAACCTTTTTTTCTTCATCCTCTATCCTTTAGAAGCAACCTTGAATTTTTTTTGTATTTGTCCTCTATCTATCAAAGGTGATAAATGCTTTGTTCAAATCGATCAAATATTTTCTTTTGTATAGAAAATTGTTTTAGATGGCATTAAAATAGTCATTGAAGTTGTATTAAATATAAAATTTTAAATTATGATATATCTAGAAGGAGATGTTTAAATTAGTCCTCGATAGAGTTATTGTCTTAAGACCATTGAATATTTCCGTAACCCGACCTAGCATTATAGCCTCACCAACTCAATATCCACACTATCAACTGGGTGGCAATCAAAGAAGGAGTAATCATTAGGTATGGTTAAGGTACCTCCATTATCTTAAATGGATACCTTATAGTCCCTTTCACAAAATATTTTTCTTAAAGGAAAATCTTCTTGTTTGGTTATCCTAGCATCAAGGCCTTTTAGCACAATAGCTGCTTGTTTGGGGATACCAAAACTCGTTTCATCCTATTTTTGGTAATTCTCTCCCTTATACCTTCACATGATCACTTTATTATTCTTCTATAAATATTATTGTATTTTTTCCATGCTTGGGACTAGAGTTCCTTTGATAGGTGCTAGGGAAGAAAATTTAGACTCTTTCAAGGAAGGGTTCTACACTTCTTTTTTCTTTCTTTGAGTATATTTCTAAAGTACCTTTTAAAGTTTGTCTTTATTCTCTAGCGCTAAAGGTTTAGGGGCAATAGTGAGTTTTTGAGATGAAGACTTTGGAACTGCCTTAGTTACCGAAGCTATATGGATAACCCTAGGTTGAGCTTCCTTCTAAAAGAGTAAATAAGATTTTGAAGAATAAACCAAGTGATAACTAAGTATGATAAAAGAAAAAACTCAAAATCTAAGGACATGTTCATAGCTAGAGTTAGCAAACATGTACATATCCAAAGCCAACAAACACAAGGAGATGCTCATTACAAGAGAGACAACGTACTCAAGGACATGTTCATTATAATATTTTGAGACCATAGAAATGTGTTTAATGTGAGATTTGATAGATGCAAGAACATTCTCATTAGTGGTGTTGACAATTATAGAACAAATGCCACTAACTTTATTTAATTTCACTTTCTTTTTTCAAGGCCTGATTTTGTGATCCCTTTAGGTTCATAAAAACATAACAAAAATATATCACAATGAAAAAGCATTTTTAGAGTGTGATTATGAATTAAATAATTATGATAACAATATATAATTAGAGAACATACCTTTCATTTGGTAGCCCTGAAAGTAGATGTTCTAAGGGGGATGAATAATGGGCTTTTTAATACCTCTCAACATGTTGGAGGGGACAACTCTTTATTGTTACTTCCATTCATTACACTTTGCATAAAGAAGGATACACTTTCATGTATTGTTAGCTTTATTTGGTTAATAAATGGATGATGATGGTGAAAAGGTAATAAGTTACTTATTAGCGTAGAAGGTTATATCAATGATGGCTAAGAGGGTCATTCACAACTTTACTATTATTGATGATGTATCCGTTATGCACTCATTTGTTAAACTTATCTATGATGGCTTCCCACTCCAGTGAAAAATGTAAAAACTCTTGGACTTCAGGGTTTAGTTAACCCCATTCGGGTAAATCCCACTTAGCGTCCCCTCGAATAAAGAAGTACTAAGACTCCCACCTCTTTACATAACACCAAGGCGCTTTGATGAACTTATGATGTCCTTTTGTTTGAATGGAATAGAAATATAGGGTTGAGGGATGAATTAAAAAATTAAAATAATGTCTAAAAAATATTCTATTGTTAGTATGATATCTAACAAACAACGCCTATGTAAGAATCTAGTTACTATACTCTAAGAATTGGGGGAAAATTGAGTAGGGATTATTTGGAAAGATTGGGAAAATTCTATGACAAACAAATGTAATGGAAAATGTATACCAATATATGGGGCCTTAGTATAAAGGGTTGTACATCTATATAAGGGATTGTTGGCTTTGTTTGATGGGGATGGTTGAATTAATTTCAAAATAGATGGAAATGATATCTAACACAAAATTGATTAAGTTGAGCTTTAGTAATGTTACTCAGATGAATAGTATTCAAGTCTTGAGATGAGGGCTCAGGCACAATAACATAAATTAGGAGGTTGCAAGAAGATGAAGGGAACAATTGGTTTGTTGTCGAATGATTTGTTGGACTTAAAAAATAAGAAGGAAAAGTTGTGGGTGTGATTGAGATGTTTCAAGACTAAGAAGTAGGGTAATATAAGAGTGAGTAATATATTTAATAAAAAGATCTTTTAGAAATGTCAAGGAGTCATCAGGTCTTTTGAGAAAATTAGTGTTTAGTATGGCGGCAACATGAACTCTGCATGTTCGATTATTGTCTGGAAGTTTTTTGTATTGCTTTCTTCTACCTATGGCAACAACAGAAGGGGTGGCACAAATATTTATAGATGAAGACAGCAATGGTGTGGTTTGTGCCCTAGAAATGGATCAAAGAAGGGGATTTTTTGGTTTCAGGCATATGGATAAAGGTTTGAAGAAATATTTTTTGATGAAAAAAGAGAGTACAAGAGTTGAGTAAGATGAAGATTATTAAATTTAAGAGTAGGATAAGAGAATAAGTTGAAGATATATATAATGATGGGAGATAGTTAAAAATACCTAGTTTTCAATTTGGATGATAAAGAATTTTTGAGTTGTTTGTATTCATTATTAATAGTAACTCCTTATATTTGGGAAAAAGGCTTATTGGTGGATAAAATCTTTGTATAAGATGGAACGTCAGATCACATTCTCAATTTTTTGCATTTTCTTACATTATATAGTAGAGGAAATGCATTTGGTCTTTAATAACCTAGGAACTTGTTCCTTTTATAATAATTATATCTAGGATCATCCGACCATTTTGATTTAGATATTTGTTCTTTGATCTAGACACATAGGATTAAGGAAAATGAGGCTTTCCCATGAAGACACATTTTTTTGCACTATCTTATTTTTATTGAAATTCAAAATTCAAAATTTATTGAAACTAATAGAATTTTTGTAGTTTTTTTTTCTTCTTAGTAGGAGGAGCCTACTCAATTTTTCACATATTTTTACATAGTCCTTGTTGTTTGTTATTATATATTGATTGGTCTACAAACACCTTTAAGTGAATGGGTTTGTGTGTAATTTTATTTATCCTTATTCATCATTGTATTTGTGTATCTCATGAACATGTTAATATATTAGTTTTTCCATTGATCTTTCAATATTATATATGGGGAATTTGATGGATAATTGCGTGCAACTTTATTTGTCCTTATTCATCATTATATATGTGCACTTGAAGGGCATGTTAATATTAAAGTTTTTTCATCGGTCTTTCAATATTTTGTATAGGGTGTTTGATGGTTGTATAATGGAAGTTTAACTCATTTCCCATATGGAAGGAGGTTTCATGGTGGATGAAATTTTAAAGGAAATGATGATATGATTTTTACCTTAATTAAGAGTGTTAGGTCTTTAAATACCAACTTAAAGGATGAGAATCAACCCTAAAAAGCTTTAGGGTATACTTTCGTTGGCCTTAGACTTAGACCGGTCTCAGGTTGATGTGCCAACTCTCTATATAGTATAGAGTAAATTTCTATCCTCAACCATACAATATTCTCTCCTTACCCTTTTCCCTCATTTTATTCCTATATATAGTGGGTATTCTACTTATTTTTGATAGGAGAAATCATAATATAACTCTTATACTTCTGCTCTCTCCTTTCTAGTTTACCCGTATTCCTTAATTTTGTTTTTTTACCTTTGATTCCTCAAACCCCTTGATTTAAAAAATACACATAACACTAATGATTTGGATTGGAAATAGTAACAATAAGAAAATAATCCATTATGGTAAAACTAACAAACTAGTATGAGAAATCTAGCTCGTTGGCTGGAATAGCGGAGTGGTATCACCCAAATTGTGGGTTGCTAAAAGTAGCGACAATTATTTTCGAGGAATAGAAAATTAGTAGCCTGGTATAAGAAATTAGTTTACTAGTAGACAAGTAATTTCCCCAACTAGTGGGCTGATTGCATTGGAACCTCCCTACAGTTGACCCTATTTGAACTTAAATGTTTCCAATCCATTTCAAACACTTTAAACACGAATCTTCTTTAGCATACTCATTACATAAAATAAGCCTCATAAACCAATTCAGCTATAAATCATGCTTCTGTCCACCAAGATTTAATAAAAAGGTCAAATTTGACCAAAAATGCTTCTCATGCTTTTATACCTCATACAATATATTATTATTCATAAAAAACCTCATAAAAAATCATGGATAAATTATTTCACTCAAAATCAACTTTATTCATAAATAATAATAAAAACATGAAGAGGTTGATCCTCATCTGGTATAAAACCCCAACAAGATACCATATACATGCTCAAAACATGCATAAGGCATACTCGTCAAACCAAAACACTTGCACATGCTTCCATAAATATTGATATTCATATATCATGATTGAAATGCTTAAACCATAGAAGCACATAACACATACATTCTACATCCAAAACAAATTTACAAACATCCAAAGCTCTAAAGAAAGGAAGAGCCCTGATGATATGAATCTTAAGAATTTATATTTAATTAATTTTGATAATTGCTGTGAATTATTTACTTATAATTGTTTGTCTTATTTGGTGGATAAATAGGAGTGTAATGCAGCATATGGACTCTGTGGATCTTTGGATGCAGCTGCTGGAATGTGCAGATTATGTATCTGAAGTGTGCAGATTATGTAATTTTGTTAATTAATTGTAATCCCATATGATGCATTCGCCGGTCGAAATTGGCTAATGAAAATTAGGTCGGTTGTATAATCCGCCACCCGGTCCTTAATTTTGGACTAGATGGATTGTGGATTAATCAATCCTTAATAGCCATGATTAGCTAAAGTTTTTTTAGCTGATGGGAGTTATGTCTCAAACTTATCTTGTATTTGGGGCATTTCTCTTGTGTGTGTTATTTGGGCTGGTCGACTTACTTATGTGGCCCAAAGTAACAGCCATTCAGCCCATTCTGTTGAAAGGCTGGCTGTGTATTTCGTTTGGTCTGTATTGTGCGGGTATTTTGTACGTTTGTTATACGGTCTGTCATACTAGTATAAATAGCTTGTAAAGTGTAATAGGCGGACGACATCTTTGACATAATACATTGCTGAGTTTTCTCGATTCTTCTCGCGACTCGTCTCTCTATCTCTCGGCGAATCTCTCGCTCGCTCTTCTTCTCTTAATCTGCTCTCTCTTGCTTTGATCAATCTTGATCATTCTTTCTTCGATTTCAGTTGCCGTTGTACAAACTGTGCCTCTGAATCTTTGGGTCTTCCTTTGGAGTTCTTCCTTAGGCTGAACCGGCGAATCGAACGTTACGCTCGATTAATCTTTCGATCCTTTCGTGAAATCCTAACAGGTTTCCATCATTTGGTATCAGAGCCTCGATTATTAGAGTGCTCGTAGTTTTCTTTGTTACTAATTAAGTTTTCCTCAATTTTTGATTCGATCTCTGTATTTCGCTAACCCTATTTTAAGGTGTGAAATTTTAGGGTTTGCAACGACGAGGACTGTTTCGATTTTCGTCGTTCTAGAACCGGCGATTGAAGTATTTTGGTCCGCTGTTTCGAAAGTTCCGAAGAGAAACCCTAATCGACCTAGGGTTTGGTCAAGAACTTGAATCTTGACTGACTGTGCGACAAATTGTTGTTGGTAACCTCGATTCGTAAATTTTCTTGTTAAATACTACTATCTGCTATACTTAATTTCCAATTTCTTTGCAAATTACTTGTTTGTTAATAAGTACTCAGGTGAAATAACCGGCAAACCTTTGGTTTTGAGAAAAGGGTTAGACCTCCAAGAAGAGGGGTACCCTAAATAAGTGGATTAATTGCTTAAGCAGACGCGGTAATATCGTTCCCTTTTACTTAGTCATTTTTGTCGAATTATTATAGACTTGAATAAGTCTAAGTAAGCTATACTATTGCTATTTCTGTTAATTATTGATACTGTGATACTTCTTGTGATTGGACTGTGTGTTCTGTTTGTCTGAAGTTCTTAAATAAATTGATTATGTTGATTAATTGCTGCTGTGTTAGTTGTTTAAGTCTAAAAATTTCATTATGTCTAACAATGGTCAGTCTGTTAATCAATCTGTTTTCAGTAATGATCTTTTAGAAACCCTTAGAACTTTTCAAGAACAAATGACTGCTCAATTTGCTGTATTATCTGCTAACCTAGAACAAAGACTAGGAGAACAGGAAATAAGGATCAATGAATTGCAACATAATAGAGTTGAAACTAATCAAGCAGGAGTTTTAGGAAGGGCTCCAATGGATCCTAGGATTAGAATTCCACCCATAGCTAATCTAGAAGAGTTGGAAGATCAAGTATCTAAAAATAGTGATAGGATGCCTAGACAGAACAATAGGCAAGATAGGGAATTAGAGTTGATTGATAGGAATTTGAATAATCTTAAGCTTAGTATACCAGGGTTTAATGGCAGGAATGACCCTGATTATTATTTTAAGTGGGAAAGGAAAATAGAACTAGTGTTTGAGTGTCATAATTACTCTGAAGAAAAGAAAATTAAGGTGGCTGTAGTAGAATTTACTGAGTATGCGTCCTCTTGGTATCATAATTTGGTGTTAACTAGACGAAGGTGTGGGGAACCACCTATACAGACTTGGGTAGAGTTTAAAACTTTAATGAGAAAGAGGTTTGTGCCAAGTTACTATTATAGGGAATTGCATAAGAGGTTGCAAACTATTAGTCAAGGAGTGAGGACAGTGGATGATTATTATAAGGAATTAGAAGTTTTGATTATTAAGACAGGAGTTATTGAGGATGATGATGCTACCATGGCTAGGTTTCTGAGTGGATTAAATTCAGAGATAGCTGATAAAGTAGAATTATATCCTTGTGGGACTTTAAATGAGATGGTAAATATAGCTACTAAGATAGAGATTCAATTAAGGAAATCTAGGCAATATAAACCCCCTGGGATTGGGTTTAAGACTACAGTAAGGAGAAATTTTGGAGGAATGGAAACTGGAAGAATAATAGTAAGGTTGAATTTAAAGGTAGAAATAATGAAGTTAAGGTAGGACAGAAGTTTGAAAAGGGTAAGAATGTGACAACAAACCCTGTGAATGGATCAAACAGGACTAGGGATATTAAATGTTTTAGATATGGAGGATTAGGACATACAGCTTCTGAATGTCCAAACAAGAGAAACATTTTAATTAGAGAGTCTGGAGATATAGAATCTGAATCTGAATCTGAAGAAGAAGAGGAAGAGGTTAGTGTAGTTAGAGAAGATGATAGTGATCTAGAGGAAGAAATAGAATTGCCCGTGAGTAGGGATCTTTTTGTGGTTCGTAGGGATTTAAACAGTAATAAATTACCTGATTCTAATGCTATACAGAGAGAAAATATATTCCATACTAGATGTTTAATTGATGATAAGTGCTTTAATATGGCCATAGATAGTGGTAGTTGTATTAATGCTGCTAGTACTCTGTTAGTGTCTAAGTTAGGTTTAACAACTACTAAACATCCAAAACCATATAGATTGCAATGGCTTAATGAATTGGGAGATGTCAAAGTTAGTCAACAAGTTTTAGTAAATTTAAAATTAGGGAAATATGAAGATTCTGTTTTATGTGATATAGTTCCTATGCATGCTGCTCACCTGTTGTTAGGTAGACCTTGGCAATATGATAGGAGGGTAATACATGATGGTTATAAAAATAGGTATACAGTACAGAAGGATGATAGGAAGATTGTCTTAGCACCCATGACTCCAAAAGAAATATTTGAGGATCAAATTAAAATTAAATCTGATTATAAGGAGTTATCTAAACCTAGTTTGGAGAATGATACTAGTTCAAAGGACATGAAAGGAACTTCTGGGTTTTATGCTAAAGGTAAGGATGTAGGAAAGGCAATGAAAAGAAATGCCAATGTGTACTTGATGATTTATAAGGACTGTTATGAGTGTCAGAGAGGAATAAGTGAAGAAATACCTACTACAATGAAACAGTTATTGGAAGAATATAGTGAGTTGTTTCCTGAGGACATTCCTAGTGGATTACCTCCATTAAGGGGAATAGAACATCAAATAGATTTTACTCCAGGAGCTGTTATACCAAACAAACCTGCTTATAGGGCTAATCCTGAAGAGGTTAAGGAATTAAAAAGACAGGTCTCTGAACTGTTAAGTAAATGATACATTAAGGAGTCTATGAGTCCTTGTGCAGTACCAGTGTTATTCGTGCCTAAAAAGGATGGTAGTTGGAGGATGTGTGTGGATAGCAGGGCAGTAAATAAAATAACTATCAAGTATAGATATCCTATCCCTAGGCTTGATGAAATGTTGGATCAATTGCATGGTGCTGTTATAATTTCAAAAATAGATTTAAAAAGTGGGTATCATCAAATTAGAATGAAACCAGGAGATGAGTGGAAGATAGCTTTTAAGACTAATTTTGGATTATATGAATGGTTAGTGATGCCTTTTGGGTTGTCAAATGCTCCTAGTACTTTTATGAGACTTATGAACTATGTTTTGAGGGAATTTATTGGAAAATTTGTGGTTGTTTATTTTGATGATATACTTATATATAGTAAATCTTTCGAGGAACACCTGAAACACTTAAGGATTATTTTAAATGTGTTTAAGACAGAACAACTTTATGCTAATTTAACTAAATCTAGATTTTGTCTGGAAAGTGTGGTTTTCTTAGGATTTGTGGTAGGAAAAGATGGTATATCTGTAGATGAAGATAAGGTTAGAGCTATTCAAGAATGGCCTGTGCCAAAGAGTGTGACTGAAGTAAGAAGTTTTCATGGGTTGTGTTCTTTTTACAGGAGATTTGTGAGAAACTTTAGTACTATAGCTGCTCCCTTGACTGCCATAACAAAAAAAGGATAATGGGTTTACTTGGGGTTTAGAACAACAGAAATCTTTTGAGACACTTAAGACTAAATTAACCCAAGCACCTGTGTTGAGTCTTCCTGACTTTGAAAAGATGTTTGAATTAGATTGTGATGCTTCAGGGTTAGGAATAGGGGCTGCACTTTCTCAAGAGGGAAAGCCAATAGCTTATTTTAGTGAGAAATTGAATGGTAGTACTTTGAATTATTCTACTTATGAAAAGGAACTGTATACTTTAGTAAGAGCTTTAGAAGTGTGGCAACATTATTTGTGGCATAGAGAATTTCTAATTAATACTGATCAGTAAGCTATTAAGTATTTAAAAAGTCAATCAAAGTTAAATAGAAGACAAGGTAGATGGATAGAATTTATTGAGAGTTTTCCTTACATAATTAAGTATAAGAAAGGTAGTGATAATATAGTTGCATATGCTTTATCCAGGAGATATGCTTTATTAAATGCTGCTGATACTACTTTGTTAGGTTTTTCCAGTATTAAACTATTATACTTAGAAGATCTTGATTTTAAAGAAATTTATAAAAAGTGTGAAGTTTCTACACAAGGAAAGTATTTTATTAATGAAGGTTATTTGTTTAGGGAGAATAGGTTGTGTATTCCTGCATGTTCTTACAGAGGTTTATTAATTCAAGAAGCTCATAGTGGTGGGTTAATGGCACATCTAGGATCTCAGAAAATTTAGATGTTTTAACTGATCATTTTTACTGGCCACACATGAAAAAAGATGTTTTAAAATATTATGTCAATTGTATTGCTTGTAGGCAGGCAAAAACTACCTCAAAACCATTTGGTTTATATACTCCCTTACCTGTCTCTAACCATCCTTGGGTTTATGTATCTTTGGATTTTGTTTTAGGATTACCTAGGACTAATAGAGTTAATGATTCAATAATGGTTGTAGTAGATAGGTTCAGTAAAATGGCTCATTTTATACCTTGTAATAAAACAAATGATGTTGTAGCAGTGGCTGAATTATTTTTTTCTAATGTGGTTAAATTACATGGTATTCCTAAGACTATAGTTTCAGACAGAGATGTTAAGTTTTTAAGTCATTTCTGGAAAGTTTTGTGGGGAAAATTAGGGACTAAGTTATTATTTTCTACAACTTGTCACCCTCAAACTGATGGACAAACTGAGGTAGTAAATAGAACATTAGGAAACATGTTAAGAGCTGTCCTTGGAAAGAATCTTAAACAATGGGAATATGTTTTACCTCAAGTGGAATTTGCTTATAATAGGACTTTGCATTCTACAACTAATAAAACTCCATTTGAGATTGTGTATGGTTTTAATCCTTTAACTCCTTTAGATTTGAGTCCTTTGCCTCATGCTGAATTACAAAATTTTGATGTTGAATCTAGAGCTGATAATATGAAAAGGTTACATGAATCTGTAAGTCAACAGATTAATAAAAAAGTGCAACAGATGGCTGAACATGCTAATAAAAGAAGGAGAAAAATGATTTTTAAACCTGGAGACTTAGTTTGGGTACACCTTAGGAAGGAGAGATTTTCAAATCTTAGAAAGTCAAAGTTGGACTCTAGAGGAGATGGACCGTTTACTGTGTTAGAGAAAATTAATGATAATGCTTATAAGATTGATTTATCTGTTAAATTTGGGAATGTGAGCAATACTTTTAATGTGGCTGATCTTAGTCCATTTCTGGGACTTATTCAGGTTTCAGAGGCAAAACCTTTCCAAGAAGAGGGGAATGATATGAATCTTAAGAATTTATATTTAATTAATTTTGATAATTGCTGGAATGTGCAGATTATGTATCTGAAGTGTGCAGATTATGTAATTTTGTTAATTAATTGTAAGCCCATATGATGCATTCGCCGGTCGAAATTGGCTAATGGAAATTAGGTCGGTTGTATAATCCGCCACCCGGTCCTTAATTTTGGACTAGATGGATTGTGGATTAATCAATCCTTAATAGCCATGATTAGCTAAAGTTTTTTTAGCTGATGGGAATTATGTCTCAAACTTATCTTGTATTTGGGGCATTTCTCTTGTGTGTGTTATTTGGGCTGGTCGACTTACTTATGTGGCCCAAAGTAACAGCCATTCAGCCCATTCCGTTGAAAGGCTGGCTGTGTATTTCGTTTGGTCTGTATTGTGCGGGTATTTTGTACGTTTGTTATACGGTCTGTCATACTAGTATAAATAGCTTGTAAAGTGTAATAGGCGGACGATATCTTTGACATAATACATTGCTGAGTTTTCTCGATTCTTCTCGCGACTTGTCTCTCTCTCTCTCGGCGAATCTCTCGCTCGCTCTTCTTCTCTGAATCTGCTCTCTCTTGCTTTGATCGATCTTGATCATTCTTTCTTCAATTTCAGTTGCCGTTGTACAAACTGTGCCTCTAAATCTTTGGGTCTTCCTTTGGATTTCTTCCTTAGGCTAAACTGGCGAATCGAACGTTGCGCTCGATTAATCTTTCGATCCTTTCGTGAAACCCTAACAGGTTTCCATCAACTGGGGTTGCACTTCCTCTTCTACTACTATTCTTTGATCACCTAGTAAGAAGAGAGAGAGAGAGAGAGAGAGAACATAAAATAAATAAAATCATGTTAAATCCATTCACATAAGTAGATGAACTTAAAATGAAGGTGTGAGAAATGATTTACTTCACTTTCTTAATCTTAATCATCCACTTCTTAAAAGTAAGTAGAAAAAGCTGACGCCATCCCATCTCTCTTTGTGTATATGAATGATAATTACTTTATTTGTATCTTTTTGTCATTCTAGCCTGTATAGGCTCCCTTTGATGTTTAACTTTGAGCTTGGAGCAATATGGGTTTCCCTATTTCCATTTTACAAACTCTTGTAATAACATCAACTAAATTTTTGGAGAGGTATATGACATAAAATGTGGTTTATCATATTAAGAACACTTCCCCTTTTTTTTTTAATAAAAAAACATTCAAATCTTATTTAGCGAGTAGTAATTAGTTTCTTTTTTTCTTTAACAAATAAAAGTAATGTAGATTTTTGAGTGGCTGGCACAAAAATGTTAAATTGGTTTATTCATGACATATTGCATCTACATAGTCAAGCTACCATTCTTCAATGAACATATATTGTTTGTAATACTTGCCTACTCGAAACTATTTAAAACTATAATTCATATAGTTGTATGCAAGAAAGATAAAAAAAAATCACTATTTTTTTCTCTTGTTTTTACTTATTGCTATTTGTTTCCTTTGCAATAGATTTATTGGTTTGAATTGTGTTATAGAAGAAGGGTTCTCCAATGTGAGATTGAAGCCATTTAAAATAATGGATATTATTATGATCTGTCCAAATATTGTCTAATGGAACTAGCATTGAATTTTCATTTCATAGTTCATTCATGGACTATTAGATGATGCTCATTGTGCAGTAATTGAGAAATGGGAGTATTATAATTATTTTTGTTATATAAATACTGTGCTAACTAGCTAATTTGGAGCTAAAATAAACATATATGTTGCAAAGACGTAACATTAAGGACTAGTAATATATATATATATAATCATGAATAATAATGGATAATGTAACAACATTGCATGTAGCTTACATTAGTAAATCTATTATATATTTTTTATTCTTCATTTCTTTTTTTCTTAATTCTTAATTTGGACTAATTAAATGCACTAAAGGAAGAAGCCATGTAATCCTTGCAAGCTCCAATTCAACCACCAACTTTTGAAAACTTAAGTGGCTCATTAAATGGCTTAAAAATTGCTCACAATTCACCAAAAAGGTTCAAAATGTATGTTTCATGAGCTACAACCACATCAGTTATTTTGGACAACATTGTGGGCATGTTTAAGGCACAAAAGTTTCAAAACATAGTGGCAACAATCCTTGGAAATGTTTTTATCTGCTTTTGAGTCGTCTTTTGGCAAAAAAAAATGAAGGATAAGTGACAATAAAGCAATAAGAATAATTAGGTGATAATTATGGAAGAAAAACAACATAAAATCAAGTCAACAAAGATACCCTTATTGTAGCAACGTGATTGGCAGATTTTGGGAAAATGTTAGTAAGGAACATTGAGTAGAACAACAAGTATAAGAGCAGCAATTTTTGGGATGATAATCATGTTTTAATATGTCATTATTGTACTTTAATTAGGCCCACAACATCTACTATAGTCTAGTTTTATTTTTGTTAAGTTAATGACGTCTTAGCTACTAGTTTAGCTCTTTAACTTGTAAGGCACTACCAAATTAGATGTAAGGGTGTGAGAGGGGCATGATGGAAAAAATTCAACCATAAAACCATCATTGGTTGATTCATGTTTGGTTATACTTAAATTAGTTTAGTTCTTTCCGTTAGACAACTAAATAATTTGTTTTAAAACTAAATCAACCTTTTTTACTTTATTTGAGTTGAGTTGTACCTGAAAGCTTTCTAACATTTCGTATAAATTGTAGAAATTTAAGAAATTAATACAAATTACCCTTGGCTTCAATTTTATCTAATTTTTGAGAATGACATTCAAAGTAGAGTGAATACTTTGATTGAATTTTATCCTCAGTTCTTACAATTTTTATTCCAAGAGTTGAATACATTAGATGATGATTGTGAGTATATAAATTTATAGGGTTACTAAATTTCATATTTGCCCTTTTCTTCAACCTCTATTTCTTGTTTACAATTTCAGTGGTGATTTCCCTAATCCACCATCATATTTATCATATATGTTTTCCATATGCAGCACTTTGACCATTGGTTGTTGACTTTTACCTTTGACTTTAATTTTGACCGTTGATTATAAATAGTATTTTTCTTAATATAGCATACAACATCATTTTGTGATTTTGAACCTAATTATATCTAGTATTTTTGTTGAATTGGAACCTAAGTAATCATTTGAGATTAAAAGGTTTATTTTTAAGTTTTTAATTAGGGAATTTTTATGTTAAATTATGCATCAACTTTAAACAATGTTGGTAGCTTTAGTGAATTAATTTATTTAAGTGTCTAATAATTGAGTGTACGTTTACCTTGGTTGATTTTTAGTTGAATTCAAGTTTTCTCACGTACCACATTATTGGTAGCTGAATTTATTTTAACTTTTAAATAAATGTGATTAAAGTACAAGTTTAAATTACTTGGTTATGTGATGCTAGATTATTCCTTATTGCCTAACTTTAAGGATTTTATGACTCATTATGTGAGAGGTTACCAACATAGTTGATGGCAAGATTGATTTTTATGTGTAGATTTTGGTGTTCTTTATTAAATAATAATTTGGCTTTGAATAAAATATTAGCTATCCAAAAGACGAGGTTAGCCCTCTATTTGGTTGGTGTTCACTTGTTATCCTTGTAATGCTAGCAATGCCCTAATCTACTCTTTGTAGTCCATTAGGCTTCTTAGCAAGTACGCATAATTAGTAATTATATGACATAAGTATGGAGGATACTGTGTTGTCTTATGTACTAGGACGATAAAAAATCATTAGAATATTTAGGTTATATGGTTGGGAGGGTATTGTGTTCCCATATGTGCTAGTATGACCAACATCCACCATGTCTTTGAGTTCATAATTTTATACCCTTAAATAATATGAATGAAATTAATGGGTATATGATGGTTTGGTAGCAGTTTTACTATTCACAGCACTTGGTTTTATATGGATGTTTGGTGAGATGGTTGCCTTATGGTGCTACCTTTGGTTACTAACCATAGTTGGCTGTACTATGCTTAGTTGAAAAGGAAGTACGCTATCATCTTATGCCATGTTTTATTCTTACCTATAACATGTGTTATGTGTGAATTGTCAAAATCATGTGATCATATGTCTTTATGCATGGTCTTATACTTTAGTGTGTTATAAGTTATGTGAGCATGATATCTCTTTAAAAGAAGTATGGTTTACTTAGTAAATTAAATTGGTAGTGATCCTACACTATTTCAATTGATTATGTGAAGGTCCTAGGGTGGTATGAGGCTGTCAAGCATGTAGATAGGTCTAGAAACAAGGGTCCCTATTTTTTTATTTATATAAGTTGTAAAATTGAAATAAAGATGGGATAAGTGCAAGAGCTATCTATTGTTCTTCTCTTGGTGTTTTTTTAGATCTATTATGGGACTTTTAAGACCTTTCCTTATGTACTTAAAACCCTTTCACAACTTTTAAAACTTTGTTAGAGTTTTGTTGAAATGACCTGAAAATTTCTAAATTTATAAATTATATTTAAATGAAGTTTTATTTGAAAAATCATTTAAATAAATTATTTTTAATAAAATAAAAGGATATTTAATTAGGGAAAATCAAGAAGAGATTTATAAGTATTTTAATTAGGAGGAATTTGGGTATTTTAGCTAATTAAGCATTTTATTTTAAAAATTAATTAAATAAATTATTTTATTTAAAATAAGAAGGAGAAAATATTTTCAAATTAATATTAATTTTATAAATAATTTAATTGGAGAAAATTAGAGTGTTTTGCTAATTAAAAAGGAATTTGTGGAAAATCTTTTAAAAATCCTAATATAGACTAAAAGGGGGTTTAAATATTATTTTATTTAAATATTATTATTTTTAAATATCCTAAATATTCAGGTTAATTTAATTGGCCCTAACCTAATTATTTTTCTTTTTCTTTTTTTGTCTTTTTCCTTTTTCCTTTTTCTTTCTTCCTTTTTCTTTTTCTTTCTTTCCGTCCTCCCCTCCCCCGATTTGGGCCTGACGCGGCCCGATTTCCTTCTTTCTTTTCTTCTCCTGTCGCGGCCCAGTTCCGTTCTTCTCCTTCGGCAGATTGCACGCTGCGTTTCGCCCGTTTTCACCCTGGAACTCTTCGTTTTATTTAATGCCAGCTCCGTCGCGCTGAACCGGCCCGGTCTGCCTCTCTTCTTCTCTTTCTTTTTCTTTCCCTGCCGCCCGGTCTAGCGCCCCTCCCATCTTCTTCTTCCTTCGCACCTGACGCCACCACCGACCTGCAACTTCGAACGCCGCCCGTCCAAGACTTTCGCCGGCGATCTCGCCCGTTTTGACTGGCCGTTCTCCTCCCTTTCTCTTCCCCTTGATTCGGTGACCACACAGACCCAACCAACACTCCTCTATTCTCGCGTGATTCTCTTTCTCTCTCTTTCCGCCAACCCACCCTTGCCCGTTTTGACTCCCACCGGCCGACCTCGCCACCGTTGACCAAAACCCTAGCTGCCTTACCCCGTATCCGACCCACAAAACCCTAAAATATCTTCTAAAGCCTATAAATATCCCCCATAATAGCCCTGTACCGAGCTTTTGTTTCTTACCCAGAAATGCCCGACCTTGCCACCGCCGCCACTTTAGACGCTTCGCCCGCCGCCTCCGGCTAACTTCACCGCCATACCTGGCCATCAAACTCTTCCTTGAACCTTTCTCTAGCTAACCAAACCTCCCTCACCCTTCGATTCTTCCTGAACAATCCGTCCCAGCTGTACGAAGTTCCCTTCCCGATCAACCCTGTTTTCTGCCCCGCCACCCTTCGCGCCGCCATTAGCCGCCTCCTCCGCCGCTAAAGCCGCTTCTTTCTCCTCCCATTCTATGCTGCAGACCCTCCTCCATCTCCCCATACCTTTATTTTCATTTTTCTCCCTCTCCTCCTCTTTCTTTCTCCTTCTCCTCCATTCGGCCACCACCAACGCCGCCGTGCGCCGCCACCTTTGGCTGCGCCACCACCTTCATTCTGTCCCTCTACTTATGGGCAACTCAAAACACCCTAGCTCCCATTTTAATTCTTCCTATCTTATTCCCAGCATGCAACTTTCCCCTCTTTCTTTCCTCTTTCCGGCCACCGCCGCCACCTCCGTGCGCCACCGCCGGTGCCGCCTATCCCCACCAACATTTGGTTGAACCCTAGACCCTCTCAGCTATTTTCCCTATTTTTATAACCCTTAAATTATTTTATTTCAATTATTTACATATAAATACTATTATTATTATTCTTAATATTTATATTTTAATATGCATTATTATTATTATTATTAGTATTAATATTTTATTATTATTTATGTTGATGGCTGAAGCCTAATATATTTTAATTCGATTTTATTATTATTTCTATATTTACTATTATTAATATTAAAATGTTATAAGTATAATAATAATAATTATTATTATTATTTTCTATTTCGAATTTCCCTTATTCTTATTCCATCAATATTAATACAAATATTTTATATGGGAGAATTTAAGTTATGATTTGATTGGGAGGGTTAATTTATAATTTGTTTGGGAGAATTTAGTTTATGATGTTATTTGGGAGAATGTAATTTATAATATTATATGGGAGAATTTAAGTTATGATTTGATTGGGAGAGTTAATTTATAATTTGTTTGGGAGAATCTAATTCATGATGTTATTTGGGAAAATGTAATTTATGATATTATATGGGGGAATCTAATTTATGATTTGCTTGGGGGAATTCAATTTATAGTTTTCCTTGGGAGATTCTAATTTATGATTTTATGTGGAAGAATCTTTATGGCTTGAATTTAGGGTTTGGTATGGAAGAATCTTTATGGTTTGAATTTAGGGTTTGGTATGGGTGAAACTTTGGTTTTGGTTGGATTGAATTTATGGTTTTGTATGACGGAATCTAGGGCTTACCTGGTGGTATTAATGGATGTATGTTGGTATTAGGGTTTGTATGATGATATCAAGGTTTGTATGGTGGTAATTATAGTTGTATGGTGGTATTAGGATTTACATGGTGAAATTGATGATTGAATGGTGGTATTAGGGTTTGCATGGTTGAATTTAGGGCTTCACATGGAATTTTAGGGTTCACATGAAAAAGGTTCGAAGGTTTGCATGGAAAGATTAGTGTTTGCATGGAAGTGAAATTTACGTGTGAAAAGTTGATTTGGGATAAGGGAAGAAGTAGAAGAGTTATTTTGGTGTTTGAATGTTTTGGGTGAAAAATAATACGTAAGAAATTATAAGGGTATGGAGGTGACTGAATTAGGGTTTGGAGTGATTGACTATGGTTGTGGGGGTCAATTAGGGTATGTGGTGCATGTCTAGGGTTTTGGTGGTAGCACATGTGTAATTGGTGAATAAAGTATGATGATGAATATGGAATTTATGATTTATGATTCGTGCATGTATATGGTGAAAGCTTCTGAATAAGATACTTAAAACATTAATTATCTGAAGAGGAAGATCGTTGAGACGGGACCAACCGATCCACCGGTTCGGAATAGTGGTTAGGGTTTTTACCCTATGTGCGACCGATCCACCGGTTATAATAGTGGTTAGGACATGATTTCCTATGTGTCACCGATCCACCGGTTATAATAGTGGGGGTTCCCGAGCTCAACAAACACAAACCTGAGTTTTGCTGAAATGCTTAAAAGATACTAATTACTTACAGTGGAATATCATGCGAGCCGGAGCCAACCGATCCACCGGTTAGGAATAGTGGTTAGGACGCGTAGTCCTATGTGTCTCCGATCCACCGGCTATAATAGTGGTTAGGGTATGATACCCTATGTGCCTCCGATCCACCGGCTATAATAGTGGGGCTTCCGTACTCGCATGGATTGATAAAAGGCATGGCGTGAATAGAATTCTGATAAGAGATCAATTAAATGATTAATCCGGATTATTGGGCCTTTGTACTTTTACCTGGTTGATCTTATGTATTTATGAATATGCTCTTTTACGTCCTGCATGATTTATGTATTTATGTGTTGGCCTTAGTGATCAAGTCACCTTACTCAGTACTGGACCCGTACTGATACTACCTTGGTTGATGGGTCCTGTGATGATCCACTGATGGTGGGGAGCAGACCTCTTGTGCAGGTTTAAGATCAGAGACTGTTTTGGGGTGGCAGGCCTGACTTGAGTGAGTAGGCAATCCGGAATTTGACCCATCGGGTTTTATCTTGTTTAAATGTATTTCTATTTGGAAGTTACAAGTGTTAATAAATGTTTATGCGTACTCTGATTTTGTTGTATGATCTTTTGAATTCTTTTATGAATTGTTAATTTGAATTTAACGTAAATCTTTTCTTTAGCCTTAGCACTTGGTACTGGAACGGTCGGAGAGAACCGGTCTGGTACTAAGTGTGGCGGTAACATTCCCATAATTCACAGGTTTTAAGTGTTTCTATCTTAATTGCTTCCGTTTTAAAAAAAAAATTTAGTGAATTTTGGGGTGTTACATTTGTAATCTTTGAATTTTGTTTACTTATATTATTATTCTTGCTTAAGATTTAAATTGTTCAAACATTTTTAACCTTGTATCTTACATTAGTTAGGTGATGCTCTTGACACTAGATATGTCGGTTTTATCTTTATTTCTTATTTTGATTTCGTGAATCATATTTAAAAAAAAACTTATAGGTAAAAAATGAGGGTGTTACAAGTTGGTATTAGAGCTTTAGATTTTGAAAATTATATTTCATTTTCACAATCTTAATCTTTTAAAATTTTCTCTCTAATTTGAAAACCCCAAAATTAGACTTGTGAGGATTATGAGTTGGGAATTACTATATTTGTATGGCTAATGTGACAAGTGTTTAGTTGTTGTTGTCATTGTTTGGGTATAGTATGATAGCTAAAGTTGATGTTTGAGGTTTAGGTTGGTTTCATGTGATTGTTGTCCCTTTAGAGAAATCCTAGGTTACCCCTGGGGTAGTACACTTAGTTAGCCTTTTTTTTCTTGGATCATAAGTTCGAAAGGTTAATATGTTCTTAATGATTGATAAATGAATATGAATTATGGAAGGGGAATTATTTATTAAAGTTGATAAGTAAAGTGATTTTGCAGTAGATATATTGAGATAGTTGTTTTGAGTAGCATTAATGTTGGGTGGATATGGGGTTGATATAAGATTTTGTGGATTGTGTTTGAGAATTGAGATGACTAATATGAATGGCTTGAGTGTTATGATTGATGTGGCGAATTAACCTTAACAAATTTGTTTGAGGTGTATCAAATGAATATGATGGAATTATTGATGACTAAATAAGTGGAGTAATATTAAGGTTTGAGATTATAATTGGTTGAAATGCTTCCTATATGTAACGATTGTTTTATGATTTGTGAGTATATACACATGATTACTAAAGGTTTTTATTTTGACATTGTTAATGTTTTAAAACCTAGGCTCTAAACAATTGAGTTTTCTTCTAGTCAAACTTCAGGGATGAAGTCTTTTTTCAAGGGGCATTGATACAATGCCCTCAATTTTTAAGAATATATTTAATAATATAAATATAATATGTTGTTTTCATTTAAAGATTTATTACATTTTCTAAATGAAAGTAAAACCATAGGCGTGTTTTAGAAATATTTTATTCCATTACTTGTATCTTTACTCACAACTTTGTTTATGAGATCTTCTAAGCCACTTTTGGCCATATAACTTATCCTATGTAATTTTAGTGATTTAAAAAAATGATAAACAAAGGTTTTAAAGAAAGATAATAATTTCTTTTTATTTAGTTTTTATCATATTTTGTGCCTCAAAATGATATTTTTAATTGCCTAAAATTTAATTAACTTTGAGGATTACTTTAT
Source organism: Tamarix chinensis (assembly GCA_030549775.1). NCBI lineage: Eukaryota > Viridiplantae > Streptophyta > Magnoliopsida > Caryophyllales > Tamaricaceae > Tamarix > Tamarix chinensis. The sequence continues at coordinate 81,963,898 of CM060173.1, read as the reverse complement.
TTTTATATTATAAAGGTAAAAATTAATTAAAAATATATTATCTTTATTTTTATTATTTTTAAATAAATATGTCATGTTTGGGTAAAATAAGTTATTAAAACTCAATCTTGTGTACTTGAATCCAATCCTAGCCATCTAAAACTATCCTTGATCTTTCCTTAACCCTCAAATTCATGCCAATGAGTGGCACCACATTCCTCTCCTTTATCATGTTAATTGTTAACTTAAAACTCTTGTAAAATCTTTAGTTTTCATAACTATAGCATATGCCATGCTTCCTTCACTTTCCACCTTAGCCCCTAACGTGCATCTCTTCACCATTGATCCCCCTTATAGAAATTATCTTCCATAAATTTTTTGGTGTTGCATTCCACCTTAGCCTCAAGTGGTCCCCATCATTAATGAAACTCAACATCACAAATTAGCATGATTAGCTAATAAGTATCTTCCTTACTTGCTAAGTATTATCTATGTAAGTTCATTTCATTCTTACATTCTTTCTCCTTCATAAGTCCACCCCACATATTCTCCCTCCCGCTCTCCTTTCCACACCATTCATCCTCCATAGAAACCATCCATTGAAGCTTCATATAATCAACACAACCTAAGTTTGGTTAATTCCTACCCTTTACTTTGCTCTATTTTCTTTTTGTCATAATTTTATATGCTATAATCTTATGTGTGCTCTTGGTTTTTATCAGTTTCATAAAGGGGTAATTATATTAATTATAATCTTAAAATTAGATTAATCTATTGATCTTTTAGATGATATAATTTATTTAGAAGCATGAAATGATTTAAGTTATGTTAAAATTTTCTTAACTTTCACCACTATTTCATAGAATAACTATGTGTGTGTGGTTTGAGTTTATTTATGTTTAATTTTACAAATTAAATGTTAATATGTATGTTTTACTATAAATTTTATAGTTTATTATTTTGATAAGTATATAAAAGTTATGTTCAAAATGCCACAAGTCTTCATATTTGTTAATTTTTGGCATTTTGTAGGCATGGGTTTTAGGTTTTGTGTTTTGCTAATTCTGATGATTCCATGATGCTGATTGGGATTTTTATGGGAAATTCAGTAGATAATATGTCATCATTTGGATTGATATAAACTAAGTTATGATTAATGAAATTTTGGTTAAGTTTAGAAATTTTAGTTTCAATGTTCTTCATGAGTATTCAAAGTGTTATTCAATAATTGCCCACTAATAACCATAATTAGGGTTAGTAAATAATTAATAATTTGTTTGGGATTAACTAAGGATTAATTGTGATTAGACCCCCAAATTATCATATTATCTCTAATAACGTGAATTGTAGAAGTTAAATTTGAACCATTAGCCTTGACCTTGACCATTTGCCCTTAACATTAACTTTGACCATTGACTTTAACCATTGACCATGGATAATAATTTTTTTGAAAAATGGCTTACAACTTTAATTCATGATTCCATAACTAATTATATTTGATATTTTTGGTGAATTGAACCCTAAATGATCTTTTGAGATTAAAAAGGTTATTTTAAGGTCTTAATTACTGCATTTTTGTGAATGTCAACTTTAAACACATGTAGTATACTTTATGAATTAATTTGTTTATGTGTCTCATAATTAGGCATGGCCTTGGTTGATCTATAGTCAACTTTAGGTTTCGCCATTGATCGCATTATTGGCAATTAAATTTATGTTAACTACAAAATAACTAGATTTAAAAAATAAATTTTAAATTAATTGGTTATGTGATGCGAGGCTATGGCTTGTTGCCTAACCTTAAGGCTTGTATGGATAGTTATGTGAGACCCTAGGTGGCCAAGGTAGTTGAGGACATGATTTATTATTATGTATAGATCTTGTTATTCTTTTCTGAATAATAATGTGGCTTTGACTAAAATACTAGCTACCCTAAAGATGATGTTAGACCTCAATTTGGGTAGTGTTTTTGGGTTGCCCTTATATTGTAAGCAAGGCCCTTATCTACTCTTTTTACTTCATTTGGCTTCTCAGGGGGTATAAGTATTTAAGGATTAGGTGACCTAGGTTGGGAGGGTAGTTTTTTTTCATGTGCATCAATATAGCTAGAGATTATTAGAGTCTTTGAGATACATGGTCAGAAGGGTGCTATGTTTCCTTGTACGCTAGTATGTCCAAAGTCCACCATTTGTTTGAGCCTATCATTTTATCCCCTTGAGTAGTATAATAGAAACTACTGGGTACATGATAGTTTTGTAGTAGTTTTACTACGTGACTACTTGGTTTTATATAGTTGTTTTGGCATAATGGTTACCTTATGGTGCTACATTTGGTCATTAACTTTAGTTGGTTGTATTATGCTTGATCGAAAGGGAACTATGCTATCATGTTACATCATGAATTATTCTTAACTGTAACATGATTTGTGTGTGAATCGTTAAAACAATGTGATCATATATATTTTTGCATAATTATATATTTTGCGTGTTATGTATTATGTGAACATAATACCTCTTTAGAGGAATTGTGATATACTCAATATGAGGACATTGTATTGATACTATACTATTTCAGTTAATTATGTGAAGGCCTTGAACTAATACGGGGCTTTCAAGCGTGTAGAAAGTTTTGGAAATGAAGATCCCTACATTTATGATTTGTATAAGTTGTAGCATTAAAATCAATATGGGATGAGTGTAAGACCTATCCCATGTTCTTATTTTATTATTTTGCTCTAGATATCTTTTGGGACTCTTAAGACATTTCCTCACGTACTCAAACCTCATTCTCAACTTATAAGACTTTGTTAGAGTTATGTGCTATTTGAATTTGGTTTATGTATGTTATCATTATTTCTTAGGTATTAAGTTTTACCTACAAAATAAATCTACATAAGAAATTTGTAGATATGATATTAATATTGGGAAAAAAGATGTAAATAAGTGCATAGCGATATTTAATGATTCTTATTCATCAATAAACATATAGTAACTTCATTTTTAGGACCTTGCATGTCATGTCGCGGCACTAATGGTAAAAATGAATTGCTTGTTTGTCTAGAAAAGCATATAAATAGTACTTTGTATTAAGTGGCAATTACATGAATAATGTTTGACATTTTCATAAAGTGTGCCAAAAGAATAGACCCTTCCCAGTGAAAAATATTTTCAAGGAGTTGATCAAGTGTTGCATATATCAACACATTTTCTTATAGATCACACTTTACCTAAATCTCATGACATAATTCTATGCATCTCCAAACCTACTAATCCTCATTTCCATGTATTCTATATGCTAATGATCTAAAACCCCAATTCCCATATCCTAGCGCATTATACCAACTGTTTATATACAATATTTTATGTTAATTTAATTCCCTAATGTATCGGAAATGTAGTTGGCTTGATGACATATTAGACATAAATGTTGAGTGTTATCTTTGATCCCGAACTCGACCATAACTTCAACCACGACCTTATCCCACAAAATAACTAACTTGGTCTTGAGTTGATCCTAAATGACTTGAATACATTTGATTTGTGTACTCCCAATTTGATAGATTTCTTCTAGTGGAGTTTTAATGTGGGCGGCCCTAAATTATTGCCTTGAGTCTCTTGCAGTGTTTTTCTCTAAGGAATAACAACATTAAATATTTCCCCAGCTTGCTAATTTTATATTATAGTTGGTTGACTAATAATAGTTTCCACATGAACATGAAGTAAATGAGGTGCAATATCATTTGGTTCCTATGGTGTCAAGGGACTAATCAGGCCATCTATATCAAGCTTCTTAAAAAAAAAGGATAGATAACTAAGGGGAGGGTGGAAATAAAATCATGGATATAAGTATTGCTTTCATGGGTAGATAGTATCTCATGTGTGCAATACATAGCATCCACACAACACTTCATTTCTACCTATATCATTACTTCTTTTGAACTTTTTAGTATAATGCAAACAAAGTTGCATAATCTCTCATATTGGAAAAAAAAGTGCACTAGTGGCATGATAAGGAACATCAAACCAGTGTCTCTCAAGTGATTATTTGATGCAACTATGTTTTAGGTCTAATAATGAGTTAATTTGTTGTAAAATGGTATTGAAACTACTAGTTGATATCTCTAAGAACATCTTCAATGATCCATGAGCATATTCAACCTTATTAAGAATTTTTTTTATTATAAAATTTCATAATTAAAAGGTTGATGTAATTATAAACTATATTCTATACTTGTTTGTTGTACCTTAATGAAAATATAAGACTTAATAAGCCCAATCATAAACAATTTTCTTTTTGTACAACCAAACCATATTTATATAAGAAAGTAATCTAGGCATATTTCTATAATTTGTCTCCAATAATGAGAGGCATTCATCATATGTTTCATTATCTCTAGCATCTATCATATTTTTCCATCAAGGGTAAAAAAAATGTGTGAATGCTTCCTTGCCAAATTCCTTATACTTTTCCTCTAAATTTTTATTGAAATTGAATGTACAAAATAAATATTTTAAAGTAGGAAAAACACACTCCATAATTGAAATTAGCCCAAGTCCTTGGTTGGTGAGAATGGATGTTAGTAGCATTGCAACATCCATCAAGATCATGAACTTCTCAAGCACTCCACATATAATTTTATTCCTTCTCAAATGATATATAAATAGATACACTATTGAAATTTAATTGTGTTGGTCTAATAATAACAAGTAAAGACACCCTATAACTATTTTCTTATATTTCAAATCAATTACGAAGATAAAATGAAACATATGCAAAATATTAATAGATACAAGGTGCACAAATAGAAGCTCACTTCGGATATCTGATTTAAGCTCACTTCGATGTCAGTAAAAATAATAATTTTCAACTAATATACTTATGATGTATTGTAAGGTTGTTTGTCCATACATTTCTCACAAATAAATATGGTTTTCATACTCACGTTTCCAGCAAACTCTTTCGGGGAAAAAATGAATGTGTTGTGGCTTGACATGTCTTTTTTAAGTTTATCAACAAGATTTACTTCTTTCAACTTAATTACAAAACATTCCCTTTAAGAATGTTTGCTAAATCATGGTAGTGTGTTCCATCGTTAGCAACTGCTTGCCATCCTCCATCTTTATTTTCAGCACCAGTTACCATAAAGGGACAATTACACGTCTTCAAACATGTATTTTGCACATTATCATCATCCATAGACCTAATACGTATATATATGCCCTATCTTTCGTATTTAATTGACACCTTACCATCTTCTATACCGTATCATTTCTTTTAACCTTTTATAATTAAAATAATCACATGGCTTCTACTAAAATCAATAATCCACGCTACAAGCTTGTCATAATTAGAAGATATTTGATCTCTTATAAAAATACTCTTGATGATTATAGACCTTCAAACACCGATTCATGCATTCTCTATCCTACAAAAGATCACAAAACAAACCATTTAGTACCTTGGATGAGATGAGGAAAGTAATTGTTGAAAAAAATTAACTGATAATAAAGAAATATATGTAAATCATGTTCAAATAATTGCATAAGTCACTGCACCTATATGTCATGATAACAAATTACGTTTTACAAATTTAGTGTAATTACTATGAAATGACCGCAAACAAATAACTTCACATAGATCAAAATAAGAAAATTTCTATAACTAAATCCCTAAATCACCACCCAAAAGCATGGATTTATGCTTTTATCCTTCTTAAAAATTTCTAGCTGAAAAATGAGTGGATACTTTTCAATAGTTGGATCAAGAATTTAAATAGAAGAAAACCAAGATGAAAATTTCAAGTATTCATGTGGCTAAAAAAGGGAACAATTGAAAATATTTATTTTGCCATATGAAAGAGCTCAAACAAGTAACAAATCAATCAACTCGATCAAGGGTGCAATAAATTAAGGGCCGCTATAGATAATGAACACCAAAGAGGGATCAAAAACTGAACTGAACATCAATACACACAAAACTTAACTAATGAGTGTTGTAATGATTTATGTAGCTCTCTCATAACTAGGAACATGCATTAGGAAATAAGAAGCAAAGGAGTGCTAGAAAGATGAGGAGCGTGAACTTGTAAAGTTGTCCTACATAGTGTGTGTGAGTCCCTCACATTGGGAGCTTCCTACTACGTGAGTTCCTCACATTGGTGTTGTAGACCCGCATGGATTTCTCACGTTGAATCAAAGCAAATATATGAGTTTCTCACGTTGGCCTTGCATGCATGTGCGATGTTCTCACATTGTCCTGCATGATGCTACATCACTATTCAATGCTCTCTCAGACTATTGTGCAAAATCAAAACAAGTGTGTACTCCTTTAATGAGATTAAAATTGATGTATGATAAATTTCCAAGTGCCTTGTCTTGATTGTGGATTGGTTCATAGCTACATACCTCTTCTTCTCCTACTTCTTCGTAATTATGAGACTATTTTTCTTATTCCTCTCCCACAAAAATTAGGTTGGAATTGGCTACACAAAAGGAGAAGACAAGAAATGAAGGAAAGAGGGAAGCGGTAATTGAAAATGAGCAGAGCCAGACAACCAAAATAAGAACACACTAGTCAAGTTGAGGGTCATTGTTTTTCAAATAGTAACACTATATTTTTCATATAACACCCACCGAGCGGGAGCCATATCAGCAAAGACCGTAATAGAGCTACTCAAACTCTCTGAAAAGCTTGCCATTAATAATTTGGAAGCGTGTATTTGAAACTTCTATTTTGCAACTTCCAACATAGAGCCGTTGTATCCGATTCTTCCAATTAATGAGATAGACAGCTTTTTGGCTTAAAATAATAATAAAAATGATAATTGTTATTATTAGGAAACTAAAATATATCACTTTAAGAACTTCATCACAAACTAAAGTATATCACTTTAAGAACTTCACCACTTTTGAGGTCTCTTATTTTCAAAGTTGTTCATAACGTGCCTACTCCAGCCTATAAATACTCGAAACAGGTACTTCAGAACATGCCGAGTATGGATCGTTGTTGTACTAATATAGAGGTGGCAAAGCTAACTTATATATAGCATACATGGTCGCATGACTCAGATCCATGGGCTTACGATGTGCGGGGTCAAAAGTCAAAGTAGTCAACATGCACCGCACTGCATAGTGATCGCTCTTTTTATTCTCCCATACATCGATACAACAACTACTTGGGGACAAAAGGACGCAAGGGAATTCAACACCACCGTTTGTAATAATACTAGCAAGATAGTACGTTTTCCTACTCTGAGAGAAGTACATGGTAGCATCTTTTCTTACAGGGACTAGGTGTTGATCGTAAAACTACATAAGAAGATAGGATGGCAAGAGTTCCAATTCACGATCATTAGAAATGACTCGCACTCAGATTCCGTAATATACACATCATCCTTCATGATAGTCTCTGCTTGTTCCATAAAGAGAGTACAGAGCTTTCAACAGAAAAATGCTGGTTTAGAAATAATCAAGATCTTCCTCGCCGCTCAAATCCCAGATAACCACTTTACCATCAAGTCCTGAAATATTAACAACAATAGATGGGAGTAAACCCTGGTGCTGGAGCCATTTATATCTCACTATTCTCACGGTCACGGAACTGCAACAGAAAGATAGGATGCCAGCCTGAACTGACCTGATGTGCTAAAGCGCGTGACTCTTGAATCCCCTCGCCTCTTTAGTGGTACTATGCAGCTATGTACAAACAAAAAAATGATTTCAGCTTCAGATTGACATTATTCTATGAACACTCAACACTGATTTCAGCACTGAGACTGTTTTCAACGCCCCTCTGAGAGATTAGACTATCAACTTTGCAAGAGGTTTTTTCCCTGAAGGAAAAGGGGGGGGGGGAATACGAAACGAGAATGTACTTTATCAAGTTGTCATGAGTGCCAGCATGTTGCACATCATTGGTGTTGCCATGCTTTGATTGGCCCACGTCACGTTTAGCCCAAAATGCACCAGTGATCTGCAGTCCAACAAGAAACGCTGTGAGCCAGTGATCTCAAACTAGAAAATGAAGACTTTCAGCTAAAGAAGAAATGGACGAAGACAACCTAATGAATATGAGGCAGTAGCATGTGCATTGGTGCGTTATTTTAGTGCTATGCTTACAGAAGGTCGTTATTCCTAACTGAAGGCCCCAGGACCAGGAATAGCCTGCCCAAGGAACTTCAGGCCCACAGTGGAAATTGTAACTTACTACAGAGTCACTTTTTTCCAATCACGGAGAGTTTGTTTCTTTGTAATCAACTCAATGAAATAGCAAACTGCTTTCCCTTCATTCAGGTAATAATAAAGCATATATCTCAAAGCCATATAACCAGTCACGTGAGAGACAAAGCGAGAGGTTTATTTACCCGACAAGCAACATAATCCCAGTAGTCAGTTCAGGTGTTTGGTTTTTCAAATATATATATATATATATAAGGAGGAAAAAATAAGCGTACCTGTGAGCTGTGTCTTGCAGTCAATGATGTCGACTTTTCACTCAGAAATCTAATAAACCTCCTACAACAGTAAAGGAAGAAAGAAAATAAACCCATCAACAATTTTTTGTTTGTTTTTCCTGTGAAGAGTTTGCAAGTCATTTCCTTGCAGCAGGCAGAGCAGAGACGCTCTTCTAAGACAAGATATTAAGATAATTTAAATGGAAAAGTAAAGCCCGCATAATTCTAACTAAATAAAACCTAGAATTAATTTTTTTTCTTAAAAATATTTATCTCAAATCTCCCAAATTACCTTTTTCTTAGTTAATAAACTTTGCACTTTTCCGTCTTCCACCTTCCTAATTAAATAACGATCCTAATAAATTACTAAATGTATGATGTACATAATCCTACCCTTCACGATTCTAATCATTAATATTCTAAGTAATTACTATTTATTCTCATACCCAATATTCACATTAATAAGTGTCAATATAGTAGATGAAACTAATCAGCTTTGTTAAAATATATACATCTTGATATTTTGATAGTAAAAAAAAATTAGAGTATATCCTTTCGACAAAATTTGATGCAGAAAGTACAGAATTCTTAGACAGGAGAAGTACCATAAACCACTTTCATCTGCTGCAAAAACCATTGGATTGCAGTCAAATCCCACACCTATGACCATTCTCTCAGACACGAATAAGACCTGGAAGACGCATTCGGATTGTAATAAATTTGCAGTGCCCTAGTAAAGAATAACTTAGCTGCAATTTAATCTACCAAAAGTTGACAAGAGTGGACGCTGACCCACATCACGAAGTGGCAAACCACGGAATGCAACATTGTGTGCCAAAGGAGAAGGACCGACGTCATCAACAAAATATATCATAGAATTATGTCCTGCACAATTGAAGACGTGAATTTTCATTAAATGAGGTAATCAACAAATTGAATACATCATCAACAAATAAAGTAAATGCCATTTCAAAGCTCCAAGCTTTCCATAAGTTTATACTAATACAGTATATATTGCTACTTCAGACAGTTAGCAAAACTTGCCAGAAGGAGCCATGTTGAAATGAATAGGGAGAAAATTTTCTGACCTACATAAGCTAAAGTGTTGCCACTTGGAGACCACTTTACACCAAATGCCCAGGAATATGAGAGATCAAGCTGAATTATTTGCTGTTCAAGAATAGAACATGGTTAAGGAGCTCGTTAAAAAACCCAAAAACAAACAAATGGTTTCTGAAAAATATTTTCCAGCAGTTTTAAGTCCAAAAGAAGGCAACTCAGTCGAAAATGAAAGTAGAACAGATGCCAGGCACAAAAGATAAACATAAGAAAAATCCCTATTCCCTGCAATTCCATCATCAAATAAATAGGAATCCCTGTGCTGCTTCCACTTTAAATACTCACTAATTCTAAAAGCAAATATTTCTAGTAATTTACACACTTTTTTAGATGATAATAAGTTTACCCATAAAATTTCAATTACACTATAGTTGGTCAAATCCAATCAGAATCTTATAATTCTACAATTGATTTAAAAGTCACAAATCATGGAAGAATTTACTATCCTAGGTAGTCTTACGATTCTACACAATAGCTTTTGTTTTTGTCTATTTTGTCTTAAATCTATTCTCTTTTTTATTCCTACTATATTTCTTCCTTATTCCTCTAATAGATAACCCCTGTTTAATATCTCATGTCACATATGTAGAAAAATCATAGTTATACAAATTGGCTTCAACATTAAGAACATACGAAGTTGTATATGCATAATTTTGGCTTTAACCTCACCATGAATTATTGATGCTGTTAATTTTTAACTTTTCACTGTAACTTTCACTTTTCGATGGCCGTTTTGTTTTTTATGGTGTTAACATAATGTACTTCCTAAGTGATAAAACTAATTTGAAAATTTATACTAATTGTACATTGCCACAACTTAACTAGTGGTTACATGAGAGTTTGATAATTGTGTTATAGTCGTGCAATTAAATATCGGTCCTGATACGCAATATCGGCCGATATTTATCAGATTTTAGACAACTGATACGCAACGATTTTACAATTTCATGTATTCATCGATGATGTATCGATTATTGGCCGATATTTTACTGATATTTACCAAAATTTACTAATATTTATTGTGAAAAAAATAAAATAATCACGCCGTGACAACCGTGATATATAAAATATCGTTCGCGGCACTTCGATACCGCAACACAGCGGCCGCAACGGCAAACACGACGGCTGTTTTATTGCTTAATAGTGTTCTTTGACTTTAAATATGGTATTTTATACCAAACAAGTAGACTGGGTTTATATTTTTGCTATCTTTTTAGGATGTTCCGATCCTACGATATGATTCTACAATTCAACTCAAAAGATCTCCATCGATCCTAAGTAAAATTTCGATTCTAACAATTATATATATACATCTGTTTTTACACCTAAAAGGAGTTCCTAAATCAAAATTATGTTTAAATTTTTCTAGAAAGACTTTATTTTCAAAGAAAAAAATTACACCTAAAAGGAGTTCCTTTTAGAGACAGATAGGTTTCATATTCTCCATTTTCACAAAGTATAGAGATAGTCATTGAAAATATGGTTTCATCTATAAGTGACTCGTTTCCTGTATCTTGCCTCACATTTATTTACACAAACAGCAGAATAGCATCTTGGAGAGAAAATTTGATCAAACCCTAGTATCTCAAGGATTACAGCTCCAAGTAAACTATAATAGAAACCCTAATCAAACAACATAATATGGGCCACTATTGCTGGAGGCCCCATTTGCCTAAAAGAGCAATTATGACTGATTTTTCTGTTCATCAGCAAAGGATTTCATAAAGCTCTATGAAGGACAACTGTTATTACAGGAAGCTCCACAATGATGATCAGTACACCAACCCTTTCTCCAATTTCCTGATATGACTCCACATCAACATATTGAAGCCAAAACAAAAATTATAGTTAGTTGATACTTTTTGCTTATACAGGATATAATCATTTGGTATTGCACACATCTTCACCACTTAAAACACCATTTTTTCAAATAAAAGTTACTACTTTTGCAGGTCTCGGGACCTCTACTAGCTCACAAGCCAGTGAAGGTGAGGTTGCCTACACCAAAATCCCTAGATCCTACAATCATGGGATACATATCGGATTGTTGTGCTTATGTATCAGTTTCTAAAATACAAGAAAGGAAGCATAAATCATTACTATGTAAAATCAGAAGGATGAAACATCGTATAGTAACCTCCAAACCCAGAAACAACAACCCAGTTATATTCCGCCATTGCCAAAGCTTTGGGGGTCTGGTATACACAAACTCACATCTATTAGCACGAGGCTAATGAGAGGTTGTTTCCAAAATGACTCAATCAATACATCTTTTTTCTTTAAAGGAAAACTTTTTTCAGAAAGGGGAGACGGAAAAGGAGTCACTCAGAGATATAAACTACAAAGCATGAAAGTAAATGGTAAATTTGTAAGTATAACAGAATTTACTAATAACAAAAGAAGTATAAGCAATGCTAGGGTGCATTGGACATGTAAATGGATACACAAAAGAATATATTAACACTAATAATAATAGTATGATTATAATAACAAAACTAAAGTACACTAAATTGTAGTATATATACAAATTGAAATTTCAACAAATAAGGATGAGTAAATATATAAATAACTAATAGTGGAAAAGCTTAACAGCCACAACAACAATGAAAATCACCACGCGGTATAATGATAACAAACACACAAAGCCAACACCATCAACAACCATAGGGACATGAATAAAAGAAAATTGGGGGAGGGGTATGCATCTTGGTTGCAAACTCAAGCTAAAAGGTCCTTACATGCTATCTATGGACATTTCCTTAGGTCCAAAACAAGATAAATCATACCAAATCACTTTGCCCCAATTCTTCCTAGAACCGCCTTTTTTGTCTTCTATAATCCTTCAGAAGAATGTTCTCAGTTCTCCTTAGACAGTGCCTCTTCACATGACTGAATCACCAAAGTCCTGACTCTCACATCTTTCCTTCAATATAGTAACCCTCACTTTGTCCCTTGTTACTTCATTTCTTATTCTATATCTTTTCGTATGATTGTACATCCAACAAAGCATCATCATCATCACCACTGAGAACTTGACAGCTTGGGTTTGCTTTATTAGCTAACATTCAGTCCAGTATAACATAGTTGATCTAATAGCCACTATATAAAACTTTCCCTTGAGTTTGAGAGGACTATTCTTGTTGCACAATACTCCAAATGACCTCTTTTACTTCATCCATCCAGCATTCAAGCAATGAACGACGTCTTTGTTTATCTCTCCACTACTTTATATTATAGACATAAGATATTTGAAACTATCCTTGGTGTGTTATTCATGCCAATCCCAGGCTCAAGTTTGGAGTTAGTGCTGTTCCACTGTTCAATTTGAACTTGTAAGACCATAACTGAACTCTACGTCTCTGAAGCTGGAGATTAGTAGCTTCTTTAGTCTTGACCTCTAAGGCAATGTCATCGGGAAAAAGCATACACCAAGGCACTTTCTCTTTGATTGTCTAGGTTATTTCAACTAAAATTACTACAAAGAGCAAAGGACTCAAAGAAGATCCTTAACGTAACCCAATGTTGATAGCAAAGTACTCAGTATTTCTGCTTGTTGTCCACACACTAGTCATAACTCTTTCGTGCATATCCCAAATAACCTTCCTATAAGCCACATGGATCCCTATCTATCTAGTACGTGTAGGACCTATTGCCTCTCTTTGTAGTGCTTCATTAAATGTTTCAGAAGAAGTATGGCTTCTATTATCAATCTTCCTAGCATGAAGTGAAATTAGTTGTCTAATATAAATGTCCCTTTGCAATTGTAAAGTTTACGGTAGAAAAGATCGGTAAATCCATCTATTAATTTACTGGATATTAGGGGAATAAAGTCTCAGTCAATTCGACTGAATAGGAGGCAGGATATTAGGAGTTGTTGCTGCCTATTTCCTAGGATCTATTATTCCCTATTTATTGGGAGTTCGTTAGGGTATACCGTGCTCCTCTCTTCTGCCTATATATATGTGTACCTTGCATAATATCGATAATAAGAGAGAAGTATCAGCTCTTACTCTCCAAAACTTTCATGGTATCAGAGTAATAGAAACCATGAAAAAATAGGCTGGAAAAAATGGCGTCATTAGAAGAAACCTCAACCAACAGCAATGATAGTATTGCCGATCCTTCATCTTTCTAGATCACAGTTTATAGACTGAATGGAAGAAACTATCTAGAATGGTCACAATTTGTCAAATTAGCCATTGACGGACATGGGAAGCTTGGGTATCTCACCGGTGAGGAGAGGAAAGTAGGAAACTAGAGGAGAATGATCCCAAATTTAAACCTGGAGGTCTGAAAATTCCTTGGTTAGTGCATGGCTACTCAATTCAATGAAAAGTTCAATTGCAAAACCACACATGTTTATGCAGACCACGAAGGAAATTTGGGACTCCATTTGTGTAATATACTCAGATCTAGAGAACTCATCTCAGATATTTGAGTTAAAGTCTAGACCGTGGCATTCAAAGCAAGGAGACAGAAATATAACCACCTACTATAATAAGATGGTAACTTGGTGGCAGGAATTAGATCAATGTTATGATGACAAGTCAGAGAATCCGAAGGAGTGTGCTCGGTTTATGAAGCGTGAAGAGAATGATCGGATTTATATGTTTTTGGCTGGGGTCAGCCATAATTGAGATGAAGTAAGAGGAAGAATCTTGGGAAGAAAGCCGCTACCAAGCATAAGGGAAGTACTTTCAGAGCTAAGGCAAGAAGAGGCTCGGAAGAGGGTTATGCTGCATGCTCAACAATCAGCTATTGGCCCAGAATTGGAAAGCTCTACTCTGGCTACACGTGGACCCAGTATAGATGGTGAGAGGAGGAAGAAACCATGGTGTGATCATTGTAGAAAGCCATAGCATACTAGGGAAAAGTGTTGGAAACTACACCCTCACTTGAAACCACCTAACTCAAAGAGAAATACTAATGGTAAAGCAATGCAAACAACCATGGATAAAACTCAAGAACAAGAAGTTAATTCAGGGTAGTCTTCATTCACTTAGGAACAAGTAGAGCATCTTCTGAAAATTCTTCAATCCTCATAGTTCCCTGTTAGTTCATCCTGTTCTCTAGCTCATTAAGGTAATATAAGTTATCCCATCTCCTATAATGTCATGTCTACATCTGTCTAGATAATTGATTCTGCAGCAATAGATCATATGACAAACTGCTCCCAATTATTTAAATCCTATCGTCCTTGTATTGGAAATAATAAAATCGGGGTTGCAAATGGATCATTCTCTGTTGTTGGTAGCATAGGATCTATCCAACTCACTCCTTTACTATCCCTTGATAATGTTCTTCATGTTCCTAAAATGTCCTACAACCTACTCTCTATTAGTAAGTTGACCAGTGACCTTAAATATCGAGTAAATTTTTATTCCTCACACTGTGAATTTCAGGATCTAGCCTCGGGGAGGATAATTGGTAATGCTAAGAAGTTTAATGGACTCTATTAGTTTGAGGGTGATTCGCAATCTGGGCATTCTGCTCACAATTCATGTTTTAGGTTTACTTATGGTTCTTATGATCATGAAATAATGTTGTGGCATTTTTGATTAGGTCATCCCAGTTTTCAATATCTAAATCAATTGTTTCCACACCTATTTATTAATAAAGATCCTTCTATTTTTCAGTGTGAAATATGCACTTTGGCTAAACATCATTGATCTATCTTTCCTACCCAGCCCTATAAATCCATCACACCATTCACTCTTATACATAGTGTGATGTTTGGGGACCCTCACGGAACCCAACCACTTCATGAAAAAGATGGTTTGTTACTTTCACTGATGATCACACTAGAATAGGTTCGGTATTTTTGATGAAAGAGAAATCAGAAGTAACAGATATATTTAGGAATTTTTACAATATGGTTCAAACCCAATTTAACTAAACCATTAAAATCTTTATAAGTGACAATGGACGAGAATTCTTTAATGCAGTACTAGGAAATTTCTTCTTAAACAAGGGGATAGTCCATCAAAGCTCATGTAATGATACACTAAAACAAAATGGGGTAGCTGAACGTAAAAACAGACATCTCCTAGAGGTCTTTCGTGCCATTAGACTCACCACTCATATCCCAAAATATTTATGGGTGATTCCATTCTTATAGCTATTTACTTGATTAACCTTATGCCATCTAAGGTCCTAAATTTTAAAACACCCTTAGATACTTTCAACCATCACTTTTCTAATAATCAATTATCTAGTACCTTACCTGTAAGAATTTTTGGTTGTACAATCTTTATCTTTGAAAACAAGGGTGATAAACATGATACTAGGGCCAAACAATGTGTCTTTCTAGAATACTCACCTACCAAAAAGGACTATAAATGCTATGACCCCATCTCCCAAAGAACCTTTGTCGCTACTCACTATAGATGTCAAATTCTTTCAAACACAGCCATATTTTAAACCTCTTCCTCAGGAGGAGACTTTAGGAGAGGATTTGTTTTCAAGGGGAGTTTTGCATGATCTAGATCTAGAACTCACCACTAGTAGCACCAGTGGCAAAAACTCTTTTGAAACATAGCCACATGCTGCTGTTTTTGACCAGCATGATCAGCAGGAACATAGGGAGAGTGGGGTGGAGCTGGTGGATGAATTAAGTAATAGGAACAACCCATGTTTACGTTCTAATTTTGAAAAGAATCTCCCTTCAAATAAGGAGCATGAAAACCAATCTTCTAGTCCACATAATCAGCAAGGAAGAGATGCCCCCATTGTTCCTCCATTTGATCAGTTGGTTGAAACAAAAGTAAGCTCTAAGACTAATAGATACTCTGGGCAGATATACTCCAAGAGAACTCCTCATAAAGAGAAAGATTCCACACGCCCTTTACATTGCCATGAATCTGCACCGGGGCTATTTCCTACCACTGTAAGTATCTCCCCTTCTCCCTCAAACCAATTATCTCAAGATAGCACTTTTGTTTCAGATTTGAACCTTCCTATTGCCACCAGAAAAGGAACTAGATCCTATACTGGTCATCCTTTATATACACTATCAAAATTTGTTTATTTTAAACATCTCTCACCCTCCTTCTCTGCTTTCTCCACTCATGTATCTTCAGTGGAGATTCCAAAAATGGTTCAGGATGCTCTAACAGTTTCAAAGTGGAAGAAGGTAATCCTTGAAGAAATGAGTGTTCTTGAGAAAAATAAGACATGGGAAGTTGTCAATCTACCAAGAGGAAAGTCTCTTGTTGGATGTAAGTGGGTATTCACTTTGAAATACAAGGCTAATGGAACTCTTGAGAGATACAAGGCACAGTTGGTGGCAAAGGGCTTTACACAAACCTATGGAATTGACTACACCGAAACATTTGCTCCTATGGCAAAACTAAATACCATTCGAATTCTTCTATCTGTTGCTGCAAACTTTGATTGGCCCTTGTACTAGTTGGACGTGAAGAATGCATTCCTGAATGGCAATCTAAGAGAAGAGGTATTCATGACACCACCACCGGGCTTTCAGGAGAAATTCAGCTCGAAGGTGTGCAAGCTGAAAAAGACACTTTATGGTTTAAAGCAGTCTCCCCATGCCTGGTTTGAAAAATTTACCAGATCTATGAAAAGTTAAGGATATACTCAAGCCCAAGTGACCATACAATGTTTACAAGGTACTCAAAAGATGGAAAAATATCAGTGTTGATTGTGTATGTGGATGATATCATTGTTACAGGGAATGATTTGAGAGAGATGGATCGCTTAAAGGATGGATTGGCTAGAGAATTTGAGATCAAAGACTTGGGAGCCCTGAAATTTTTTCTGGGAATGGAAGTAGCCAGATCAAGAAAGGATATTATGGTGACTCAATGCAAGTATGTGGTGGATCTTCTTCACGAAACTGGTTTGAGTGGTTGTAAACCAATTGATACACCAATAGATGCTAATACAAAATTGAGGGCGTATAAAGAAAGCTAGCCTGTTGATACAACTAGGTATCAAAGGCTAGTTGGGAAGTTAATTTATCTTTCCCATACTCGTCCTGATATTGCCTTTGTTGTTAGTTTGGTTAGTCAATTTATGCATTTCCCACGCACAGAACACGTGAATGCTACATACAGGATTGTGAGGTTTGTTCCTCAGAAAAAAAATGATCAAAGAGGAATTGAAGCCTTTGTTGATGCAGACTAGGCAAGATCAATTGAAGATATGAAGTCCACTTCTGGTTATTGTACATATGTATGGGGGGAACCAAGTCACTTGGAGGAGCAAGAAGCAGAGTGTGGTGGCAAGGAGCAGTGTAGAAGCTAAATTTCAAGCCATGGCTTAGGGGATTTGTGAACTAATATGGCTCAGGTGGATTATTAGAGAATTACATCTACATGTAAGCAAGCCCATGAAGTTGTACTGTAACAACAAAGCAGCCATAAGCATTGCACAGAACCTAGTCCAGGTTGACCGAACAAAACACATTGAGATTGACAGACATTATATAAAGGAGAAGCTTGAGGAAGGCACGATTTGTCTACCATTTGTATCCACTGCTCAGCAAACAGCAAACATTCTTACAAAAGGTTTATTCAAGTCTAATTTTGAGTTTTCAGTTGGCAAGTTGGGTATGATTGATATCTACGCACCAATTTGAGGGGGAGTGTAGAAAAGATCGATAAATCCAGCTGTTAATTTACTGGATATTAGGGGAATAAAGTCTCAGTCAGTTCGACTGAATAGGGGGCAGGATATTAGGAGTTGTTGCAGCCTATTTCCTAGGATCTGTTATTCCCTATTTATTGAAAGTTTGTTAGGGTAGACCGTGCTCCTCTCTTCTGCCTATATATGTGTGTACCCATGCATAATATAGATAATAAGAGAGACGTATCAGCTCTTACTATCTAAAACTTTCATTTACAAAATGTAAGAAGAAAAGTGATAAATAGAATAACATAATATTTTACTATGGTACACTTATTGGAACAATATTCTCAAACAAGATTGTTCAAGGAACAATTACAAAGCCAAAGGTTAATAAACTATCGATCAATAGAAATTGCACCATCTATCTTAAGAAAACTCCTATCTTGGGCACTTAAAGGATGGACACTCTTGTAATATACTTTTTACTGTATTGCTCCCTCAACTAAAGGCAAATGGATAAAGGAGAAAAACACAATCAAATCTATTCATTTCACCCAAGGAAAGTAGTCCAAAGCATCATATCAAAGGGCTGAGATTCTAAGTATATATTTGAAGACGAATGACCGTTACAAAATCTTATCCTTACAAAAGATTTTTACAATCCAACATCAGCCAGTAACTACGGGAATCTGCTGTACCATGAACATCTGGTTTCCAGCCAATTCATCATTCATTCTGCAATTGTAAAAGGATTGTCATGGCAGGTCAAGGGGGGGATATCCGGGGGTCTTGTGCACCTTCCACAAACTAGCCCATGATGTTGCTTTACCTAGGATGAGGAAAGAGGTGCGGAAATTCATTAGCTGCTTATGTTGTCTGCCAACATCACAAATCTGTAGCTTTATCATCATTGGGACCGTTACAACCCCTTCCAGTTCCTGATCAGATTATCATAGGATTGCCTTGTTTAGAAGGTTTACAAAACAGGCATATTTGTCTCTGTAAACGTCTTACCCAGTAACTTTTTACTGGAATTCTTTTAGCGTAAAGCACAGTTCGGCTTACCACCTCAAACAAATAAATAAGCAAACATAAGTGGTAAACCATAGCGCTGAGATGTACTTGCATTGTTTCAACTATGACCGGCACAAATGGTGAGGTATGATGTTATAGGCCAAGTACTGGTATAATATTTCATATCATCCCATTATTCATGTCCACTATGGAATAAAATATTGGCCCTAATATGTAATATCGGCTAATATTTATTAGTTTCTAAGTCTATCAATATGCGACACAACCAAAGCATAATGGATAAAAAAGATTTACAAATATATCAGCAAAACCTAAATTATTAAAATAATTTTAAAAAAATGTATTTGCCTCCCTCTATCCAGAATTCCAGGTTCCTCTGTCCTAGCCCTAGTTGGTTGTCTTCTTTGTATTTTTTTAAGTCAAATATTAATATTTATGTTGGATAAGCAATTAAGTACTATTAATCAAGTAACATAAATATTAAAAAAAATTAATATAATACTAATAGTTAGGCTAATGGATAATAAGTTAACAATTGTTGTAGTTTTAATTTATTGTAAATGTATATAAATGTGACATAGTAATAATTTATTATCAATAATTTTAATAATATAGATTAGCTACTAAAAAAATAATCAACAAATGTAGTTTTATTCAGAAAATGTAGCATATAATAACCAATAATCATTTAAATGCTTCTAATATAATACACTAATTCATTGAATAATAATATTCAAATAATTAATGAATAAAAATTGGAGCATATTATGAAATAAAAATATAATAAATGCTGTGAAGACCATGCCACTTCATTTATTGTTTGTAACGCTCTGATACCATCATCGCAATTACAACCGTGATTACAATTGCAACCGCAACAATTTTATTGCATGATATTTACACCCTCCAAGGCTCTTTATGATTGATAACCGCCAACACTCGTCAAGAAGAAATTTTAGTTTGTTGTTGTTAACAAGGGACTATAGGATCGGGATTAATGATAACATTGAAGTGTGTTTAAGCAAGATCATGAAGGATAAAGTTGACCAAAGGGGCTTGAGCAATAGTTAGTTGTGGCCGATATTAACATTCCAGAACAGGGGTTAACTTAACCATCGGCCAATTATATAGAACATTTGATTGGTTGGCATGAACATTCGACTGAAAGGCTAAACCAGTCAACTGATGCACTTGATAAAATTACAGAATTTTCTTTAAGAATGTCGGACCATTGCACATCCGATTGTCTTGGAAAATTGAAATTTGTTAATTCCTGGATCATACAAGTGTCAATATGATCCGTACTAATATTTTACTTCGTTCTTAATGGATCAATGTGATGCTTCTAAATACTTTGGGGGGACAGGGGGCATAGTACTGGAAGACCACAGATAAGAAGATTGCCCAGGAGTCATTTTTGGGGTTCAATAGAGAGTATATGATCTAGAGGTTTAGCGACATCTCATCTTATGGTCTTTATGCTGCTGTGTTTTGATACCCGGTTATGTATACGTCATCAAGTAGTAGAGCCTGGATTCTCACTGTAAATTAGACCTTCTCATCTACTATATTATCCTATTTATGCACTCTGATTTGTATGGTTTGAATTTGTAGCCTTGTATTTTTAATAGGGTAGGGGGTGGACATTAGTCTATACTAGATACAGCGATTACATTCTAATTAATTGTTTAAGATTCCGCAAATACTTTCATAAAGAAATTTTCAAGTTGTGGAAAATGAGGGCATAAGAATATAGAGTATGGGAAATTGTAATAAAAGGGAAGATAAGTTTGGATCATTTCTAGCGGAGGCTCCAAGTCTAGGATACCTAGATTATCTTCTTTTCACCCATCTAGTTCCATATTTAATTATTCACTTGCTACAACATTTACTTCTGCGAAGTGTTTCCTTTCAGCTACAATGAAACTCCTATCAAAGACCTCTAAAAAGGCCTAATTCAACCAGACATCAGATATTCAGTAACAAAAACTTCAGCCATGCAATAGGATCCTTCATCCAAATAATGAGATATCAGCCACATGAACTATAGTACATATCAACAACTTAGGAAAGCACAGTACCATGGGATAAGGGCTACATTTAAGTGAGCCAAAGTGTCAACATAATCTAAAATGCTCCAGTTCAAAGACTTGAGGCCAAACTATCCGGTGGTTAAACTAGCACAAACCAAAGTCGGAACCAATGCATGTTGAAAACAAGTAGTAAAATTAATCATTGTTTTCTACTAAGACAAAGCCTAGAGCTATTAGGACACAAAAAAGTAGGTGCCAATCAATATCCTTTGCATTATATCAACTGATTAATTTGATAATTAACCATACGACGAGCTTAAACTGGTTCAAATCGGGCAATGAAACTACAGACACGGTGTTGCATATGGTGTCATGAAGGAGAATTTATACGTTTATGCTTGTCGCAACACAATATTTTTTTTATTTGTTTTATTTGCAATAAATACCAAAAAATGTTGATAAAATATCAATAAGTATTGAGTAATATCAGCCAAGACATATCATATCTACCGATGCACATGTGATTTCATTTCTGCGGCAAGTATCAGACATTTTGCACATCTGAATGCTAAAAATCCAATACAAATCGGCAATATATCAGCCAATATTTTAATCCACGTTCCACCCCTAAAAGGCCTTGCAATGCTTTCCTAAATTTGGTCCAAGCCTAGCAGTTGAAGGTAAGCCAAAGCTAGATTGCATCAAAGATGCATAAATAATTGCTTGATTGTAGGATTTGAACAAACTCAAAGGATAATTCAAAATAGTAGGAACAAAAAACAAATATCAATTGCAGAAACAGTATGAGACAACCGAATAAATAATCATAAAAAAATAACAAAGAATAGTGCTACATTGAAAATTAACACTACCTCTCCAAATTTTAAGTCTGAATATGAGTTACTTCCAGAATCCCTAATAACAAAACAGACAAAAACTGAGCAAAGACATTCATGTAGAACAAAGACAAGAATAGCACAAGCCCAGGGATGAGCTCCAACATACCTTGTATCAACTCCCTTAATAAAAGTAGAGAACACTCGGCATTTCCCATCGGTAGATGTCGTTGCAAGAAGAACCTATAGATAAAACAACAAAAATACTTAGAAAAATCAAGCTATGATTGACTAAATTCGTGTCTCTGACAGGAAGCCAACATAATCAACTGCAGTATTAAACATGGATATGTGTCATTATACATCTTAGATAATCAGATATACTTTCTCTTTCCTTTTTTCACACGTCAATTTCCCTCTATCTCTCTAATAAATATTATTTTATTAATTTATATTTATTTACCTTTAGTTATTCATCTATAAAATAGCATAAAGCCCAAAACCCATTCTTCTCTTCATATAGCAACCAATGGGGTTAATAATAACCCCATTGCCCCCATACCATACATGTTTTTCCCTTCTACCCATCAAAAGAAGGTGTTTTAACCCTCTACTTGCATATCAGCTATTTAATGCCACTCCATCTTCTTACTTTCTTCCATATTCAATCAAAATCATAAGCAAAATAGGATTTATTTATTTTTATTCAATTCTTTTCAAGTTTCAATCTTTTAGAGCCCTTAGAACCTAGAAAAGGAATCTCTTCAAGACCTTAATTTTAAGGATTTGCTTTCCGGTAACCCTTAGTTCACTAAAATACTATTATTCATTTTCTCATAACGCATGGCTTTTTTTTTATGAAAAGCAAGAGTTTGTATATAAATCTACCATATGATTTACAATCCTCTTTCATCAATTTATTCAATATCATTATTATTGTTATTGTTGCATATGATTTTATGTGAAATCCATGTAAAGGTTGATGCTTTATTTCATTAGAAGGCTAAAGCTTGAAGCTTTATTATCTTGGGGTTGTGATCATATGATTTCCATGTTTTACTTTGATGCAGGAGAATCTATCATGAGATTAAATTTTTCTAATAAACTTGATGGTAGATTTTGTTCCCTTTTCAGCTCATTTCAAGAAGCACAACAAAAAGAGATGATAACAGCCAACTTACTGCAAGGGAGAATGATACAAAGACACACCAGGGCAGCCAACTATTACACTAAGTATGAAGGACCTCAAATGCTTTTTACTTAAAGAAATTGATGGTTTGATTCTTTGCCATGAAAGCCACACAACAAGCCTAACTAAGCCACCGCCTTTTTTTCAATTTTAGACGGCTTAAATAAAGCTCACTTTTGACTCACATTCAGGTGGGAAATTCAAAAATCAAGCCACACAACAGCAGCCTCAAATCGCCAGCTTTTGAACCACTTTTGGGCTTATTGGCATGGAAACACAAGGAGAGACAGCAGCAGCAATGTGGAAGGCTTGTTGGCAGGGATTTTATGACAATTTATGTTACTTTAGAAGATGGTTGTACTTAGAAGACCAGGCCTTACAAAGCTGCTAAAAGGCTAGTTTACTTTTGCAAATTAAATCATGTCATAGCCCATGCTTTAGCCCTTTAACTCATAATCTACCACAGAATCAACTGTAAGGCATGGGGAAGGGCTGATATTACACAGCACTGGCAGGGAAAGTCATGGGGCTGGTCATTATTTTTTATATTAGATATATGTTAGGTCTATTTAGAGACTAGTTTGTTTACTAACCAAACTAGCTCTAATTTGTCTAGTTGAGTTAGGGTGCAACTAAAAGTATCCTAACACATTCCACAAGTGTTAGTAATGCAGGAGTACCCAACAAACAAGAAATAATTTAATTATCAATTTTTCTAATTTAGGAGGACATTAAACCCTCCTCTCTTATACTTATTAATTTAGCAAGAATTATTCAAGCCATGCAAGCTTCAATGCAGCCACCACCTTTTCGGACAGCTTTGGTGGCTTAAATATGGCTCACAACCAGCCTTGGAGGGTCGAAAACAAGCTCCCACAGGTAGCAGACCAGAAGCAGCGTTTTTAGCAACTTTTGGGCACAAAATTTCAAGATAAAAAGAATGGCAGAAGCAAGTACAAGAGCAGGGATCTTTGGGAAGAAAACCAAGTTTTTATTGCAGTCATTATTGTTCTTATAATCAGGTCTTACACAGCTAGCATACCCTAGGTTTATTTTTGTTAAGTTGATGACTACCAGCTACTAGTTTTAGCTTGTTTACTTATTATACTTTATCAAATCAGATGCAAGGGCATGGGAGGGCATGTTGGACGAGGTTTTCTGCCATAAAACCATCATTGGCTGATTCTCGTTTGGTTAGATTTAAACTAGCTTAGTTCCTCCCCTTGGATAACTAGCCAATTTGTTTTGAAACCAAATCAACCCTTTTTACTTTTGTCAAGTTGAGTTGTAACTAAATGATCTCCAACAGAAAAGCGTTAGAATCATATATGAATGACCAACTTCAATTTGGTTGCCCATAGTTTCCTCCCTTTTGGTGAGATGAATCTTCAAACTTGAGTGAAGAGTTTGATTTAATTTTATCCACAAAATCTTAACTTCTTTATTCCGAAAATTGAATACCTTGGATGGTGATGGTGCCTATTGATCATATTTTTTCTCCTTTCCTCTCTTCTCTTGTTTTGATTTTCAACGGAAATTGATCCTAAACCACCATCGTCTAGCATGACCTAATTTGTACTGCATAGGCATCATACTACGTTTTGACATGTTATGCATTGTATGTGATAGATAGGAGCTTTATGCATGCATGAATCTCGGATGAATTTCTAACAATTGAATTAACTTTAGAAAGTCACCCAAAACTCAATACTTGGGATTTCAGCTACTACTGCATATCAAAACAAAGGTTTGAAGTTTAGTTTTTCTAGAATTTTATAGTTCCTGATTTTGAGTATATTTCTATTTTTGTGTAAACTGTCGAAACTATGATTTTACCCATGAACTTTTATTACAACTTTAAGTACGACTAGTTGGTCATCAACTAAAGCGTGGACCTTTGGTGGTTTTAGTGATACTAAAGTATGTATTGGTTGTTTCAATGCCAGGTTTTGTGATAATGCCTGATTGGCTTACATGAATTGGATATGGAACAAATTTAGTTAATGATCAAGAGGCATTGTTAATGGAAATTGAACTGGAATAACTATGATATGGATAAGTATGTGGTATGTGCTATGTGCTATGGTTGATCACCTTAATTAAGACAATAATTAACTTAAAAGTGGACGAATTAAGTAAAGACTTAGGACATTCTATAGGGGCGGTCTCCATAGGAATGGTGGTTGTAGTCCACTTTATCTTGGATATTATTGGTCTGTAAGGCTACTGTAAGTTATGAAGAGTAAGAACCAATACTTTTTTCTCTTATTTTGATATAATACACGGGTACATCTTTATATAGGCAGAGGATAAGAAAAAGATATATTCAACCGTAACATACTCCAAAAAATCCTAACAAATAGAAAAAAACATATCCTAGAAATAAGCAACAACAATTTCTAATATTCTGCCCCTTATTTAGTTTAACTAACTAAAACTTTATCCTCCTAATATCTAGTAAATTATCAGCTAGATTTATTAACCTTTTTGACAGATACTCATCTATTATAGGGGTATGCATGGTTGCCCTTTGGAGTGATTTCCAATGGGTTTGAATAGGAATGACTCTCATGTGGCAAGTTTTGAATTGTTTGCCCATTTGGTGAGATTTCCCTTGGGTTTGCCTAGGAGAGACCCACCTAGGGTAGGTAGATTTCCAACTCAGCTAATTAAAATGGTTTGGATATCCTATGATCACCTAATAAGGAAATGAGATAAAATGTGATTGGTAAGATGATCGTAGGTATATTTTGTTTGCGTGTTCTATATTATGTCATATTATATTAAATAATTACTCTATTATTATTCAAAGTTGACTTCGTTATTGTTTCAAACAAAACCTATGATGATCCATGATTATTCATGAGAAGTAGATGGCCTAGTGCATGTTGTCTGTGATTATACATGTTAAGGAGTGCTTGCTTGCTTGATGGGTCAACGTAAACTAGTGAAGGCTCTAGAGATTTTATTCATCTTAATTGATTTTAATTTTGTAAGCTTTTGACGTAGTAAACTTGTTTTATCCTCTATTGTAGTTGTATTATTCGTATTCGGAGTTTTGTACTTCATTTTTATCATCACTGCACTCATTGTCTTAATAAAATTACTGGACCATGGTTCAAGTTTTCTATTTAAAGTGTAGCCTTGCATCTAGTATAAATGAGATAGCGACATCTACTTGTACTAGATGTGGCAGTAATAACCTTAAAAATTGTTCACGGTTCCACATTTTTGTTTCTCTTGAGTATTTTACATTACCATGGGTGTTATAGTTTCATCTAATATATATTAACTTTTTTAAAATATAAGAAATAAAAATAATAGGTACATTAGTTCTGCAATTCTCTTAACCAATTAATACAAAACAAGTTGTCAAAATCTGGATTCTACTTGAGATCGATTGAGGTCCTCTAAATTAGATCATAGAATCCGATAATAGTCGTAAGATCCTACAGAAGGAATAAAAATACTTCTTAAACTCTCAAAGTCGTTAATTAAGTTAAAGCAACTTGCAAGTGGTGAATTAGTTTACAGCTTAGGAACAACATTAACTCATCAAAATCAACAACAAAAATGACAAAAAAAAAGTCAAAATTAAAATGAGATGATAAAAATTAACAGCATCAACCATTCATCATAATTATCGTGCTCTAAATGTGTAAGTTGCAAGCTTTTGAGAAAATAATGAAAGAGAAAAAGGTCGGAGGCTATGAAAACAACTTAAGACAAGTGGATGGTGTCTTTCATCATTTAGGGGAGTCAAGACTCTTGTGCTGGCTTTTAGTATTTTATATGAAAAAAAAGACAAAATAGGGCTTGGTTTTCATGCATACACAATAAGTTAATTTAACAGCCACGCATATAATAGAAACTTGAAGTTACATAAAAAAGCCAACACCACAAAATACGTTAAAAAAAAGAATTATTAAGAACTAAACACAAAGCAATAAACTAATGACACCGTAAAAGTTAATATATACTTTTGGATAATGTTTTCACTCTTTAGCATAATATTGCTTCAACACTATGTCAATACATAATAGTTATAATTGGCTTTGTTGTCTTAATGATATCTCATGCATCCTTCGCACCAGTTCGTAATCAAGATAAGGTAGCTGCATAATAGAGGTTCAAGAAATTAGAAAGTTATGGAAGAAATATGGTGTAATAAAGAGAAAGTACATTATTAGGCAAAATAGATAAAAATTATGGTTATTATGTAGAAATGTAGATTCTATCGACTCCACATGAGATAGTAAGAACCTATCATGATTCTATTATTTTAAATTTCTGCCTAAGATATGGATCATTTAGTAACTTTTTAAGACCGTAAAATCCTAAGATCAAGGTCAGGATAATAGCTAGCATACCAAAGCCAAGGGTAACAAAGAGATGCATTTCAGAATGAAGATAAGGTTTCTAAGACAATCAACATTCATGCCTTTCATTTTGCCTCCCATGACTTTCTCCAACACAAAAAAATACTATAATAATAATTGCCTTCCATGCCTGTTTACCTCCATGTTTTTACCCCTCAATATAATAATAAAATATACAACCTTACCCACCTATAATCCACCAAATTTATATTAATAATATTAAAAAAATTATTAATTAAATTTTGGGCCCTTTTTTTCTTCATTCCCTTCCTCCCTTTCCTCCTTGCTACTACTTAGCCTAGGGAGCAGCACGAAGCCTTCAGCCAAAATTAATGCTTCCCTGCCTCTTTTGCCTTTGAGGTAGTGGGGTTGGCCATATGAGAGGCAAACTACCTCTTGCCCCCCATTTTTTTAAAAGAAGCAGGTCATCTAAGGAGAAAGTAAATATGGATCAAAAAACTATGCAAGGATAGCGAACCTAATTTGCAGTTATAACTATACAACTAGAAGAATGAATATACTTTTTTGTAAGAGAAGAGAGAGGGAACCTAAAGTTCTTTTCCAAGAAGGGAAAAAAAAAAGACATATTTTCCTTAAAACATGTCCTGATAAGTTTACTAACCCTGAGTCTTATGGATTCTGTCATAGAACCTCACTTGCATTTCTATGCTCTCAACTAAATACATCTACACAGTCAAGAACAATAAGAATTAATAAGATAGTAAAAGGCTTACGTTGTTTGGATGCCACGCAACACTTGTAACAGAAGAATTATGTCGTTTCCTGATAAGTTTACTAACCCACCTGAAGGATGCAAGCACTATAGTTAAACATTCAAGTTTGATCATGATGAAGATAGTGTAATGCATTTTTTTTTTCCATCAAAAGCTGAGCAAGAGCACAACCTGTGCAGGCTTACCATTCATTCTCTTATCATTTGTTGATGACATGAAATCAATTCATTCATTATCATTAATGATTCATTATGGGTCATGATGCCAAGACCAGAATATGCATATATGCCCACTTATAACGGATGATGGGTATATTTTCCAGGCATTCAACCTTGATAGATACCTAACTGATATTCAGATCGGCATCTCACATAATGCACAAACCAAGGTGTCTGATAAACCCCTGATTAAATACACGTATGGTAGAAGAAGGGGTAGAAATCAGGGAGGCAAGGAAGGCACATGGGGGAAAGTGAGGGACAGAGGCAGCCACACACCTGGCTTGGCAGCCTGACAGGTCGGTTACTAGGGGGGGGTCTGTTAAGCTGATATTATTAGATTCCCTCCTATTTTTATTTTCTTTTCTCGTTTGTTTAATGGCTGGTGGTTACGGGTATAATTATAAATAGAGAATGAGAATGGGAGGGAGGGCACGGATTGTTTTGATAAGACATTGGAGGTTCCAGGTCCTCATATAGTATGGGAATATTGAGTAAAATCCTTACCATTATGATTCACTCAGCTCTGCTCTTACCAGTTTCCTAACTTTATGACTTGAGAGTGTTCTATATCAAAGTTCACTGCACTGGGGAGATGTTCTTCCTCACAACATTCAGAAAATTAATTGTACTGGTCTAAAAGTTCACTTATTTTTCTTCTATCTCCCCAGATAACATGAGTCTGCAAACATTTGAAATCAAAGTTTTATTCCATTTATGACCGTGAAACTGAAGATGGACTTACAACATGGCAAAGGCCCTGTGGCCCACAGGTGAACTACCCCAAGTGTAGTCACCTCGACAATCTCCCCATCCCCACCCAACAACAACCATCCCCTCCCGCAACTCCAAAAATAAATTAACAAATGACAAACACAAGGTTGGTGGCAGGAAAGAAAAAACAAGAGATTATTAGAACTCAGAATAATATCATCTTTTTAACATAAAGAGCTTTTCAGAAGGGAGACATTGTCATTCTGACTAACCAGTTATTCTCTTGTTCATAATAGCATATGCAAACAGACTTGGCCCCACTTCCAACAGCAAACTTGTTTTCTGAGGCATGAATAGAACAAAAGAATTTAGTGGCATTAAATAGAATGATAGTAGCACAAATAATGGAGCAACGAGTCTCCATGATTCTATCACACACACACACAAGCATTCAAGAATATGTTTAACGACTTCAATATTTAATGTGCAATTTAATGTTTGTTCAGCCCTGTAATTTATTTCTTTTTCTTTTCTATTGTTTAATCCTTCAATTTGTTTCCACTTGAAGAACAAGGATTTGATAATAGATATAATGGCAACACAAGACCGCCATTAATCATAATATGAATTCTTTTGATATATGGTTTGCTACTTCAACAAGTCATGAGAGCTTAACCTTTAAACAGCCAACTATCAAGACCAGATAAATGCTGATGGTTGCATTAGGCCGTAAAAGCTAGAGGTAAACCTTACGGGATGCTTAGGTTCGAAGTAGATGAAGAACAGGAAAAACAAAGGGATTCTAGAAGTGAAGAAAGGGGGGAAGGGCAGAGCCAGAGATGGACAGCAGCACCTTGACTTTTGAAGGAGAGATAGATCTGGTGCAATTTTAGAAAACCATCTATTTTTGGTAAAATTGGAGCCCTGACAGCATTCTTTGGGAAATGTTTCATATTATATTTGACAAACAAAGAATGAAGGCTAGGGACTTGCTTGGCTTCTTTCTTAAAAAAAGGAAAGGGAGTATTGCATAGATAGAGATGGACAGCAGCACTTAGAATTGTGCTGCAGGTTTTGAAGGAGAGAGAGATCTGGTGCCATTTTAGAAATACCATGGTAGAAATCCCTCCCAGCCATGGAATAAAATATCGACTGATAATTATTGATTTTTGGGTTTGCCGATATGCAAAACAGCCGAAATGCGATGGATAAAAAAGTTCACAAATTTATCAGCGACATAACGGCGAAATATCAAATATTGGCAATATTTTCTGATATATCCGTAGAACCTAAAATTATCAAAAAAATCATCCAGCAGTCCTCTCTCTTTTTTAAGTTAAATATTAATATTTGTTTGGATAAGCAATTAAGTAACATTAGTCAAGTAATGTAAATATTAGTTTTTTAGTATAAGATTAAGATTTAGACTAATGGATAACAAGTTAACAATTAAAGTTTTAGTTCTAATTTATTGTAGATATGTATAAATGTGACATAGTAATAATTTATTCTCAAAAACTAAAATATTAGTACAACATAATTTACCATAGATTAGCTACCAAAAAATTCAATTAACAAATATAGTGTTATTAATACAATTTAACATATAATGAGTTATTTAAATGATTCTAATATAATATAGTTCACTAGTTCATTGAATAATCATATTTAGATGATCAATAAATATGAATTAGAGTATTTTAGGGGAAAAAAATTATGTTGCAACCACAATTTAATTGCATACCCCCAGCTAATCATCCCCTCCAAATTAGCTTACTGTATGAACGGAGGCAACATACAATTAAATATCAGTTTCAATACACAATATTGCCCGATATTTATCGGATTTTGGGTTAACCAATACGCAAAATTGGCGATACAGTACGGTTTTAGAATATCACATATTTATCAACGATATATCGGTTATCAGTCAATATTTGCCAATATTTACCAATATATGCCAATATTTACCGATATTTGTTAATATTTTTTGTGAAATAAATTAAAAATATCACGTTGCGACAAGCGCGACATATAAAATATCGTTTGCAACACTTCGATATTGGGATACTGCGACCGCAACCGCAATTGCAACAGCAACCACGATTTTATTGCTTGGGAGGCAACCGCTGGAAATAGTGGTCACAAATAATTAAATGAAGAGCAAAACCACATTTAACTAGCAGCAAACCCAGCTCCCAATTATTCCAAACAAAACTTGCATTTAACTTCATAATATCCAAAACTATGAAGCAGCAAAACAATAATAAGCCTTTTTATTTTTGCGGTGGCAGCCTGATACAGCAGACTCCAGAAATTCAAGACAATAAAAGCTATGAACATCATGAGATAAAATAGACGACATCACAGGTGAAGAGCCTCCAAGAGTGCATTCTATGCAGCCTAATGACTCAGAGGCATATATAGATAACCATGGTCTAACTGAAATAACTTATAAAGAACTAAAGCTTCATGATTGTGTAAGCTTGTGCCTGCAAAGATGCATATGGAATTACAGAGGATGATGGTACAGATGCCACACAGGTAAAGAGATGATGAATTCCAAATTAGGCATAAGATATTGAGCACCAATACCTGTTGGGCTCCACTGGACACAGAGAGCAGCACGGTTTAATCTGAGGATAACAAGTGTTGGAACCCACTCAGCCCCTTCCAGGTTCCAAACATACCTAGATAGGTAAATCATGGGTTATTCATGAAAATCTGCATGCTATCTCACATTTTGGAAGCGCAAGGATGGTGATACTCACGAATTCCGATCATGAGACACAGTAACAAGTTTGTTAGACCTTGAACTCCAATCTATGGCAGAAACAATTTGATCATGCTGTGACAAGGAAAGAAGCGATAGGAAAAAAATAATGAAAATTATTTATAGAGAGAGAGAGAGAGAGAGAGAGAGAGAGAGAGGCAAACATCAATTTGGCCTAGGAGGAATAAAGATAGGTAGGTATTCCTAATATAGGTAAGTATAGTAAATGTTAAGCCATCTCGACATAGCATAACAAAGAATTTGAAACGTGAAAGATCATACCACATGAGTATGCAGGGAAAAACAAAAGAAGATGAACATAGATAATGAAACAGGATGTCATAGCATCACTGGGCATGAAATATCAAGCCTTCATACTTCCCTCTCTTTTTCTTTTTCTTTTTTCTTTAGTTCAACAACCATCTAATCTTCCTGCTTTACCTTTTCAAGCACATGTATTCTTTCCCAATTGCCTTCTGATGATTTATATATGTGGACTTCTTCATTATTTGGACACAAGGCAATCACTACAAAAGAACCAAGAGAAAAGATATCAGCACCAAACTAAATAATGGTATAAATAAGAATATCCAGACACATTCAAATGAATAAGGAAAACAATATGACAGAAAGAAAAAAAATAGCACGTCAAAGGCTACAAGTGGATATAAACAATGACAAGCAATCCGGTAAGAAGCCAAGACTGAGTGATCATCCAAAACAGCTCCATATTTTCCATCTAAAAAAAGCATTCCTTTGAACAATCAACGTCACTAATAGGTGTGTCCTCAGATTCCCACTCTTTGGTAGTACTTAGAAGCCATCAGATCCAAGTTATGACATTTCTCTATGAAACAGTGAGTGATTCAAAAGTTGACAAGAGAAAAAACAGAGCATATCTTGTTGCAATAGGTTTGAATTGATCAAATTCACACAATTTTTTCTGTATCTGAATGCTCTAGTTGAATCACTCTCCCATAGGCTTAGGTTTTTTGATTGCAGGTTTGATCTACATCATCAGTATCAGAGCCTATGATCTTAGCAACCATGACAGTTTCAGTAATATCATGGCAAGTATGAAGGAGCAGGTAGCTTGATTCCAGTAGACATTCACACGATGGAATTAAACACCTAGACTCAGATTGAACAGCACAAGGAGAAGCTGCATTCCAGGTTGATGCAGGAGGTACCAAAGATCATATTCAACCCATTTTCTTCACCCTCTTCTCTGTTTTCTTATTCAGTTATCCCCCATTGATAACCACCTTCTAACTTGACCCAATTTGTATTGGCATATGCATCACAGGTCCACTACCCTACAGCAGATTGAGCAATTCATTTCGGGTATGATAAACCCAGGTCAGGCACCATCCTCTTTCTCACCTCATCTCACACCACTTGCTTTACCGGAGAAAGAACAAACCAACCATCAGCAGAAATCTACAGCAGTCGAGTCAGAGCATGTGTTACGGAACATCAGTGTTACTGGAATGGGCCAACCAACTTTTCAAAATGTGCAACCCACCAACACAAACTATTCACACACTCATTGTGCTAGGCTGGAATCTCCCTACTTCCATGGAGAGAATATCAGGGGCTGGATATATCACTATGAACAGTTTTTTGAAATTGATGATAACCCTCCCATAACAAGGAGAAACTAGCAACTATGCACCTTAAAGATTGGGCACTTTGATCACACCAAACATGCATAAGAGGGAGGAACCCAATTGGGTGTACGAGGACTCTAAATCATCAGTTTGGTGATCAGAATTGTGATGATCCTGTGGCTGATTTGATGCAACTGAGGCAAACAGGGGATATCAATGAGTACTTGAATTCATTAAATTATGTATTGTAATTTGTAGAATTACATTAGGATTATGCACATAGCTACTTCCTCCCTGAATCAAATCCTCAGATTGAGGATTATGCACATAGCTGATTCCGCTTGGGATCGGATGCTGAAACTGAGGTTCAAGTGCAGATGCACCACCCTCACCATTCACATCAGGCACAACAACCGAACAAGTTAGTCTATGCCCTCAAGCACAAGAGATGTGCCCCATCCATTTCAAATTCACCCCAAAACCCCCTCTATTACCCACTCCTAAACCCAAAAGCACTACCAGAACTTCACCATCACCCTCCAAACACCAAATCCACTTAACTTGTTAGACCCTAAAACCCAAGAACCTAAATATAATGCCGGTGCTGAGATGGAGGCCTGGAAGGCCAAGGGACTGAGTTATTGGTGCAATGATAAATAGACACTTAGCCACAAATGTAACCCGAAGTAGTTGATCGAAGAGGGAAGAGTGGAAGAACACAATATTGAGGAAGTCACCTCTGAAGCGATGGAGGAAGTTGCAGAAGAAGACTTGCATCACATATCCATGTATGCCTCAAATGGTGCTCCTATATTTCAAATCATGAAGTTGATGGGATTTGTTAAGAAAAGAGCAATATCCATCCTCATAGACTCAGAGAGCACTCACTACTTCTTAGATTTGAATATTGCTAAGCAAGTGGGATGTAAGTTTACTAAAAAGACTCCTCAAGAGCACCCATAACTTCTTAGATTTGAAAGTTACTAAATGCGTGGGATGGAAACTTCCTCAAAAGAACCCTTGGCTCCTCTTTATGCAAGGAACCTCAACGGACCATCCATAATGCGACACTTAAGTTTGATGTGATGGTTTTACCCCCCACGTGATTGTGAAATGGTGCTAGTGATCCAATGGTTGACCACTTTTGGACCTATTACTTTGGATTTCAAGCAACTTACTATGGAACTTTTATTAAATGATAGTAACCATGTGCTCGGGCCTGCATCATGTGAAGAGTGTTAGTGGAAAGTAGGCCAACAAGCTTTTGACAAAGGCGCATCTTTATAATTGCTATAACTATTCACGTTACAAGCTAGTTGCTATAATTTAATATTCCTCCGAGGATTAAGATGTATTACCCTTCGACTTTCACATGGATAAATTTCAAAACATATTGATAGTGCTAACTTCCTTACCTCCCTATAGGTCTTATGTTCACAAAGAACGCACTTCCCGAGGCCCTATACACACTCCACCTTCCACAAAAAGTATTACCAACACCCTCACCCAAGAATCAATAATGCCTAGCATCATGCAACCAAGCACTAACAATCCCTACACTTCACTAGTGGTGATAGTGAGCAAGAAAGGCAACACAAGGAGGATGTGCATCGACTACGTGAGCTGAATAGACACAGAGTCAACAGTAAATACCCTATCATAGAAGAGTTACTAAATGAGCTTCCTGGTGTTGTGTAATTTTCGAAACTCGATGTGAGGTCAATCTATTATCAAATCCACATGTTTCCTCCTAAATATGTGCCTCTAAAAAAAAAAAAAACTTCAAAATTCACATAAGCCACTATGAGTTAAACGTGATGTCATTTGGACTCAAAAACGCACCATCTACATTCTAGTGCATCATGAATAATGTATTTAGACCTTACCTAAGAAAATACATTTTAGTTTTCTTTGATGACATTTTAGTACTTGGCTAAAGCTGATCTCTTTGCGTACAACACTTAAGAGTCACTTTGGAAGTCCTTAGTATTAACCAATTGTTTGCCGAGATGAATAAATGCAACTTTGAGGGCACGTAGGTGCAATACCTTGGTCGTCTTATCTCTCTGCTTGGGGGGTGGTTCTAAAGATCCCATGAAAGTTGATGTTGCTAAGGAATGGCCTACATCCATGATTGTGAAACAATTGAGAGGTTTCCTTGGGTTAGCCTTGTTATTACATATATATATATATATATATATATATATATTAGCCGAGATGTTACGTATCTGTCGAGATGTCTTGGATTATGAGGGTTCCGATGTACTATCTTAGCGAAATGAAACAGAGTAAAAAATTCTCACAACCGATATTTGTTGTGAAAAGTAATGAAAATTCATGCAATAAAAATTGTAACATATAAAATATCCTCTGCGATACCTTGATACCGCAATGCTGCAACCACAACAGCAATCACAACCTCTATTTTATTGTTTGCTTTTCATTATAGGCAATTTGTTAAGCATTTGAGGCCATCTCACTGACATACGACAGTTTTGGTGGTTTGAAGCAACTCGGTTAGCATTTGACTAGCTCAAGCAAGCACTTAACCCTCCATTTCAAAACTATCTAACTTCTTCAGGAGTTTATAGTAAAGGTTGATGCATACAGAGTGGCATTCTTCTCCGAGAACACATGCGGAGAACTCCTAATAATTGTCTATGTGATGGAGAAATGACACCACTATCTAATAGGTAGGCAAATGAAATAAAATATTTGCCAATATGCCAATACACAACCAATATATATATATATATATATATATATATATATATATATATATATATATATATAATACTATCACATTTGGCCTAATTCCACTTAGGTACCATATTTTTCAAACGATTTCATTTAAGTATTGTTTCGTAAAATTTACTTTTACTTTAGTACCATTTTATTAATGTTTTTAGTTTTAGATTACTAAAATGATAAAATACACACACACACACATCTCATATTCTTCTAAGATGAATGGTAAATTTACACATCTCATATTTTTATAAGATGTATGGGAAATTTCTGAAAATCTTGAATATTTTTTTAATTTTTTAGAAAATTCTATTTTGGTCCTTTTTGAAAATTTCTTAAGATATTAATGTTATTTAATTAAAAAAATCTAGAAAATTCATAATATTCAGAATCTTCCAATTCAAATAAAAAAATTATGTAATATTAAAACTTTTTATCATTTTAGTAGCCTAACACTAAAAATATTAAAAGGATGGTGCTAAAGAAAAAAATAAATTCTAAAATACATGGTACCAGGAATCGTTTGAAACACATAATATCTATGAAATTAGACAAGTGTCGTGGTACCTACATAATGTTTGATACGTAACATAAAAATGAAATGACATATGTGGCATTCCAAGAAGATGGTAGTTGCCAAGCTCGACAAATATGCCCACTTGTTGATCTTCCTCACCCTTTTTTGGCTATCATACATAGACACTTACAAGCTCTATGGTATACTTTAAACAATTGTGAGGGACATAGATGCCATCTTTACAAGAACTTTATGATAGAACTATTCAAAATACAATGTGTTGCCCTCCGCCTACCCAGAGTCAAATAAAGAAAATGAGGTGGTGATAGATGTTCAAAGAGTTAGCTACAATGCATGTGCATGAATAAGCCAACTGAATGAATGAAGGTTGTCTCTCGCTAAGTATGGGTACAACACTAACTTCTATAAATTCACTAGAACCACTCGTTTCTGAGCACTTTATAGCATGCCTTCTCCCATCCTTCAATTATATGATCCTACGATTATATAACCCTACGATCTAAAAGCTACCAAACGATGTTTAATCCTAAATAAAATCTTAAAGTAGTAATTATGTCAGAATCATATGATCCCATGTAAAATCTAAAACTTATGATCCTAGTTAGAACCTTGTAATTCCACATAATAGCTATATTTTTATCTATTTTGTATTAAAAATTATTTTCCCTATTATTCCATTAATATTTGTTCCCTAATCCTCGACATTGCTTGAACACGAGTCAACGCATTAAAAGGAAGTACGATTGACATACCACTAAAACACCAAAGCTGATTGTTGAAGTAAAATAACAATAAGAGAGCGCAAACTCTATATAAATAATAAAATAAATATATTAAATTTAATGATATTATTAATCATTAACTTCAACTTAATTCATAATTCATAGTATTTTTCTTATTTTCTTTCATGATCCCATTAGCCTTTTCTGCTAACAAGCTTTCAGTATACAACGTACATATGGTTCATATACCAACTTAACGTGTATGAATATAACCCAAACATCCTTTTTGTCTTAATTCAGCGAAATGTTGAAGGTCAACATAATATTTTTATGCATCTTGATTTTTTTAAATGATAAAAAATACTACCTACTTGCCTTGATATTGCTTTTGTAATCATCCATATCTGTATTTTTCTTAAGGCTAACACCTTATATTTAGAACACAATAACCTTTATCTTTCCTTTACCCATATTTGTTTGTTCTTACTCCAATTATGAATTATTGATGTAGCTAATTTATATCATCTCATTGTAATGTTCACTTTGCAATTGTATTTTTTTTTATTTAAATATTGTTACAGGAGAGCTTAAAAGTGTGATTTAGTATTCTTTTAATTTTAAGTATGGTACTTCATAGCATATAAATATATAGAATTCATATTTTTATAATTTTTGTAGGATCTTCCTGTCCTACAAGTCTATTATACGATCCCACTTTGAACAATCTCAATCGATCCTAAGTAGAATTCTAATTTTGACAACCTTTATATCACTAGAGATACTAAGATCGCTGAAGTAGATTAAGCATCGATTGCTTAAAGCTCAACATAGGATGAAGCATCTAGGTAAGTTTGACACCGATCAGAGATGGAATTTTCGATTGGCAATTAGGTATACTTGAGATTGTAACCCTCAATCAAAAGTAATTGTAAACTTTCTCCTGGATACTACGGTCATTCCAAATCAGTATTGTTGCCTAAAAGCTTCAACCTAATGTGAGTGAATATAACCCAACCTACATTTTTTTCTAGATTCACCCAAATGTTGAAAGTTAACATATTATTTTTATGCATCTTGATTTCTTAAATGATAAAAAATACTTTCCACTTACCTTGATATTACCTTCATTATCACCCATCTTCTGAAAGCTAACAACTTAAACTTAGAACACATTAAGTTGTCAATTTCCTTTACCCTTCCTTTTTTTTTTTTTTTTACTCCATGATGAATTATTGATGTTGTCAATTTCTATAATCTCATTGTAATTTTTTCATGTTGTCAAGTTAATGTAGTTCTAATATAGAAAATTAATTTGAAATTTGTATTGCTTGTAAGTTACTACAACTTAATTAATAATTACATGAGAGCTTAAAAGTGTAATTTAGTATTCTTTTAATTTTAAGTATGGTACTTGATAGCATACAAATATATAGAATTCCTATTTTCATAGTTTCCACAGGATCTTACAACCATACCATAGGAATATTGACGATTAGATATACATGAGATTGTAAGACTATAAACAGCCCAAGCATCAAGAAGAGAATCAATTGTTGACTGAATAAAAATAGTTTCTCTGACAGAACTTCAACCCAGCATAAACAAAAGAAAACCGAAGGGAAGGGAAGCAATGACGTGATGGATAAGCCTTTTACTTATAATTATTAGTTGCTTGAACATAGGAAAGAGAAGATTAGCAACGATTCAAGGATCTCTTTATGTCCTCTTTGAGTGATAGCTGAGACCCTGAACCTCATGTTTTAGTTAGAATTTCCAAAAAATAGTGGGTGTGCCATATTTTGATGTGATTAGGAGTCCTCCCCCAATGACTACAAAATTCTTCCAACTATGCAAAGAAGTAATGCTAAGCTTTCTCCCAAATAATATGGCCCCTTCCACATCAATGTTGTCATTGCTCTTGATGTGTGTGAGTAAAACCAATACTCCTTCATAGTCTTGATTCACCGACAAGTTGAAAGTCAACATAATATTTACATGTCTCATGATTTTTTAAATGATAAAAAATACTTTCCTCTGCCTATATTTTTTGTTTCTTACTCCATGATGAATAATTGATGTTGTTAATTAGTATCATCTCATTGTAATTTTCACTTAGCAATTGTGTTTTGTTTTTTTATTGTTGTTGACTTAATATAGTTCCTAATATAGAAAATTAATTTAAAAAATTATATTGCTAGTAAATTGCAACAACTTAATAAGTAATTACATGAGAGCTTTAAATTGTGTTAGCATTCTTTTAATTCTATGAATGGTACTTTATAGCATACAAATATATAGAATTCAAATTTTCATAGTTTTCTTCGTAGAATCTTACAATCCAATTTCAACTCAATCATCCCTAGATAGAATATAACTGACAACCTTTTGTATCCTTAGAGATACTAAGGTCGCAAAAAGTAAACTAGCTACTCACCATATAATTAAATATCAGTCCCAATATATTATATTAGCCGATATTGAATTTTGAGTTAGCTAACACGCGAAATTGGCGATACACTATGGTTTTAAGTTTTCATGTATTTATAGGTGATATATCAGTTATCAACCGATTTTTATTGATATTTGCCGATATTTATTAATATTTGCTAATATTTGCAGTGAAAAATAATAATAATTCACGCTGCGGCAACCACAACATATAAAATATTGTTCGCGACACTACAACTGCAATTGTGACCACGACCGCAGTGTAATTGCTTGCTACTCACTGACGCTTCAAGCATCATTAGCTTAAAGCTCAACATAGGATGAATCATTTAGCTAATTCACGCCAGGTAAAGATGGAGTTTAATATTGACGATTACTGTGATAGTAAGCCTATAAACAGAACCGGTTATATAGAGTAATGCTAAGCTTTCTCCTAGATACTATGGGTCTTGTGGCCTCTTACAGATCAATGGTGTCATCTGCAAGCTCCAACTTAAAGTGTGTGGATATAACCCAAACGCCTTTTTTGTCTTGATTCACCGAAATGTTGAAGATATAATATTTTTAAGCGTCTTGAATTTTTAGATGATAAAAGTATTATCCACTTGCCTTGATATTACCGTCATAAAAAGTGTTTTTCTCAAGGCTAATAGCTTATATTTAGAACACAATATGTTCAAGCTTTCCTTCAACCATATTTTTTGGTTCATACTACATAATGTATTATTGATGTCGTTACTTTCTATCATTTAATTGTAATTTTCACTTTACCATTATCATTTTTTTTATGTTGTCGACTCAATTAGTTCCTAATATGAAAAATTAATTTGAAAATTAGTGTTTCTTATATCAGCATATGGGGGCTGAACTGACCATTGTTACGCAAGGCTGAAAAATAATATACGACCATCCTCCAACACATCTCGTTGCATTTGGCTTGAATTGAGTTAAGTCCGAATTCATTCTGTATCTAAATTCTTTGTTTCAATCACGCTCATAGGCTTAGTTTTCTGATTGAGGTTTGATCTACATCAATCAAGTTGTTGGGAAATATCCGCGATTACCTCAGTTTTGAGATCTAAAATAAAATCTTCAAAACCAAGAACACAAGTACTATGCAAAATAATAACAAATCAAAGAAGAATTTACCAAACTTGAATCTTTACTGTTATCCTTTCAAGCGATACAAGAATCAAGAACACTCTCCCCGTGTTTTAATCCTTATCAATTAATCAAGAACAACCTTCTTGATTAATTCACTCAATTCCGAAACTCCGTTTCCAATTGAGAATTTCTTAGATCTACTCTTTAGATCTATCGCACACCCTCCGGTTGTATTGTGCATATGCCTCACTTTTCATATCTCTCGACTCTATACAAAAGAGCCTTTAAAAAAAACCTAAAACTAAATGTGAAACGTTACAAACCTAAGGATGAAAAACAACCATAAAGTTTGGTAAAAATAACGGACAAAAACAATCAATACCTTTGGTAAAAGGCCTTAAATGTCAATTAATACTCTAATTGACTATACCATATGTTTCCTAAGGACTAATTAAACATTTGTCATAAATATATTAATTGACCATACACCTTCCTTAGGTTACGCACACCATCCTCCACTCTAGGTCCTTCCTAACCTCCATCACATTAGCTTGAACCCCGATTTGAAAACCAACAAACCTACCCTTCAAGCCATATGTGACCGCATTCATGATCAAGTCATATGATCATGGCATCATTCTTCATCAAACAATGCCTCCCCTCGAACCAAAGTCCCTACAATGCTGCTTCTTGCAAGCTTGAAGAGATCCCCTTTGGTCTTTGTTCCTCTCAAGATCACCTTCCCTCGTTTAGTGACCTTCATCCATCCAGACTCCATATGAATGGCATAACCCAAGCCATCCAATCGTCCCAAGGATATCAGATTTTGACCAAGTTTCGGAACATAGCTCACATCTGCTAGCTTCCTCACTCTCCCATCGTGGGTCTTGATCTCAATCTCACCGGTTCCTTCAACTTTGACCTTCTCTTCGTTGGCTAAAGCAACAGACATCCCATCACATGCCTCCAAGGACTTGAACCAATCCTCCTTACAACATACATGTTGGGAACATCCTGAATCCAGGATCCAACTCTCTTTCCGTGCATCCATCCCATACACCAAGAGAACATCAACATTATCATCCTCATCTATAGCAACTCCCACGCAATCCATCTCCTTCTGGTCTTTCTTGTAATCCGGACACTTCCTCCTGAAATGCCCCACCTTGTTACACTGATGTTACAATAAACGATCTTCTTTATTCTTTTCTTACCCTTGGAGCGCCCTCCTGCATATAGACTGTATCCATTTCCAGAAGTAGATCCCCCTTGTCCTGCCAATTTTTCCGCCTCAAGCAAAACCAAAATTGTTTCTTCCAGAGAAAGTATCTTCTTCCCTATCAACAGGCTAGTCACCATTAGACCAAACCTCTTCGGAAGAGAAGCTAATAACAAGACTGCCTGATCCTCATCCTTAAAGGATTCATCTTGGGTGATCAGTCCATTGAATATATTCATATGATCTTGTAGGTTGCCTTCATATGCCATCTCGAGCAAAAAAAGATCCTTCTTCAAGAACAACTTGTTGGCTAGTGACTTCGACGCATACGTCTTCGCTAGCTTTTCCCATAATTATTTTGGACTCGTCTCCTCAAGAACATTGTACTTGACTTCAGGAGAAAGGGTCAACCGGATCGTACTAGTTGCACGCAGCTTCATATCCTCCCACTTGGAATCATCCACATCTGTGGGCTTCTTATCGTTCAGGGTAGCGTGCAGTCCCTACTGGATAAGAACATCTTTGATCATACTCTGCCATAGCGCAAAATTGTTCCTCCCATCGAACAATTCCATCACTAACTTCCCTCCTCCCAAGATCTTGTCCATCTTCAATATGACTCAAACCAGCAAATAGATCTGACACAAACCTCGGCTCTAATACCACTTGTTGGGAAATATCCGCGATTATCTCAGTTTTGAGATGTAAAATAAAATCTTCAAAACCAAGAACATAAGTACTATGCAGAATAATAACAAATTAAAGAAGAATTTACCAAACTTGAATCTTCATTACTATCATTTCAAGCGATACAAGAATCAAGAATACTCTCCCCGTATTTTAATCCTTACCAATTAATCAAGAACAACCCTCTTGATTAATTCACTCAATTCCGGAACCCCATTTCCAATTGAGGATTTCTTAGATCTACTTTCTAAATCTATTGCACACCCCCAGGTTGTATTGTGCATATGCCTCACTTTTCATATCTCTCGACTCTATACAAAAGAGTCTTTAAATAGGCTTTAGAAAAAAACTAGAACTAAATGTGAAACGTTACAAACCTAAAGATGAAAAACAACCATAAAGTTTGGTAAAAATAACGGACAAAAACAATCGATACCTTTGGTAAAAGGCCTTAAATGTCAATTAATACTCTAATTGACTATACCATCTGTTTTCTAAGGACTAATTAAACATTTGTCATAAATATATTAATTAACCATACACCTTCTTTGGGTTAACACACCATCCTCCACTCTAGGTCCTTTATAACCTCCATCACATTGGCTTAAACCTCAGTTTCAAAACCAACACAAGTTTTGCGAAAATATTATGCCAACTCAGAAAGCATATCAAAGCAATCGATCCTTGAGTACGACGATAGAGCTGCTTATATTATTATATTAATAACAGCAAACCACTTGTATCCGATCCAGAAAGAGAGAGAGAGAGAGAGAGAGAAACAGCAACGAGCTGGACCATAATTCAATCCATATAAGGAAAAAAAATAAAAGACTTAAACAGGTCCATAAATATAGGAATTTAAAATCCGATAAATGGGGAGTGGAGCAGTACTTGAATGTTCAGGATTCCAAGCATGGCAAGTGATGCATTGAGCGAACTTGTGGACAGCAACCACCGCCATTTTCGACTACAGCGATGAATGACGTCTCGAGATTCGTAGACTCAATTCTCAATCTATCAAAGGCAGACCGGGACGAAGAAAGTTGAATCCACTTTCACTCTGAAATTTAGAAAGATTCGAGTACCGATCTTCCGCGTGCAAGGAAACCTGAAGCCGCAACCAGATTGGATCATCCGGTTGCTAATACGGGTAGGGGATGAGAGAGATGGAATGGTCGAGGAGAGAATGTTAATGGAGGTTGGAGTTTGGACAATC
Source organism: Tamarix chinensis (assembly GCA_030549775.1). Lineage (NCBI taxonomy): Eukaryota > Viridiplantae > Streptophyta > Magnoliopsida > Caryophyllales > Tamaricaceae > Tamarix > Tamarix chinensis. The sequence continues at coordinate 81,919,556 of CM060173.1, read as the reverse complement.
TACAAGACAACAACCATATAGTCCGATCAAAGCCTCAACGAAGACTACCAAATTTTATTTCAAAAAGAATTTATATTTACTTAAATATTTTGTTTTAATGTTTTAAAATAAAATTAAGATATTTTTTAAAAGTTTTAAAGTTTATGTTAAATTTATACTGAATAAGTTTATATTTTTTTTATTAGTTTTATGGTAATAATAATAATAATAGTAGTAGTAGTAGTAGTAGTAATAATAAATATTTTGTTCAAAATTTATCTATAAAAATATCCTAATAAAAAAATTATTCAATTTTTTATCCAAATAATATATTCATAACAATGAAATTTTAAAAGTAAATCACTTTTACAATTTCAACAATTTCATTATTATCAAAATCTCTTCATTTTTATATTTATTCATTCAAATGAAAATTATGTTCCTATATTCCTTCACATCCTTATGATATTTTGTTTACCTTATAACAAGGCATATCAAACATAGGTTAGATGTCTAAAACTATGAGATAATACTTTGTTGTTTTAGATTATACAGACTCTTTTGATAGTATTTTCAATTTGTGATGAGTTTGTAGAAGGGATGACCTCAATTAGTAGAAAATAAGCATTCAATCAAAGCTGATGGTAGTGGATAATTACAATAGTAGTAAGTCGGCATTTGGACAAATCAAATTGGAGAAGTCATCCACTACCACCGGCTTTGATTTTATAGGAATACACTAAGGAACAACCATTTAGTATAGTACCAGTAAGTGGGTGTTTGGACAAACCATATTGTTAATTTCGGGGTCTCGTGTATTATAATTTAAAATGCAGAATACATTAAGGCTTCAATAGTTCTAGCAAAGTTTCACTTTGAGAGGAAAACTTTACAAAATCCTTTTAAAAGTGAAATTCTTGTAAGACCATGACATTCAAGTGAAGCCCAATGGGTATGGATGGAACCTACAAAGTAAAGGGTATTGAGTAATAGAAAAATAAAATTGGTGTATGGTACAAATGTTTATACCTTCATTTTATAAATACTTACATCATAATTTCATGGTCATTATCATCATTTTTTCTCTCTTCTTTATAACCTAATCTCTCAATCTTTTAATATTCCTAACCATGACGGATGATTCAAGCAACTTTGATGACATAGGAGATAATCAAAGTAATAAGATTAAAGACAATTGAAAATTTATTCATTATGAGGATTCAGATAGCAACGAAGTGATTTTTCTACATGTTTCATACTTTTAAATCTTTTCTCCAATGGATTCATGAGCATATCTTGTTATAATCCTTAGAACCATGCGCACAAATCATATGCACAAGGCACCTATGCACATAAGCCTTATGCATATGATATCTATGGGTACAAAGCATCCTGGAGCATGAGCCATGCACATATTCTTCTTGTTTTTATTCTATGTATTTTATTATTGGTCCTTATCAATTTTAATGATATTTTGTTTATATTTTAACATGCCGTATAAAAAGATGGGCTAGATGTTTGAGAATGTGGAACAAGACTTTACCAGTTTGGATTACACATATTGTTTTAATTTACTCTCAAATAGTGATGATTCTATGGAATCAATGAGAGAGTTTGGTAGAATATAAAGCATTTAATCAAAGCTGATGGTAGTGGGGGTGGTAGGGTTTGGCTAATATGTGAGATGAGTGGTAAGTATGTGTGTGCTAAGCCAGCAAATATTGATTATCCTTGGTTTATAGGCACCAAGAAGTGATGTTGCCCTTTGAGATTATTGGAGTTGAACATAATAAAGGCGGATGGCATGTATGTAATCGCAACGGGAGGCATAATCATAAATTGGTGAAGCATAGTGAAGGATATTCATTATAGAGTAAGTTGACTAAAGTTGAGATAAAGATGGTTAACAAACTAACCAAGTGTCACATGAAGCTAGCAAATATCAAGATATATCTTTCAATAACGATAAAATTAGCGAGCGAGATATTTATAATGCACGAAAAAACTAAAGGTAGAGGAAATTAATGGTTGCACAATTTTACAACTACTTATGCAATATATTACATGTAGGGGTTCAATTAAGTGGCATAGAAAACTCATGGATACTAATATTTTAACATATTTGTTCTTTACACACCCTACATCACTTCAATGTTATGTATGCATTTTCATATGTTCTCAGATTGGATGCTTTATATAAGGCAAACAAGTACAAGATGCCTTTATTTATATTATCATGTTTAGTTAAATGAAGAAGAATTTTAATGTTGCATATGATATATTTTTTTATCAAAGAAGCAAGATAATTATGTATGCATGGTGGGGTGAGATAAATTTCTTGATGGATCCATCTATGTTTGCCTTTATACTTATAGATAGGGAGCTTGGACTAACACATGTATCTTAGCACATATTTTTAGTTTTCATGTTAATAAAAAAAATGTAGAGAAAACTACATAAAAATTTTTGGAAGTAGATTATTTGTTGTTACTTTCAAATGATGGAATCAAGTTATAGATACCATAGACACAAGAAAATATGAGGAACAAATAGCATTACTAGAGATGATTATAAGAATATGCCTAAGATATTCTATTATTTGAAGTTATATTAGTTGGAACTATACAAAAATCATGTTTGTTGCTTATGAGGTTGATAAGTTCTTTCATAAAAATGAGGGTACGATAAAAAGGTATTGTAACATAGAAATTGCTTAAGTATTTATTTGCATATTGATCAAATTCTTTGATATTTGTGAGACCATGTGTAGAAGTTGTATATTCATATATCCTTTTTTTTGTTTGGTGATCAATAAGGTTGAAAGTGTTCATTCCTCATTGAAGTGATTTCAAGGATCATCAACTAATGGCTTTAATACCATTTGACATGCGAATGACTCCCACTAACTTTATAAAATAAAAATTACAGAGAAGAGTTGGAGCAATCTTAATTAAAAAATAACCTATAGTTGCATATGTAACACCTCCATATTTTGAACCAATTTTTTTGTAAGATAGTGCAGAAGTGTAATAAAAAATAAACCGGGCAATGTTACTGCCACATCAGTTATGAGAGATATGTGATCATTACCTAACCCATGCATAATGATGAACAAATAATACATGTTTTGATAATGCAATAGTAATAATAACAAAGATGAAAATAATATATATAAGAGAGATATTACAAAATTCAAACACAAGAACTAAAGCTAAGAGATTAAATAACTAGAATAAACAAAAATATCCCAACATAATGGGCAAAAAACATCGAAGCGGATAGCCTAACTCTTAACTAAACAAAAGTATAAATCTTAATCCCCAAGTGGTGGTGAGCTACTAGCTCATGTCATCACCCTCAACATAATCAAGGAAAGATTAGTAACCCTGCAAATCATCCTCTATTTACCAAAATAGAAGTTGGATCATCATACTGACCACACAAATGTAATATTAATGTGGTGAAGTATTGACAAAACAAACTACCTAACAACATGGTAATGGCTCATGCTATATATTGAGGTCACATAAAAGCATGATACATAACATACTTAGAAAATATAATTTGAACTCATGGTTATCAGATGATATGGCAAGCTCACACAAGCATCACGGAAGAAATAATAATATAGATAAATCATTAGATTCATATAAAAGAAACCATATTATTAATCTTTTATTTAGTGATCACACACTATCTAATTATTAAGATCTTTGGTTCAAATGCACCTAGTTCTCCACCGTGAACCAAAGTTTTGGAAACATACGCACACAATGGGATACTACACCCACCATACATGGTTAGAATACATCGGGGGCTTTTCTCTGGGGGATACCACACCCACAACACCATGAGTGCATTTATCGCGAGAGCTATAAAGATTGGGATACCATATCCATTGCACATGGTTAGAATACATTAAAAGGGATTTTCTCTGATGATACCACACCTTGAGTTCATTTACTCCAAGGACTTCATATATTGGAATATTACACCCACCACACATTGTCAGAATACATCAAGGGGGATTTTCTCCAATGTTACCGCATCCACCATACCTTGAGTGCATCTAACATGAGGGCTACATAGATTGGGATACTGCAACTGTAACACCCCAAAATTCACTAAATTTTTTTTTTCTTAAAAGCGGAAGCAATTAAATTAGAAGCACTGAAAACCTGTGAATTCTGGAAATGTTACCGCCACACTTAGTACCAGACCGGTTCTCTCCGACCGTTCCAGTACCAAGTGCTAAGGCTAAGAAAAGAAATAATCAATACAATTCAATTTCCAAATAAGCATTAAACGGTTGTAAAACAAAATCAGAGTACGCATCAAGAAATGTAATTCATTTCCAAAAGAGAATTAAACTTACAACCGATAAAAGATTAACAAAAAGAATTAGAGTCATATAAAGACTATAATATGGCCACAACTCTCTTGAATCTCGAGCCAAACATGCTCAACACTCAGCCCCAACTGATATTCGCCCACCTGCATAAATTCAGAAGGCATACTACTCGTGGGAATGAGCAGCACCCATGAAAAGGGTGATCAGTACGCTACGTACTGAGTAAGGTAACCGAGCACTAAGGCCAACACGTAAGCACATAATCCATGCAGAATAATAATAGGCATAATCCAATATAACAATATAAAGGTATATGAACAATTCAGGTAAAAGTACAAAGGCCCAATCATAATCCAGATTAATTGTTTAATTAATCTCTTATCAGAATCCGATTCACACCATGCCTTTTATCAATCCATGCGAGCAGAGGAACACCCCACTATTATAACCGGTGGGCCGGTCACACATAGAGCATCACGCCCTAACCACTATTATTACCGGTGGATCGGTCACAATAGAGCATCATGCCCTAACCACTATTATTACCGGTGGATCGGTCACACATAGGGTAGCAACCCTAACCACTATTCCTAACCGTGGATCGGTTTGGTTCCTCCTCGCATGGTGTTCCACTATAAGTAATTAATATCCTTTAAGTGTCTTTAACAAACTCGGGTTCGTTTTTATTGAGCTCGAGTCCCCCACTATTATTCGCCGGTGGACCGGACACTTGCTGGACAAAGTCCACACCACTATTATTTGCCGGTGGACCGGTCTCACATAGGGTAATAACCCTAACCACTATTCCTAACCGGTGGATCGGTTGGACCCGGCTCAATAATCTTTCGCTTTAAGTGATTAATATCTTAAATATTTTATTCAAAGACTTCACCCTGGTCATGCATGAATCAACACACATCACAAATCACAAATCACAATTACTCTTTAATCACCAAATATACTTGATACGACAAAAACCCTAACCAGTTGCACCAAACCCTAATTATCCACATGAACCCTAGCTCGGTTTCCTACGTACCCATATAATGCTCCACGCACTATTTTCCCTTCAAATGTTCAATCACCCAAACAACACTTACATTAATTCCTCAAATCCCAAATCTACGTTCTATACGTAAACTTCACTCTCATACAAACTTTACACATCCCGTGCAATTATTAACTTCCATGCAAACCCTAATACCACCATACAACCATTAACCATTATGCAAAACCCAAAATCTCATCATACAAAACCCGAAATTCAGTCCACATAACCCAAAGATCCATTCATACCAAACCCTAGATTCAAACCATATAAAACCCAAAGATTTTTTCCACATAATACAATTGATTAGATTCTCTCCTTTCATAACCACAAATTAGATTCTACCATCCAAGACCATAAGTTAGATTCTTCCCCATAAAATCATAAATTAGAATCTCCCAAGCAAAACCATAGATTGGATTCTCCCAAACAAATCATAAATTATATTCTCCCAATCAAATCATAAATTAAATTCTTCCATACAAACCATATATTAATTTCTCTCACATAAAATCATACCAACCCATAAATTAAACTTCCCCATATAAAACCATAAATTGGATTTTACCAGACAAATCATAAATTAGATTCTCCCAATTAAACAATAATCCGATTCTCCCATATAACATCATAGATTACATTCTTCCAAATAAAACCATGCAATAGATTATTCCTCATAAATTCATAAAATTAGGTCAACTCACTTCCCTTAGTCAACTTCTTTCCCCATTCATCCTTTCTCGCACATAAAAATCATATCAACATCCTCACATGCATGTCTTACAGGGTCCTACACAAATATTACACATGCCATACGAAAACACACTTCAACTCCATGTCATAGCATATACGGCATAATTAATAATCATAAACATATAATGCATAACATACGAGGCACACAATGCACATTAGCACATAAAAGGCCTTAGCACCCCTTACCTGAAACGACACCGGTCTTGGAGCACATTCCTACGCCTCCTTAGGGCTTTGACCAAGTAATAACATATTAATAAAATAACTTTAACAAAATTCTAACTTTGCTAAAAATAATAGAGATATTATAAACCTTGATAATATAGGGTTAAAGATTTTACCCTAATGATAATAATGATACTAAATATAATAATATCAAAATTAATAAAGTTACTATCAATGAGAATATAAATAATAATAATAAGCTTTAAAATTTAAAGTGGGGTTTTCAACCCTACTTATAACTAATGACTTACCACTTATTTAATATAAATAATAAAATTACTAACATATATAATAATATTAAAAATAATAAAGATACTGATAATATTATCATCAATAGTTATAAGAACAATAGAAACAATAATACTAAAATAAATAAGTGCAAATGTTAATACAAAATTAGGGCCTAATATTTTCCAGAATAATTAGTAAAATGATAATAATAAATATTTATTCTAATAATTATAATATTAATAATAATAAGAAGAAAGAATGATAATAATCCATAATAATTCAATTAATAACTTAAAATTCGAAACTATCAATAATATTGTTTTATTACCACTCTCCACCCTGCAAGTAAAATTCAGAATAAAATTTCTCATCAAATAATAATAAAACATATTAAGAATAATAATAATGGTAATTATATGCAAATAATTGAAATAAATTAAATCAAGGCATATACTAATATGGAAAATGGTTGAGAGGGTCTAGGGTTCAACCTTAAGCTGGTGGGGATGGGTGGCACCGGCGGTGGTGCACGGCGGCAGCGACGGTGGCCGGAAAAACAGAAGAAAAGAGGGAAAGATGGATGTTGGGAAAAAGATAGGGAGAATTGAGGTGATATAAGAGGTGTTTATTGTTGCCCAGGAGGAGAGGGACAAAATGATGGTGGTGGTGCAGCCAAAGGTGGCGGCGCACGGCGGCGGAAGGCGGTTTAATGCTTTCTGGGTAAAATTTCAGGCGAGACAAGAAGCCAACTTGGCACGGCTATGTAAGCCAGTACAAGAAGAATCGAGGAATTTGAGAAACGTAGTTAGCTAGAGGAAAATGCAGGGAAGAAAATGAAAGGTTTCGGTGGCGCTGAAATTGGCTAACGGAGGCGGAAGAGGCGTCTAAAGTCTCGATGATGGCAGCCCTCGCCGAGGGTTTCGGGGAAGAAAAATCTTCCACAACTCCTACAATCCAGCTATTTATAGATGTTGGAATGGATAATGAGGAGCTGGAGGTCGACATGGAAGTTTTAAATGCAAGAATTTGGGTGGCCGTTGGCGTTAAATGGTCGGTTGACGTTTGGGTTGGTTCGAAGATTCGCGGGGCTGGGGAGAGGAAACGGGCGAGATTTAACGTCCAATAATTATATGAAGTTATTTCTGGAGTTAATAGGAAGGCAATGAGACAAGAAAAGACCGGTATAATTCATCGTATCTGAAGAGGCCATTGATGGGGTCGAGGTTCGTTGCAGCGTCGGGGAAGACGGAGGGAGAAGGAAGAAGAAAGAAGATGGGCCGGTCGGCCGAGAAAGAAAAGAAAAGGGGAGAACCGGGCCGGTTCGCGCGCGGTCGAGGGTGCGTTAAATGGAACGACGAGCTTCGGCTGAAACGGAGCCAAAACGCGGCGCGGAACGGGGCAGAAAAAGGGCGACGGGCGCGAGGGGTGATAGATAAATGAAACGGTGAGTTTCGATGGAAAAAGAAACAAAACGCGGCGTTGAGTCGGCAGAAGAAACAGCCGCGCGGGCTGGGCCGAAGAAGGGAGAAGAAAAGAAAAGAAGAACTGGGCCGCGCCAGGCCCAGTCGGGGAAAAGAAGAGGAAAAAGAAAAAGAAAGAAAAAGGTAAGGAAAAAGGAAGAAAGAAAAAGAAAAAGGGAAAAAGGAAAGGGGAAAAAATAATTAGTTTAGGGTCAATTAAATTAATATGAATATTTAGGATATTTAAAAATAATAATATTTAAATAAAATAATATTTAAATCCCTTTTTAGGCTAAATTAGGATTTTTAATAGATTTTCCATAACTTCTATTTTAATTAGCAAAAACCCTAATTTTCTTCCAATTAAATTATTTATAAAAATTAATATTAATTTGAAACTATTTTCTCCTCATTATTTTAAATAAAATAATTTATTTAGTTAATTTCTAAAATACAAATCCTTAATTAGCTAAAATACCCAATTTCTCTTAATTAACACACTTATAAATTTATCCTTGATTTTTCCTAATTAATTTCCTTTTATTTTAATCAAAATAATTTATTTAATTAATCTTTATGATAAAATCTCATTTAAATATAATATTTTAGATTAGAATTTTTCGGGGCATTTCAGCAACCACCTAAGTGATGGACATACAAAATGAAATGAGGCTTATACAAGGATACCTCGCCCACCTTACCTGAACAGCGATGCCTTGCTAGCCTACCAGAGTTTTATCCTATACTTCAAAGATATGTGCATATCCTCTACCAATCACAACTTAGTAGAAAAGAAAATAGGTTTTGAGTGAAAAGATAAAAATATAAGATGAACCATCCACTAACTCTCAATTAGTTATCCCAAGATTTGGAGAAAAAGGCTCAAATGAAACCTTAATTCCATTATTAATTGATATCACAATTCATAAGTTAATTCCATTGATACCTAATTACATTTCCAAGTGATAACACCGAACACACCTCAAAGCATACAAGCCACCAAATTGGGTGTGTAGAGGTAATAACAAACTTAACCACACAAGGTATCCAAGCCACAGCACAATATTTATCATGTTGATTTTCCTTAATTTCGATTAAACATGGTAAATTTCATGATTTAAATGTCACAATTTGGTGGGAACCTAAGAGAAAGACTAACAAGTAATAAATAAGTATGGAAAAATTAGGTAAAACCGTCAAGTAGTCCATGGGACTAGTCCACTGGTTTGGTTGTACCAAACATAAGGAAAAATAAATACACAATGAAACTAGTTAACTAGTCAATCTAGCTAATCGATTGTTCATAGAAACTTATCAATGGGTTTGGTCAGAATAGTTGATGTGTTTAGGCCAAGATCAAAGCTACTTTGGTCATAAAATAACCAGTCAATAAATTATGTGAACCAATGGACTACTCACGTAAAATAGTTAACTAGATCATCAACCCAATTGAACATTAACCCAACCAGTTGAATGTGGCTACTAAATCAAAAGGTCGTGCACACAACCAGTCAACCGGTATAACAATCGATTGATCGGTCTTGGTGAAATAGTGACCACACACATGATCCAAACTTAACTAAAAATCACAGTTCTTTCCCAAAATAATCATAACATGCTTATATGCTATAAAAACACATGGGAATACATACTCCACATATAAAACCACATAAATACATGGTAGAAATTCAATACTCAACATAATCATGCATAAATTCACTAAACTCACACATGATATCAAAATACTCAAAATATGCTCCAAATCCTCAAGATATAAACATTACCACATGCTCAAACTCTATGAATTCAAAATAATTCCTATACATCACAAAACATACCAAGAACATGAAACCATAATACACAACAAAATTCCTTAGTCATTTCAGAGATAAAAATGTCTTACCTCCAAGTAAGTCTTCTAAAATAAAAATACTCTTAACTTGATGGTTTCTACTGAGACCCTTGATTTCATAAAAGAATCAAGAAAAAAAAAGTTAAAACTCTTTTTAAAACTCAATTAAAAGTTGAAAATAGAAGAAGAATATGATAAGTATATCCCAACCTTTTCTCATAAGTGATATCAAGGAGAAGAAAAGCTAAGACCTTCAACTTTCTCTAGACCTTAATCCTTATTTATTAAAAGAAATAAGATAAATATAAAGCTAAGATTAGGAGAATAGAGAATAGAGAAAGAAATCAACAAACGAAAGGGAAAATAAGAGGCAAGCCTCTACTTTCCAATAGAAGAGGAAGAGAAAGAAATAGGGGAAATGTCCTACACTTATCCAAACAACTAAGAGGAAGAGAGAAAGGGAGAAATTGTTGAAGTAAATAGTTCAAATGAATCATAAAATGGAAGGTAAGAAGCTAAGGTGTCGACATATCAAAGGAAAATAAAGATGGATAGTTAACTTTAGTTGGGCGTGGAGAACCATAGTGTAAGAAGGTTGATGAGGTGAGTGAGGTAGGTGGAGTGAAATTAGATGGATATCATGGTAAGTAATTCAAGGGAGAAGGTGTAGAAACTAGAAAGCCTTATATGCAAACATGGCTACCAAAAGAGAGAGGAAAGTAAGAGAGAGGGAGAGAAGGTGAAAAAGTACTTCAAAAGTACTTTTGGGGATTCTTAATTAAATAAAATTATAAAATGATATAAATAATGTAAACATAATCCTAAACAACTAAAATATGCTTATTAGCACAAATAGAATTTAATTAGAAGTTTTAATAAATATTAAGAAAAAGAATCAAAGCCTAAAATAGAAAAGGGTCTAAAACTACTGCATAACCAATCAATCAATTTAGGCAACCACTCAAGGGGTTATCCTAAAAATTAAAAAATGGTTGTTCTTGGTTGTACCAGTATATCAATTTTAGAAACCAATCGACTTATATGCTTGAAATTAATATTTTAACCTAGATTTCAATCCATTTTCAAAACCAAAACTAATTTATTTTATATCAACATAATTTTAAATATATTTTTAAGGATTTTAGAAAAGGGTATTATATCATCTAACAACCTCTTGTTAATTTTTTGATTGATTCATCAATTTTAAACTAACTCAATTGTTTTACTAATTTGGAACTCCCAAGGATTTTTAGGCATCAAGTTCAATTCCTTGATTAGTTCCCTAATTAGATTACTTGGTCCAATATTGATTTTAACAATATGGTGTTAAATACTAAAACAAATGGTATCGTGTCTCATTAGTTCAATCCATAGACAAGTGGATATAAAGTGTCCAATATTTACTCATTCAAGGATGATGAATCCATTATCAAAATTTTTGTTGATTCTAAACCCTATTGTGTGAAATTTCTCTTTATTTTATTTGATATTACTTATCACACTCTATTTTATCCTTCTTCATATAATAATCTAGCTAACTTTTAATTCAAAATTTACTTAATTTTAAGCCTCTAATAGTGATTCACAAAAAGCCTAACTATTTGGGGTTTTAAGTATCATCAAATTAGATGAGAATATATATATATATATATATATCATTAAGCATCATGAGAAAAAATTCATTAGATGAGATCTTTAGGTTTTAAGTTATAAATTGCTCATGATATTGATCTTTAATGATATAAAATGAGCTATAATTATTGACATTCTAGATCAGTCAATATCTTAATCCTTATTTTGATGATAATAAACATGTTTAAGGGTTTAACTTGTTTGTTTAAGTGTGCATGGACTACAACAATCACATGGATGAAATACCACGCTTACTCAAACTATCCCTCAAGTGTAAATCTTGAACGAGTAGTTAAATTTTTAAGGACACCGACTCAATCCTTCTCTCAAGTGCAAGATTTAAGAGATCCATCAAGCTTCAACCACAAGAAAAGATTATGTCAGTATACTAAAGACTCAAGCATTTAAGGTTTAATATTTTGATCATAATTTTTTTTCTTATAAGGTTATAGTTGAGCATTAGCACTTTTGATTTATCTTTTGAGATGTTTAAAATCTTCCTTAGAATTTATTTGATATAAATTATTTGTTGGTTTCAAATCCCAAAAATGTTTCAAAGTGTTTTATAAATTATTGGTTTCAGCTGGAACCATTCAACCGATTTGAGTTTTTAATCCTGGACCTTAACATTTTTTTTATATAAAAACTAGCAATCAATCAACTAGTTCCTTAGGGAAATTTGTCATGGAAAATTTGTTTAGGTTTGACTTTAACACATCAACTAGTTTCCCAATTAACTAGTTTACTCAACCATAACAATGGTAAAAGCTTGTGTAAAATAAGTTTTTCTCTAACTTGAACATATTGATTGGTTTCTCAAAACTAGCCAACTAGTTTTCAATACCAATCAACTTGTCTCCAAAATCAATTAATTGGTTTATCTAACTAGGTCATGAGTTGAATTATTTGCAAAATCATTTTTGTTTTGACTTAAACACATTAAATGGTTGTCCCAAATTGATTAACTTATTTTCCAACTAGAGCATTTGTTTACTCAACCATTTGATGGGTTTTCTATATGATCAAGAACCAAAAATGTGTACCCTAAACCGATCTATTAGTTTGAAGAAATTGATTGATTGGTTACTCTAACGATAAAATTTTCTATCAAGTTTGAACATAGCCATCTAACCAATAGACTAGTTAAGGTAACAGATTAGCGTTAATACAGAAAATTTTACCTATTATTCACAAATGGTAACATGATTTTTTACCCCCAAAACTAGTTTGTTGTCTATGGTATATAAAGAATTAATTGGGAAAAATTAAAAACATATTTTGATATTTAACTTATCGCACAATCAATTCCTAATCCTTCATGTAAATAATTATCAACTACACACTTTTACATCTAAATTTGTTAAGAATTTCTCAAAAGTGTTCTTACTTACTCAACTTAGTTGGAATAAATTCTCTCATTGTAATATATGATTCTTCTAGCTAAATTACACTCGCAAAATTGTTCTTACTCTTTCATATTTATAATATTGTGAGGATTATTGTAATTGTAAATATCCTTTAGTAAAATTTTTCATAAGGGGTTATGAGAGTGGTTATTATTTTTGAAGAGATTATGAGTGTAGAATCTAAAGAAGATAAATATGGTAAGTTGTAAATAAATATTATAGATGTCATTGGCATTGTAGAACCATAAAACTAGAAGAAGATCATTAATAAACTCATCACAACAGCTGTAAAATCTGAAAAGGAGAGTCTTTTGGTAGTGGAGGTAGAGAAATGATAATTTAGTTGTCTTCAACCACTATAAATTGTGTACCAAATTTGTATTTTTCAATTACATTTTATGCAACCCTATTCATCTCCCGGTAAGGTAATTTCAAGAATCATATGTTTTGTTGGCTATGATCATGATTTTGTTAAAGCAAAACCATAAGGAATGGAAACAAATCAAAATTTTAATTTTTTTAATAAGTAAGAAATTTTATTACTATGAAAGTATACAATTACATGTGGAATCACATCAATATATGTATGCAACTATAGAATGTAGCTTACTAAAATAAGGATTGTACTAATAATTCTAGAGATATTGTAAATTTAGTACTCCATTTTTTTTTTTGGTAAGTAAAATGTGTATATTAATAAAATGTGAAAGGATAGTTGACATGGGTATATTCTTATCTCAAATCATTAAGAGAGAGCATTAAGGACATTGCTACTCAAACAAGAGAATCAATACCACTCATTAGCTTCCTAAATGACTTATAGTCTTGGAACTCGATCATCCTTTATGTCATTTCAGTAATGATATGCTTCTCAATGTGTTTAGTAGTATTAATCTCCTTGGTAAAATCCTTCTATTTCATTTCCTCCATATGTAGGCACTAACTTTCTAATCTTAGGGCCTCTATCTTTTATGACGGTCCATTAGACAACCAAGTTCCAATCTGATAGGCTTTGGTTGCACCCTAACCAGATCTCCTTTGTGAAGTTACAATCAAATAAGAGATTCATATGAGTCTCTTGGTTTTCATTACATAACACATAAATAGGATTTATTTGTAGCCCAAATGATACAAATATGTCCTTAGTTTATAGTCTTTCCATAACAATAAGCCATAGTGTAATGGAATGCCTAGGCAAAGTGTATTTTGCCCAAACTACAAGATACTAGGTAACAGGAGAGCAGTGGGGTCTTATGAATTCATACATCTTAGATATGTATAATTTATTTACTTGCATAAAAGCTGAAGGGGACCCTTGCATAAATCTTTGAATTTCAGTAGTTTTTTCATAATCCAAGAAGCTATAGATTTGATTCTCACCATCCACATGTCATCTTTCTTGAGTTAATAAGTATGAATCCATCTCACCCATAGTAGGTCTTTATTGGAGGCTAAATACTAGAGGACCTTACACATTATTACTTTATTCCACCACTTAATATTTATAATACCCAAACTTCCTTATTTCATAGGCATACAATTTTTCTCCCGTGATACCAATGGTGGTTTGGCTTGTTCTAAAATCCCATACTAAAGAAATTTTCTATAGATAGCTTGATTCTCTAGGAGAATGTGTTACTTAAAGGAAATACCAAACTCCAATAGGACTGAATGCATGAGTTGAATATAGCCTACATAGTAAAGGAGTGTGGAATACTAGGATCTTAGTATAACTTTGAACTTGTCAATCAGAGTCTTATAATGTTTTTTGGATAGAAATTTACCATTGAGGTAACTCCCACGTAAGTGAAAGGTAGTGTACCCTTAGGAATGTGGAAATTCTCATAAATATCTTCCTTTAGTTTTTTAGAGAGAGCACCTCCAAAGCAGATACTACTTTTATTAGCATTAATAGTTAATCTTGAAATAGCTAAAAAGTTGTGGAACACTTCAAGGATTGCTTTGAATAAATAAAGCTTACCCTTGAAAAAGAAGAGAAAGTTATCATCAAACATTAAATTGACAAGCTTCAACTCTTTATATTCTAGGTGTGGGGAGAAGTTAAGATTAACCCAAAGGATAGAAAGGGAACTATTTAAGAATTCCATAATCAAGACAACTCTTTGCTTGGAAAGGAGGATGAAGAATCCCATTAAATTTAATGGAATAACTTATTGTTTTAACACATGTCATGGGAAGCTTCACAAAGTGAATAGGAAAGTGAATGGAATAGATAATTTTATCAAGGTAGTCCCAATATATAGAATCATAAGCTTTATTCATATCAAAATTTAGCATGAATCTTCAAGATTTATTCTTTTGGTTGTACCCTTTAATTAACTTAGCTGGCTAGAAGGATATTATCATTAATGGATCCACATTTCACAAACGTATCTTGTGTCTCACCAACTAGGTATGGCATTACCTTCTATGGTATGGAAGTGAGAATAGTGGTTATAATATTGTACAATTTGTTACAATAGGAAATTGGGTGCTAATATCTATTTTTTTTTTCTTTAGGTAGGAAACTAGTAGCAAAGAACTCACTAACTGTTGTGTAAATCCTTACCTATGACGTGCTAGCAATGCTTACAAAAGAATGAGTTATATCCATCTGGTTATGGGGATTTCCCATTAGCTAAAGAGAAAACAACCTTTTTAGTATCCTCAATATTAATAGGAGCTAGGAGTTTATGTTGATGTTCAACCTTTAGTGTGGGTCCTCTAGAGATCACCGTATAATTAAATGGAGTAGAGGAAGGGATATCACTACCCAATAATTATGCGTAGAAGTTATGGAAAATGTTAAATATGCTTCTCTGGTCTATGTACCTATAGCCATGATAATTAAATAAGTGAGTGAATCTAACTTGCTTGCTTTCCCCCCTTGAACCACTATAAATATCTAGTATTGCCCTCAAAGGTTAAACCACTAATTTATTGTTTTTTGATGATAATAACTCTACATTTAGAGAGGTGCCTATATGTCTTAGGAAGCTCAATATTGTGTGTATGAAATGATTGGTCTAGAGGATTCCATGTCATATTGTATGATAAATTTTCCAGAACACGCATAGATTGCTTGACCCTATCACTAATGGCACCAAACTTAGGCTTATTTAATTATTTTAGAGGGTGCTTCAACTACTTAATTTTTTTTTTTTTTCTTTATTTTTCTTTATTTTTCTTTTAACTAATGGTTACTAGAAATTTATTTCTAACTATATTCTTCTTTATTTGTTATGTGATTATCATGTGAGATTCTGGTTATGAGATTGGATATTAATGAGGATGGGTGAGTGATATGATACTAGCCCCCCCCCCCCCACATTGAGCATGTTATAAGTTTCTAACCACGTAGGATTGCATAAAGCCCTATCTAACTTGCACCAAAGACTATCATGTCCCATTTTCTTATTAGATAATGTGTAGAAGGAGCATGTGTATCTTAAATAAGTGAGATGGAGGTTATTAATACAAGTTGTAAGCTCTTTAATATCTTTTTCATTAAATTATTCTTGAATATTTTCAATTTTATTAGATACCTCATTAAAGTCTCCCAAACGTTGCCATGGAACATCCCCAAGGAAATTTTGGATGAGCCATTATCATAATTCCCTTATTGAGTCACCATCATTAGAACCAGAAACAATGGTTAGGAATTAATGGAGGGTACTGTCATTGGAAATTACCTTGCAAAGTAACCCATAAGCATGAGTATAAATCACTTAAACTTGGCATTGATTAGGATCCCATCCCAACCATATTCTCCCATTATAGTGACAATCATAATTGTGCACTCAATGCCAACTATGCGTCAAAACTCTATTAACTTTATTTACATTATCAATCTTGACTTTGGTTTCCATAATGCCAGCCAAGGTTAGCTTATTATCCCTACACTAATATTTTATAAATTTTTATTTTTAGGGGTAACTTAAACCACTAATGCTCCAATATTCTATCTTCATAAAAGCTAGATATGGAAATCGGGGAGGAATTGTATATCCCTTGCTCTAGGCCTTCCTATCACTATTATCCATTGATGGTCTCTATCAAACCCACTATGAGTAAGTAATTGATCCATCTTGTGGGGTAATCCTCCATAACCCCACACACGGTTTTTTACTTAATCTTGGATCTCTCTATTCACCTAGCATTGTAGTAGTTTTATTATGTTGGGGGCATTCAATGATAGGTACTAGAGTAATATTTGGAGGTATAGCAAAGTTTGGGGCATGTGATGATCCTAGTGTAATTCCTTAGTGATGATGTTCTTATTCCCTAGTTTGTCTTTGGTCATTAACCACTACTCATTTTATTCTTTGTTCTCCTTTTTGTGCATGAGCTATTGGGCATTTATCAATCTTACGGTCAGGCTAGTTGTAAAAGGTGTGGTAAGGTAGCTTGCATTAAAATTAAGTCTCTACTTGAGAATGAACCCATCTAGTTTCTTCACATGCACAAAATTAGGTAGAGCTTAGTGAGTATCAACTTCTACCAAGATACGATCATATGAGACTCATTCCTTGGCTATAGTGGCCGAGCCTATACCCATAAGTATTCCTACACAACTACTAATTTGAATTAGGCTCTCAAGGGACTATAATGTTAAAGGTAGAGCATGCAACTTCATCCAAAGTAAGAGAATTTGGAATTCACTTTTTGTGAATGTAAATTTAATATGCTAGATTTTAAGAAGAAATGGTTTATTGAAGAAGGTCCAACACCAAACATCAATGATAGAGTTGCAATCCTCAACATTTGTAGAAGTAAAGAGGGAGTATCCCTCTTTATGAACATGAATATGCAGTAAGGTGATATTGAAATGCCTCAAAAATTTCTAATTTTTAAAAAAATTATAGTTAAATAAGGTTTTATTAGAATTTTAATTTAATAAATTATTTTTATTAAAATAAAAAGGAATTAATTAGGGTAAATTAAGAAGAAATTTATAAGTATTTAAATTTAGAGAGATTTGGGTATTTTAGCTAATTAAGAATTTTATTTTGAAAATTAATTAAATAAATTATTTTATTTAAAATAAGAAAGAGAAAATAATTCCAAATTAATATGAATTTTATAAATAATTTAATGGAAGAAAATTAGAGTGATTTGCTAATTAAAATGAAATTTATCAAAAATCTTTTAAAAATCCTAATTTAGCCTAAAAAGGAAATTAAAAATTATTTTATTTAAATATTATTATTTTTAACTATCCCAAATATTTTAATTAATTTATTTAACCCAACCCTCCTATTTTTCTTTTTTTCCCTTTTCCTTTTCCCTTTTCTTTCTTCCTTTTTCCTTTCTTTTTCTTTCTTCTTTTCTTTTTCTTCCTCCCCTCCCCCAATTTGGGCCTAGCGCGACCCAATTTCCTTCCTTCTATTTCTTCTCCTACCGTGGCCCACTCCCATTTCTTTCTTTTAACCTTCCTTCGGTAGCCAGCGTGCTGTGTTTCTTCCCTTTTATCCCTAAAATGCATCGTTTTAATTAATAAACCTCACCTCGCACCGCACAATCTCCTCCTCTTTTCCTTTCTTGCTTTCTTTCCCCAAACCGCTCGGTTTCCTCCCATCTTCTTCTTCCTTCGCACCTGCCCAGCCCCGCCGTCGAGCACCTGCAACGCAGTCACCAACCGAAAATGCCACCGCCGATCTCTCTCCTTTGACCAGCTAATACTCTTCTCCCTCTCCCCTACTGACTCGCAGCCTCATCAACTCAACCAAATCTCCCCCTTCTCGCGCGATCCCCTCCCTTTTTCCCTACGTAACCCTTACCCCATTTTGACTCCCACTAGCCAACCTCGCCGCCGGTAACCCTAACCCTACCTTACCCCGTATCCAACCCATAAAACCCTAACCTACCTTCTAAAATCTATAAATACCCCCATAATCAGCAAGGGTCGAGCTTTTGATTCTTACCCATAATTTCCCAACCTTGTCGCCACCGCCCCTTTAGACACCAGTTCCTCCACCTTCGGCCAACAACGCCACCAACTCCAACTACCAAACTCTTCCTTGCACCACCCTCTAGCTAACCAAACATCCCATATCTCTCGATTCTTCCTATACAAGCCACCTTGATTGTGCGAAGTAGCCTTCTTGATCAGCCCTTCCTTCCACCTCCGCTACCCTTAGCCACCTTTTCCGCCGCTGCTGCCGCTTCTTTCACCTCCCAAATTGTGCTTCAAACCCTTCTCTACCTTCCCCTACCTTTCTTTTCCTCTCCCTCCCTCTCCTCCTCTCTTTCTCTCCTTCTTCCCCATTCGGCCACCACCGCCGTCGCTGTGCACTGCCACCTTTGGTTGCGCCACCACCCTTATTATGTCCCTCTCCTCTTGGGAAACCCTAAACACCCCAACTCCCACCTCCATTCTTATTATTTTGCTCCCAACCTTCAACTTTTACCCTTTTCTTCCCTTTTTCGGGCCACCGCCACTGCCTGTGTGAACCACCGTCGGTGCCGCCTGTCATCACCAGCCTAAGGTTGAACCCTAGACCCTCTCAACCCTTTTCCCTATTTTTGTAAGCCTTAATTTATTTTATTTTATTTATTTGAATATAAATACTATTATTATTATTATTATTATTATTATTATTTCTATTTTAATATGTATTATTATTATTATTAGTATTAATGTTTTGATTATTATTTTTATTGAGGACTAAAGCCCTAATGTATTTTTTATTTTGATTTTATTATTATTATTCTTATTGTTTCTATTATTATTATTATTATTATTATTATTATGTGTTTATTATTATTATTATTATTATTATTATTATTATTATTATTACTACTACTACTACTACTATTTTGAATTAATAATATTATTATTATTCCATTATTAATATTACAACTATTTTACCATTAGTGTTGCTATTTTTATTATTATTTTTATTCTTGTTGTTGTTGTTGTTTTTATTGTTATTATTATTATTGTTGTTGTTATTGTTGTTGTTGTTGTTGTTGTTGTTGTTGTTGTTATTATTATTATTATTATTACTAAATTTTGTTATTTATTTTCTAATATTATTATTAGTATTATTTTGGTAAAGGGGTCGAAGCCCTTATTCCACTTTGTTTTTGAATAATGTCCTTATTATTATTATTATTATTATTATTACTATCATTATTATTCTTATTTATATTCTCATTGATCTTATTTTTAGTATCTTTGCTATTATTATTTTAGTATCATTATTATTATTAGGGTAAAGTCTTTAACCCTTATATTATCAATTTTTATAATATTACTATTATTTCTTATATCTTTAGTAAAGTTAGAAAATTATTAATGTTATTTTTATTAATATATTATTATTTTGTCAAAGTCCTAAGGAGGCGTAGGAGCATGCTCCAAGACCAGTGTCGTTTTAGGTAAGGGGTTACTAAGGCCTATTGTGTGTTGATGTGTATCATATGCTTTGTACGTTATGCATCATATGTTTATCATTATATGGATTTCATGTGTGGTTATATGGCATGTGTATTATGCATATGTGATGAAATATTGTGGTATGTGATGATATGTGTTGTGACCCTGTAAGACATGCATGTGAGGATGTTAACACAGTTTGTGTGGTGGGGGGAAGGATGAAAAAGGAGGATGGGGAAAGAAGTTGACCAAGGGATTTGAGTTGTCCTAAGTATTTTAATAATCTATGAGTGGAAAAATAAAATGGGGAATTTTAGGGTTTCGTGTGGGAGAATATGATTTATGATTTTGCATGGTTTTGTGTGAGAGAATTTAATTTATGGTGTTATATGAGGAGATCTCATGTATGGTTTTATATGGGAGAATTTAATTTATGGTTTTGTGTGGAAGAATATAATTTATGGTTTTGTATGGGAGAATCTAATTTATGGTGTTATGTGGGAGAATCTAATTTATGGTGTTATGTGGGAGAATCTAATTTATGATGTTATACAGAAGAATTTATGATATTATATGGCAGAATCTAATTTATGGTTTTGTATGGATGAATCTCTGGTTTTATATGGTTTGAATTTAGGGTTTGGTAAGAATGAATCTTTGGTTTGTATGGATTAAATTTAGGGTTTGGTATAGATGAATCTTGGTTTTATATGGGTTGAATCTAGGGTTTGGTATGGATGAACTTGGGTTTTGTATGGATTGAATTTAGGGTTTTGTATGAAGGAATCTTGGGTTTTGCATGAAAGAATTTAGGGTTTTTGCATGGTTGATTCTAAGGTTTTTACATGGAAGCTTAGGGTTTGCATGAAAAGTTCGAAAGGTTGCATGGGGTGTGTAAAGTCTGCATGGGAGTGGAATTTACGTATAGAACATTGATTTGGGATGTGAGAAAGGTAATGTAAGTGTCGTTTGGGTGTTTGAACACTTTGGATGGAAAATAGTACGTGGAGCATTATAAGGGTACATAGGAGACTGAGTTAGGGTTTGGAGTGATTAATTGTGGTTTTTTGTGATTAACTAAGGTTTAGAATGGCTAATTATGGTTGTTATAGTTAAATAGGATTTGCAGTAGTTAACTATGGTTTGTTATGGTTAATTAGGGTTTGGTGTGGATGCTTAGGGTTTTGTGGTATCATGTGTATTTGGTGATTAAAGTGTAATTATGAGGTTGGAATCTATGATTTGTGATGTGTGAAGTGTAAAGGGAATGATTCATGCATGTCCAAGGTGAAAGCTTTTGAATAAGATACTTAAGACACTAATCATTTAAAGTGAAAGACTATTGAGCCGGATCCAGACCGATCCACTGGTCAGAAATAGTGGTGTGGACTATTGATCCACAAGTGATCGATCCACCGGTGAAAAATAGTGGTGTGGACTATTGTCCCGCAAGTGACCAACCCACTGGCAATAATAGTGGGGTGACCTTGAGCTCAATAAATACAAACCAGAGTTTACTAAGATGCTTAAAAGATACTAATTACTTACAATGGAACACCATGTGAGCAGGAACCAGAACGATCCATCAGTTAGAAATAGTGGTGTGGACTATTGTCCCGCAAGTAACCGATCCACTAGCGAAAAATAATGGTGTGGGCTATTGTCCCGGAAGTGACCGGCCCACTGGCAATAATAGTGGGGTGTTCCTGTACTTACATGGATTTGATAAAAGGCATGGTGTGTATCGACTTTCGATAAAAGATTAATTAAATAATTAATCTAGACTATAAATGGGCCTTTATGTATGTACACGAATGATTGTTCGATATTATAATGTTGGTCTTTATGTCCTTTTTATTCTTATGCATGGTTTATGTGATTTTATGTGTTGGCCTTAGTGTTTGGTTACCTTACTCAGTACATAGCGTACTGATCATCCTTTTCATGGGTGCTACTCATTCCCAAGAGTAGTATGCCCTTCTGACTTTATGCAGGTGGGCGAGACATCTGGCGGGGCTGAGTGTTAAGCTTGTTTTGGCTCAAAGTTTGAGAGTTTTATGGCCGTACTTCCTCATCATGTCATTTTATTTCATCATGTTATTTCTTTTGTATCGCATTTGTTCTTTTATAATTTATTACCTTGTATTGAGTATTTCAAATAAACCTTTTATGGATTGAAAGATTATTCCCTCCGAGGAATTTTGATTTCACACTCTGATTTCTATCTTATTATTGATTATAAACTTTTACCCGTACTCTGATTTTTAATGTATGATCTTTCTAGTTTTTTTATGAATTGTTGGTTTGAGTTTAATGTCAATCTTTTCTTAGCCTTAGAACTTGGTACTGAAACGGTCGGAGAGAATCGGTTTGGTACTAAATGTGGCGGTAACATCTCCAGAATTCACGGGTTTTAATTTAAAATTTGATTACTTCCGCTTAAAAGAAAAGTAGTGAATTTTGGGGTGTTACAGATATTGTTCTAGTTCTTTTTTTATAAAGGATTCCATTTGGTAGAATGATGGATTATCACAATACACCATACCTACCAATGTATTTTTTCTAGTGAAGGGCCACAATCTCAATATCTTCTTTTTACACCTCATCCACAATGACACCCTGAAATGCCCCGAAAATTTCTAATTTTAAATATTATATTTAAATAAGGTTTTATTATGAAAAATTAATTAAATAAAAGGAAATTAATTAGGGCTATTTAAGAAGAAAACAATAAATAATTTTTATTAGAAAAGTTTTGGCATTTTAGCTAATTAAGGATTTCATTTTAAAAAATTAATTAAATAAATTATTTTATTTAAAATAAGAAGGAGAAAATAATTTTAAATTAATAATAATTTTATAAATAATTTAATTGGAGAAAATTAGGGTGTTTTGCTAATTAAAAAGGAATTTATGGAAAATCTTTTAAAAATCCCAATTTAGACTAAAAATGGATTTAAATATTATTTTATTCAAATATTATTATTTTTATATATCTCAAATATTTTAATTAATTTAAATATCCAACCTAATTATTTTTATCTTTTCCTTTTTCCCTTTTCCTTTTTCCTTCTTCTTTTCTTTTTCTTTTTCACCTCGCCGAACTGGGCCAGCCCAACGGCCCAGTTCCTCTTTTCCTTTCCTTTCCTTCGCCCGGCCTAGCCTGCGTAGCGGCCTACTTCCTTGTCTCTCGCCGTGCCGTGTTTTCCTTGTATTTCCCCCAAAACGCGTCATGTTAATTAATGAACTTACCCCCTCATGCCCGGTCCGGTTTGCCGCCTTTCTTTTTCTTTTCTTACTTCCTCGAACCGCCCGGTCCCCTACCTCCATATTCTTCTTCTTTTCTTCTCCCCAGCCTCGTCGACTGTAACTCCACCGCAGCCGCCATAACCGAGATTTCCGCCGTCGGTTACGCACTATTAACCGGCCGCTTTTCTTCTTTTATCTCCCCCTGATTTGGCGATCACACAGACCCATCCACCTCCCTTCCTTCTCGTGCGATTCCTTCTCCCAGCCAGCCAACCCTTGCCACGCCGCTCTTAAATTTCGCCGGCAACCATCGCCTCTGGTGACCAAAACCCTACTTGCCTATTCCCATGCCGACCCACAGACCCTAAACTCTCATTTACACTCTATAAATACCCCCCATAACAGCCCTGTGTCGAGCTTTTAATTCCTACCCAGAAAAATAACCCTTATCGCCGCCACCACTTTAGACGCTAGCCTTACCGCCTTCGGCCAACGCCGCCACCTAATCCGCCTACCAAAATCTTCCTTGCACCGCCCTCTAGCTAGCCAAACGTCCCATATCCCTCGATTCTTCCTGCATGAGCCACCCCGGCTGTGCGAAATAGCCTTCCCGATCAACCTATTTTTCTGTCTCTGCCACCCTTCGAACCACCTTTAACTACCTCTTCAGCCGCTTCCGGCGCTTCTTTCACCTTCTAAAATGTTCTGCAGATCACCTTCTACCTTCCCCTACCTCTCTTTTCCTCCTTCTCCCTCTCCTACTCTCTCTTTCTTCTTCTCCTCCATTCGACCACCACCCACCGCCGTCGTGCGTCGCCACTTTGGCTGCGCCACCACCTCTATTCTGCCCCCTCCTTTGGCAACCCTAAACACCCCAACTCTCTGTCCCTCCTCCTTTCGGCACTCCTCTCCCCTCACCCACCTTAATTCTCCTTAGCTTTTCCCCAGCTATGCTACTTTTCCTCTTTTTTTCTCTTTTTTCAGCCGCCGCTGCCCCTATCCTCACCGCTGCCCACCACCGCCGGTGCCGCCTATCCTCGCCAGCCTAAGGTTGAACCCTAGACCCTCTCAGCCATTTCCCCTATTTTTATAACCCTTAAATTATTTTATTTCAATTATTTGCATATAAATACTATTATTATTGTTATTAATATTTATATTTTTAATATGTATTATTATTATTATTAGTATTAATGTTTTGATTATTATTTCTGTTGAGGGCTGAAGCCCTATTGTATTTTTAATTCGATTTTATTATTATTCTTCTTATTATTTCTATTATTACTATTATTAATATTAATATTTTATTATTATTATAATTATTATTTATATTATTACTGTTTCGAATTACTGTTATTATTATTTCATTATTAATATTACAACTACTTTACTAGTATTATTATTAGTATTATTTTGGTAAAGGGGGCCGAAGCATTTATTTTACTTTGTTTTTGAATAATGTCCTTTTTATTATTATTATTGTTACTATTATTATTATTACTATTATTCTTATTTGTATTCTCATTGATATTACTTTTAGTATCATTATTATTATTAGGGTAAAGTATTTAACCCTATATTATCAACTTTTATAATATTTGTATTATTTCTATGTCTTTAGCAAAGTTAGAATTTTGTTAATGTTATTTTATTAGTATGTTATTATTTGGTCAAAGCCCTAAGGAGGCATAGGAGCGTGCTTCAAGACCGGTGTCTTTTCAGGTAAGGGTGTTACTAAGGCCTCTTGTGTGTTTACATGCATTATGTGCTTCGCATGCTATGTATCCTATGTTTATCTTTATTAATTATGTCGTATGTGGTATGATGTGGAGTTAAAGTATGTTTTTATGTATTTACATGGCATATGTATTATGTATGTATGATGATATGTGTTGTGACCCTGTAAGACATGCATGTGAGGATGTTGATGTGGTTGTGTGGGGGAAAGGATGAAAAAGGAGAATGAGGAAAGAGGTTGATCAAAGGAGATGAGTTGACCTAATTATTTTAATGATTCATGAGTGGAAGAATAAAATTTTAGGGTTTCGTGTGGGAGAATCTGATTTATGATTTTAATGATTTTGTGTGGAAGAGTTTAATTTATGGTTTTGTATGAGAGAATCTAATTTATGGTTTGGATGATTTTGTATGGGAGAATGTAATATATGATGTTATATGGGACAATCTAATTTATGGTTTATATGGGAGATTCTAATTTATGATTTTATGTGGAAGAATCTAACTTATGGTCTTCTATGGGAGAAGCTAATTTGTGGGTATGAATGGGAGAATCTAATCAATTGTATTATATGGACAAATCTTTGGGTTTTCTATGGTTTGAATCTAGGGTTTGGTATGGATGGATCTTTGGTTTTGTGTGGATTGAATTTAGGGTTTTATATGACGGAATCTTAGGTTTTGTATGGTGGTGTTAATGGTTGTATAGTGGTATTAGGGTTTGCATGGAGGTAATGTTGCATGGCGGTATTAATGGATGTATAGTGGTATTAGGGTTTGTATGGTGGTATTAGGGTTTGCACGGTGGTATTAATGGTTGTATGGTGGTATTAATGGTTGTATAGTGGTATTAGGGATTAATGGTTGTATAGTGGTATTAGGGTTTGCATGGTGGAGTTAGGGTTTTGCATGGGAGTTAATGATTGCATGGGATTTAGGGTTTTTATGAAAAGTTCGAAAGATTGCATGAGATGTGTAAAGTTTGTATGGGAGCAAAATTTACGTATGAAAGGTTGATTTGGGATGTAAGGAAGGTAATGCAAGTGTTATTTGGGTGTTTGAACTGTTTTGGACGGAAAATATTACGTGGAGTATTATAACAATATGGAGGAGACTGAATTAGGGTTTGGAGTGATTAACTCTGGGTTGTTGTGATTAAATAGGGTTGGAGTAGCTAATTGTAATTTATTGTGGTTAATTAAGGTTTGGAATGGCTAATTATGGTTGTTATGGTAAAATAGGGTTTGGAGTGGTTAACTACGGTTTGGTGTGGACAATTAGGGTTGGTTGTGGCTGCTTAGAGTTTTTGTGTTATCCTGTGTATTTATTGATTAAAGTGTAATTATGATGTTGGAATTTATGATTTGTGATGTGTGATGATTCATGCATGTCCAAGGCGAAATCTTTTGAATAAGATACTTAAGACATTAATCACTTAAAGTGGAAGATATTGAGACAGGACCAGCTGATCCACCGGTCAGTAATAGTGGTTAGGGTTTTACCCTATGTGCGACCGATCCACCGGTAATAATAGTGGTTAGGTTTTTATCCTATATGTAACCGATCCACCGGTTATAATAGTGGTTAGTACATGATGTCCTATATGTGACCAGTCCACCGGTTATAATAGTGGGGGATCCTGATCTCAATGAAAATAAACCAGAGTTTTGCTAAGGCAAATAAAAGATATTAATTACTTACAGTGGAACACTGTGCGAGTAGGAACCGAACCGATCCACCGGTTAGGAATAGTGGTTAGGGTTTTTACCCTATATGTGACCGATCCACCGGTTATAATAGTGGTTAGGGTTTGACCCTATTTGTGACCGATCCACCGGTAATAATAGTGGTTGGGGCACGATGCTCCATGTGTGACCGGCCCACCAATTATAATAGTGGGGTGTTCCTATGCTCGTATGGATTTGATAAAAAGCATGGTGTGAAATGAGTTATGATCAGAGATTAATTAAGTAATTAATTCGGACTATAATTGGGCCTTTGTACTTTTACCTGAATGGTTCATATGCCTTTTATGTTGTTATGTTGGATTATGCCCTTTTATTATTCTGCATGTATTATGTGCTTATGTGTTGACCTTAGTACTCGGTTACTGACACGTTCCTACCCGCAAGTGCACGGGGTCAGAGTAGTAGTCAAGGTCGATCCCACAAGGATTGGTGAATGACCACTAGGACAATGATAGAACATAACTATGTCTAAACTACGAGATGATATGAAATAATAAATTGTAAGCTAAAATAACTAAATAAGCTAAAAAGAAAGGAAAATAGCACTCAAGTCACTCAAATAAATAGAAGAGCTAAGGTTCCGGTTCATCGCCCCCGATCCTCACATGTAATTGAAGATCACATCACAAAATAATTCAACAATCATAATCAATCATGCCAACAAGGATAGAAAGTGTGTGCTTTCTCAAGCCACAACCACCCTATTACATATCTATGGCCCTAACTATCTCTAGCTTAGAGTCTAATAGAATGTAATGCATTAAAGTCTATAAAGTTTCCTCCTTTATTGTTGAAGAGGTCAAATCGATCGTCTCTCGACCTACAATTTAATCTCCCGTTGTGCTATTGGGTCTAATACTGGATTATCTCTCGATCTCACCAATATTTCCCACACCGAAAATCAGAACCCGGCCGTGGTTCAAAAATTCGACAATCAATCAATAACACAACACATACATTATGAATTGAATAAAAAAAGGATGCAATAATTCAACACATTAGGATCGGGGAAAATTCCCCTTCACCTTAGCACAAGATCTAGCCCATCAAATTCATAGCAAGAATATTAAAAACAATAAGAGATTCCATAGATAAAGAAAATATCATTAGATAATACCCTTGATGTTCACAAATTCTTGCAAAAATTAACTTCTTGAATCTCCGTCTCTAATTTACAAGAGAGATCTTGATGAATTGGGGAAGAGGATAGAGAAGAGAGAAAAGAGAGGGAGTGGAGGCTGCCTCGAGCTATTAGAATAAGAGTTTTTTACACTACCGCCTCGTGGATCGCTAGGGTTTCCGTAACGATGGGCTTCCCGTGTCAGCTTTGACCATAATTCGTATTTTGACCATAACTTTTTCATCTTAACTCCGATTAAGCTGATTTTGGATGCGTTGGAAAGCTATTAAAAATATCTAAAACTTTGATGTTGAAAGCTTCTCCAAATTCAGACCTTTTATTGGTCTAAATTTCACTTCTTTCAGGCCCATATACTTTAAATATGCATTCTTTCTTTTTCCACTTTAACTTTTGCTCCTCTTTGCTCCTTTTTTTCTCCTTTCTTCTCCCTTTAAGGTTATTCTTGTTCTTCATCCTTCATGATTATTTTTGTTGCTTGAGACCCTGCAATTTTCACAACACAAAGGCAGTAACAAGAACAAAAAGGGAGAATTCTGACTGAAATTAAAGGTAAAAACTCTTATAAACCTTAGGAATAAGATGTAAAAGTCACACTTATCAGTTACCTTACTCAATTCGTAGCATACTGATCACCCTTTTCATGGGTGCTGCTCAATCCCACGAGTAGTATACCCTTCTAACTTTGTGTAGGTGGGCGAGATATCGGTCGGGGCTGAGTGTTGAGCATGTTTTGGCTCAAAGTTCGAGAGTTTCATGGCCGTATTTTCTCTTTATGTGATTTCGTTAGTTATGTTATTCTTCAAATTTACCTTTATTCTTTTTGATTTATTACATTGCGTTAAGTGTTTCGATTAAACCTTTTATAAATTGTAAGATTATTCCCTTTGAGGAATATTGATTTCGCACTCTGATTTCTAAGTCATTGTCTCGATAATTCATTTTATGAAATCTTGGTTTAAGTCTTGTATTAATCTTTTAGCCTTAGCACTTGGTACTAAAATGGTCAGAGAGAACCGGTTCAATATTAAGTGTGGCGGTAACATTCCCAAAATTCACAGATTTTAAGTATTTCTATTTTAATTACTTTCATTTTTTTTATAAAAAAAGTAGTGAATTTTGGGGGTGTTACACACCCTTATAAATAGAGGGGAGTTTCATAGTGTAGATCCCGTAATTGATTCAATTTTCTATTCAACAGAAAAAAGTCTCACCATGAAGTTTTAATTTCTTGAGAAATCTCATACTTGCTCTTCTCTTCTTGTTTTCAATCAATTATAGCATCGATGACATATGATTTATCATGAACAATTTTATCTTCTACTAGCACATCCTTAATTGGTGGCTCGGGAATTTTAGGGTTTGTATGCACTAAAGTGGTGAATTGATCCCTTAGACCTCTTCATCTTTAGTTTCATAGCATTGTTCTACATCACTTAGAGGTTGTGGCATCACTAGTGAGGATATTATCCCCCATGGAGTGGGTGGTGGTTTCTTGGGTGTGGCTCACCTTTTCTTTGTCCTTTAGTACATATTTTGGTCATAGCTATGATCATAATTTTGAGCAAAATATTTGAATGATTATATACCATGGAAAATACTCGAACATTGTTTGGGTTGATGCTTATAGACTAATGACCCATATCCTTCTTTTATCTTAAGAGATGGAGGTTCAAGTCCCTGTCCTATTAAACTAATGTTTAATTCCCTTTCCCCCCTTGATCTTGAGTAAAAAAAATATTCAATCATTTTTTACAAACCACACATGTGAAGTGAAGGAGCAAAAGACCACAAAGTAGCTCTTTCTTTTTCTTCTTTTATTTGCTTCATGTAATCAAGATCTTAAACTTTTTATTCCAAGTCTTAACTTCTTCATGTCTACCCATGGATTTTTTGATCTTCAAGCAAACATGAAAATTATACGGGTAATATAAACCAAAATGTTGAATTGACTTAGTAGATTTCCCGCATAACACACATGTGTCCTCTGTCATTTGTATCAACTACATAAGTTTTATTCTATTAGATAAAATGATAATATATCCTAAATGGTTAATAACAACTAGAACTGATGCCTAGAACTAGGAAAAATGACACACACCAATCTATATCACTCTGGGAAACTTAAAACTTAGCTTCATAAACTTTGGCAGTGTAATATAGATTTAGTGACTAAGTTATGTTTCATATTGTCTATAGAAAATGGAGTAGAATGTAGTTCTTATAATGGGAGTCTCTTGACCACCCAAGAACTATAAAAAGAAGATATGTGTCTCATATATTATCACAATTAATATAGATTGCATGTGGATCCAAAAAATTCCAAGTGTATCCTTCTTTTTACATATTCGCTAAAGTAGCATTTGAACAAAAAAAAAGTGTTTCGAAACCTAAATCAAGCAAGCTAAGTCATCTTTCATGTTCAAGTCTATAGATTTAACTCCAAGAGACCATATCCTCTCTTCCTATTACTAGTACTTCTAAACCATAAGAAATTCCTCCATGAGCTGATCAATTAGTAGAGAAATATTTTAGGCTACAAAAAAGAAAACTAACTCACAAATATTTACATAGAGAAGATGAATTATCTCAAAATTTTCACATGTCCACCACAAGAGAGTAGCTGATCATACCAACTTAACAATTTATAAGAAATTTCATTGATAAAACTCAACAACATTGAATTTAACATAAGATAATAAAAAATGCTAAGATATGATAAGGAAATACCCTTTTACAAAATTCAAGAATCCACTATTTGTAGCTTTAAATCAAATGAGACTCCACCATATATATAATGCACCTTTAGGGATTATATAGCTTTCACTTCAGATACTCTAGATAACATATGAAATTGTTATTTTAGAAGTTTGGAATTATAAATTTTCGTGCACTTTACTTATGGATTCATAATGATAAAATCATAAACAAAACTAATAGTTTTTGTAAAGATGGAATCATAAACAATATGGAGAAAATGATGAGTATAGTTCACCATAATCATGATGTTATAAAGATAAAATCATAAACAACACAAACAAAATTCATGAAAACTAAGATCAAAATTCGTTTAAGACAGGTTCTTAAACAAATACTAGGAAAATCATGAGAACATTAATCATCAAATTCATTCACAATAATAATAAATTTGTTAAAATAGTACCATAAAGAATAAAAACAAACAACGCTCGTAGATTTTATTTGCTATGAACACTCATAGTTGTCATCAAAGTCACAAAGTTCAAAACACAAAATAATAAACTTTACATAAGTGAAGACAAAATTATAAATAATGAAGGAAAAATTATGATTACTATTTTAATATAATCTTGATATTGTAAAAAAGGAAATCATAAGATTTAAAAAAAAATCAAGAGAACTAGACTCATAAAACATATTCACTATAACTATAAGTTGTTATCACTAAAATTATTTTTTCATTAGGGAATCAGTAGCCACAAATTTTTTTATTCAATTAAACTACTAACACTTTAGCATACATTAAGGTAATCATAATTGTGATATACACTACCTTAAACAATTACTAGAATTTTTTTATAATAAATTAAGAAGTATCATTTATTAATCAATTTATGTTTAAGCTATTATTATTAAAATTAATAATTATTTAATTAAGGTGGAGTCATCAACCACGCAAACAAAACTTAGTAAAGGATGAATGGAATAGCATACCACTCAAATGAAGTAGTTACACTTATTTAATAATTAAGATTTTTATGTATAGAAAAATGTAATGCTAGAAGAAATACTGTTAGGATCAGATTCTACCTCTAATTGATTGGATTGCTAGAAATTTGATCATAAAATAAGATCGTAGGATCGTAAAATCCGTAGAAAAAAATTGTAAGATTTGACTCCTCGATGCTTTCATGTTATAAACTACCATATTTGAAGTTAAAATAACACTACAATTATTATTTTAAACTCTCACGAAGTCACTAATTAAGTTGTATATGCTTACAAGTCATACAAATTGTTGAATTAATTTTACATATAAGGAAAGAACAATATTAATTCAATATAATGAAAAGTGAATATTTACTTTAAGAAGATAAAAATTAACATCAATAATACATATGGTTAGAAGTTTGAATAGTAGTGGCAATAAAATGGTACTACAAAATATACACTAATATATAAAACTCTTATCAACATTGTTCAAATCCTAGGAAATCATGATAAAATCCTTCTAAACATATGAAGTCTAAGTAGAAAAATTCTTTCAAAAGAATTTACACTTCTCCCATTTCATGAAAATGGTCAAAGATAATGCTAATGATGGAATTCCAAAACCACAACACCTAACTCCTTGGGTGAATATTTTTCGATATGATAATAGAGGAGAAAAAAGTTCTATAACAACATATTCGATAAGCTAAATGAGAAATTCTCACTTCTCCACCATCATAATACTATCCCCACTACTATAAACATATCTATAAAAATGAAACTGAAAATTCTTTCAGTATTTCAACCATTACCAAGGATGCATGAACTACTAGAAGAGATAATACTTCACTACAAGACAATGAAAACCTTCCATCATATCTTAATGAAAACTCAATAAATAATGAGATATAAGAAATGGAAGAAGATGGATATGTAATCCCCCAAATTTTTAAAAGCTTATATTTTAATAAATAAATCTTATTTGGAATAAATTAGCCTTTAATTTAATTTAATTTAATTATTTTATGGATTTTTGAGTAAATAAAATTGGGTATAAATATTTAATAAATTAAAATAAATATTTTGTTATTTTATTATACTCTTATTATTTAAATAAAATTTTAAACCCTATTTTTACAAAAACAAACTATCCTTTTTAAGCCTTATATTTTAATTATCTTAAATTATATTAAATTAATTTACTACCCAAAATTATTCTATTTTATTATTTTATCAATTAAATTATTTATTCCATCTCTCCTTTTCTTTTTCCTTTTTTCCCTTTTCCTTCTCCTTTTTCTTCTTTTTCTCTTTTCTTCCTTTTTCCTTTTCTTTGGGCCGCCGCCGGCCTACTTCCCTCCCTCACCCCTGCGCAATTGGGCCTGGCCCATCTCCTTCCTCCTATGCGTGAGCCCGGCCGCCTCCTCCTTTTTCCTTTCTTTCTTCCTCAACCGGACCGGCTCTTTCTTTCCTTCGACCTGTCTTCCCATTGCTCGCACGCCCAACAGCCCCCGACACTTTCTTCTTCTTCTTTATTTCATCTTCCACCATCACCGGCAATAATCCCGACCTTCCTCCACCATCTTCGCTGCCCGACCTGCAGCTCCCTCTCCCCCATTGACCTCCCCTGTCTCCCTCCCTCTCCTTCTCGTCGTTTTCCGGTCATACTGGTCCCACCACCCCTGTCTCCCTCTCCTTCTCCCTACCGTCACCTTTCTCTCCCTCTCCCTGCAACCCCCATCCCCCTACCGCCTACCGCTACCCTCGCGATCCCTATCCCTTCCCTTCTCTTCCTCTCCTATTTATACCTCATTCCAGGCTCACTCTGCATTTTTTTTTGAGCCTCACATGCCCCTGAGCCTCTCTCTTTTCCTTCCTTTCTTCTCCTTCCCTCACCCTCTCTGTTTTAACTTCGCCGCCCAGCTCCGACGCTGCCGCCCTGCCTCAACCACCACCTGCACCACCTCCTGCCACCCTCTACCTCTCCCCCGACTGATCACAACCCCATTAAGCCACCCCGTAGCCCCCATCCTTCCTCCTCCCTCTTTTTTCTCTTCTTTACCCCCTTATCGGCAACCGCCCTGCAACGCCTCATTCCGCCGCCACCTAAGCCACCTTATTACTCCCTGCAACCCCCTCTACCATCCGCAATCCTCCTTTGGTCAAAACCGTCACCCGAAAGCCTCCATTTTTCCTCCCCATTTTCCTTCCTCTCCAGCCCCCTCTCGACCTCCCTCCTCGGTTGCCACCTTCACGGCTTCGCTGCCGCCGCTGCCGCCACCCTTAGTCGCCACCAACCCATCCCCGACCACCACCTACAACCCCTCTCCACCTCTGTACCCTTCCCTTGCCCTAAATCCTCCCCCAACCACCTTCTTTTCTAGCTCCAAACCACCAACCCGAAAATGTATATCCTCCCTATTTTCACCCCTCCTCCGAGCCCCTCCTCCCCATTTATTTTCATGCAGCTCATGGTGCATTAGCAGCATGAGTTTTTGGGTTTCTTGACCTATTTGTTTACTAATTTTAAGGTATAACTATATTTTAATTTAATTATTTGATTAATTAGGCATTACAAAGTTTTATGCCTTGATTTTATTGTTTCTAATGTAATAAATATTTATATTATTTTTAGGTATTTGTTTTGGTAATCAAAGCTTGGACCTTTAACCGGAATACCGGTAAGGTTAGTTTTTACTAAAATCGAGGTAATCGTTAAATCCCGCTTAAACTCATGGATTAGCGTATGTTAGCACATTAGGCATTTTTAATGTGTATTATGCTTGATATATGTTGTTAATATATTCTATATGTTTTCTTGTTATTATAACTTTTTTGCTATGTAATCATCTCAAAATTGTATATAGCAGCTAGCATTCAAGTGACAACAACATAAGTCACTACTTGTGTAATTATAGAGAAGTAATAACAAAATTATCTATGAAGTGATTTCAAAATCATATTGGTTAATTATATGTAATATTATAAATCATTTCATGTAACTCTATAAGTTCATAAATGATTGTCTAAAAATTCATATTCACTACTAGCAAAGTTATTCATAAAAATATTAGTTAAAATCATCACTAAATTATGTCAAAGTATGAAAGGCAAAAGTACCTTTAATTATGAATAACCACTTATTGAAAGTGCAAGATATCCATCACTATATCTTTCATGCACTATCTCTTGAACTTAGAATTGAATAGACACTTATTTATTACATTGATGCTACTATAACAATTTTTATAGGTATCTTATTATATTACTCTTCTTTTTCTCCTATAATTTTTTTTTTGAATATCCTAAATAGATGTTTTTGATTACATTAATGCTCATATAATATTTTTTTTAAGATCCACTTATTAAACTACTATTATTTTCTCTTATACTTCCTTTTTTTTTTATCCTTTCAACCTTATCCCTAAACCTTGTAGGATAAATTATAACATTCCATGTCTTTCTTTCACTATCTTTAGAATACTAAATTTTTTTCCTTCAAAATAAAACCATTCAACCATTTAAAAGCATCCTTATATATCTTCTAGAATTGATGTTGAAGTTTCTTGCTAAAACGCTGGATATGAACTTCCTCATCATTTGGATTCTCTAAATTCAAGAACATACAACATTTATCGAAAAATTTTGTTCAACATTTATGTTTCAATTACTTGTAGGGAACTTTCTCTATATGCTTATATAACAAATTTTTTTTAATATAATTTATGTTAATATCCACAAGTAACAACAACTCAAAATCTCAATTTCATGAAACATTTTTCGTGTGGATGATATTTGAACAAAAGATTGGCTAAAAACTATTACATGACATATTATATATAAATCTTACTTCTATACATAATATGTTATTTGTTGTTATTGAACTCAATAGAATTTCAATGACTAATAGTACTTTGTTTTAACACACTTAAAAGGATGTAAATCTTAATAGTATATACATCTCTTGCATGATTTAATAATTTCTCATTCTACAATCCATCTTTAGTTGCTTTATCAGTCATGGAAATTCTTATTTTTTTTACTTCTCCATTAATGAATGCCAAGGTTAAAACAACAGTAAAAATCACATATATTAGCTAATGTGAAGCCTTATAGATACTAGTTTATTTATGGTCGTATGAAATAACCCCATGAGAAAATAGTCCTTGGAAAATGTTGGACACCATTTTCCTCTACAAGCATATTGTATCTTAATACAAGCATCATCTTGACATTAAGCGATCAACATGATTAAAGAAAAATATTCCTAAAAATAATATATGATTCACATAACTAAAATCCTAAGTGCAAGTCTCTTATGCTATTATTATCAAGCATGAACCTAATTAGTACAACCAATAAGTGTGTTACCTTTTTTAGTAAAACTTGTATTAAACTTCAATTTCATAACAATTCATCACCTAATTGAACAGATCCACATATCCCACCTTACTTCTAAGAGAGTTGATGTACTTTCTTAAATTTTTTTATTTTATGCCACACATAACCAATGTATAGATTGAGGAAATAATTCATTTATAGTAACAAACATATCAATTTATTGGTCTACCATTATATTTTTTCATTGAAATCCTCATAAAAATATTGAAAACTAGCCAATTAAAAAATTTAGCTCTCTTAATAAACAAGGATCTATATTCAAACATTACATTCATGTAGTGGGGGTTTGTCCCTAAAATGGAGCCATAAAATATATCATATTGTTGCTCCTAAAGATCAAACAAATCATCCACAGGTGGATCTTTAAACAAATGATAATCCACCTTCATCACTTGATCACACCAAAAGAACTTGCATGACCTTCCTTCACTATCCTCTTCAACGTTAAATAAAATCTTGTGCATTCACCTATCTTGCTCAAAATATCTCTATTAATATGATAAAGTTAGTGTTGTTAAACTATTATAGGCATCCATTATAATGAACTAAGAGATAGGGCCCCAATGCCTCTTTTATCAATACTCTTGATGCATTTGTTATTGGTATGCTATTATCCTATACATATTAAACTCTTAACTAATTATTCTCACACTTCATTATGACCTCAAAATAAATATATTTGCTTTATTACATAAAATGTGTATGTGTTCCTTCTTGAATAGTGTTATAATCGATACGCCTTACTTATGGATATCAAATTGAATCTTTGCCTTACAACTTGTGTGAGTGTTCATCTTTATGTAAATCCTATCGTATTTCTAACTTTGAAATTTTTTTTTGGCTTCTAGAATCAATAGTAATACATGGATACTTGAGCGTTGTGAGCTTTAGATCTTTATTTATGCCTCATTATGCTAAAACCAATATGGAATGCATAACCATTGTACAAAATATGAGTGAGCCTAAAAATTTCAAGTTTTGAGCTTATTCCATATTAACTACAAATTTAAAGTAACTTGTTATTAATATATTTAGTGTTAAACTAATAAAATAGTGAGATATTTTCCATTACCTATTTTTATAAGCTAATTTTAGATCATTTGACTAGTTTGAATATTGTTGACCTTTTGGGACTTATTTAGATTTTTTTTCTGATTCTAATAATTTTCTCTAACCATTTCTAAGAGTTCATTAAATATTAAAATTTCTAAAACCATTCCAAATTAACTACAACTATATTACAAATTAAATTACTAATAAGACAATTATATTATAAAAAATGATTTTAAATAGTATTAACAACTAATGCCTATACAAATGTTTAATATTCCCCCTACCCACTTTATTTGCACATTAGTTTTGTAATTCATTACAAAATGTTTGCAAGATTTCAATTTTTACAAGTTTTTTTTTAAAAAAAACTTTCTTTTTATGTTCCTCCATTGGCTTTTTACTATTTATGTATATATCTTTCATAAGGGTCAAAAGGTAATACATTTATAAAACTAATGATTTGTCATTGTAGTTAACCCTATTTTGGCTATATATTTTTATTTAAATGATTTTTAAACCCTTATAAATATGTGGGATAGAGGGATTAGTAATGATGATTAATGAGAACTACCATGATGATAATAAAATTAATGGGAATAATAATAATAATAACTATAACGATTAATAAAAATAACTAATAATGATAATAAGGAATAATTATCCTTATTACTGTAATTACTCTCATCATTAATTATTATTCATATATGTTATTTTTATCACTATTATTATTGTGATTAGTATTGAATTAAATAGAAACAACACCAAAAATAACAAACATTATCCTTTTTATTGTTTGTTAATACTATCATTTATATTAATTATTATTAAATGTTAAAAAAATATTAAGATTGTAAACATTAATGTTTATAAGCATTTCACATAATGGTCATGTCAAATATTTAGTAATATTTACCGCCCACCAACCATTAATAAATGTCAAATTCTTTGGAGCAGCATCACTCAAAGCTTGCTTTAGAAGTCTAAAAAAGAATATCGCATTGTATTCTTGCATTTTAATTGGACTAATCCACAAGAAATGGAAAATATTTATTGATTTCCAATTATGGGAACAACTAAAAATATAGATTCGACATAATCTTCTTTTACATTACATCCATCTAACTTATCAATGGTTTATAACCCTAGATAAAATCCTTAAATTGTGCAATGAATAAAGAATCACTATTTTTGAACTATAGGAAATCATTAAGCTTGGTGCAACTATAGTGCCCCAAGCAGGCATAGATTGATTTTTAGAAAATCTTTATATATACAACAATCATCGGGTATGAGTATGATACCCTAAATCCATTTATAATGTATTTAAAATTATGTTTAGTGTTGAATTTATCTTAATCCTTATTTTGATGATAACAAAGGTATTTAAGGGATTAATGTATTTGTTTAAGTGTGTATGAACTACATTGATCACATGGATGTCAAACCACACTTAACCAAATCAATTATCAAGTGCAACATTTATAAGAGTAATCAAATTTCAAAGTACAAGTGAAGAGTGCATTAAGACACTAAGACTCAACACTTTTGTTTTTAAATATATTTAGTTTAATAAAATAATATTTGGAATTTATTTGATATGAATTCCTTGTTATTTTTAAATCCTAAATAATTTTCAAAGTGTTTTACAAGTGTTTGATACCAGTTGGAACAAGTTAATTGGATTCATAACCAATCAACTAGTTTATGTTTTCAAAACCACAACCTTAAAAAAAAACCCACAAAACTAATCAACATATTCATAAATTGATCAAATGATTACTATGGATTTTTAGTTCTAAGAAGAATAACTTTTCCTCTTTTTGAACACTTCAATTAGTTTAGTCAAACTCATCAATTGGTTCTTGAAACCGATTGAGTAGTTTGACTGACCAAGTTATGGGTTTAATTCTTGCATAAACCCATGTTGACTTTATTGGAACAGTTCGACTAGTTTCATCAAAATGATCGAGTGATTAATGTAATAACCCCATTTACTCACTACCGAAGAATTTCATTTTAAACATTTGTGGAAGCAGGAGTACGAAAGGAATATTGAGAAAAACAAGGTGTTACCATGCACACCTAACACTAGATAGAAGTCTTACTATATATCTCATGTTAGATATAAGGTTAAGTATCTAACCAATAAACATAAGAAACAAAGTGTGCAAAATAAATAGCATAAGATATTAAAGAGTTAATATTTACCAAGTGACGACCTTATTTAGTCTAAAACAATTGGAATACATAAAGAGGCTGTTAGTAGAAAATAGGGCAAAACTAGAAAATTTAGGCCTCACAAGACCAATAAAAGAAACCACCGAAACATTCACACTCACTTGATCCATTCCCAACATAAAAATATTCTAGCTACTAGTTATCCTTAATTACCCGCAAAAGGTCCTTTACTTGTGAGATTGAGTAAGTGATAGGTTAAATGGGTACGTCAGTGCACTACGTATTGATTAAGTTAATTTACCTTATCATGAGAGTTTATAATGCACCCATGGTCATAATAACACATATTATCATGCTAATGTAATAACATTCCAACTCACATGTTTTACTAACATGGTATCTCCAACATGGTGCTCTATGCATGCATATGGAAGTAAATAGAATCATGCTCAACAATAGACGTGTAATTCATAGAAATATTATGCCTTTTGCCAAGTATAGGAAATTCATGGTTCATCATGCTTATCACAAAAATTAAGGAATCATGGATAACAATATATAATCATGTGAAGTGACGAACCAAGGGTGTGAGATACTAGGTAAACTTTAAAGTCTATTCCATTTTAACCATTCATGGGATTCGAATCATAATGTTCTATAACCATTAATTTATTTACTTATGTTTATTTTCTTTGATAAATGGGATGGATCATCCCCATGTTTTCTCAATACCCGTGGAATTCAAACCAATAACTAAAGGAAATGAGCCCGATAGATGTAAGAAAAAACCACTAATAAACATAAAGTCTAGTTGAAGCTAAATAAACCATTTAGGTGACCCGACTCTTTAATATCGATAACTCATAGTATGTCATTAGTATTTATAGTAGGAAAGGCACTAAGATAAACTAGGATCCCATCCAAAGACAAATAATATAAACACATAAAGGTAAACTAGCCTCCAGCAGCTAATCGAGGATCAGACAATCTAGTCCCATATAGTGCTCCATGTTGTTCCATTTGAAGTGATTAATGTTGTACTTACCAAGAAATATCCTAAAAAAATCCCCCCATAACATACCAAGTCAACCATGACCAAATAATTATTCCAATTTATCCATCACAACCCATCAAGAGCACTTAGTAGTGACATCATCAATACTTGACCAATGTGATCTATCAATTGAGTTAATTAATTCATGACAAGAAGTGGATTTCCATCATCTAAGAATCATATCATAGCATAATAGTTATCAAACCCTTACAATGTTAGAATGAATCAAATAGAACATTATGGTTAAATTTGGTCGATCAATTATATAGACCAGTAAACCGGTTTAGAGCCACTAAACCCTGTTGTTCCTATGGAAACTAGTGGATTGGTTTTCCTAATAGATCGATTGTTTTAGAGGCCAATCAATCAATTTGGCCAAATAAATCAATGGATTTAAGCTAAGACCAAACTAAATAATACCACATACAAACTAGTAAATGGGTTATCCTAAGTGTTTGACTATTTAGGAGACCAACTGTACAAAATAGCTTGCACGTAAATTTTTTGCACTTGAATTAGACCTTAAATACCAACCATACCATATCCATATCATTTGACACTAAAAAAAAACTAAGAGTAACCATGCTCAATTACGAAATCATGTTGCATCATCAAGATAAATGCATAAAACTTGTATTTTCAAAAACAAAAATGACACAACTCAAGGCATAATTCACCACAACACTACTATCATCATATAAGCATTCAAAAAACATAAATCCAGGCCTACACCAACCCCACATGCTCATTAAATCCACACCACAAGGTAATAATGGCTTACATAGTGAAGCTTAGCAAAATCACACCATCAAGTAGAGAAAGCCCTATCTAAAAAATGTCCAACCATGAAAACCTTAAAATAAGAAATTACAACTCAATAAAACCTCCATAAAATTGTATAATACAACCTCACCAAAGTGAATAAGAAATTACAACTCAATAGGTTTGAAAAAAATCAAAATATACAACCTCACCAAAGTGAATAACAAGAAAATAATTCAATCCTTAATATTTTCCTAAATCTAGCTCTATCTTGCTTAAGAGTAAAATAAGAAAGAGTTAGAAGAAAGATTAGAAGAGGTGTATATGGTCAAAAATAGAGAATACAAAGGAGAAAATGGGCTAAGGTAAAAAAGAAGGAAAAATGAGGAAAAAGAGAGGCTAGGGTTGCTAA
This sequence comes from Tamarix chinensis, assembly GCA_030549775.1. Classification (NCBI taxonomy): domain Eukaryota; kingdom Viridiplantae; phylum Streptophyta; class Magnoliopsida; order Caryophyllales; family Tamaricaceae; genus Tamarix; species Tamarix chinensis. The sequence continues at coordinate 81,877,816 of CM060173.1, read as the reverse complement.
TATACCTATGACCTGATGGAAAATGAAAGGGTTGGGGTATACAATACTGAAAACCTAACCTTGCTACTCAAATTTAGGAATTTTTTATTTCTCAATAGACTAGGGTTGAATTTTCCCATAGATTAAATAGTAATGGCTAAAATATCCTAGGGAAATATGCCCCAACAAAATATGAGCACAACAAGGGAAAATGGATAAAAAGGCATAGGAAACAAGCATCAAATGCTACACAGATTTTTTAGAACAAAAACTATTCATTTGCGCATGCACAATAGAGAGAGGAAGAAGGAGAAAAATGTGTGAGATCATCATTCACTTTTGTCAAAATCTGTTTAAAGAAAATAAATAGCTTAGACTAAAGGTCACTAATCATCATACATAATTTAGAAACAATTCAGAGGTCTATTACCAATATTTAAGATTATTATAATAACTTTCTCATCTAAAATTAAGTTCGTAAATCTCACAGATTAGGTGATTTGATCAATCGAGTTGGTGAACCTATTGACCAATTCCCTTAGTAGATTGATTTTTCAAAACTATTCATTTGATTACACTAAACCAAAACCAAACTAAAAATGATGGACCAGTCAATTGGTTCATGCAACAAGTTAGTTGATATGCCAAAAGAAAACATTCTCTTCTTTTTTTTTTTCCTAAAACTTTCCAAATCCTTTACAAATCAAGCCCAAAAACTTTTCCAAAACAAGATCAAGTACCATCAAATCATCATCAAACACATGAATCTTCACTCATTAGAGGCCTAATTTTTGGTGTGTTATAGTTAAGGATTAAAATAAAATGCAAAATAGTTTTCACCTAGGGATTAAATCGATTGAATAGTTTAAATAAACACATTAATTGGTCAGCATGACACATCAGCTGGTTTGCTAAACCATTATTTTGTTCTTGTATGTTTATAGGACCAAAAATATATAACATGAAACTAATTGATTGATTTATGTAACAATAATATTTTTTATCAGCTTTGAACATAATCCTCTGGTTGATTTTAGTAACCAATCCGTGGATCAAGGTAATTGATTAATTAGTCAACATTAAATGTTGATAATTCTACTTATTGCTTTCATTATTCTTTTTACTCCAATGACTACATTGGTGTTCATTAGTACAAATAACATTTAAGGGGTAGAATAACAACAACTTTTGAAATCTCATTAGTTTTATAATTACTACTCTATTGTCTCTTGCAATTAGTTCCCAGCAACACACTTTCGTATTCAAATTTTTATTGAGATATTTTTCAAAAGTTGTCTTACTCACTCTACTTAACTAGAATCAACTCTGTAATTGTAACATCTATTATTTTTAGTTAGATTACACCAAAAATCTACTCTTAGACTTTCATACTTGTATCTTTTTTCATATAATTTATAATAAACCACAACACTCTTTAATAATTATTATTTTAGGTTGTATTTTACCTAGCATTCCTATAAGAGGGTCATTAAATTTTTAGATCCATAAACCTAAATAGGATAACTAATTCAAGCTATAAATCTTATCCTTAGAGTCATTGAGATTGCAGACTCATAAAATAAGAGAAGAGTGATCATTAATAAAACACACATGAGATTCTAAATCTAAAAGGTAAAAGCTTATGGTAATGGATGCAGATAAATTTAAATCTCAAACCATTATAAATTTTATGTCAATTTTAAAATTTCCCATTACCATTCTTAATAATCATATTAATCCCCTATATGGTTCTTTCAATTGATATCAAAGCTTGGAAACTCACAAAGGATCTAAAAATCTAAGTTAAAATGACCACTTCTCAAGAATGGATTTAATGGGTTTAAATAAAGGTATCTCTACTATAGAGACACCTTTTTTCAATGGTGAGAAATTCACATTCTAGAAGAACAAGTTGATGCTCTTTATCAAAGAATAATATTATAATATATGGTCTATTATAATTTAGGGCCTAACTAATATTACAAAGGATTTCAATGGCATAATATTTATGGAGAAGAAAAGACTCAATCTCAATAACAAAGCCATCAAGACTTTGCACTGATGTCTTAGTGAGAGGGTGCACCATCGCATACAATCATGCACCATTACAAATGAAATTTGGGACAAGCTTATCCTACATCATGGGGGAATGATTCAAGTGAAAAATCAAAGAATTACCTTGCATGATAGGGAATACAAGCTCTTCTCCATGAAACAAGATGAATTAATAAGTGAATTGAGCAACTGATTCACTTCTAAGGTTAACAACCTCAAGGCATTGGGAAAATTCATCATAGAAGAAGAAGAAAAATTCTTGTGAGGTCTCCCTAAAGTGTGGATTCTGAAAGCTGCTATAATTGAAGAAGCTAGAGATATCACATCAATGACTACCGTTGAACTCTTCAGAATTCTCATGGTCCATCAATCAAATATGTAAGATATTAGGGAGAATAAAGAAAGCAGAATCCCTTAGCTATAAAAGGCTCATTCATAAAGACAAATATAAATCATTGTTGAAGAAGAAATTGACAAAGAAGAATAAGGTGATGATGCGGCTCTAATTGATGAAGAAGACATAACTCTTATAACTACACCATTTAAGATATTTATTTGATTTAGAAGAGGAAGAAGTGGAAGAGGAGGAAGGTAGTTCTCTAAAAATTTAAGAAATCTAAATATGCCATCCAAAAATGATAAGATTAATTGCCATAACTATGGCAAGTGAGGTCATGTTATTTAGGACCGTTTTGTGTCAAAGAATGACATATCCAAACAAATGGCAAGGTTCAAGGGGAACACAAATCAAGGAAAGAAATGTGATGCCTGATTTTGGAGAAAGTAAAGGAGAACCATCAAAAGGTGACAAATAATTAGCAAATTTCTACTTTTATAGCACTTGGAGATTTATCTTTCTCACTACCTTATATTTTAGCTTCAATGATGATGACATTAATAAAGTATAATTGGAGAATTCTTATTCATATGATGACTTATTATGTGTTCTGCATGATTCTTTACCTAAAAATGAGAAAATTACTAAACAACATGATAACATAAAATAATAATAAAAAAACCCTCTATGGCTACCTAAATGAAAACCATACAAAATTACTAAGAGATAATGCCACTTAAGAATCTTGTATGTAGCATGCTAATAATGTGTTATATGAAAAGGAAATTGAATTTATGCATACAAGAACTTTGTTAACGCCTACCATAATTTGAAAGTGGATAAACTTTAAACAAAATTGATTAATCTACAAGCCAAGTATGGCAAATTTATAAAAATGACATATACCTTCACAAAGAGTGGAGAAGGATTAAAGTTATTGTTAGGTTCTCAATGGTATTGTAAGAACCATAAGGGTTTAGATTATAATGACAAGATGATCATGAAATGCTAGACCCTTTAACACTTATTTGTGAATGGATGACTAGTTTTTAAGTGTTTTTACTAATTTTAAGTTATTGGTTTTACCTAGGATATTAAGAAGTCTTGGTAGTGGAATCATCATGCTATAATTTTTTTATTTTGCTATAAGGTTATGCTTGGTAAGGTAAATCAAAATTAACTTAATATATGGCTTGGTACTTGTATGATAATATATATCCTTCATTTTCTATGCATGCTTGTCTTAAATTCCAATCATGAGGTTGTGAGGTCATGTGGTATATTTTATGTATTTTGATTGAGATTATGAAAGCATATGAGGCTAGACCTCTTAGCATGATTTAATTTTTGAGTTAATTTCAAGCATGGTAAGAGTTATTTTATGTTTAATGACATGTTTAACATGCTTTTGTTGTGTTTTATGATATGTAATAAGCATGTGTTCATTCTTGAACTTTTTAATGAATTTAGGTGAAATGGAATGTATGTTGTTCCAGTTGGTTATAAGAATGATATATGTTTAGCATGATGATCTTGATTTTTTATAAGTTTTGATACTATGGATGCATAGTGGAAGTACTTGGATTATGGTAGTATTTTATGGGTTTGATTCTTATGATATATGTGTTTCCCTTAGAAACCAATCCATTAGCAATGTATAAAAACAATCAATTGGTTCACTAGTCAACTAGCTTTAACCAACTAGTCAACTGGTTACGCTATTATTTTAATTATTTGCTCTTGACTTACACCAGTCAACTAGTGAATGGCTTAATTGGTCCACTAGTTACCCTTAAACTAGTCCACTAACTTGTTTTATGTGTTTGATATATTATTTTTTTATTTTCCTAAACTAGTCCATTGATTTATGGGACCAACCAACTAATCTCCTAAAGACAGTTTTGATGTTTTTGAGGTTTGACACTTATGATTTGACCATATCTTTAACCTTGGTCCTTAGCATTGGCTTATGTGTTTAGATTTAGTCTTCATATTTATTCATGCATTTGGCCTTTAATAACTATGCTTAAGGAATTGGTTAATAATGAATTTTTAGGTGCCTTTGCTGAGTGTGCATACTTAGGGTTTAGGTTACCATGGTTTCCTTTTTACCCTTTGACCTAGAAGTCTAAATAAGGTGGATGTTGAAGATTTTTTTACAAGCTCCTTAGCACTAATGATAGTTGTGGTGAGTGTTTCACACCCAAAATTGAGCGTACAACCCCAACATCATAGTCTTAGTGCGTGGATGTTGAAGATCTTCGTACAAGCACCTTGCTACCGATGTTTTGTGAGTGGTGGGAGTTGTAGTCCTACATTCATTTAGATCATGGATAATGATAGTTTTCGGAAATAATAGATATAAATTATTTTATTATCATGATCTATGTAATAAGAATGATACCATGCTTCACATGTTAGCATGTTCTTTATGTGTAGTATGAACCCACTTTTTATTAGATTAGGTTTGTTTTATCGATTCTTCATTGTACTGACAATACCTTTCTATAGACATTGCATAGATCTAAATTTTTATTCCATAGAGCAGAGGAATATTTACAAGGTTATGATTATTAGTTTGAGTAAGATGATGATGATGTGGGCCAGTATTTAGCCATTGATTAGGGAGATACGTTTAGTCAAAGAGTTAGTGTAATGCCCTAAACTTTCATGAACTTTCATTTTTGGGAGTTTAGCCTTTATTTGAAACTTAACCCTAAAAATTCATATAATTATTTCTTTTTAACCCTTCAACCTTAACTTAAAACTCAAACCATTCCTTAAATATTTAACCCCAATTATTTATCCACCTTTTCCCTTTTCTTTAACCCTCACCCTTAATAGGTTATTTTGTCTAGTTTGATTTTCTAATTGAAAATCCTAACCCATCTAAACTAAACCTAAACCAATTAATCCTAATCTTACACTTCATCCCCTACCTATTTTCTTTCCCGTGTAATCTCCCCATCCCTCTTCCATGTGCAACAAATCCCTTGCCCCTTCTTATCTCTATAGGTCGATCTCTCTCATGCACTCAACTCTCTCTCTCTCTCTCTCTCTCTCTCACATGCGCACGCATGCACACACACACTCTTCTTATTCTTCTTCTTCTTCTTCTTCATGAGCTACTTCAAAAGCAACCTCAACCCTTTACAACTCCTCACTTTCTCATCCTTTTTCTCTCACAAAAAAACTAACAACACTCTCTTATGCATGCCACTGATCGCACCAACCCCAAACACCACCTCGTGCAACCAATACTCCCTATGCCCCTATTTTCTAGTTTCCTTATTTCACAACCACCCACCTTATATTACCACCAATTTCACCTTCTCCTTGCACCATCCATCTTTTATAGCAACTGATAACCTCCATCATCCCCTCTAGTTCAAACCATCATGACCCACCTCCAACCTATGTGTGTTCTTTGTGCCCTCCAACATCAACCTGCATGAACCTCCCATGCATCCACCCTTTGGTGCATCCAACCTCCAAAATCCCCCTTCCTTGTTGTTTCAAGCTCATATGCAACTTATCTCTCTCTAATGTGTAGCGTCCATGCCATTCTACCCCAGCTAGTGTGAACTATGCAGGAAGCTCCACCGTGGTCATGACATCCTATCTTGGAAACCCCTTAGTTGCGCTGTTACCCTTCACAATAACCAACCAAAACCTACCTCTATTTTTTGTTTCTTTTTTCACAACTAGCACACCCTACTACCACTGCGGTTTATGATCCTCCCTTTTTCTCTTTCCCTCAGCCAAGAAATATACCACCTTCATCATCCTCTCTTATTCAAACCATCATTTCCATCAAATCATTCTTTTCCTTTCACAACCACCACCATTCCTTCATCACCACCTTGCCTTGTTATTATACTTGCGTATACAATGTGTAACCATCATGTTGCACAACCCCATGTAGTGTCACTACCTCTTCCACCCCTTGTGTTGCATTGAGCTCTCATATTTTGGCCCCTTACCAATATGATAATCTCATGTTATTAACCCACTCATTGTATGAGTTTCAAGCACAACTCACCTAGGTTGGTTCCTTTTTTGGATGGTAATTTTGATTATTAAGTGATGTCATTTTGTGTTAGTGGCTAATGTATAGTTTGGTTTTATTTTAGGTAAATAAGGGTGATTAGAAGAGGCTTAGAATTTATTTTTAGTTGCTTATATTTTTCTATTTTTCTAGAAAAAAGGTAACCCATATGCCTTACTAAAATGTTCAAAATTGCATGATAGTGTATGAGGATTCTAATGTGTTAAGTTATAATTATTATCCTAAGCATGACATGTTATGTTTTATTTATTTTCAAAGTATGATAGCATGAAATTATGTATAATGGAGAATTTTAAATTATTTATAATATTATGGGTACAAAGGAATGATAGAATAGTTTTAATGTCATGGATAAATTATGCATGATGTATACGTAGAATATGATAGGTTGAGCACATTTAGGCATATCTCCATATGATTATTATCATTATATACCTTAGGGGTAACTTTTTATTTTATGTGCACTATGCTTGTTTTATGCCAACATGGATGCCTAACTTGTATTATATGATCTTAAGTATGAAAGTATGTGATTTATGATGAATTAGATCCCCATATTTGGGTTTTATATGCCAAATCATGTATAAGGATAAAATGGTATTTTACCATGCCCAGTGACTTACCTACATGTCCTATTCAAGAATTTTCATGAAAACTTTATTGAATAAAATGAAATTAGCATTTAAAATGGATAATAACATGGTAATTATGGTATCAAGGACATTTTGGTCATTATTAACCTAATGCGCTTGAATTATGAATAATTGGATATAGAATGGCCTTAATAGGTTGTTAGGTTGACCTTAGTATTAAATTTGACTTTGGTTTGACCATTGAACTTAGGGTTGACACGAATAATTGTGAATAATGAAAAAATGGTTAAGGAAATTGGAATTATCTATGTATTATGTGATATCTTTGATCACCAAACCAGACACTAATAATCAAAGTGGAATATCCTGATATTTGGGAATGGTTTGCTATCTAAGGTTATCTACCTTAGAGATGAGGTATGATTCCTTGTTTTAAATTAGTTTCACTAGTATACTATAGCACCCTAGTAATGCCTTAGTTTACTCTATAGGTGACCTATGGATCTTATAAGGAGTATCTATACTTAAGGATTAGGTATTGGATGGTAATGTATTACCTTAGTGTACCACTATGATTAATGTACTTTATACGCCTTCAGGTTTTATGGTTAGAGGATATTGTGTTACCTTAGTGCGCCAATATGACCAATGTACTTTATATATCTTTGGGTTGACTTTTGTATCCCCTTGCATAATAAAATAGAAGTCAATTCTTGATTATTCATTGATGGACTTGATTTGGTGGTTCAATGGTTATCTTTATGCATTACCTTTGGGTATATTCATATAGATTATATTGGTTATGATTCTAAATAAAACATTAAATTTTAAAGTGAAATATCACATGAATCGAGACTAAGATTTACATATCCATTTTAAACAAAAAGAATAGTGACTAGATGCATTTTTCCCTCAGATTTATATTAGTTGGATTCACCCAAAAAAAAAGTGGCCAAGAGAAATTTTCCTTAGGAGTTGTACATGGTCATTCAACTAGAAAATAATTGTGGTCAAAAGTATTATGCTTGAGGAGTTGTAAATGTTCATTTCATTGGACGATAATAGTAGGGTCCTCAAACTCATTGTAACTAAATAATTGGAATAGTTGTGATCACTTAATGAACATGTATGTGGTGAAGAATAAAGGTATGTTGAGGATGTGGTCTTGGTGATGGTTATGATATGGCTTGTACTATCATTATCTCTGTTGCATATGTTATTTAATGTGCTTATATTATGTTCCTCTTGTGATACTTCTATGTGTTTCATGCAATATTTGCATGTTTAGTGTTATATAGTGGTTTACTCAGTACCAGTGTACTAATATGTTCTATTTTATGGTTCCAATTTAATGTGCAGTTGTGACTTTATAGGAAAATTTTACAGTGCTCACTAATTTAATTCTTCCAGTGTGTTGCCTATGGTGAGTGTTGTCAAGATTATTCTATAGTGTTTTTATTCATAATCTCTCTATATCTCTCTTTTTGGAATTTTATGTACTCTATTTTCATTATAAATGATTACTTTTCTCTATTTCATATTATGTATCATGATAAAATCAAGTGCTTCCCACACCTGATTCCTAGGTACAAGGTTACTTTTGCCTTGCACTCAAAATATATTAGGTATAGGAGTACATGTTATATGTTGGATATACAGTGTAAAGCCCATGCATTTTAGCTTCAAAAAATCATTTTAAAATAAAATTTTTTATTAGTGAAATTTGGGGGGGGTCTAGAAATTAGGTTAATTGGTTTATATATTTTCCCTTTTGAATAATGTATTTTGTATATTTCACTTATTTAAACTCTTAGCTCGCTTCACTGTATTTTGGAGTTGAACGTAAAACCTTATCATATCAGCTATATATAATCTATCTCATTTAAGTTCTATCATATCATTGTGCATTTATACTTAAATGTTTATCTTGCATTGAACAAGAGTTAGGCGAATGATCACATATCTCTTATGTTTAGTGTGGTAGAAACATCTGTTGTTTTGGTTTTATTTGTTTTTTACATCATCTTAAACCAATTTTTTTAGTATAAAAAATTGGGGATGCTACAAGGAATTCATAAAATGCATTAAAGGCTCAATCTATTCTTCTTTAACCATGCTCTAAACCTAGTACACAACCCTTAGATCGATAGCTTTGTAACTCATACTTCACAATAAAGTGCCCAAGTTGGTATGTTCACTTTAGCACTTATATCACCTAATTTTTACCAACTAATTACTCACAATTAGCTAAAGGGTTCTCCTCTGACCTCTTAAAGGATATTCATGTGTTGTAATGTTTTGATGAAAAAGTTATGTCCATCTAGTAGTAAAGAAGCACGAGTGTTGTAATCACATACATTAGTGATATACTCATTATTCATCAATAAATCCTCCTTTGTCAATATTTAGCCTCATTACTAAATGAAATAATCCTTAATTGCTTTAAGAAAATGACTCGTATCAACATAAATCATTATTCTCTACTTAATACTAATAATTCAAAAACTCTTGTCATCATAAAAATGGCTATCTAATATACTTTATCCATATCTCTTGACAACTCCTCCTACCAAATACACATCATGATAATTAGTGGACAATCATATGAATTAGCCACACATGGTCTACCATGTAAAATATAATCATCTAACATTATAACATCATAACACCATCACCACTATGGTCATCATCATAATATAAGTCAACTCCCTCACTGGATATTTAATCGCCATTAATGCCATCACCATCATCACCCTCGATATCAAACATATGTTATTTATTTTTACGCATAACCTGATTAATTTGTTGTATTTGTGGGAAAACCCATTTCAAATTTAGTAGATTGTAGTTATTAGTAAGATGGATTAAATTAGATTTAATATGTTGTGATTAAGATTGAGGTTAATGTTTTGGTGGAGGGATAAAATCAGCCATAAAAGAGGGAGTGGATGAAGAATTTTTCTTTTCAACTTTTAAAAAGTAATGGTTGACAACTTTATTTTCTAGGCTGAGTGGGTGGTGGTGGAATAGAAGATGGATTAGTAGATGATTAGTGGAGGAGCTAATATATACTTAGATGATGTTCTAGAATAAATTACTTAGTGGATGTTGATGGTGGTGGAATATAGTGATTGGTGGCAGAGATGTTGGTAAACTAGAAAGATCGGTTGAGGATGGTGGTGGTTGTGGAATAAACTCATTAGTGACAGTTGATGGTAGGATAAATTAATCAGTGATTGATGCATATGCTAAACTATTTGGTATTACTTAAGGAAAATGATGTCATTAGGGTGAGGATTCTGCCAAAAGAAAATGAGAAGTAAGAGGGAGAAAGGAGGATATTCTTTGATCTAAAAGCAACCCTCTAGATCCAACATTTACAATCACCACTCAAAGTTTAAACTCTTAAAATAAAAATTGCAAGATTTTGAATATTCTAAGATAAATCTCTTCACTTTATACTTGAATATGTGTGAGGGTTTCAAAATCTCTTTATTCACCTAAAGGATAAGTTGTTTTTATTTTTGAAACTTCTAACAATTATAAGAAATGTTGGAAAGATTTTGGTTACATCTCAACTCAACTAACCTAACCAAGTTTTAATTTGGTTAGTATGAAAACTCAGCAAACTAACTAGTTGTTAAATTAGACCAACCATGTTAGTTTTGATCTAATCAACAAAAAATATCAAGCCATTGACTTTGGTCTACCTAAATTGTGCACCATTCAACCCCTCATGCCTTGTATGCCAACTTTTGAGGTTTCTTACAAGTTAATGGCTAAAAAAATAGCTAGTAAATCATTACCTTGTTACATTAGGCTAATCTAGTTATAATGAAAAAAACTAGTTACCTGATGTAAGTAAATTAATCTAGCTAAATTCTAACCATAAAAAATAAGTTGGTGAGTGGTTTTATGGCCAAAATTTCATCCAAGAGGTATGCACATCTCTTACTCCTGATTTATCATGTTTTACAATTATTAACAAAAGTAATAGCTAAGTCTCTTAAAAAAAATTAAATCAAGAGAAAATAACCATTTTGGTCATTTTTTAACCGCCTTTGAGTGCATAAAAGTAAAATGTCATATTTTTGTGCATGTTGATAGTTGTACGACTCCATTTTCATGTCAAATCTTATCCAAAATTAAGAGATTGGTTGTTATTAGACATGTGATGGCTATTGATGAATTCCTTTCAATTTGTGCCTATAAAATGCCCCAAAAATTAGACAAAATGTAGTGTTAGCTAATTTGGTTGGTTATTTGATTATCTTTGAATTTTGCACCCCAAACAACCCTGAAAACTATCCAAATCTGCTACCTTACATGTCACTTGTGTGGTTTGATTTTTTTCCTTCCAATTTGACTTGATAAACCATGTTTGAGACATTACTAAGTCACCAAGGTTTCTAGAAAGGTGGTGGTTGGAAGAGTGATGTTACATGACTTGATTATTTAGTGTTGTTAGTTTAGCCCATAACAAAAAGGGTTTTGTGACAAAAATGCTTGGAATAATTTTAGCAACACTTAGGCTTGTTTTTAAATTGAAGTACTTAAATTTTAAGTCTGATAAACCTTTATATATGGTGTTTATTACCTCGACTTTTACCTTAGAAAATCAATCCCAAATGACTCAAACTAATTCACAAAATAAGTCATAAGATGGTTGTTTGTTTGTTACGAGCCCAAGGGCTGATGTTGCCTTGTTCCTTGTTTTGTAATGACCAAAATTCAAGTCCCATGCTTCGTAATGACAAAGCACTATAGAACCGCTATAATAATAATATTTTTTTCTTTTTTCTTGAGCTATTGTTAGCCAGTGTAAAATTGGACTCCATTTGAACCATGTTGAGCCACTTCAGGTTTAGTTTAAGAGAATGAAAACTTAAGGGGGTGGATTTGAAGTGTTGGCATTTCAATTTATACCATATAACTTATATGGATGCTTGAGATTCCTCCTTGATGTAAATATGACATATTATTCTTCATAATATGATTTTCTGTAAGCAAATTGAGCATAAAAAGATAACTTAGATGTATGTTTAGGACATTAACCAAATCATTATAGTCTTATATAAAAAAATTAAAAATGAATGTAGATGTTACTGCATCATTAATAGATGTTGCTATAATATCCTAATCAATTGATGATGGTGGAGGGAAAATAGACTGATCAATTACAATTTTCTAATGAAACAGGTTGCACAAATGATGGAGGTGAGTGTGGTAAGTACACAAACTTTTCATGGAACTCCATATAAAATTCATCATCTGAATTATAATATGATAAGGCTCAAATTGGTGTTGAGGGAGGGGTAGATTAATGAGAATCAGGATCAAGTTGAAGGTAGATTGACAATGTAGAGAGTTTCTCTTTTTTTTTTTGTTAATTTCTAACTAGTGGATTTTGTATAGACTTTATTGCCAAATTTATTTATTAGTGCTTTTTTATAGTGTAAGAGTGGGATTAAATTTATCATTAGTTAGAGGCTATGTATCTAACAAATCATCCTTATCAAAATAGTATATGTCATAATCATCATCATTAATCTATTCTTCAGCTTTTTGTTTTGCTTTTCTACATTTCCCTCCTTCTTTTCCCCCTTAAACTCTTTTTATTTTTCATATAAATCTCTAACAACTTGCACTACCCTCTAGGATCCTAATTATCATGTATAAAATTTGTTTATCTTAATATTTAAAAATTACTTAAAAAATATTATTCAAATGATATATTATCCACAATCTTAAAGAAGTTTTAGGTTTTTCTTACTTCTAAATTCAATGTAATTTTTTGGAGTTATAACATTTTGTCTCTCAAAATGTTAAGGCAATTCAAGTACCACATTGATTATGTTATACCTTTCTACATCATTAATGAGGAAATTATTTTTGTAATCCATATAATTTATAGTTATCCATTTGCCATCACAATTCATTTTGCTATCTGACATCAATGGAAGAAATAGAAGTGCATATGATCAAACAATGTCATAAACATATACATAATCACGATATAACACAATATATTATAGTAATAAATCATATGCAAAATTATATTTTTTTTCTTCTAAATAATCATATTCAATTAATAAATAATAATATTAAATATGTATCATATTACAAAAAAAAATAATTATTATAACACTTCCATTTTTAAAATTCAAAATACATTAAAAAATGTTGCAAGTGCAAGTGAATTACCTCCCAAACTAGTGAAAGTAGCCATTGTCCCTCGTACACTATCTACTAAGACTACGTTGAAACAAAAACAATTCCATGCTTTTCTTTTTACAAATAAAACCAAATGAAAATATCAATGTATAAATAGCTCAAAGAGAATCATAATGAAATGAAATCACAAAAATGGAAATTGTTTGTTACACCGATAGATCATAAAATATATTCAATTAATTAATAATGGTAAATAGCACTCTAGAAATATAATATCACTAGTATCACTCATTCCCATCATGCACTCCATTAGCATAAATGTGATCACTTATAACTAACATTAGCTTGTTTGCTCCCCATAATCAATGGACCTTCACAAACTCGTTTAAAATAGCAATAAGTTAACTAGGAAACAACTAAGTAACACGTGTATAATGAAATAATACTAATAATATAAATATAAGCTTATAAGGTGAAATAAAATCATGATAAGCATCCCACACCAATCCACAACAAGGCATGTCAAAAAACCATTTTTTTATCTTTAATTTTGGTGATCAACATAACAAAAATTAGTTCCATTTATTTGAGTAGGGAAACCAATCATTCCAAATAAAGTCCAAAGAGCCAACCATAGGAGCCAAGAGGATCACAAATCATATCTAGGTCATTTCAGTGGACATAATCCAAAGGGGATCCTAACCTTGGTCATCCAACTTTTAAGTGCTTATACTTCCTATAAGGTCTATAGGTTCCTATAGAGTATATATAAATCTTCAATTTGCTCATAGATTGGGGGAAATAAAATAATTTACTAAGTTACATCGAACCAAAGGAATGGTTGTTGCTGATCTCTAACTTTAGAAGGCCAACCCTGAAGGACCCTAACCTACTCTTATCTTCCACTTTAATATACATTTTGTTAGATGTGAATGCACATAAGGCGCAAATTGTTCCACTTTTATCCACTTTTAATATTTAATAATCTCTTGCATAGATTCTTATAAAAATGAAAATAACCTCATAAAATCAATTTAATAAGATAAATGAGTGTACCCTAGGAGGAAAACTCAAACAATTCTACAACCACAACACTTAAAACTTATAACATTCATTCTATCACTTTAATAACATAAAAGTTAAAGTTGGTCAATTCATGGTTAATGTGGTAAACATGGTCAATCCATTAGGAATAAGATCAAATATGACATACATGATCAATTCTAAGCTAAATATCACTTTAAACATATTAAGCAAACAAATATTGTGCTTTTTTTTATCCATATTTAACCTTTGCTCATTTTATCATAATATATTTTTTGTACTTAAATCTAATTATTTTTCTAATATTTATTTGGAAAGTAGACACCTAGGGATTTAAGTTCATATATTATATAATGCATAAACTCAAAGAAACAAATTTTGTTGAAAGTCTAAGAGATAATACATAGGTGCAATATTCAAGAGAGTTTATACAAATCCATCCAAACAAAATCAACCACACCAAATAAAATATCAAACCACACTAAATAGGCCTAAAATTATATGAAAAACTCATAATCCAGCATACTATATGAATAAATCCCAACTATTGTAAGAATAATAAATAAAATCATAAGTACACATGTGATACCATATTTACATAGTAATAAATATTTTATGTAATCTAGTACTTATAGCAAAATAAATAATAAAATATTATCAACATGTTAATATAGTTATATGAAAATAATAAATATTAAAATCCATGAAGTATTATAAGTACAATATGAATTATATAATCATATAAAACTTATAAAGCAACCAAGTTTTTGGAGAAAATAGCATTACCCAACTATTTCCTTGAAGAAAATAGAGAGATACTGTAACAACCCCAAAATTCACTATGAATTTTTTTTATTATTAAAAGATACAGCAGAAGCAAAGAAAAAAATGTTAAATTTCGGGGATATTATCACCGTGATCAGCACAAGCCTAGCTCCCTGACCAGTCTCGTATTAACCATAAGGCTATAGAAGAGTTATCATCAACCATTAATCAAACTTAAAACAAGAATTCATAAAATAATTGGAAAATGCATAATACAAAAATTAGAGTACGCATAAAAAGTTATTACAATCCAAAAGAGTGCATAATTAAAGTTCCCAAAGGGATAAAAGTTACAATACGATAAATTAGGTATGAAATAAACCGATACAATATAAATGAACAGTAAAAGGAGATCCAGCCAAGTCGCTCTAGTCCCTAGGCCAAGTCCAAGCTCAACTCTCAGCGTTGCCCAATACCTCGTAAGCATCGCAGGCATCGAAAATAGCATCTCCTACCTGCACAAACTTAGGAGGGCCCTCTACTCGTAGGAATGAGCAGCACTCATGAAATGGGTGGTCAATAAGTTACGTACTGAGCAAGGTAACCATGCATCTATGGCCAAACATACAAAGGCATATAGCACAAGCATGATCATATAGGCAACATACAAACAATACAAACAATAAAGGCCGAGCTATAGTCCAGATAAACTTATTCTTTAGATCTTTGTTCAATACTCATTTCACATTGTTCTTATTATCAATCCATGCAAGTGTGGGAACCCCATTATTATAGCTGGTGGACAGGAAACTTACAGGACAAAACACTCCTGACCACTATTATTGTCGGTGGATCGGTCTCTAGGGTAAAGTACTCCTGACAACTATTATTCACCGGTAGACCGGTCTGGCCCCAACTCTCATGGTGTTTCACTATAATTACTTAGTGTCTTTTCCATGTCTTACCATAATTATGTTTGATTTGTTGAGCACGGGAACCTCCACTATTATAGTCAGTGGACCAGAAACATGTAGGATATAACACTCTTGGCCACTATTATTTTTCCGTGGATTAGTCTCCTTGGCACCCGACTCCTAGCTAGTATTTTCACCGATAGAATGGTCTAGGCCCAGCTCAACAATCTTCTCTTTAAATGGTTAGTATCATATTTGTGTCCTATTTGATATACTTTCACCCTAGACATGTATGTCATAATTCACCTACTATTATTCTCCCAAGAGGACCCATCCCATATTTTGAGACTTCTACACCTCTAACATACCCCAAATCCTTTTCTTCTTCCACTTATTCATAATGAATATCCAAATCCTAAGTTGTGTGGGTCAAGGCCCACCACCTTATACCATCTAAGTCTACTCACTATCATCCTCTAGGATTTTCTCCTGAAACCCTAATTGGGCCTATATGGTCCATCCTTCCTCTACCTCACACAACTAAAGCTCCTTTACCACCCCACACATCACCTCACTTAGATTCAACCCCAAAGCATTCCACTTTACTTACCAATTACACACGTGACCATGAAATCCTAGTTGGCCACCCTAAACCCTAGCACCTTTCTTTCCCCGTATATCACCTCTCCATTACTCACCTACCATCCTCTCTTTCCCATGACACCCATCCTCACCCTACATATGATATTCTTCTACTCATATCCCATATTCTATTTACCCTCAATTATTTTTACTTTCACAACCCCCTCTAATTAGGATTTTCCTCCCAAACCCTAGCCAGGTTCCCTATGCACCCTTAGACCAACCTACGTACTATTTTTCACCCAAGGTCTTCAATTATCCCAAAAACTCTTCCCTTACCTTACACCTTAAGATAAATTTCCCATGTAAGGATCATCCCTATGCAGACTCCATCCATCCCATGCAAACCCTAGAATTTCCCATTCAAGATTCACTCCACTCTTTCATTTTATCCATACTATTCTTTTATTTGCCCCCTCATGGATCAGAAGATAAATAGATCAATCTCATCTCCCTTTAGTCAAATCACTTCCCCTTTTTCCCCTTTCATCCTTTCAGCCCATATCACATTTTAAAACCTCCTAGTATGCATGTCCAAGAGGGTCATATCATACAACACCACAAGCATAACATATATATTATTATACACATGCCATAAGGAAATCACATAAGAATACCTCAACTCTTATCTGCGCTAAGTAAACAGTCATAATAATTATAAAGTACATGACATAACATAGCACATGGCATACAAGGCAAGTAACACATACATACTAAGTCTTAGCTACATCCTTACCTAATATGACACTAGTCTTGGAGCACGCTCCTACGCCTCCTTAGGGTTTTGATTTGATTCACCTATAAGAGGGAAATACTAAGGGTTAACTTCCCTCTTACCAAAATTACCATCATTCCTACCTTACCCTTATCATAGCCTAATATTAGGGTTACTAATATTAATAGTAGTTTTATAAGTAAAAGTAGGGTTATTATTCTTAAGGTAGCTAATCGTGTTACCACTAATCAAAATAGATCTTAGTAGATATATTGGTTCATGTAAAGTATTAATAGCAATATTTATACTACTAAATATAATAGCTTTAATATTACTAATAGTAATAATAATAATAGTTGTAGTGATAATACTAGTAACAACCCAAATTTTAGTAATAATAATAGTGATCTTAGTAATATTAAAGTAGTGACAATAATGATGCTAATAATAATAATGCTAGTAGTCATAGTAATGTTAGTGATATAGGTAATATTAACAATAATGACAAAGTAGTAGTAGTAGTAGTAGTAGTAGTAATGCTGATGATGATAAAAATATGATAATAATAATAATAAGGTTTCGATTAATAATAATAATAATAATAATAATAATAATAATAATAATAATAATAATAATATTATTATTATTATTATTATTATTATTATTATTATTATTATTATTATTATTATTATTATTATTATTACTACTAATGAAAATGATAACACTTGCATAAATAAGGTTTAAGGGTTATGGAGATTAGAGTACCACCTAGGGACGGTGGTGACTAGGCGACACCGACGGCGGCGGCGGTGGAGGGAGAAGAGAGGGTGGAAAGGTGGTTGCCTAGGTTATAAAAGAGGGAATGAGAGGGTATTTGAGGTGGTGTTGGATTCCCTAGGTTGAGAGGGCTGGAATGGTGGTGTTGTAGCCAAAGGGGTGGTACAGGCGGCGGTGGGTGTGGTGGTCGACGGTAAGTGGAGGGGGAGGAAGGGAGAAGGAGAGGGAGGCAGAGGGAAAAGGAAGGTAGGGGGAGGTAAGGGAGGTTCTGCTGATTGTTTTAGGGGGTAGGGGGAGTGGTGGTTGCGACGAAAATGGCGGTGGACGGTAGCGCGAAGCGCGGACGGTGGGTAAGAGTTAGCTGAACAAAGGGCCAATTTTGCACGACCAAGGCAGCTTGTGCAGGAAGAATCGAGGGTGGTGAGTGGTGTAGTTTGGTGGAGGGTGGTGTAGGGAGTAGTTTGGTAGGTGGTTTGGGTAGTGGCACTGGCGGCGGCGCAAAGGGGGGAATTTCTAGTAGGAAAAAAAAACCGAATGGGGGCGGTTATGGGTATTTATAGCATTAGGGGAAGAGGACAGAGAATGTGTGGCAGCCGAGGTAGGCGGTAGGATAGGAATAAGGGATGTAGACAGTACAGGCCAACAAAAGAGGAGAGAAGAAGCGGCAAAGGAAGCAGGGAGGAGAGAGGAGGGCAGTAAGGTCGAAAGGCAGACAGAGAGAGAAAAAGTAGGGGAGAAAGAGGTAGAGAGAGGAGGAGGGGCGTGGCAGAAGGGACAAGAAAACAGTGGGGGAGAAAGGGAGGTAGGCAGGTGGTGTAGTGGTGGTTGTTGGCATGGCAAGGTGTAGGGTTGCACGGGGAAGGAGCGGGGAAGATGAAGGGACGGGGAAGAAGGGAGGGGAAAGATGTGGACCAGTCGGCCCAGGGGAAAGAAAAGAAAAGAAAGAAAAAGGAGAAGGAGTCGGGTGGGTCGCGATGGGTGGAGAGGGAGAAGAAAAAGAAAAGAAGCAGGCTTGGGCCGCGTGGGGGAGAAGGGAGTCTTGGCCGCGAGGGGGCTGACCCAGATCGGGGGAGGAAGGAAAAAAAGAAAAGGAGAAAGGAGAGGAAGGAAAGAAGAAATGAAAAGGAAGGGAAAAAAGGAAAAGGGAAAAGGGAAAAAGGAAAAATAGATGGGTTGGGTATTTAGAACATTTTGGTATTTTTAAATATTTAAAATAATAAAAAAAATTTCTTTTTAGATTAATTTAGGATATTTTGAATAATTTTTCCTTAATTCCATTTTAATTTGCAAAACATCCTAATTTTTTCTAATTAAATTATTTATTATTTTCCTCTTAATTTTGCCTTAATTACTTCATCTTATTTTAATAAAATAATTCATTTAATTCATTTCCTTAAT
Organism: Tamarix chinensis; assembly: GCA_030549775.1. Classification (NCBI taxonomy): domain Eukaryota; kingdom Viridiplantae; phylum Streptophyta; class Magnoliopsida; order Caryophyllales; family Tamaricaceae; genus Tamarix; species Tamarix chinensis. Next base: position 81,858,354 of record CM060173.1, on the reverse strand, counting down.
AATTGTTTATTTGGCCATAATTTCTTATATTATGGTTTTGGGGTATTTCAGATACTCCTAGTATACCATTAAGGCACTATTTGGTTCTAAGAAAGTTTAAGGAAAAGAAAATTAAAATCAAAATACTTTCCTTCAAATTTTCCTTAAGAAAATTATATAGTTAATCTTTAGCAATTTTATACCATCTTCTTTTTCTATTTCATTATCTCAAGTAAACCAAACACAAAAATATATATTTTCCTCATCATTTTCTTTCTTTTCTTTAAAACTTTCCATGAACCAAATGGAGCATAAAAGCTTCAAAAAGTTATGATCTTGATGATCAATTGAATGAAAGAACACTTTATTTTTGCTTGAAAATCTAGAAGGAAATTGAATATGTGATTACATAAGATTTGAAGAATGGCTGAAGATCTCAAAAAATTAGGGGAAGATGTGAAGGGAGTTGTAGCATTAGGGAGAAAAGAGTCACCATAATTAAAGGTGCAGTGGAAGTGGGTTTTACTTGTATAGGGCATTTTATGGGATTTTATATTTTTTTTTTAGAAATATAACATTTTACATTATTTTATGATTCACGATAAATTAAAATAGGTAAAATAAATAGTTATATGATAATATGATAGAGAATGAGAGGGAGAGAGAGAAGGAAGACAACTATGATGTTTTTTGCAGTGTTTATGGTCTCTTATGAGGCTTCATTTAACTTATATAAATTTTAGGAAGAAGATGCTATTATTTCATTAATTTCAGGATTTATTAGGAGTCAAAATAGGGTAGGAAAAAATTATCATATATGAGAAAGGGGCCAACACCTAAGTTTGGAGAAAAGGGAAGTTATTATGTTATTGTATGATAATACGAGATAAGGAAGTATTCTAGTAAAAGATATTATAGATGATAATTACCAATTAGCAAATAAAAAACAATATGTAAATTAAAATAATAGTAAAAACAAATTTTATCAATTCTATGATCAAAACATATACAACTAGGAAAGAGAGAGAGTGATAGAATTTTGGCAACCAATGATGAGGTAAATTTATATGATCTTACAACATGATTTTATGATTCGATTTCAATAACCACTATCAATTCTAAATAGAATCTTGATTCAAAACACCTTGATTTTATCTAGAAGGTAACTTGAAGAATAAGGAAATAAGTGACAGTCTAATTAACGAATAATAAAGCAAATATAAAAAATACATATGATGTATACTAAAGGGCCGGGTGTCCCCCCTCCTCCTTTTTGTGAAAAATTATTCATTTTTAAAATTTTTCTATTTTATGAAAAACAACAATTTAAAATAAGATTTTAATTTTTTTTAAAAGTATGACCACTTATAAAATAACTTTTTATTTTTATTTTATAATTGATTTTAAAAATGGCCATTTTGTGGTTATCAAAAGCTTCAAATAGTAGCAATTTCTTCATAAAGACTCTAAACGAAATGAGAGTATCTTTTAGGACATCAATATGAAGGTCAAGAATAAAATTAGACCATATTTTAAAAAAATAAATATAAGGCATTACATTCTCCACTTTAAGAAGTTTGAACTTCATCATAAAAAGAGACAAATCTACATAGAAATTTAACATAAAAAAGCACACATAAAGTTGATGATTTACTTATATTTAACAAGGGCCACACAAGGTTGGTACACCTTATAATGGAGAAACTAGAGGAGTTTTCATAAGTCTCTAGTCTCAAAGGCAATCCTACTAAGAGCTACACATACTTTGAAGGGGTGAAAATAACTCACAAATGACAACTACTACAATGAATGTGGTATAGTGAGGGAACATTACCCTTTTGGTATCTAGGTGTCCCTCTTACCACAAATACATTAGTAATGCACTAATACAAACCACTACTAGATAAACTGCTTAACAATATTCACTGCTAGACTTCCAAATTCCTAAGCTATGTAGGTAGATTGCAATTAGTGAACATTATTTTAATAGGCCTTCACCACTTCTAGGTGAAAATAATTCATAGAGATTAGAAATTGATTCCCCTAGTTGAGGATATATGTAGAAGGTACTTCTGGACATGCCTTAACGCAGGGAATAAGGCTCTTGTTGCCTAGAAAACTATATGTATGCCTGCTTTTGAAGGTGGATTTAGAGTTTGTGATTTATTCTAGTGGAACATATCATCAATCGGAAAGCATCGATGACATCTCATGTAACATGAGGAAGGATTATGGATAAGTTAGGTGCACGAAATAAATATTAAGAATTCCCCTTTTTGTGGAATGTTCAATTGAGCCTTATTTTTAGAGAATATTTAGGAAAGTAATAAGCCTTAGAGGGGGATTTATTATTGCCTTTGGTGCATGAATTTTGTGTTATTGGAGTTAAGTTTAGAATACATGTTTTATATGATTTGATTCATCCAAAAGAAGAGATGTAACCCTAGGTTTTGTTTGTTTGGCATCATGATGATGAGTGTTGCCATTATTAACTTGTTGATGTGTCATCAAGTGGTTTTGACTAAGGATAGAGTTACTGATTGGGCAATGGTTGCTGACTCAACTTTCTCAATATGTGGAAATGCAAAGGAAGACCTTGGCCATCTACTGATAAGTCACATGCTAGAACAATAATGTTGGACAATTATGCTGAATTGGTTACATGTCTCTTGATATGTGGAAATCGAAGGCATTTTGAGAGTTGTTGCGGCTTCGATGTTGTACAGAATTTTTACTACCAACAATGTGGCCCTTTTTCAAAGTAAATTAGTGCATTCTAAGGTCATTTTCAACCAGCTAATCTAAGATTACATATTTGATTAAATTATGTTGTTAGAAGGAAATTATATAGGCTAGTTTAGATCACTATGTACAGTTCCCATATAGATGCACTATACTACTCTTTTTGGTATTAAAGATTATTAATTAACAAACAAAGTGCACACATAAAATGACATATCAACACATATTAAGTATGGTAAAATGGAAGGAAAAAAGGCAGCCTCAAAAATCTAAATACACAAAATAATTATTAAACAGATAATTATGTGATTACACTTTTTGTGCACCAAGTTACCTAGAATGACATCTTAAATATTAAGAGATTGATATTCTCTAAAAACTAACTAAATTACCATGCTCATACAATATCATTATTTAGGTAATTACACTAATTATATGTAAACAATAACATGCAAGTTGATTATCATAATCATAGCCTTATGGTTTAAACATTCTAATTTCCCTCATTTCAAACCCTAATTGATTATACAACAAAGTTAAAAAAAACAAATAATTATAAAGTATAAAATTATAAGGAAAAAAGAACTTTAAACTAATTTTGAAATCCTAACCCTTGAAGAATGTTCGATTAAATAATTCAAAAAACTAACCCACAAATTGTTTAAATAATCAACACTAAATGTTTGTTTAGTAACCTCATTATTGTTTATATTATTACTTTACACATATTTTAGGTTATTTATTTTACATATTATTTTAATAATATTATTATCGATATTATCTACTACTTATTATCACTTCATATGCCGATTCCCCTATTTTTTACTAGATATCTAAAATATTCTACACTATTGATTTTTATTAATATTGTAGCCCTTATTAATTACCCACACACCCCTCCCTTTGTAATTAAATAACAAATTTATAAGAATAATATTTATTATAATTATGGATCAAAATGAATAAAAATATTATTAATCATTAATATAAATAAAAATTTGCCAAAATAAATATTACTTTTTCATATTAAATAATTTATAGTGAGAATAACACTAATAACACTTATAAGTAAATATTTATTATGAATAATATTAATTATTAATATAAAGAGATAATTGATGAGTATAACATTAAATATAATTATTAATTATAATTAATAAAATATTTATACTCATAATTATTTATAAAAATATCAAAATATTGATTATAATTAAAAATAATTAAATAAAATTAATCATAATGGTACATTAAGAATTAATAAAAAAAGATATGAATGATATTTATGCATAGTCAAACAATAAAAACAATATTAATTATAATTATAAATAGCAAATTAATAAGAGTAATATTATTCTTAATTATAAATTAATAACTAATAACAAAAATATGAATCATAATTACAAAGAAATAATTAATAAATAAATTAGTAATGATAATTATAAATTACAAATCTATAAAAATAATAAAAAATATTACTAATCATAACATTAATTAATAAATCAATATAATAAAAAACTTCTTTGATAAATAATGGTCGATAAGAATTTATTTAACAAGAATTATGGATAAATACTTGTTACAACTAATTTTCATTATCATTATAAAAAAATAATTAACAAAAATAAAATAACTCTAAATTTATAATTAAAATTAAAAATCATAATCATGACGATAAGAAAATAATTAATAGCAAGAACATTAATTATCATTCAAAATAATTAATTAATAAGAATAATATAACTTAAAATGATAAATTCAAAGTTAAAAATGGTATTAATTTTAATTATAAATAATTATTCAGAATAAATAATATTTATTATATTCATGAATAAAAAATAACAACAATAGTATTATTTATAATTTTAACTGAGTACTTAAAAATATTAGTAATTTTATTTAAATAGTAAGAATAATGTTAGTTATAATGATAAACTAACAACTATCAATAATGATGATTAATGGTTATAAATAAACAATCAATTATGAATAGTATATGAATAAGAATAATATTTACTATAGTTTAAATAATTAATTAATAAAAACATTATGAACCATAACTATAAATGTATATTGATTCTAATGATTTATAAGAGTTAATAAAAATAATATTAATCAAAATTATAAGTGTTACAAATAATATTGAATTATTATTATTAGTATTAGGAAATCACCAATAAGAATAATATAAGTTATGATTAGTAATTATAATTTATAAAAATATTGATAATCATAATTATATATAAATAGTCAATACAACTAATATTAAGTATAATTGAATATTTTAAATAAAATTAATAGCAATGATTAATGAAAAATGAGTTAAAAATAATAATCATGATTTTAAATAATTAATAAAATGAAAATAATATTAATTATAATTATAAATAGTATATTAATATAATATTAGTCATAATCAATTAATAGGGATGATATTCATTATAATGATAAATTAATTATTCTTAATAATGATATTAATCCTTAGTATAAATAATTATTTTATAAATAATATTCATTATAATTTAATATATTTGATCAATAAGAATAATAATTATTAAAATTTAAAAGGAATAGTTAATAAAAAAAATATACTAGTCATAATTATGAACAAATAATTAATAAATAAAATTAGTATTAATCATAATTATATTAATAACCAATTAATAAGGATAAGAAATATATAAGATAAAACTTATAAAAAAAATATTTAAAAAACTATTTGCAGTACCTTCATTTTCATGATCTAAAATTTTTCTTTTTAAAATGGTTTTGAGGAATCCAAAAATGAAAATGTAGGGTGTTGTGCCTCCTCCAACATAGGAAATGTACTCCTATATTTAATAAATGTTGGATGCTATATTAAAAAGTAACTTGTACCTAGATATGAATTGTAGAAAATACTTATCCCATAACGATATAAGATTACAAAACAAGAGAGAAGAGATAGAGACAAAATAAAATAAAGGACAAAAAGTCTAGAGAGAAAAAGAGAGATTTGGATAACCATATGCTAATACCAATCCAAATAATCCCTCACCAAAGGCATTCATAACAAGAGTATCAAATCAATAGATACTTGCAAAATAGGGCGGTATATGTTCATTGAAATAAACATCACTTATAAAAAATAATGGTACAGATTAATGTAACAATACACATTAATATAATAAGACATTCATAGCCCATAATAATCATATGAAAAGATATATATTATACACACATATATACTCATGACATGAGATAAATCAAGAGAAAACAAAATTATTGTTCAATGTTAGGTGATCATGATATTCTAATTATTTAGTCACATTGACATCAAGAACCCCATTATTCATAATTTGTGGAACCCACCATTCATAACCAATTGGGCACTAGCACAACATAAAACTCCCCTAAGGTAGAAAATGTCTAAGAGTTAATATTATCATCTAATGAAACAAATTATGGCACACATCTCATTTTAGGGCCAAACACTCTTGGAAACCACTAGTAGATCGCACCCTTATAGGCTTGTGAAATTGACTAGTATAGAGTAGAAATAGGGTTCTCTAATTGTAAGAGAACTAGGAAAAAAATATAACCGGTATAACTCAGTCTTAACTCCATGATCATTTACTTTCATTATTAGTGTATTATTATTCATTTAATTAATGCTCAACAAAGTACCACTTACAACACTTGGAAAACCTCATATCGCATAACAATTATCATCGCTTATTAGTTAACACTAAATTTATTACAAAAATTGCTAAATTATTAAAAACACTTAGAAATGAATCATGATTAACCAAATCAAACATGTTATAATTATGTGAAGTAATATTAAGACATAAGGAAAGATAATAACCATAATAGGAAACATTAAACCAATGGAAATACCATAAAGCCCTCACAAATCTATATTTTACAATCAACACATAACTCCATCTATAAGATTCTCTAATTTACAATATATAACACAGAATTATAGCATATTATATTAAGTACATACCTAAAAATCAAGACTAAACTCCAACATTTTGCACATGAAATACCGATCTTACCCTTTTAGTTACTTAACAAAATTTAAGTCATTTCCTCATAAGTTCATACTTATGCTACTCCTAACTAACCTAAGCACTTTACATACCACACTTATCATATTTTAAACCCAATAACACTTATGCAACACCAAAATTCCAAAATTATACATGATGACCATTTTACCCTAATATCCCTAAACACTTCAAATTTTATTTTACTTATTACTTAACCCAACCAATGTCCAACCTAACCATACTTTATATCAAAATTTAAGTAAAAGGCTAAAAATTATTAAGGTACCGTTATATTTCACAAAAAAAACCTTACTAAAATAACTAAAAGCACCTATAATAAAAATAACACAATTCAACCAAATTTCAACACTCACCCAAACTTCACCATTTTAAACATAATCTTCCAAATAACATTAGACACCTAAAAATGTAATTATCTCTAATTGAACCACTCACAATTTCACAAAATCTCAAAGGCCAATAACTTTGTAAGGCCCAAGCCACTTCCCAATGTACTTAAACCATAAGATTTCAATACTGCTTAATCACATGATCAACATGCTTAGAAAAGATGACAATTATAACATCATGCTTGAGAATTTGACATAAAGCCTAGTATAGCCTATGCATGTTAGTTTACATAAAATCATATAAATCACATGCTCTCATGAAATTCACAATGATATATAATTATGAGCTTATATAATCTAAAACATGATTTTACGAGGAAATAATGTTATCATGGTAATATACATAAAATAAAAAATAACACCAAATAATACTCTCAACTAAAGATGTTTATCCTTACCAAGTGCTACTCTAAACTCTTAGCAAAAATTACTCATCACAACCACCTAAACAAAAATAACATAGAATCATAGGTTACAAATAACAATGCGAGATTCAAAATAGAATGAGAGGAGTTAAAAAGGGAGCCCTTGAAATTCGAACATGGCTTAGGCAACAAGAGGATGAATACTTCATAGCTCACAACTTTAATCCATCTTTGATTGGTAACAAGCACCGATGAACTAAAATTTAGGAATTTACAAGTGAGAAATGAGAAGAAAAGAAGAAGATTAAGTCGGCACATAAGAGGATAGACCAAAACAACACAAGACAAGATGAACAATAAGAACATGATAGAAGATAGAGAAGGGATTAAAAGAGAAAAGTGTCAGGAAAAGGCTAAGTGTAACAATGAAAACCAAGAGGGCTTATGAACCTCATGGTTATTGACCAAAGGTAGGGAAAGAGAGTGGTGAGTCATATTTTGGGGGTAGATTTCAAGGTATAGAAGAGGTGAAGTGTAAGACAATGAATTAGGATGGCGTGTAAGAGGGTGGTTGAGATGTGAATGATGTGATTATGGGAAATAATTTGGTTGAATGATTAAGAAAAAATAGTATCAGATCAAAAGTGGTAAAGGGTCTTATTTGTTCTAAAAAATGACCATGGAGGGTACAAAACAATTAAAAATATTTAGGTATGATAGAAAGTCTAATAAATGGGTAGAAATTGGGAAAATAATCAAGTAGTTTAAAAATATTAGAGAAAGGTTTGGACTTAATGTAGGAACCCAAATACATAAAATATTGGGTATAGGAATTGTTTTGGAATTCAAAAGAAAATAAGAAACATAATAATGGTGATAATCCCCCAACTTCGATTGACAAGGTTAAGCTAGAGATTTACTACTGATTGCCTAGATGAACAAGTTTAGAAAGTTATTGGTTGGTTGACCAAATGGTAAGCTTGGCTGAATACTAGTTATCTGAAATAAAAATAAAGATTTGAAGGGTTTAGAGGTTAGGATATAATGATTAAGCAACGATTAAGGGTTAAGGAGGGGATTCTGAGACTAATCATATAATTTTCCATCCTACAATTCTTCCAAATATATTTAAAATTATGTTAGTATAAAAGAAAATGGTCTTAGTTTTGTAAAGAGCTTAGAAAATTGGTAAAAATGTGAATTTCAGTGGCACTAGTTGAGTGGGCTTTTTCTAACATTACCAGGAAAGAGGTTCTAATGATGACATTTTTCGTCGTTAATAACCCCGTAGTTTCCCCCATTACTATTTGCAACAACATTTCATTGCTAAAATGTCGTCTCTAATATTTTATAGCTAGAAGATGAAATAGGATTAAAATGATGGTCGTGACAATTAATACTTTTAGCAATGACACTATTGTCACCATTTACACTATCAACGACTATGTTACTTTAAAGTCTGGCTAACCAATTTTAAAGGCTAATTCCCTTTTTAGAGATGACAACCTTTTACAATTACAAAAAAAAAATAAGTCTTGGCTAGAAAATTGAAAAAATCTGACTTTCCAAGATGACATGTTGTCCCTAATAACCTTTTTAGGGATGGATTTTTGAAAATTTCCCGAATAATTTAAAACTCAGCTGGAAAATTGAAAGCACCTAAATGTTAAGGACAAAATTTTATCCCTAAAAAGGGTATTAGGGACAACTTATTTAGACTTTCCTAAAAATTTAAATGTTGGCTAGAAAATTGAAAAAACCTGATGCCATCCCTAAAAAAGGTATCAAAGATAACTTCTTTTAAAACTCCTCTACAAGTCTCCACCATTTAGGCTTTTAGCAATGAAAAAAAAAAAATCACAATGCTTTAATTTTAATTGCATAAATATAAAATATCATATAAAATAACATGAAAATATTTATAAATAATTAACAATCAAAATATTCAAATTGTATTTATAATGCTAGAAATTGTTTGAATTACATAGCAACTAAAAATGTCCAAAATCAAAATTGTAAATGTGAAATCATCATCATCTTATTGCTAGAAGATATCATGAGAAAGCTTAATTCGGTGTCAGGGATGACCATATGGAGGTTGAACCTTGTGTTTGGGCTGACCATAGATATGATAAAGCTGAGGTTGACAATAAGGAGGATGAACATGGATTCATGGATGAGGAGCAAAACTAAATCCTTTTGTCCATGACACTATCATCCATAATTTATAGATTTGCATCTGTTGATAACGGACAAGCTCATAAATATCTGCCATTATAGGAAAAAGGGCAACAACAATGAATGATGAGATACTAGAATTTTATGGTGGAGGGTGATTACTAATAGAAGATGAGGGAAATCCACCTGGTAATATGCGCCCAATGCCCTTCCTAAAGCCTTACTGGTGACCAAGAACCTCATCTACTATCTCGGTATTGTCAATCATCGGTGGGACTATAGAACTAGTAGAGGGACCCTCAATCCTCCTTACCTCATCCTCTTGTATTGTTGCATGAGTTTCATCACATATTCTCACCATCTCATAATACAAAATTAAAAATATTACCTCAAATCAAAATTTTAAAAATATTTTTTCATAAAATAAAAGATAATATTAGCAGTCTTACATAATACTCTCTTGCATGCTTGGTGACCCACTGGCCAACCCTCGTGTGTAGATTCTTATAGGTCTTGATTGGCGATATAGCAATTGATGGGTCTATTTATCAACATGTTATATTTGGTTAAATTAATACATTAATAATTTAAAAGAGTACTAATATTATATATATATAGACACATGGACACACCTCTTTGTATGTTGATAAGTTGAAATAGATAGATGCGTGGAGACTAGTATAAACCAAATTAGACCTATTTTCTTTTTTCTTTTTTTATCCTTTTCCCACACATATAAAATCAATAAATGACTTAGAATTTTCAACATTTATAGTCACAAATTTAAAGTTTTACCTTTCCCACTTCCGATGTCCAGTAGTCTACCCACTTCTTCTAGTTTTCTTAGTCAATACCATCCAACTTTCAGTTGTTATCCTTCAACCACTTCATCTTTATATTATTTTTCTTGTTCTTGTGTTGGTCCTAGAATAATCTTCTAAGACCAATCAAAATCTAATGCCACATGTGATTGTGTCTCCAATAATGAAGATCAAAATATTAGTGCAAAATTAACGTATACCACACTTCTAATTTATAAAATAATATTATTCATATATTTACGCTAACAATGTATAAATACGTCAAGTAATGGAAGAATATTAGAATATAAATTTTATAGAACATGAGCCCATATTTTATACAACTGTAGAATGAACTCCTCTATTGCATATCTAACATAGTGAGAAAATTTTAGCCCATACTACCCCACAGGATTATATGTGTCATTTTTGTTAGTGAAATCTATGCGTAGTGGTATTTTTCATTTCTCCAACTAAAGTTCATATAGATCAAGTTACTTCCCTTTATCTCTCCCCTTCATTTTTCGTACTAGTAGTCTTCAAATATAAATTTCAAAGTCAATATTAATACCATTAAATAGTTATTCAAAGTTCTGTATTCAAATGGTGAACAAGTTTTTATTTTTATAATATATCACCATACCCATATCTAGATGGTAGTTTATAAGGGTCTCAAGAAGGATCACCTGCTCCATCTCCACAGTGATATGTAGCATCAATGTCATCTATAATTATATCTTGTAGGAAAAAGTTAAAAAAATATATACAAAAGGATGAATTATATCAAATTACTATATCACAAGATAGTAAAACTATATTAAATATGTCTTGTTTAATGATAATAACCATTACCAAAATTACACCAAATAAACATTTTTCATAACAAAAACTAGAATTATCACTATAGTCCTCTTCCTCGGTGTTGTCCATATCCGAATCCAAATCACCTAAGCCATTTTCTTCCATGTCATATTCTGGGATCTCATCATCGTCAATACCATTAGTGGTCTCAATGACATCCATATCTTCAATTCCTATGTTCAATGCTACAATTGTGGAGTAATCCTATCGACTGCACCCACCACATCGGCCCCGTCGTTGTCATCATTCATATCCTCAATGTGACAGTGTTTCACTTTCCAAACCACCTTCCAACTAGATAAATTAAAAGGATCACCAATATACCAAACTTTTTTTTACCTAATATTGCAATACATATTGATCATTTTTATACTACTCAACATTTGTATGCACATTTCATTAAAGGACCTTGTAAACATACCGATTGTTAAGAGGACCATTCATATCTCAATTTTTATTTCTGCTTGATTCTTTTCATTATTAGATTAGTGTTAAACCATTTACACTTGAAGAAAACAATAGAAAAATCATTAAAGTAAGATAATTCGATCACCTTCAATATTTGTCCATAGAAATAAAATAAGTATCGTCGATTCCAAGGACACACACACACACACACACACATACATTTTGCATTCTTCTATTCATATCTCTATGACGTGTTAAACATTTAACTCCATTAATCACACAACCATGATAATTCGAGACAATACTATATGGTCAATGAAACAACACAAATAATTCATCATTGCATTTAGCTACTCCACATTCCCATAACTTGTACATCTATTAAAAAAATTATGTTATAAAAATGTTAAAAATAGTATTATATTAAATAAATGTACACTAAGTCATAAAATTTTACCATGGATTCAAACCAAGATAAAAACTCTTTCTCTTGAATATCAGCCAAATTACCACCACATTGGATAATTTTAGTCATGTGTTCACTACAACAAGTGAGTAACTTAAACTTTACCATCACAAATAATATATTTAATAAAATTAAATTATGGCAAGTTGATACTTACTTTAAATATTCTAATATCTCAGGATAATTGTTGAGAATGTCCGATGAAGCTAATTTAGTTGCTCAAAAAGTAATCTCATCATAGTACTCTTACTAATAGGACAAGCTTAACATTAGAAAACTAATAGTTGGCAACTTACCATCACAACCTTATTTCTTTATGCATTGTTAAACCTTATCTCAACACCTTGCATATACATAGAATAGAAAGTTAACGCCTCATTGGCTACATACTCTTAAACAATAGAACCATCCAACAAAACATAATTTTTGATATACTCTTTCATGTCTTTCAACTTTCTCTTAATAAAATACATCCATCTACCATGTGCGAGACCACTTAAGCGGGCTTCTTTTGGTAAGTGCATTATTAAATGAAATATGACACTGAAGAATTCTAGAGGGAGTATTCATTAAAGCTTACAAAGGAGCACAAAAATGTTATATTCTACATTCTCCAAATCAAACGATCAAAGTGTCCTCGAACAAACATGACCAAAAAAGTTACATAGTTCTATGATTATGTTCCCAACCTACAAGAATTCATTAACTCAACTATTAGCAGGTGTTGTATAATCGCATGACGATCATGTGAATTTAGGCCTCTAATCTTGTTGTCATTATCACTAATATTCTTCTTGATGTTTCCAGTAAGCCCATCTGGAAACTTCACTTCCTTTAAAAACCTCAAAAACTTTCTTTAATCACCAGAATTAAGAGTAAATTATGCTTCAGATTTCATCAACTTTATTTTCCTCATAATAAAACCATAACTCATTTATGGTGTTCATATCCTCTAAATTACATCTTACATTATCGGTATATTTTGCTTTTTCATTGTCATAGACTATGATCCCAAGAAAGTTGTAACAAATATTTTTCTCAACATGTGAAACATCAAAAATATGCTTCAATGAATTCATTAACCAATAAGGCAAATAAAATAAGATGATTATCTTCTTCTAATTAAAATCATTGGCACGTCTCTTTCTCTTTGGATGGTTATAATGCTTACTAGGTTAATATTCCATAACTCAACTCAATTGCATCAAAAAATCATCAAACTACAATCTCCTTAGATGTTTTTTTTTAGTTTTTCATTTAATTGATTTTTTTTTCTAAATGGATGAGTGGTGGGGAAGAATCACTAGTGGCCAACATACCTGATATTTTTCCTCAATCTCATGGAAGGAATTTCTATATTGAAAATGAGACTACTAAAAACCCCTAATCAGACTAATGTGGCAGATATGATCAGGCTAGACAATCATTAATGATCCAAAATAGTGTTGTACGCATTTTGAACACCCTCTAATTGTTCACATATCATATATCAACCCCTAACATCCATAGATTATTCAATTTGTTAACCAAAAACAAGAGGAACACATCAATATCTATACCTAGAGAACCCAAACTAGAAATTAATGATGCGAACATTAAAAATAATTCCTCAATGCACCGCGAGGGGGTAATTTGTATGTAATCAAGATAACTAGCCATACACTATATCTAAAACTCATGTCGAAGGAATTAAAACCATTTGATGACAAACCTAAACATACATTTTGCAGATCGGCTATAAAATCTAGGTGATTTACATCAAAATGCTTCTATACTTCACCATTAACAACATGTCACAATATCCCTTAGCCTGTTGACTGGCCCTTCAAATGCCACCTTATGTCCTAAGTTGTGGGTCTACATACAACCCCTTCAGCCTTAGTGTCAGAGGGAAGTATCACATAACCTTACGAGGTAATTTCTTACCTACTATAGCTTAATATATCCAACAAGAAATAAGTAACACCCCAAAATTCACTATTTTTTTTAAAGCGGAAGTAATTAAAATACTTAATTTAAAACCCGTGAATTATGGGGAAGCTACCGCCACACTTAGTACCAGCTCGGTTCACTCCTACCATTCCAGTACCAAGTGTTAAGGCTAAGAAAACACTATTAATAATACCATTAATAATCCAAATTTATAAAAAATGAGAATCAGAGTACACGCAAGTCTTATATAATTCGAAATACTAGCTATTTGTTTTTTCCAGACAATAACTAAATAACATAATTAAAATTGTTTATGCAACTCAACATAATAAAATAACATGAGTCATAAATTAAAAAAGGAAAATGGTCACGTCACTCTAGAGATTGATTCAGCCCAGCTATCACTCCACCCCTCTTGATGTTCCGTAGACATCGATAGCATCAAAGTAAGTACCTCCTACCTGCAATAGATTAGACAGGTCTTCTGCTCGTGGGAATGAGCAGCGCCCATGAAACAGGTGATCAGTACGCTATGTACTGAGTAAGGTAACCGAGAACTAAGGCCATCACATAAGCACATTATCCATGCAGACAAATAACAGGGCATAAACACCAACATGATAACATAAAGGCAAATGAACGATTAGGTAAAAATGGTAAGATTCAATACAGTTTAGATTAATTACTTCATCAATCCTTTATTAGGATATTTTCACACCATGCTCTTTATCAAGTCCATACGAGTACGGGAACCTCATTATTTTAGCTAGTGGATCGGTCACGAGGGTACACGCCTTGCCACTATTTTAGCCGGTTGATCGGCCGCGAGGGTAACATACTCTGCCACTATTATATGCCGGTGGATCGGTCTGGCCCCTTTCTCGTATAGTGTTCCACTATAAGTAATTAGTGTCTTCCCACATCTTAACAACATATATATTTTGGTTTGTTGAGCTCGGTATCCCCCACTATTATAGCCGGTGGATCGGTCGCGAGGGCACATGCCCTGCCACTATTATAGCGGTGGATCGGTCGCGAGGGAAATATTCCCTGCCACTATTTTAGCTGGTGGATCGGTCTGGGCCCGACTCAACATCTTTCACTTTACGTTTTTAATATTTTAAGTATCTTATTCAGATATTCATTTCAAGACATGCAAATCAGGTCCCCACCATGCTTACTCCTCAACTCAGGTTAACCACTTCAACACTAGTTAATCATCCCACCATACTTAACCATGACATACCTTAATACCCCTACAAACCCTAGCTGCCATGCAAACCCTAACTCCACGTAAACCACACTCTCATGCAAACCCTAGCTCCCATGCAAACCCTAACTCCACGTGACCCATACTTCCATACAAACCCTAACTCCCATGCAACCTTAACACCATGCAATTTCATACAAAACCTTATACCATACCATTCCATGCAAAATCCTAACTCCACGTAAACCACACTCTCATGCAAACCCTAACTCCACGTGACCCACGCTTCCATGCAAACCCTAATCCACATGCAAACCCTAACTTCACGTAGACTACGCTTCCATGCAAACCCTAGCTCCACGTATACCACACTCCCATGCAAACCCTAATTCATATGCAAACCCTAGCTCCACGTAGACATGCTTCCATGCAAACCCTAACATCATGCCATTTCATGCAAACCCTAACACTATGCCATTTCATGCAAAACCCTAATACTATATTGTTACACTTCCCATCATTATTTTACAACACTAACATGCATGTCTTAAGGCCACATCATACAATAATAATAACATAAATATACACATAATTCTCATGCCACAATTTATTCATATCAACATACTTCAACTCCACTTTATACCACATACGAAACAATTAACAATGATAAACATAGAATACATGGCATATGAACCACATACTGCATATAAACACACAAATGGCCTTAGTAACACCCTTACCTAAAATGTCACCGGTCTTGGTGCACGCTCCTATTCCACTTGAGGAATTTGACTAGGTTCACCTATTATATAAAAATATACTAGAATTAGACTCCCTCCTAAAATTTTATTATTCCTTATCTTATTCTAAGACTTGGTTTTTTTAATTAAAACAATATTACACAATAATTAACTATACAAAAAATTACTTAAAAATACAAATAAATTACTATTTTCATTCAAAATGAGTGATGATATAAGGGTTTCTACCCTTCACCAAAATAGTAATAGTAATAGTAATAGTAATAGTAATAGTAATAGTAATAGTAATAATAATAATAATAATAATAATAATAATAATAATAAAAGTAAAATATTATTAATAATACTATTATTAGTAGAATATTAATATTAATAATACCATAAATCTTAAAATTACAAGGTGGCTTTCAAAACCACCCCATTTAATAATATTATTATTCGATAATGGTAATAATGATATTAATACTATATATATACTTATAATATAAAAGTTAATAAAGATAATAATAATAATATGATTAGTAATAATGTTAAAAATGCTAATAATAGTAATAAAAAGCAAGGGTGCGAGACCTAATTAAAATTTTAGGTTTTGACCCCCTGAAATAATTATAATATTAAATAAATAATTACACTAATAATAATATTATTAATAATAATAGTAAATATGTAATAATTCCATTAAATAACTAAAATTCGAGAATAATAATTTATCTAACTCAAGAACACTCCTAAACCTGTCAACAAAATTTAGCAATTAGGTTACAGTTGATAACCATAATAATAATAATTAAAATCGAAATAACATTAAAAATTAGGATCAAAGCAGAATAATTATCAATAAATCGAAAGGAAGTGTTGAAAAGGTCTAGGGTTTCACCTTGAGTTGGCGGGGATGGGTGGCACCGGTGGTGGTGCCTAGAGGTGGCTGAAAAAGTGATCTAAAAGGGGCGAAAATGAAGAAAAAGAGGGAAGGGGGAAAGAGAAAAAGGAAAGAAGTTTATGGGTCGGTGGAGGAGAATTAGCAGGAGTTTTTAGGTGGTTCAGAGGGTAGCAGAAGTGGCGGATGTGGTGGTGGACGGTGGTTTAAGGTTTTGGGGTAAAAATTCTGGCGAAAGGGCTAGCAAACTTTGTACGGTTCTGGTGGCCCGTGCGAGAGGAATCGAAGGTGGCAAATAGTTTAGTTAATTTAGAGTGCGTTGCAGGGAAGAGTTTGGGAGGAAGAGGCGGCAACGAGGTTGGCTGATGGTGGAGCACAGACTTGTACTTAGGGTTTTGGGGAAAAAATCTCGAAATCAGGCCACACAAGGGGTATTTATAATGCTGGAGGTTAGGCTCGAGTTCTGGAGGTTACCAAGAGGTCAAAGTCGGTGAGAAAATGGGGTGGTTATGCTGTTGATTGGTCAGCACGATTTTAAATCGTATATATGAGTTCATGTTAAATTTGTGGTAGATTTGATTGAGTTGTAACTTTGTACCATTTAACAAAATCACACAAAATTCAATAATGAGAGTTAACCCATCATATAATATATCAAATCGAAGTCCCAAAAGTTCATTTTTCATAATGGGGGCAAACGTGGGGAAGAAAAGGGGAGTGGGGCAGTTCAAATTGGAGTGTGCGTCGAGGGGAAGAGAATGGGCAAGAGAAAGGCCGATCACAACATGTGTGGCCGACGGCGCCATTTTCGGGGGGGGGTGGAGGTTGTAGGTTCGATAATGGAGGAGAAGGGAGGAAGAAGGAAGGAGGTGAGCCGGTAGTCGGGGGAGAAAGAAGGAAAAGAAAAAGAAAGGGGGAACCGGGCCGGTTTGGCTAGGTCTGTAAGGCGTTTAATGAAACGCGGCGTCTCAAATAAATAAGAAATAAAATGCCGCATCGGGATAAGTAGAAGGAAGGGAGCGGCGTTGGGCCGTGGGAGAAGGGAGGAAAGGATGACGGGTTGGGCCGCACTCCAAGCCCAATCCGGCGGGAAAAAAAAGAAAGAAGAAAAGAAGGAAAAGAAAGAAAAAGGAAGAAAAAGGAAGAAAGAAAAAGAAAAAGGAAAAAGGCAAACAGGGGAAAAAAATAATTAAGTTGGGTATTTAAATTAATTAAAATATTTGAAATATTTAAAAATAATAATATTTAAATCCCTTTTTAGGCTAAATTAGGATTTTCAAAAGATTTTCCAAAAATTTCATTATAATTAGTAAATCATCTAATTTTAATAAGTTAAAATATTTATATAATTCCTATTAATTTGAAACTGTTTTCTCCCTCTTATTTTAAATAAAATGATTTATTTAATTAATTTTTAAAATAAAATCCTTAATTAGTTAAAATACTCAAATTTCCTCCAACTAAAATACTTATAAATTTCTTATTAATTTGCCCTAATTAATTTATTTTTTATTTTAATAAAAAAAATAACTTACTTAATAATTTTCATAATAAATTCTTATTTAATAATAAATAATAAAATTAGAATTTTTAGGGCATTTCAAAATACCACATACAAGCCGCTTATATCGATCTATATTTTCCTTCTAATACAAAGCTATAATACCCAAATTGAATAGAGTGTTATATTGATCGATCTGACTACTTATATCAACACGGTATATCATCCTTCTGGTAATTTTGTCCTAATAAATCCATAGTTAAGCGTACTAGCGGTGGAGTAATTTTTAGGCTGGGTAACCCTCTTGAAAAGTTTTGGAAATTTTGTAAAACTTCTCAAGAAGCATATGAGTGATGCACTGTCGTGAATACAACAAATTTAAATAAATCCTAACTCCCAAATATGTAGTATATGGCAAGAAGGAGTCGAACCCACAAGGAATGACGTTTTAATCACTAATTTTGCTATTGATGTTATAACCCCATTTCTAAAATTTCATTGATTCTAATACTAAATCTAATTGTACTAAATCTTAATCACTAATTGATAAATAGGGGAGGAATGAATTGATGATGGAATTAAAATACCAAACATTCAAATAAGAAGAATGATTCTAAACAATTTAATGTTGACTTAGGAAATTCATAATAACAAATTCCTTTGCTTCCTCTCAACCTTAATAAATTGAATATGCTCTTAATTTATTTTCTGACCATTTAATAACCTAGGTTACGAACACTAGATTCAATTAATGGTAGCATTATGAACAGAAAACAGCCAACTACAATTATAATCACATAAGCTCGGATTATGCAATTGCACGAATTAATGGATAAGATTAATAATTAATCTTCTTGCTACTTTAGACAAATTAATTAACAAATACGGGTTAATTTCATTGACTTAGCAAAGATTAAGTTCTAAACTAAATAGGTGATCAATCTAATTAGTTCAAAAATCTTAATCTATGATACAGAATCATTCAATTCGATCCATTAATTCAATTAAACTTCATCTAGAATCAAACATTTAAAATATGAAATGGTAATTAGGATATAATTCCATCCTCAAATCATCCTATCTGTTCAAATTACTCAAACATCTGCATATTTACAAATCACACAATTACATATAAACATTGAAAATTAATAACAACAACACATTCACGAAATCTACTATTGATACAATTAGATGATAATAGAATGAACACAAGTATAATTACATATAATCTACTTAGATTTAACAAAAATGAAGATACTGAAATTCATAAAGGAATAGAGAAGACTTATCAATTGAAGTGTAGATTGTCAATTGATCACTATAATTCAAGAAGATCAAAAAGTTAGAATTGTGCATTACATGTATATTCTAGAGGAATAAAGGAAGAAAAATACATTCCAATTGTTTCGATGTCTCTCCCCTTGTCTTGAACCCTGTTCTTAGATAGAAATATATCAAAAACAGGTCGTGTTCACAGTTACAAATTTTAAAATGGAAACACGGTCGGTGTTTTGGAAACACGGGACCCCCGTGTTTTCTTCCAACTGCTCTGTCGACAAGGATTTAAAGATCGATGCTCGAGACAATTAACACGGCCCATGTTTATGAAATACGGGGGTGCCGTGTTTTTGATCCTTCCACTAAATTCCTTTTGAAGTTTCAGCATAGCTTCTCTTGATGTATTTGCTCCCTTTCTAACTTCGCTCTCCTTGATTCAACATTTCTTGATGTCTTCTTTACTTGATTTCTTCTTTTCATTGACTTCTCCTTGAATTTCTTCAATTTTTTTTCTTTCCTGTAAAATCCATTCAAAGGAGGAAAACTCGACGAAAAGATTAAATCTAATAGAATTAATGAGAGATAAATGATATTTTTAAGCATGAAAATAATCTATAAATCTCATCTATCAGTGAGTGAGGGCAAAGAACGTTGAAATGACTCGTTTTTATTTATGGGGCCAGTGGATTAATTCAAAAATGATCCAAGGTAGCCTGATCCATGTTATTAGACTTTGTGCATAGACAAGGAATACGACCATCTTCATTCTGAAAACATTTTATTGCTATTCTAATAAAATTTTGAAGCCCATTCAAAAATTTGTTTAACCATCAATTCTTTAACAATGTATAACTTTTATTAATGGTCATTTTATCTATATGAAACATAATTTAACAATAGTTAACTATACGATGCCAATTTTGTTAAGAGAAATTATTTATCTACATCAGAAAAAATAGTTACAAAGTGTAAATTACAAAGGTTCTATAACTCAAAATAGTATTCTTCATCGAATGCCCTTGATCACCCATTCAATCACTCTTCTGATATAATCATCTACTCTTTCATTTCTTCAAAAGAGGGTGCATCCACCTTATAGGAATCACTAAGGTAATTAGGATATGCAATCATTAGTATCTTTTCCAAGACCTCCACTCATCAGTAATCACTATCAAATCCCTTACTATCTGTTAGTGTCTCATAAATCATCCACTACCAAAATCCTAGGATTTGGAACATCAATGAAAAATAAATCTATATATCTAGTTCTCGCTACTAGCTATGGCTAAAATTATGGCAATGTTAGCAAAAGATAATATAACCTAAACTTAAATGGTCCCAAATATAAGCCATCCCTACCATGGGATGTACCACATCACGTACCCAACTCTCATATTTTTTAATATCCCCATCTGGAGACATACTATAGTAGTATAGAGGGTACTCGTCAAGTAAATGATGTATCCTGGCACTACAAAAGGGAAAATTAGTTACTTTAGAATACTTATGTTGTTACTACAACTATTTATATTAACAGATTATCATATTATTAATTTATTAGAGTTTAATGCTTATGGTTAGAGTTAGGGTTTAGAAGTATTCCAAATATTTTGTAATAAATTATTTTATGATTTAAAATTTTTATTATCTAAGGTTAAAACTAATTTATTAGCAAAAAGTGTTTTTATGTTATTATTCTAAATATTGGTTAAAAATAACTCCTTGGTTTTAGTTGTTGGAATAGAAATAGTAACGTGAATTTAGGTTTTTATACATGTTTTGGTTAACATTTGATCGATTAGGTTTATTTATTTATTTTTGTATCTACATGTTGGGGTTATAACTTTCCATATTTGGTGGAAGTGCTTACCAAGATGTGTGAAATAAAATTTAACTACTCTTATAAAGTATTGCTACACATTATTATAGAGTTAATTTTTTCCTTTATTTTTCAGCTCGTATCCTTTATATTATTGATAAGTCTTATTTTCTTTCTTTTATGCCTTGTTTGGTACAGGAGTAATAAGAGTGAAAAAAATTCCCTCCTATTTTATATCTTTAATTTTAAGTACTTAATAATAATAAATATGCTTTCAATAAAATATCCATTTTAGATCAAACTAAGATCTAAAATGGGTATTTATTAGAACAAAAATATTTAATTTTAACTAAATTATATAAAATATATAAAATATAGAGGTAATTTTTCCACCTCTATTACCCCCTAACCAAACGAGCACTTAAGCATAATAGGTGTATGCGTGAAAAATAAGAATGTTAAGTTTACCAAATAAAATAAAATATAAAATAAATAATGGGTACTCTTCTTTTATATAGATATAGATTAGGGTTTAATGCTTTTGGATAGAGCAATAGTTTAGAAGTATTTTCCATATTTAATAATAAATTATTTAAGTATTATAATATTTTATAATTTAAAAGTCTTATTATCTTAATAATATTTTATCTAAGGTTGAAAATAATTTATTAGCTCAAAGTATTATTATGTTATTATTTTACATATTGGTTAATAATATTTTATCTAATGATAATCATAATTTTTTTTACTATAATGATTATAATTTTTTAATAATTTATTAAATCCAAACACATATTTTTAATCACAATAACGTGTACAAACAATTACCACCACAATTCTTACACCATATACATAATAAATTATTTAATCACAATTACCACCATACACATACAATTATCACCACAATTATTATACCTTATTAATAAATCATTTAATCACAACATATGCATTTAATCACAATTAAAAACATACATACACAATTACCATCATATATAAATTTAATCACAACCCATATATCCACAAAATTATAATCACTTTTAACATATATATATATATATATATAATAACTAATAATACGCACGCGCACACACACACATAAAATTAGGAAAAAAATATATAAGGAGTGGTGGTGATGGTGGTTCCCCAACGACAACGATTCTCCTACAATGTCTGTTCTATTGGTGCTCTAGCGACCTAAAATTTCTAAAAATTTAAGAAATAAAATTATAACATTAATCAAGTAATTACCTAAATAAAATAGGATGAATCAAAGATGAAAATAGAAGGACATGGTAGTGGAGGTGGAGGTGTTGTTAAAAGGTGAGAAATTAAAGAAAAATGTATAAACCTAAAAAAATTAAAATTAAGCAATAATGATAATATATGACATAAAACAAGAAATAAACCAAAATAAATAAATATTATGGATAAAATTTTACCTCTGGTTGCAAATTGAAGAGAAGAGTGATAAGATAATTCAAAGAGGAGAAAATAAGAGAAAAGCTAGTCGAGGAAAATGAGGTGGGTGACCTAGGATTTTTATAAAACTTTTAGCGACTACAAATGTTGTTGCTAATACCCAACATTTTTCTACTGATAACGGGAGAAAATAACTCTACATGGAAATCATATGGCCCATTAGCAACCTTCCCATTAGCGTGCATAACAAATTTTTTTACTCCAACCTTCCTACCAATTTTTTGACAAAATTTTTCATCCCTATAGCCACTATTAGCAACGACATGTGTAGTTCTTAATTGTGTCTCAGCCTAACAATATTAACCTAGGGAAATTTGGGGGGGTTTCTATGAATTATATAGTGACGAAAATGTTGTCGCTAATAATCTGTTAGAATAAAAATTTTCCAGTAATTTTTATGTCTCCAAAATTACTTTTAGTGATTAATTATTGTTGTTAAAATTTGTGAAGATAGAGTGTCATCACTAAAGCTATCTTCGTTACAAATTTACTTTTTCTTATAGTCCAAATTGATTGACCAGTGCATTCAAAGACTCTCACTTTTATTTCCAAGATAACCAATTGAATAGTTTCCTAAATTGATTAACTAGTTGTATTATTATTTAAGTTCTTTTCTAATTTTTGCTTTGATTTTATTTCCAATGTTTATGAAAACTTTTAATTAGTGTATATTTGTGCTAATAAGCATATTTATGCTTTGGAGTTATGTTTGTATTATTTAGGTTATTCTATGATTTTATTTTGCCAAGTTTTCCCAAAAAATAATTTTTGAGGTATTTTCTCACTTAGTATCTTTCTCCCTCACTTTCTTCTCTTCTATGACCTTTGAATCTGCATGCAAATGGCTCTTACATCGCCACTTCCATAATCCACCCCAAAGTTAACTCCCTCTCTCTTATTCCCTTATAATTGGGAAACCATAAGGGGAGCTTTGGGGGAGTTCCATTATGATTCATTTCAATACACTCTCAATCCCCCTTATTTTCTTAAGCAAAAATAGATAAGTGTGTGGTGTTTTTTTCCTATTCCTCCCCTTTTATGCAAAAAATCCAGGCCTTTTCCTCTTTTTACCTCCATTTTGATATGATTTATTCTCTTCTTATTAATCTCTACCCAAATTCTTCAATGTTTTCTCTAAACAAGGGAGGATGAAGTTTTATAAAGGATTTAAGATCTTATTTTTCTCCTCTTAGCAAACCTGACCTCAAGAGGAGGTTGGGTTGTAATTCATTTTATTCTTCTTCTTCTTCTTCTGTAGTGTCCTTTTTGGAAATGGATTCAAATGAGTTTTTACTAATTTTGATTATTTATTTTCTCAGGATAATCATGATTAGTGGTAGGAAACATTGGGTTAGGAGTTTTGTTTTGCTAGAATATAATTTCTTAAGGTAAGATAATCTTATCTCTAATACAATTAAGTATTATGTTGTATATTGTGGTTATCAAGATTTCGTCTATTTTATGTGGAGCATGTGCTATGCTAGTTTACTATCATAAGGTATGTTAGCATGTCCTTCATATTTTTGAAGCATGAGCATGTTTTATCCATTTTTAGCCTTAAGAATGAATTTTGATTAATTAAGAATGATAATGTTGTGTTTTGATTATATAACATGAATCCATGTGAATTTGAGGTGTTGAAGATGTTTTAATTTAGGGTAACCAAGTATAGGAGCATGCTAGCATTTTAACTAAGTGATGTGGTTTTTATCAAAGTAATGAAAGTTTGGATCAAAATTTGTATTAGAAGCTATCACCCACGATTTAATGCAAAAAGAATGAAGTGATTTGGTGGATTATAGACGAAGAAATTGATGTTACAAGATGAAGGTGTTTCAGCAGATTTGAAGGTGTTCAAATGTGTCGTGTGAAGATAGATTTGAGGAAGGATTAATCCCGGATTTTCCTTGCTCAATACAGACCCAAAAGGGAGGATTAGACTTTAGCTCTCTTGCTCAAAGTTTTATCAAAATTCTTATTATTCATTCTACATTCAAAGCTGCCATACAAGCTGTGCACAAAGGGTATATATAGGAGAAGGGAGACTCGGTGGTGAGATAGCTTAAACTAGCTGAGTTTTCCTTCTTAATTTAGCCCATTAATCATGGTTGAATTAAGTCCATATTAACCTTAATCCAAAGCATAATATCATTGGTTAAATGATACAAAGGATTAATATTACAGAGCTATACAATAGACTAAGATATATACATGAAATTATAGCCATACCCTAACTTACATAAAATATACTTAGGGTTAGGGTTTACAATAAGTTTATAAAAATAATGAATATCATCACTCTATCTCTTGTTGTAATGTATCATCCCATGTATGTCATAGTCTTGCATGCCTTGGAATACTTGTACACATCAATGTGTATGAACATGATCTTCTTGCAAATATGTAACATACCTACAAGAATAACTTGAATGTTTTTCAATGTCAAGCATATTAGAATTATCAAGAATATTTAACATGATAGGCTCCAATATTATGAAAGCTAAATCATCTTCCTTACCTTGAGGATTAGAATGAATATGACAATAATTATGTTCAATGGATGCTCCTGCATCACTAAGTGTGGTAATGTGTGTGTTTTTTCCCAACTAGTCGATTGGTTGGTTAAATCCATCAAGTGGTTGTTAAAATAATCGAATGGTTGGTTAAACCCACTTATCAGTTTATTTTATGAACTAGGTTATTTTTGTTTTGAATTAAACATATTGAGTGATTTGACCAAACCGATCGATTTGTTCAAAAAAAGTAATTGATCAGTTGGACTAACCTGTCAACTTGTAATACTTAGAAATTTTAAAATCCAAAATTTAATTATCAACGAATTAATTTAACCTAATTTTGAGACTTTTATTTTGATTAATGAGTCCAAAATAATTTATAGGTAATTTATATTAATTTTATTTATTTATTTATTTTATTAATAGCACTAAGCCAAATTTTACCCCAAAATCCAACCTAAATCCCATAATTTTATTTTTTTCCTTTTTCCTTTTCTATCTTTTTCTCCTTTTCCTTTTCTTCCTTCTTCCTTTTTTCTTTTCTTTTCATCTTCTTCTTCTGGGTTGCACTGCTCCCTGGCCTAGTTTTTTTTCTTTTCTTCTTTCTACCCATTCTCGCCTGGGAGGCCCAAGCCCTTCTCCCTCTTTCCTTTCTTCTTCTTTCCACTGGGTAGCCAGGCTCATTCCCCTTTTATTTTCTTTCCCTTTTTCTCCCCATCTTCTTCCTTACACATGTCCTCTTCACTTTGCCATCCCCTCCTTCCATTTTATTCCCCTACACCTACTCCCTTACACCTATGCCCCCTGCCCTACTGCCTGCAACTATCCCCTCTCCTCACTGTAGCCATACATTCTGAGCCGCCTTTCATCTTCCCCACTTCCTCAGCTCCCTTCCCCACCTATAAATATCCCCCTCAACTCCCTCTCTTCCTTTCCTCTCCACCAGCCACCCTCCCCTATTTCTGTTTACCCCTCTCTTCCATCCCAATCCATCGTTGTGATACCACTGTGGACGCCCAGCCACATCCCGTGCCACCCCTTTTCCCTCCTTCTTCCTTTCTCCTCTTCTCCTAATCCTACAACCATTATAGGTTGCAACCTTCCAACGCTACCATCACCAACCACTCTTCCCCTCATTGCCACCACCATTCCTCAGCCACCCTGCATAGGTGCCCAGCCTATACAGCTACCCCTAGCCAATGGCCCCCTTTCTCTCCCTTTCCTTTTCCTTCTCCCTCTCGGTTGTGTGCCACCCTACACCATCGCCAACTGCCAGCTCCACCACCACTAACCATCCCCACACCAACCTATCCTAGTGCCACCACCACCCTTAACCCTATGCTACTAACCCTCACCTTTCTCCACCAAAATCAACCACCACCACAATGCCACTGTCGCAACCACTACCACACCATTTTTATTCCCCATTTCCTTCACCTCCACTTCCTTTCCTCTCCTTGAGTTTTCTTTATCCTAGGTTCCTCTTTATTCCTTTCAAAAAAATAAAATCTAAATTGTGTATATTCCTATTTTCTAGGTACTGTTCTGGTGATAGCGGAAGATGAGACGTAATTCATACGTGCTTAGAGACCAAAGCCACTCCAGTAAGGATACATTCATAGCTAGGGCTTTATTTTTGCTAATATATGACCTTGTTATGTGTTAAGTGAAGACATGCATAAAATGATAGATGACTCTAGGGTTGTATGTGAATCTTGGGTTAATAATAGCTAGAAGTAAGAAGATGTGTGGACATGATTATAAGTGTTGATGTGTATCTCTATTGCATGTTTGAAAAGTTTGGGGATTCCTTGCAATGAATGCCTTGTAACTTAGGTAGGGTTTTGAGACCTAGGGGTATTTTTGTTAATATTGGGAAAAGTAACATATAGGGTACTTTAGGGTGTAAATTGGCCTAAAATAAGTTGGAGGTGATATACGAAATAACTATGGAAAAAATAAAGAGGTTTAGGGTAATCACAGTATGGGGAGGAATAACCATGAATGGGGCGAGTAAAACATAAGTAGAGCTCTAATATTGGGTTATTAGAGTGGGGGTTTGTTACTAAGAAGTGGATATGGGGTTAATGATGACATCATTGGGTAGCCTTGCACATTTGGTAGTTCCTTGGGATGAGAGGTTACCAAAAATGAAAACTAGGGTTTTGGGAGGCTAAGGCACGATACCCTAAGGCTAGGTTATTATCACATGTGCAAAATGAGGGATTTGGGCTACAAAATTGAGGGTATTGATAACCATATTAATATATGCATAGGTATGGAAAATTAGGTCTGAACAAGCAGTAGAGAAGGGGCTAAGTTAACTAGAAAAAAATTAGGGTTTTGAGGAGTGACCCTAGAGGCTAGTTATTATCATATGGAAAAGACGGGTAGTAGGCCATAACTCCTAACAAAGGGTTTCCAATGACATATTTGGGTTAGTTAGGTAAATTGGGGACTCAAAGGGACACTAGGGGTAAGGATGTACCCGGTGTTATGAATTTAGGATTTCCAAAGGAACATGGTTGTTATAGGATGGTAGTAGATCAAGAGGCGTGCATAGGGTAGGTGTGCATGTTGTGTATTGAATATATAATAAATGAAACAAAAATAATACACTAGTTACTTAAAGTGGAAGATCACTTGAGTTAAGCCCAATTATACCTGTTGATCCATCAATGAGAATAGTGGCCAAGAGCTTCTTGCCCTGGAAGTTGTACCCTACCATTCCACTGGTGAGAATAGTGGGATCCAAACTCAAGTAAATTAAACAAGTATATGATTATAACCTTTAGAAAGACACTAATTAATTATAGTGGAACACCACGTGGGTTAGGACCTATTGTACCTTGATTACCGATCCACCAATGAGAATAGTGGCCAAGAGCATCCCCACCCTATAAGTTGTGCTTATTTACCATTCTACCGGTGAGAATAGTGGGGTCCCTGAATCTACGTGAAAAAAATCATAAGTTGGCTATTTATTATTCTTA
Organism: Tamarix chinensis; assembly: GCA_030549775.1. Taxonomy (NCBI): domain Eukaryota; kingdom Viridiplantae; phylum Streptophyta; class Magnoliopsida; order Caryophyllales; family Tamaricaceae; genus Tamarix; species Tamarix chinensis. The sequence goes on along the minus strand of CM060173.1, from coordinate 81,829,742 downwards.
TACCTTGAATTTTGATAATAATGAATGAACTGGTATGATCTACTTTTACGCATGACATTTCTTATTGTGGTGTTATTAATATCTCTAACCTTCTTGACTATATTGTTACCTTACTCATTACATAGCATATTGATCACCCCTATTATGGGCAATACTCATTCCCACGAGTAGAGACCCCTTCTAAGCCTATGTAGGTGAATGAGGATTCGCTGGACAACTTTGTTGTATACGATGCTATGATCTAGGCAGAGTGATGCCATTGCATCATGGGATGGGGACCTGAGAAAGTGACATCCAAATATTATCTTTACCAGTTTTCTTCTCATTAATGTTTTCAATTGAACGTTGTTTATGTATTTCAATACTCCTTTTGGAAACAAACATCTAACTCTTATTTATGATATAAAGTGTTACTCTACTATGCTTATCATTGTTTGCACACTATTTTATCTTACCTTGTAGTTGGTATAAGGATGGTCTAAGGCCAGACTTATACCGAATAGCAGTAACACCCCTCTTATGTTTGGATGATCTTACGTTAAAAATGAAATTTTTCAGTAGTAGAATTTGGGGGTGTTAGTGTTACACAAATAGTTTTTTACATGCAATTTATTTTTCTTAGGTCTACCAAGCCTAGATCAATAAACTAGTCTTAAGGATCAATCAACTAATCCCCTTAATATTCCTTGATTTATTATTCTTTAATGTCTTTTTAGGCTCATATTATAACTTTTCGCTAGTTCTTAACATTAAATCATAATCTTGACCTTTAATAATTTAACCCAAGGAAAGATTAAAAATGGTTGATTATGTGATTGTGGATTGAAGGCCTTGATTTGATGAGTCTAGTGTTATCTCCTAAATACCCAATTTGGTGGCTTTGATGTATTTACTAATTTTTTGTGCTAACACATAGAAATATCCAATGGGTTAATAATGGAATTTAGTTGTGATTTATGATATAATCTAATAAAAATTTATAATGAAATTAAAATTTTGTTCAAGCCTTTTTACTCAATATCTATTTCCTTCTCAATTAGATTATGGTCAGTAATGGTATGCACATATTATAAGGAGTAAGATATATATTGTGGCAGGCCAGTATGTCATTAGTATCCAATCTAAGTAGGTGTCATATCCCTATACAAGTCTCATAGCGCTTTGTATGTTTATAGCTTAGGCGAGTGTGGTATCCCAATTATATTAGCCTTCGCAGTAGATACATTCAAGGTGTGGTTGGTGGATATATCCCCTGAGAAAGCCCTTTGATGTATTCTAACCACGTGTGATGGGTGTGGTATCGCAATTGTGTGTGTGAAGCTACCATGACTTTTATTCATGGTGGAGAACTAAGTGTGGTCGATTGAATGTCATAATAAATGGAAGTATATGGTCACATAATGGAATGAATATAACACTTTTAACCTTACCTATGCTATATAAGTCATCCCATGTTATCTTTATGATTATTCTATGATATGTGTGCAAGTATGTTCTACGTTATATTATTACATCACTTTAATGTGCAACATGATTCTTACTATGTGTTGGGTATTTTATTTTACCAATACTTCACCATAGTAATATTACCTTGTATGGTCAATGTGATGATCTAACTTTTGTCCAGTGAGAAGAGGATGACTTGCAAGGGTATAACTCTCAACTAGAGGATACCAAGGATGATGATGTGGGCCCTTAGACAACCGTTACTAGGGATGGAGATTCATATTTTTTGTAGTTTATATTTAAGCTAACCGGATAGCAAGTCTTTTTTACCCACTACATTGGGTTCTTTTTAAGCGTCGGTTATTTAAACTCTTGGCTTTGATCCCTATATTTGGATTTTGTATATCATATTATGATATCATTAACATTATTATTCTAGATTGTTAGTGAATTTGTTTTCTCATCTTGTTTCATTTTACCTTGCATCAAGCATGTGTTAGGTGATGATCATACATTTTCCATGTTTGATGTGGTGATGGCATTCCTTAGTTTTATTTTCAAAATATTTCTGCATTATCTTTAACGAAAATATTAAGTTGTAAAAATTAGAGGTATTGCAAATCACCCTAGAATTAGGGTTTGAAAAAAAAATTAGGGTATTACGATATTATAAGATTATATCTTATTAAAATATTACATGTCTAAAATTGTGCATATACATCAATTTATTTTAGATCGGGTAGTTACTAAAAAATATTATTATTTTAGCAACATTCAGACATAAATAAGTTATGTCTACCAAAAAATATTATTAATTTAATGATATTATTATTTCATATTAGATCAAATTTTAGATAAGAAATAATTTTATCAAAAAAACAGTTGTTTTGAAGACAATACAAACTTATATGCAACATTTGTGTGTGTGTGTGTTTTTGCCACTTCACACAACCCGCTCGTGAACTTTTCTTTTCCTGGTCTTGTTGTGAATGTTATGGTTGATGATTTCTAGTCATATTCAAGTGAAGACACGGAAAAATATTAACCTTGAAGTAAATTATATGCAGGTTGAAGGAGAAGATGAAAACTAGAGGAAGGAGGAAGATGAAGTAGATTATATGTAGAAAATGATTGGAAATGGTTTTTGGTGGGAAGCATTAGGATAGATAATTTTAGGTTATATTAGTTTATAAATTTACATTTTTGTTAACATACACTAATCATATAAAGTTATGTAAGCATAAGTTTATATGGATATATATATTTAAAAAAAAAGGGTAACACACACATAACATGATTTTAAACACATGGATACTTTGATATAATGTCCCTAGGTTTCATATATATCCTACGCGTAAATCAAGAAAAAAAATCCTCATTACTATTGTTATTTTGAGAAATTCCTTTAATTTTGGCATGATCGACACTAGATGAGGGAACAATGCGAGTAACTTTGATTTTATTTCCTCTAATAATTTTTATCTTCCTTTTAGAGAAATAAGTAGAAAACTCCAAATATGGATTCATCTTTCCAGTGACATATTCTTTATGAGATCATTAGCATCTTCAAAATATCCTAACTAACCCAAGAGATTAAAGGAATTGGACTAGAATTTCTCATTTACAACCATGGCATTAGACTAGAATTGTCACATTCTAGAACCATGGCATTGGACTAGAGTTCCTCAAGTAAATATAGGGTATGTGACTCTCTTAAGATTTCACTTATCAAAAGGTTTCAAGAAGGAAAGAGTTAACACCTGAATTCCTTACTTGAAGAAGATTCATCATAGCCATGGAAAGCCTAAGAACATCTAAAAAATGATTAATGAGTTTAATGGCATGATGCTAGTGTAGCTACGTTATAAGTTACTTGAATAATAGGCCATACATAAGAATTTGCCTCCTTCATTTTTATTTCCTTGGTAACCTTAAGTTACATCTTACCTACCACCTTTAGAATCATGAACTTGTGTGAGGCTCTTACATCCACCGATTTCATATTTCATACATTATTCATCTTGACCTCCATATAAATCAACCACGTTACTTGTTCCTTTGAATTAGCCTTGACAGAGTTGAGCCTCATTAAGAACCACACCTATGTATCACCTTATTCCTTATTGTCTCATGCTACTTTAATGAAACTAAGGATTCTCTTTTGGTGGTTTTCATGAAGAGATGGATACCTCCACACATCAACATTCATTCTTATATTTGATATGCTCCTTAATTTCATATTCCATCTTGCCCTTGCCTTTTCAACTTTAGGATTGTAACTAATCTTGTGGGAATTATCTTCCCTACGTTTGCTTGAACCATCCTTCCACCCTTATCCTTCTTTCCTTCTTACATTTTCCAGACTCCACTTCTCATACATATTTGACATTACATCTCCCTATCTTTTGTTTTTCCCATCATTGTTGGAAATCTCTGACCCCCACACTTGCCACATATCATTAATATGAAGCATTTTAGGTATCTAAAACTCATACCACATATCAAAACAATTATTTTATATTGTTTTTTATCCTCACTCACATGCTTCCAACAAAATTTTCTAGGAGGTTATCCATTCCTAAACTAATCCAAGACAAACATCATTAACTTTAGAGTTTTCCAATGATTGGAAAGGTTTCAATTTGATTATATAAGTAATATTATCAATCCTTATAAGGATTATCCATCCACCATATAATTTAGGGGTATTATATACATTAGGTGGACGACTACCAAAATTTTCTCTATTATCATTGTAACTCCTTATCCACCAATCTAATTGTAGGTTATTACTATAGATCTATTTTGGAATTGATGATTTACCCTAACAAGCAATAAAATCCCTTTTTTATGTAGTTTGTCTTCATTCACATGCTTCTTGAGAAACTTATTAGATCACCCATCCTTAGACTAAACTCAAACATGTGTAACTGTGAAATTCTCCTATGGTAGGGTTCTGAAAAAGAAGGTGCAAAATTTTGATATAAGTAATTGTACCAATAATTTTAAGCTTCATTCATATAATATGTAATATAGGATTTTACAATCACAAACTTTTCATGAAATATTTCAAGCACTTATTTTTTGACATCTTTGAGATCTCAAGCATCAAGGGGTTTTATATTTTTATATAATTATTAATGATCCCAAAGTATATTAGTTTCTATACTCTTTTCATTATTGCTATGTCAATTGTATCCATGTAGAATTTTCACTTAATTTCCACTATAAACTTTTCCCAAGTACCAATCACACATGTTTCTTTCTCCATTTCTCTGTGACATCCTTACCACCATAACATTACATCATTCTTTAGGTAGAGAAAGGATGTTGTGATCCTACTCCTTTAATTAGCCAAGTTAGTAATCTCAAATTACATTTTAGCACATCAAAATAAATTATTAATTCTAATGTCATTCCTCTCACCCTTTCACTTTTGAGTCCTAGGCACATCAATGTGTGGCATGAGGGAGTCCTTTATACCCATTGCATAAAGCACAAGAACCATCTTATACATGTCATAGTCGACTCAATTTTTGGAAGCTTTTCCCTCTATTTCATGATCTCTACCTCAATTTGATCCTTAGACACATTAATTTTCCTTACAAGATGATCATTGGACATTATCATCTCATAGAGTTGTGCCATAAGTGCATTAATCAAACCACTCATGGTTTTTAGTGAGTTAAGTAACCATTTCACTCTCCTCCTATAAATCCATCATTTTATTTAAGGCATATATATCTTCCTTTCATGCGTCCATCATTCTCTCTACTCTCATAAAGACCTCTCCCATCAAAATTAAAGGCCCTTACTAACAACCTTATAATTGATGTGTTTTTTACTTTTATCATCACCAATACATAGAAACCCTATGTAACATCCTAAAAATTTATAATAAAATTTTTTTGTTTAAATAATTAATCACGAAAGCTAAAATAGTAAAAAAACATGGGGTGTTATCGCCATAATTGGTACAGGTCTAACTTCTTCTACCATTCTCCTACCAAGTGCTAAGGCTAAACCATTACTCTATTTAAACTAATACAAAAATTATAAGAATCAAAGTAGAGAGAATCAAAGCACATTAACAACATTCCAAATAAAAGAAATTGCCTAGTGGTTACAAATTCAATGAGAAGAAAAATACAAAAGGATGTGAGAGTACAAGGACATCTAGATCAAAAGATACCAGGCAACACTAGATAACCCTAACTCTTAACCCAAGTACTAGCCTTCAACTCATCTCACAAGATAAATTGCAAATACTACTATCCATTGAACAAGTAAGGGCCCATAAAAATGAATCCTTTAGTACAATAGTATTAAATAACCCATTATACAAAACTAATATGAAAAGCTCGCATGGAATGCATAAAACTTATCCCCGCAATATATGTTATAAAATATTAAAATATACATGTGATGATAAAAATATAATAATCATATCATATAAAAAATAAACACCAAAGCCACATATTGCTCATACTTGTTCACCTAGAACATAATAAAACTTGCCAACTAAACATACAAGAGATGCTCTCTAAAATAATGATTAGAACCAATCTCAACATAATAACCAAATCCTTCAAAATACATCTCTTTCTAAACATCCATAATATTCATAAGTAGGGATCAAAGGCACAATACCAAATAAAAATCTATAACATCATAGCTAGATGATGTGGAAGATAATAGAGTAATTATTCTTTCACAATGAAGAATCTTATTCTTATTCCTTTGGAGTTTAAAATGATGATCTATTGTTGGATATATAGTCGAATATGGATATAGGCTTGGCAAGGCTCTTCACTTTGAAATTTATCTTCAGCAATATTACTTAATTCTAAATAGAAATCACTAAGTTTTTTTGAGAAAATAAAACCTAAACTCTTAAGATAAGATCACTTGAAGAGGAAGGAAAGGAATTTAAAAAATTCTCACTTGATACTTCATTAATTGTTATAAATGTACAAGGCAAAATTACACACACACGCGCACGCGTAGGGGCCTAGTTTACCCTTTACTAACCAAGCCCAACCTAACTAGCCTAGCTAGATTAGCTTAGTCAATAAAATGGTTAAATTAATGCACCACACACATATATTATACATATAATAGTACAAAATTACAAGTTATAATATATTACAAATTATAAATAAAATATAAAAGCGAAAAAAACCTAATCATATAATATAAGCTATAATTATTTAATCAAGCTTTGTATTTTGTAGCTTTGTCTTCTATGTAACTTTGCAACCCTTTTGTTGTCCTTGTCTTACACACTAAATATCTGTGGTGAATTATTCTTCTTACAAACATAAATAATACCTGTAGGAATCACTTAGCAAAATATTAGTAGTATTAGGGTTATCATGAGGCTTTTCAAGATTTTCAAGTATAAATGGCACAAACTCCAAGAATGCTAACTCTTGACCTCAAATAGAATAAGAGTGAAATTGAGATGCTCCTGCACCATTCCTCACTTGTAAAAAAGAATTTGTCCTCAAATTAGCAATAATATAGTAAGAAGAGAAATCACCAACATTGAAAGTTCTTGAAACTATCCCATATGATTAAGGTAATTCCAATTCATAGGTTTTATTTCCAAATTTTCTTAAGACTTCAAATTTTCTATTGGCTCTTTCCATTAGTTTATTTTTTCCCCTAAGTTTGGAAATATTTCATTTCTTAAGTGTAACCAAACCAATTCTTCTGGTGAAAACACCTATTGAATTCAATTTGTATTCATTTGAGTATGGTACTTAGCATTAGATTTCTCAACGTTGTTCTTAATTTGCTGATGAAGTTTCTTTAAAAAAATTCAACTCTTTATTTAGCATTTTAGTTCTTAATATCACCTTTATTTAATGACAACATATAAATAGGAAAATAAGGATTAACTCCATAGAAAACTTTAAATGGACACGATTGAATTGAACTAGAAGGACTCATATTATATGTAAATTTAGAATGTTCAATTTTTATATCCTAATATTTTGTACTTTTACTAACCAATCCTTGTAATAAAGTTTCCAAGGTTATATTAGTCATTTTGGTTTGATCATCCATTTGTGGATGGTGAGATGTACTAAATAACAACTAAGTACCTAACATATATCAAAAAGTTTTCCAAAAGTAGCTCTATAATTTTTCATCTCTATCTAACACTATACTTATAGAAATACCGTGTAACCTTACTACTTCTATGAAATATAAATATGCAATATGATTTGCATCGTCAACTTTATTACAAGGAATCAAATGTTCTAGTTTAGAAAATCTATCAACAACCACCATAATAGATTTTTTTTATATCTTTGGTAACCCTAGGATAAAGTCTATACTAACCCTCTCCCACAATTGACTAAGAACTAGTAAAAGAGTATACAAACCCTTAGAGAAGAAACTCTTAATTTTTTAACAAGTCACACATCTCCCAATAATAGCTTGTAATAATTTTATCATTCGTGGCTAATAGAAATGCTCTTGTAACATTTCCATAGTTTTATGAGCACCAAAATGACCATTCATGGAAACTAATTGAATAGTTCATCAAACCAATCGATTGTTCTCACAACCAGCTGATCAAGAATTCTATACTTAGCGATTGTTCGTGCAACCTATCAATCGGGCCAATCAAACCGATCAACTTATCTAGGCAAAATAGCACCCAAAACTACGATCCACATATCAAAATTTACCCACTTTCCCAAATTAATCCTATCATGCATCTATGCGATAAAATACATGAAAACACATACTACACACATAGAATCACATGTGTACATGGTAGAATCAATAATTAACAACATCATGATCAAATATACCAAAATCATGCATAATATTAAAGTACTCATTACATGCTTAAAACTTTAGGGGTTAAAATTTTACCACATGCTCGAATCCTATAACTCAATTAGCTCGTACACAATATAGAAATATACCAAGAATATAAACCACAACATGAAACAAAAGACCTTATTCATATAAGAGATAAGAGTACCTTACCTCTAAGCAATTCTTCAAAGAAGAAGAAGAATGTCATAAGGAGAAGGAAGCTAAGATCTTCAAACTTTCTCAAAAAATTTAATCCTTCCTTACTTAAGAGAAACAAGGGAGAGTTAAAGATAATATTAGGATAATAGAGAAGAGATAAGAATCGACCGAGAAGAAAAGAGAACAAGAGGCAAGCCTCTGTTTTCTAGTAGAAAAGAGAAGGGAAAAAATGGAGAAATGCCCACTACATATGAATTTTTTTCACAAAGGAAGGGAGAGAATGGGCAAGTGCGGATGGTGAGGATTGAGAATTAATAAAGAATGTGGTGTACAGAGGAGAGCTGATAAACACCCACAAGTGGAAGAGAGAGAAGATTGACTTAGGTTGAGTGTGGGTAAATAAGGCGTAACAAAAATACACAATGAGGTAAGAGAGGTAGAGTGTAACCAGATATAGGCATGGTAGAGGATTGGTAAGTTACGAAAGAGGGTGTGGAAAGTCAAATATGTAGCCATCTCTCCAAGATGAGAGAGGGTAATGAAGGAGAAGAGAAAAGGTGAGAAATGCCTCAAAAAGTACTTCTGGAAAATTTGTAGTTAAATAAAAAACATAGAATGATTTAAATAATGTAAAAAAAATCTCAAAGCACAAAAATATTCTTATTAGCAAATATATATTCTAGTTATAAGTTTTCATAAACGTAAGAAAGAGATTTGAATCAAAATTTAAAAAAATTCTAAAACTACAGGACAACCAGTTGATTGGTTTGAGCAAACCAATGGACTAGTTCATCAGGGAATAAAATTACCAACTCTTGAGCATATTGGTTGATCAGTTAGGAAAACTAGTCAATTAGCATGCCTAAAATTCACATTTATATTCAAATTTCAAGCCCTTTCCAAAATGAAAACTATTTTATTTTATAGAAACACAATTATAAATACAATTTGAAGGATTTTAGGATGGGGTATTACATGCATGAAGGCCACTATCAAACCATAGGTAGGTACGAAGGATGCTACCAAACCACAGGTAGAAACAAAGGCTACTATTAAACCAAGGGTAGACACAAATGCTACTATTAAACCACAGGTAGGCACAAAGGCTACTATTAATCTATAGGTAGGCATGAAGGCTACTACGGACTCATAGGTAAACATGAAGGCTACTTTCAATTCAATAATAATCATTTCCATTTTTATTTACTTATTTAAGGGGAGATCATATAAAACCCAAATACACTAAGGTACTCTGGTCATTCAAGTACACCAAGGCAACATAGAATCCTACCGACTATCAACCCAAGGATACTAAGGTACCATAGTTGATGTGTGTAGGAATATGGAATTATGGTTTGGGTGGTTTTATGGTTCAATAAGGGTTATTTAAGGTTTATGATGGTTCAAAGATGATGATGATTTGATAATGTAGAATTAATTATGATGATACTCGAAAGATGAAGGTAGGGTTAGGGTCTTTCGATTAAGGTTTAATAAGGATATGAATATTATGATGATGAACGATTGGAAATATGGTAAATTGATGTTTAGAATTTGAAGTTAATATTTTAAGGATTATCATTTAGTAATAATATTATTATTATCTTAATTTTGGAAATAGATAAAATCAAGTAAGAAAAATAGGCTGAGGATGAATATTGAAGATGATGATGATGGTGACTGAATATGGCAATTAGGGTTGGAATGGTGTGGGTTTTGTGGAGGATTTGAAGGATAGATATTAATATATAATTCACACAGACAAAGAGATTAAGGATTTCAATAATAATCACTCACAAAGAATTGATTAAAACTTAGAAGAATTCACACTAAATTCAATTAAGCAAAAACTTATTAATTTCATTCAATTTCATCTCCCCTTTGTGTCATGCACTTCTATGGTTTTTTAAGCTATTGCACCTCCCTAATATTAAAATATAATCCTAATAATCAACACATAAATAAATGGATTTCTCCCTACTCCAATCACAACTCAAAAGATAAAATAAGATAACCCTAAAAGATAGAATTAAGCTACTTTTTTACTAATTTAATTTTCTTATCTTTTTAACTAATATCAGCGTGATAATAATCAATATCACACATCCAAAGTGTTTAATATAGTATCCTCATGCAGATATCACTTTCATTCCTTCCATGCAACACATTTTTGTCCTCCATGCATGCTATGCACAAGTATCTATCACTAGTGACTTGTTTTGTAAGTTCCGTCCATGACTACATTACTAGTTATGCTTTAAAAGGATCATATTCCCTTGGAATAAGATTTTTATTCCTTAGATTAGGAAATCTCTCATTCCTTAAGTGCAACCATACTAAATCTCTTGGTTGAAATACATGTTGACTTCGATGCTTGTTTGCTCTTATCTTGTATACTTCATTTGCCTTATCAATGTTGTGCTTGATTTGTTGATGAAGTTTCTGAAATAACTCCACTTTCTCTTGTGCATCATAATTCTTCACTTCCCCCTTCTTCAATGGTACCATATCAATCGATATATATGGATTAATACCATATAGTATCTCGAATGGACTAGAACTTGTTGTAGTTAAAGGACTCTGATTGTATGCAAACTCTGCATGTGCTAACTTAACATCCCAATCCTTAGCACTCTTACTCACCAATCCCCTTAGAAAAGTACCCAAAGTTCTATTAGTAACTTTGGTTTGACCATCCGTTTAAGGATGGTCTGATATACTAAATAGAAGCTTCGTTCCTAACATATGTCATAATGTCTCCCAGAAATAACTTAAGAACTTCACATCTCTATCCGAAACTATATTCCTTGGAATTCCATGTAATATCACAATATCCTTAAAATAAAATCTGCTATATGAGTAGCATCATCAATCTTGTTACAAGGAATAAAATGATCCATCATGGAAACATTAATCCACTACCACCATGATAGAATATTTGCCTCTTTGTGTCCTAGGCAATCACAAAATAAAATACATACTTACACCTTCTCATGGTTGAGTAAGCATGGGTAAAGGCACGTATAACCCTTTGTGGAAGAAAATCCTGCTTTTTTGACATGTAGCACACCTAGCAACCATGGCTTACACTCCTTTTTGCATTATTGGCCAATAAAAATGTTTTTGCAACAACTACAAAGTTTTGTGAACTCCAAAGTGTGCTAAAATACCTCCTTCATGCACTTCTTTGATTAACAAATCTCGAATTGAGTTCTTTGGCACACACAATTTCTTTTTCTTGAATAAGAATCCATATTGAAGAACCTAAGCTCCATGAATTCCTTATTTCATGCAATCTTCAAAAATCAAAGAAAAATCATCATTAATGGCATATTGATCTTTCAACATCTCGAACCCCAAAAGCTTTGTATCCATCATTGTAAGTATCATAGTTATTCTAGACAATGCATCCACAACAACATTCTATTTTCCATCCATGTGTCTTATAGAGAACACAAATGTTTGAAAAAAACTAATCCACTTGGCATATCTTGGACTCACTTTCCTTAATCCATGTAGATAGTTCAAACTCTCATGATCCGAGTGAAGTACAAAAGGCTTGGGTCTTAAATAGTGACTCCACATTTCCAAGCAACAAATAATAACATAGAACTCTTTATCATAAGTTAAATAATTGAGTCTTTCACCATTCAACTTTTCACTAAAAAATGCAATCGGCTTCTTCTTTTGTGAAAGTACCCGTCTAATACCTACACCATTGGCATCACAGGTTACTTCAAACAATTTATCAAAGCAAGGTAAAAATAATAATGGTTCATTTGAAAGCTTTGTCTTCAAGTCTTCAAAAACTTTTGTTGCATGTTCATTCCACTGAAACTCTCCCTTCTTCATCAATTGTGTAATAGGTGTTTTAATTGTGGAGAAATCTTTGATAAGCCTCTTATAAAATGAAGCCAATCCATGGAAACGCTAAACCTCATGGGCATCAGTAGGAATATGCCATATTTGAATAGCTTCCACCTTTGAAGGATCAACTCTAATAGCATCTCCACTCACAATGTAGCTAAGGTAAACCACACTCTTCATCATAAAATCACACTTCTCCTTTTTACCATAGAGCTTCACCTCCTTAAGTTTATCAAATAATCTCTTTAAATGTTGTATGTGTTCAAACTCACTCTTGCTATATATCAAAATATCATCAAGGTAAACAACAACAAAGACTCCAAGGAAAGGTCTAAGTACTTTGGTCATCAACCTTATGAATGAACCTAGTGCATTACATGGCCCAAATGGCATCACCAACCACTCATATAACCCATACTTAGTCTTTAAAGCTGGCTTCCATTCGTCATGTTTCCTTATCCTCATTTGATGGTATCCAATTCTAAGGTCGAACTTCAAAAACACATTTGATCCATGCAACTCATATAACATAACATCTAATCTTGCATCAAAAATTTATATTTGATTGTGATATTGGTGACTGCTCTCGAATCAATGCACATCCTCCATGTACCATCCTTTTTAGGTACTAATAAAGTTGGTACATTACACGAACTCATGGTCTCTCAAGTATAGCCTTGATCCAACAACTCTTGCATTTGTTTCTACAACTCTTTAGACTCCTCTGGATTACATCGAGAAGCTAGCTTGTTTGGTAATGGAACTCCTAGCATAAAATCAATATCATGCTTGATACCTCTTAAAGGAGGTAATCCAGTCGGCAACTCATCTAGGGAAACATCTGCATAATTTTTCAATAATTGTTGTAATTTTGGATCCATGTTAGCAATCCCCCCTTGTTGAACTTCTTTCACCACCAAGGCATAGCATACTCGCTCACTCTTGATAGCTTAATCATCTTTAATTCCTTAAGGATCAAAAAATCCATGCTAGTCTTCTTTCTTCCTTCCCTACCTTCGACATCTTCCTTCTTTTTTTCTCCTTTTTTTTACTTCCTATCCTTGACATATTTTCGACATTCACTCCTTAGAGCCAAACTCTCCCCATCCATACTAGGCTTGAGTCTAAACCTTTTTTCCTTTGCACACCACATATTCATTAAAGACCCCATCATGCGTAACATAGCTATCAAATTGCCAAGGTATCCCCAAAAAAATATGACAAGCATCTATAGGTAGAATATCTTATAAAACATCATTAAAATAATTTTCAATTTTCAAAGAGATAAGAGCTTGTTTGGTTACCCTTACACCTTTATCCTTGTCAAGCCATTGAAGTGAATATGTCCTTGGATGATCCATAGTCTTCAATCTGACCTTTCTCACCATTCTTTCACTAGAAAAATTGGTACAAGAGCCATTATCGATGATGACTTTGCACACTTTGTCTTCAACTCTACACTTAGCCTTAAATATCTTCTTCCTTTGAGTAAGTTGAGGTTGTTGTTGCACTTGAAGCAATCTACTTGTCCATCTTCCGAAGTATCTTCTGGATCTTCACTTACTTTCGCAAGGTCTTCACTAAGATCTTCATCTTCCTCATCATAAGCTTTCATACTCTCTATCTTCTTCAAAGTCATTGCCCTTTTATTTGAACAATCCCGAGCAAAATACCTCTACACTTGAAGCATTACTTGTTCATCTTATCAACCACATTTTCCTTGCCCTTTTCTTCAAGATTGAACATTCTAGTGTTATCTTGAATTGTGGATTGAGAGGATGATGGTTTTGACACCCCCTTGAAGTTCAAACCATAGGGTACCATTGGTTTCTTTGTTTGTTAGCTTGGTTCTCTTTAATCGCTTCTCAAATTTGATTACTAATTTTGCTAAGTCTTCAAATAACTCATAAAGATACACCTCTACCTTCTCTCTGATATTCATATTTAGATCTCCCATAAATCTAGAACATCTTTGCTCTTCTCTTTCTCGAACATCACAATAAAAGTTAATTTTCCAAACTCTCTAATATATTCCTCCACTCCAAGAAACCCTTACCTTAAAGTGGTCATTTTTATGAAATTCTCTCGTTCATATTCTTTAGGCACGAATTTTCTTTTTAAGTGCTTTTTCAATTTCTACCATGATTTTATTTTTGTTTTTCCCTCTCTTTCCCTTCTCCTATTCAAATTATTATACCATACTCTAGAAAACCTCTTATATTTTAGTATGGCAATTTGACGTATTTTCTCATCATCAAGCTCCTTATATTTAAAAATAGATTCAACAACTTGCAACCATTCAAGGAAAGATTCTTGATCGAGATTACCTTCAAAATTAGGTATATCAAATCGAATACCCTTCTCCACATCATCATATGATTTCCTAGACGTGTCATGAGCTCATACATCATTCCCTACTCTTTCTTCTCCTCCTTCCTCTATTCGGTTGTGTGCTTCCCTTCTATGATTTTCTTCTAATTGATCTATTTAAATTTTATGTTGGACATGTGATCCTTGGGATTGTGAGGCTTCCATCCTACCCATACACAACTTGAATTCCTTTATCTCCTCCACCAATACCTTGAAAACATCCCTCAAATCTTCTTCCTGGCTCAACATATATTCTTTATGCCCATGAATGGTGTACTTCCAAAAACGCCTTCTCAAGTCAACCAAAGTTTAAATCTTAGCACTTCCTTGATGGATTCTTACAATAATTTTAAAGTAGGCACTCAAGTTTGAAGGAAACTTGGAGTAAATATTGGACCTTAATCGTGTATGCCACACTACACCAAAACCTAAGCTTTGATACCAAAATTGATGTGTGTAGGAATATGGACTTATGGTTTGGGTGGTTTTATGGCTCAGTAAGAGTTATTTAAGGGTTATGATGGTTTGAAGATGATGATGATTTGAAAAAAATAGAATTAACGATGATGATGCTCGAAAGATGAAGGTTTTGGGAAGGTTTTGGAAAGGTTTGGTTCGTGGGCTAAGGTTAGGATTTACGATTAGGGTTTAATAAGGATATGGATATTATGATGATGAATGATTGGAAATATGGTAATTTGATATTTAGAATTTTAATTTAATATGTTAAGGATGTTCATTTGATAATAATAATATTATTATCTTATGTTTGGAAATAGATAAAATCAAGTAAGAAAAATAGGTTGAGGATGATTGTTGAAGATGATGGTGGTAGTGGTTGAATATAGCAATTAGAGTTGGAATGGTGTGGGTTTTGTGGAGGGTTTTAAGGATAGATATTAATATTTAATGCACACAAACAAATAGATTAATGATTTAAATTATAATCACTCACACAGAATATATTAAAGTTGAGAAGAATTCACAATGAATTCAATTAAGCAAAAACTTACAAATTTCATTCAATTTCGTCTCTCCTTTATGTTGTTTACTTCTATAGCTTTTATAGCCATTACACCTCTCAAATATTACAAGATAATCCTCCTAAAAATATTATAATAATCGATACGTAAATCAATGGCTTGCTCCCTACTCCAATCACAACTCAAAAGATAGAATAAGATAACCCTAAAATATAGAATTAAGCTACTTTTTTACTAATTCAAATTTCTTATCTTGTTAACTAATATCACTGTGATAATAATCAATATCACATGTACAAAGTGTTGACTATAGTCTCCTTATGTAGATAACACATTCATTACTTCCATGCAACACATTTTTTCCCTCCATGCATGCCATGCACACCTCTTTATCACTAGTAACTTGTTTTGCAAGTTTCATCTATAACTAGCAATGCAGTCATCCCTTTGTCTTCAAATTTGTAGGGAATCCTCTTTAAATAGAGGATAATAGGTTTCGTAATAATAAATACTAAGTCTTGACCATTTTCTACATCACTAGTTGTACTGACACACTATGATATCACAGTACCCTACCGACAATGACACCTAATTTATAAGTATACATACCCTCTATAAGTTTGTAGAGCTAAATAGGATAAGATGTAGGGCCTAGATGGGGACCTATGGCAAACCAATAATAATCCATAATAAACCGTGGTCTAAACCACGTCTTTAGAGTATCTACCCCTAAAAAGACATCATTCCCGATCTCAATATCTTTCTCTTTAAATATTAGTATTTTATTAAGGCGACCACCAGATCACATAATACCAAATAAGTTCAACTAGCATACTTAACTATTTTTACTCATATCCGATTACTTAAAACAATAATAATCAAAGAAACACACCAAGATCAACATTAGAAATCCACTAAGGTCATCCTAGACTCAATTATTTACACTTAGACAATTTATGTCAAAATGACCAAAATGCCCATAAGGCCATAATTACCACATTATCATCCATTTTAAATATTAATTCCAATTTATTTATTAATTTTTCACAAAGAGGCTAAAAAAATATTAAATTATTAAACATATAAACAAATTACCAGACATGCCAAATGACCATTTTACCCTTACATATGATTTTTGTCCATAAAACCCTAACATGCTTTTTTAGGTCATCAAATCTTATATTATCATGCTCAACAATAAATATCACATATTAGGCACTCATATCGAGATAAATATCATGATACGCTTAAAATGACCAAAATATCCCTATGGTTTTCAATTTCCTCTATTTTGGTCACCGTAAAAAAATTGTTCATTTTAGTCCTTGTAAAATGAATTTGTACTCAAACTAGTCCCCTAACCTTATACTAGTCCAATATTAGAAGTTAATATTTTTACCCTCTCTCACATTAAGCAAATTATATCTTAATCACCTACTTACTTGGTAATATAATTATTAACCTATTAGGAATTTTAAATCTAATTTAAATTCCTACCAATGTTCTAAAAAATTATTTAAGTATTTAGGTACCATCATTCATTCTTGTACCGACCTCACCTACTTCATATTTGTTCTTCCTATCCTATAATCCATCCATAAAAAGCTTGCTTGTCGGCATCCATTAATGTCATGTGTTGCCTTCTTGGTTTGCTAGTGAGGGATCGTCGATCTTGCATTAAAGGCCTTCAGCAATCGTTAAGTTAGGGTAAGTTCCTATATTAATTAGAATTACAATTTTTTAATCTATTAATTTTGTAATTTTAGGGTTCATATTCTATTATGTGTTATTAGGTTTTCAAATGTTGATCAACACCAAACTCTACCAACACCCTTTCCATACACATGGGAATCCTCCACAATCTTCATACACCATGAATCTTGTTTTTTTAGGCTCCACCATACAACAACCTCCCACTTAGAGGTTGAGAAAAACATGAGAGAAGAAAACCACCATCACACCTATTCACAATCACTCACACTAGTAGAATTCAACCAAGAAGGCCAATTGAGGTCATACACAACCTCAATTTATAAGTGCCTGCACACTTAGTTAACATATCTGTAGGATTCCAAGAACCTAATGCCTTCTCTAGTATCAACACTTCATCTTCCCCAAGATTGTGAATGAAGTAATACCTTCTCTTGATATGATTTGTTCTCGAGTGAAAATTTGGATTTCACACAAGTTGGATCACACTCCAACTATCATAGTAGAGAATGGCATTATCCTACTTCCAACCAGTATCCTATAGAAACGTGGACAACCACACCATTTCCTTACTAGCCTTTAACATAGCCACATACTAAGCATATGTTATAGATAAAGAGACAGACTTTTGGAGCTTAGGCATCTATCTTACTGCAGTACTACCCACAATAAGACATGACCAAAATTACTATTACTAGTATCCATATTCTCACTCAAGTCAACATTAATGAAACCTTCTAGTTTAACATCGCCCTTATTAAACATAAGACCTATTTCAAAGTACCCTTCATACACCTCAAGAACCACTTTACCACACCTCCCAATGCATATTCCTGAGTTTAGGCATAAACCTACTAACCACCCCCAACAACATAAGCAAAATTCGGTCTGGTACATACCATAGCATACCTAAGACTTCCAACTACAAATGCATAAGGAACTCTTTCCATATACTCTTTCTCTTCAACTGTATTATGCAATTTTACCTTTAATAATTTGAGATGACTTCCTATTGGAATGCTCCTTGGCTTAGCATCTTGAACACTAAACTGGTAAAGCACCCTCTCAATGTAATCATTTTGAGATAACTTCAAGGTCATTTCTAAAGTGTCCCTTGAAATCCTCATGTCAAGTATATGCTTTATAGGACCCAAGTCCTTCATCTCAAATATCTGAGAATATCTCAAATTTAAGTCTTTAATGGCTTTCATGTTAATACCTACAATCAACATGTCATCTACATAAAGTATTAAGATGATAAAAAGAGCCATTAAACCTCCTAAAGTAGCAACAATGGTCATGCTCACTTCATATAAAAATGCTCTCATGCATAAACATATCAATTCTAAGGTATTGCTATCTTAATGCCTACTTAAGTCCATACAGGCTATTCATGAGCTTACAGACTACGCCATCATGAATTGGAACACTATATCTATGTGGTTGTTGCATGTATAACTCCTCATCCAAATCACCAAGAGTGTATTCTTTACATCCATTTTCTCTAAATGCGTATTCTTAGAAGCGATGATACTCAATAATTGGTACCATAGTTATATTTACCATAAGAGAAAAGATCCTATCATAGTTAAATCCATTCCTCTATGAGAACCCCTTGACCACCAATCTCACCTTGTACCTCTTGGTACCATAAGATTCCTCCTCAATATGAAACAACCATCTTGTTGAGTAATTTTTTCTTCCTAGCTTGAAATTTAACCCATTCTCGAGTTTCATTCTTCTCTAGAGAGCCCATTTCATCATTCATGCTTACTCCCACTTAAATGAATCATCCACCTACACAACTTCCTCATACAACTCTAGCTCACCAGCATCAATCAACTACAAATAATGTAATGTAGGGTACCTAATTGGTGGATAACCTTTAGCACTCCCAGTTAACCTTCTCAATGATAGAGTTGGGACAATAAGATTGACAACTACTCTTCTTGGATATTTCCTTCCATCAACTGTAGTCTCATCAAGATCATCAATAGTCACATCAAAATCAAGTAGTTCGAATTGACTCCCACTTGAAACATCTTTCTTGCCCTTATACAATATAGACTCATTAAACACAACATTACAGTGTCTAATCATCATCCTTTGCACATCATCTCATGATCGATATTCAAACTCACCAGTACCATAGCCAATAAAATAACATTTAATTAACTTAGGATCAAGCTTATCCTAATTGCCATGATCAACATGCACATATGACGCACAACTAAAGGTTCTCATGTAAGAATAATTTACCTTCTAACTTGACTAAACCTCCTCTAGTATAACATTACCAAGTGGTACTGAAGAGCCCCCATTTATCAGATAGGTAGTAATGCTTACTACATAAGCCCAGAACCACTTTTGTGATCCCAAGTGCAACTTTATGCTCCTTAAATGTTCATTTAGAATCTTATTCTTCCTCTTAAAACCCTATTTTGATGTGGCTCATTAGGAACAACTTTCTCCCATTTGATCCCACTATTAGCAACAAATTTTTGAAAATCTGAACATCAATATTCACCTATATGATCTAACTTGAGGCCCTTGAGCCTCAAACTTATCTCATTCTCAACCTTATCTTTCCATGTCTTAAACACCATGAAAACATTTAACTTTTGATTCAAGAAGTAAACCCAAACCTTTCTATTGTAATCATTAATGAAAGTGACATAATACCTAAAGCCTCTAACTAATGGTACCGGTGTCGGCATCCACACATCTGTTTGCACTAACTCTAACCTCTTTACCTTAGGCTCTCTCCTTTCTTAGTGAAGCGGACTCCATTTTGTTTGTGTTAAAAACATAGCTCTCACAAAGACCCAAGTTAGCATCTTTAAGATCAGGCAAAGCACCCCTCAAAGCTAGATTTTTCATACTTTTTTCACTCATGTATTCAAGCCTACAATGCCAAAACTTAGAGTGAATTGGGTCATCAGTCACAACAACTACATTTGTCAACCTAACAATAGAGTATAATATCCTTATCATGGAGCATCATTTAATCATCATAACACCCTTCATGAACTTTCAGACCTCTCCCTAAATGTAATCTTGTGACCCAATACATCTAACTCCACGATATTATATTCTTTTTCAACCCAATGATGAATTTAATATCCTTCAGCTCCCACTTGCACCAAATAGGAGTCTTGAATACCACATCTCCTTTGCCAGTAATTTCTAAGCACTTATTATCAACAAGATACACTTTTCCAAATTAATCTGTAGAGTAGCTCTAAAATAGGTCCCTGCATCCAGTGGAGTGAAATGAAAACCTAGAATCCAAGATATATGAATCTAGTGGGCTCTCCAAACTATAGAACAAAGCATCGGACACATCAGTAGAATAAGCTGAATCATCACTATCCTCATCATAGTGGTGTTGCTTGTTCTTCTTGGGTTTCTTGCAATCCCTCTTGAGATTCT
The DNA here is from genome assembly GCA_030549775.1 of Tamarix chinensis. NCBI lineage: Eukaryota > Viridiplantae > Streptophyta > Magnoliopsida > Caryophyllales > Tamaricaceae > Tamarix > Tamarix chinensis. The sequence continues at coordinate 81,808,935 of CM060173.1, read as the reverse complement.
CTTTTTCACCACAATTCCAACAAGTCACTTGACCACAACTCTTGGAATTGCCCATGGACTTCGATCTGCCACGATTATCAAAACTTTTTTCTTATTACCTTGTCCTCTACCATCAACAATTAAAGCATTTCAAATTGAATCGATCCCCAACTCCTTCTTATGAATGCTCTCATTAATGATTAGATCCTAAACTTCCTTAAACTTTAACTTTGATTGCCCATGAGAACTACTAATAGCAATAACAGTAGTGTCCCAATTTTTTTACAGGGATGAAAACAAAATCAAGGCCATAACCTCATCATCAAATGAGATCTCAACCGAACTCAAGTGACTATATATCACTTTAAACTAATTTATATGGTCCACAACAAATGAATCATCAGTCATTTCAAGATTGAATAATTTTTCCATAAGAAATACCTTGTTCATGGCAAAGGGTTTTTCATACATATTGGCTAGCTCTTTCATCACATCTGTCATCGTTTTCTAATCCATGATAGTGAATGCCACGTTCTAAGCAAGACACATCCATATTGCACTTAGAGCTTTCATATTTAACGCATTCCACTTGTCATCTTCCATATATGTGGGCTTATATTCTTTTAAGGGTTGATAGAGATCCTTCTAATACAAATAATCCTTAATTTGCGTCTTCCAAAATGTGAAATTGAAACCATAAATTTCTCAACCTTAAAAATTTTGTCATCCATCACTCAAAACTAGGTTGATATACCCTAATTTAATCAATCATGATTCAATTAGTTAAAACTCTGATATCAATTATTGCAATATAATCACCAAACAATGAATAGGATTAATAAGGATAGAAAATGAAAACAAGAGTCAAAATTAGCTTGAAATAGAGATTTTATAGATGAAATCAAGAAAAAATTATAACAGGAAATCAAGAAACTACAAATGAATTCAATTTTAATTTCTAATCATTTCTTCTCTCTGTGTGTGACATTTTTTCTCTTAGGTTTACCGAAAATGTTATTTATACTACGACCAACAAAACACATGATAACTAAATTATGGCTAAAAAATTTTTTTTAAATAAAAATACATGAACCATGTAAACCAAAAAAGAAACCCCATGTTAATTTTTTAACATTAGATCTCAAGTCTAAAAATAACTAAGATAGCCAACTAAGAAATATAAGTCACGTTACGCAGGCCCCCGTGTTCTCTCTTGACTCTTTTGGTCAACACCAAACTCTATCATTACCCTTTCTATGCAAATGAAGATCTTCCATAATCATCGTACACTATTAATCTTGTTTGTCTAAACTCCACCATACAACACTTTTCCTTCTCTTTCAAGTTCATCTACTTTAGATTATAGTTTATCTCCTTTTAGTTTATCCATTTTAGGTTTGTATGCATGAGATATATGTAATACAATTTTTCCACAAGTTGTATATCATAAAGTTTTCCCCGCCAAAGCTTTCCCTAAGCAAAAACAAAAGGGGAAATAGAAAGGCAAGGTGGAGAGTGACAACAACAAATGACCACACCCAATAGTGACCAATGATGATGGAGGAGAACAGCGCAGGAGAGGGAAAGTCGGGGATCAAAGAAAATTATGATTATTTATGTTTAATTTTTTTAGCACATAGTTTTTTAATGACATTTAATTAATAATCAGGTTAGGATAGAAGAGATGTTAGTAATCAAGTGATCAACTTATTGGTGACTAGGCAACCTATAATATTGGGTTAATCTAGGATTGAGGGATTGGTTTGCTTAAAAAGTAATTTTTCAAATACTAAAATAAACATTTTTTTTACATGGATCAAAATAAAGCGAATTGAGCAGGTTGCAAACCCCAGGGAGATTTAACTCCCACTAAATAAAGAATGAAGATAGTGGGCTTCACTATCTACAATTTGAAGGGCTAATAGAACCGGCAGCCTCAAAAATACAAAACAACCCAAACAAAATATCATGGGTAAACAAAAACTATATAGGGTTTATGCGTTACAATTAGGCTCAAATATAATCATTGAACTAAACTAATTCAGTAGGAGAAAGGCTCCCCAGCAGCTCCAAAGTAGATCCAAAGCATTGGCTTCAGCAATAAGCAAAAGCAGCTCCAGAAACCAGCTTCAGTCAGCTATCTCTCTACCTCCATTTTCCTGCAACGTACACATAACAATTGTTTGATCAGAAAATTTCAAAAATAAAATGGCTATATTGGACTCTCATTGGTCCACCCATGATTTTCCTTATTGGTCTCATTCTAGCTAAACACGAGCTTGGTTTAAGCTCAATACTACAATCTTGGAAATTTTGGGAGGAGAAATTTTCAATTCCATGCTGCAGCCCGAAATTTGAAACAGCGTGCAAAAAAAAAAAAAAAAAGAAATGGACAACAGCGGCCGCTTCTCACCTTCACCCTGATAGCCAAGTGGCAATCATCAAGAGTGGCAGCATCATTGCTAAGCCATACCTCACGTAGCTTTCAACATTGTCAATTTTTTCTAGTTTGGCTTGGAATGCACACCATATATGGTCAATTGAACGATTTTGAACCTGCATTAAGAATGCTTTCACACAATGTCGTCGTCTTTGTTGCAGCAATAAAAAGGTAATTAATGAAAGTTTAGAACCAACGTTTCCCATTAGTTAGATTTAAACCAAACTCACCTTTGTCTCCAAGACTTTAACTTGATCATGTTCGCTTAGTAACTCTCTTTTTCTTTCACGGTCTGCTGGCATCAGTATTTTATTAGTGCTCAAGTCCTTGCTTCCAAAGGCTTTGTAAGCTGATGCAGTGTGAATGGTCTCCATCACGGAGCCAAAGAAGTTTGTTACTGGAACCTAAAGAGTAAGGAATATTGTAAGAACAGAGTTGCAATAGGACACTATTGGGGAGTGCCATTTCAAATCTGACCACATAAACATGCAATTCTGAAAGGCTTGATCAAGATAATGAGCCCATACAATATAAGAGAAGACATTCAGTAGTATAGTTTCAGAAGTAAACATAATACGCTACTGTGCTCTATTATTTTTCAATAGACTGATCTATGACTGTTTGTTATTAGTCAGTAAGCTATCTTGTAGCTGAAAAGCTAAAAAAAAAATCTGAAAAACTGGTAATTAGCAGGAAGCTCATAGCTAACAAACTAGTTGATTTTCTGATGTTTGTCAAAACTAAATGACAATAGAAGACATTTGTATCAACAGAAATTTTGACTAAAATTCATTGCGAGATCCAAAAATCTACTCTGAAAAGTATTTTACTTTAATTTATCTACTTTTAAGCTCAACTAGCTTATTAAAACAATTTTTCTTGGGTCTCTTGGATATCACTCGTTATTAGCACACAAGTTATTGATGTGATGTGTGCAGACCTTGCCAGTGATGGCTTTATATGAGGTCGTTGTAGTTATTAAAATGGAAGAAATACAAACTAGCATACAATGAAAAACTACTTTATTGGCTACCCAAATGCAAGCTTATAAAAAATTGAAAAACTCATTGCCCAAGAAAGCTTTTTCTTAAATGCTCATTGACTAAGTCAATAAGTTAAGCTAGCTTATAAACCGGCAAACACATACAAGATGCAAATGAAACTAAAAAGGCACCGAAAGTATAGCATTACAAACATTTAGGATACAAAAGATACCAAACTGTGAATGCCATGGCCAACTTCTACAGTTCTCTCTGCAACATCCAAGAAAATCATAGTATGAATGTCCTCCAAAACTACTTAATAGCATATCATACCGATACACTAGGAAGATATATGCAAATTCCCACCAGCTGCATCAAATTTTCCAGATGCAAATGCAGTCATTAGAATTTATCATACAAACTAAGACTCAATCCCATTAAGTAGGAATAAACTTGTTAGAACTGATAATAGTTCAGCTGTCAGAAACCATGAAGATACAAACTAAACGAAGGTTTGAGTCCTTCAGAACATCTTACATGGGACCACAAATGAGGATAATAAATCATAACAGACTTTGATCAGTAGAATATGGTTTTCAAGCCGGAGTCAGAGTGTTTTGGAAGAATTTTTGCTATGACCTTTATACAGACTATAATTCCTACTAATGGAGGGAATGACAGACCAGCCAATTTCTATGACCAACTTCTTGTCTCAAGATGAAAAAAATACTGGTCAATGCCATATAATGTGAAATCATCTGAATCTGTTTCCTGCATAACAGTAAGGTGACAGCTGTCATCTTTGGGTTAACTCTAAGCATTATCATTCACAACCAACACGATTTCAATTGAATTTGACGCATTCCCTTTTCTCAATATAGCATAGTATATTTTTCAATTGAGTCGTGGGTTTCTCGAAAACGTCCCCCACAAGCCCACAAACTAGAAGAAATGAGACAGTGTACATCTTGACATAGATTGGGGCCATATTGGGTATCACTATTTTTTTTCCCCCTAATGACAGCCACCTCATGTTCATGCCTCCCCAAGGAAATCTTTTTTTCTTATTTTAAGTCAGCTTGTGAAGGTCCATTTTTCCATTAGTATCATTTATGCTTTAGAGAATTGGTCCTGAATCATGATATCTCTATTCATGACAAAGATGCAGGCCAAGGGAGCATGATCAGAATTTTTTCTTACAGAGTGACCAACATTCAGATGGATGAACAAAAAAGAGCATTTGTACCTCACCCAAGCTGCGACTATATAGATCTGTTCGGTAATATGCAGTGGACATCAGCAAATTTCGATCGTATGAATTAAACAGACTGCATACAACAAACAAGTATTGTAAGTGAAGATCTAAAATTCGCATTAGTCCTCAGAAACCACAAGCTAGTAGTTGGCGTGGTTCATATTGGAGAATTAGGGAGAATTCATGAAGCCATTTGACAAAAGTACATAATGCTTTAAAAAGACAACACAAATGCAGGTATGAGGTTGGTTCGAAGTTCATACACAGTGCAGTCCAGGTTTCAGATTAAAGCCTTTTTGATCTTTTTCTCTATTTCTTCTTTCTCCAACGGCTGACACAGTCCATTTTGTATTCAGAAGTATTATTGATTTACCAATAAAATGGTGATTTTGCTGAAGTACTGGCAATAACATTCATGGTAAGATGGATTTACCATGTGTGCATGTGTGGAAGCCCACAAGGATGGATTTACCATGGTAAGATGAGCATAAATGAACATTGAACACTATGTATTGCTAACTTAAATGTAACATGCCGCAAAAGCCAATCCATGAAAAAAATTCTATCAATGCAATTTCACTGTAGCCGAAATGAACAAAAAATTTGCAAAGAATTTAAATAATGACCTAATGGCCCATCTACAATGGTCCCAAAAATGAACTAACATCCATAAATTCACAGCAAAGCTGTTGCATGAAGGACAGAGGGTGAAGGATGTGCTTCTATTCACCTATCTAGTCGATCCAGAGTAACTCTCATATTCAAAAGGACATGCATGACACTTAGCAAGTAATGAAAGAAATTTCTAGACCCAAGGGTTCTCGCTAAACACAAATAACTTAACTTTATTTCTTTAAACCTTAATCAACACAACAAAAATTAACTGCAAAAGATATAGGAAAACAATAACACGAAAAGAGCTAAAATGATAAAAGAGTGATCAAAGCTTAACAAAGTCCAATGAATAACAAAATATTATAACAGTCTAGTAAATTGATATATCTAATTACTAACAACTAGTTCTACTAAGCTTGTGGGGCATAAGAAGAAGTGTATTCGCATGGACATAGATCTTCTTTCCAACAGATCAACACAAACTTTGGTTACAAAGCCTACAGCTGCCGGCCCTATGGTGAGATGACATACGTCCCTCTCCTATTAGAGAAAAGTTCAACCTCAACCATAGAAATACAGTAGCTCAACATGCAGGATTGTTCCTTCCATATCAATAGTCTGATTATAATAAAAGCCCTTAATTGTAGATGTGCCAATAATGGTAAAAGATTTCAACCAGTTTGGTCAACCACAAGCTTTTAGATTGTCTACTACCCCAAACTAGTCTTCTTTATAGCATCACGGGCAAAAGTAGTAGGTTGGTTCGCCAAACGAAAACTGTACGTAATCATCCCATCATATATGGGAGAAATATGTGCTTGATGAGGAGGTGCACAGGAGCCCTAGGAATGTGTATGATGATAGTCAAGGCAAAGTGGGGCCATAAGTCTCAAGACTTTAGCCCAACTTCACACAAGCAAAGCACGCTCCAATCTCATTCTCTAGTCAATTGAAATGCTCGTGGAATAGAACCTTATTAGCATTGTTTAAATAATCGAACTTTAGATGCAGTGTTCGAGATATTTGTTTCCAACCATATTGAAAACAGTGACAAATAAATAACATGACAATTTTTTTTGGTACATAATATATTTTATTAATACCAAATGAGCATGACTGTACAATATCCAAAACAAGTAGACTATGGAAATCTAACTGTTGAAGGCATCTCCTGTACTTCCACTATTGCTTTTTGAAGTTGAAGATAAATCTGCAAAATCAATCTATGCACAAGACTTCTAGCTGATTCACCCCTTTACTGGAAAACATGAAGATTTTCTGTTTTACTTAATCAGCAGTCCACCGGCCAAACTTCTCAGTATACCAGCATACCCTTTTCTCCTCTTGGTCTCCCTAATCAGTCAGGTCAATAGTTGCTCCCAAGTCTTCCATAAACTTCATGTTCTGATCCAATTTAGCACCAACCTCCAACATTGTCGAGCAACTATGCATCTGACAAACAAATGACTCAGATCTTCCACCTCTTTTGCACAAATACCACATCTAATCTGATTGATGAAATGCCAGCTTGCCAGTTTCTGCCTTGTGTATAATGCCTCATGACAGAGTCTCCGCGTGAACAATTTATGCCTCAACAGACCATCATGTTGAGTGAGGTGATACCAGGGCCTCTCTTGTTCTGCAGGTCAGATCGACAGATTGCATCAATGCTGTACTGACCTTGCCCTTCACATGACTTATCCTGTATATATCCCAATAAACCAGCTTTAAGGGTCATCCCCCTCCTAAAATGCCAGGAGTGGTGGGCCTTACAAGCATATGTGTTCAGTGAATGATGCTTGAGAAGCTACAAAGCCATTAGTTGCCACAGAAATATCCTAATAGCAGCTTTGTTCCAACTCCCCAGGTGCTTTATGCCCGAGCCACCCTCTTTTTTTTGACAAACAGCAGGTTTTCCACGCAATAGGGGCTTTATTTCTGGGTTGAGCTTCAACAAAAAACTCCAGTAGATGCTTTCGATTCTGAAAATAAGAGCTTTGGAAAGAAGATAGAGCTGTGCCCAAAATCCACTGATGCCAAATAATACTGAATTTATAAGCTGCGGCCATCTTGAGTAACTGAAAATTTTGGTTGTCCAACTAGTAAACCTGCTAAGTATTCATTCCGACCGCAAGGGGGAATATACTGAGTCTCCTTATCTCTTCACTAACCCCACAAAAGTGAGCACAAATTTTGCCAGGGTTAACATGTAGACTGCAGGTTGGCCCAAACTCCTCCAAGATTACTGCTATCTGATTGGCAGGCTCCACATCCCCTTTGGCAAACAACAGTAAATCATTAACAAATGTAAGGTCACTAATCTTTAGCAGTGCAGATCCAGGTGAGCTAACTCCTAACACTGCCACAATCTCTTCAAGCCTCTATGATAGTACTTCATCCCTAACACAAACAGATGTGGGGAGAAGGGATCTGTTTGCTGGAGTCCTATCATAGTGTGAAAAGGATTAGTCAATGTGCCATTGACATTCAGGAACACTCGAACAGACTGCACATAAGCGAGGACCAGAGATACCAACTTGCTAGGAAAACCAAACCCAAGCATCACATAACGCCAAAAAGGTCATTCCACCGGGTCATACACTTTCTTGATATCAACTTTCAATAACATTCGTGGGCTCAATTCTTGCCTTCAATAGTGCTTCACAATCTCATGAGTTACTAGGACACTGCTTTTGATAAAGGCTGCTTAGAAATTCTCCACCACTTCATGCAGAATTCCTTGTATCCTGTTGGTTAATAGTATGTGACATTACAACAGGCAATTGGTTGATGATTAACCTTGTAAGGGCAGCTTCAGTTTCTTAAAGACAGCATATGAATTACCCTTGTTAACTTTAGTTTCAAGTAAACCCATTAAATTTACTCACGTTTGTACACAATGATGTACCTCAATTGGTGTGGGGCTATTGTTAAGCCTCCTTACATTCCATGCTGCTATAGTTTAAAGTGGATCGCCCCACCCCAATTACTACTCCCTGCCTTCAGAATAGTTAACCCTGCTGGAGCAGTGTGTTGCTGTCCCAACTGAGTCCTTGAGTGATGTTGATGCAGTAGCATCCAGCATAAATGGGCATAATTTACTTATTAATTTTCCCAAAAAAGAAGACCCAAAAACCATTCTAATTTGAACAAAATTAATGAATTAAATTATGAGCCACTTAGCCATGCAAGGCCATATTTAAGCCATCATCTTTTGACATATTTCAGGTGGCTTAAAAAAATGGCTCTTTTGAGTCAACATGACTCAGTTTCTGGCTCCGACAATAGCAGGGGCCAAGCTAGCTTGTTGTAATTTTTGGGCACAAAAATGGACTGAAAGAACAGAAAAAGAGGTAAATCAACAGCTGCAGATTATGGCAGAAAAGTTAAGCAGAAGGCTATAATTGTACTTAAAGATCTGGAGGCAGAAAAGTTACTTTTGCTTATTACTTTTTACTGATGTTTTAGCCCCTAACTTTTATGTTACTTTTTACTTTTAATAATACTTTAGACCTAGCTTAGCTTTAGCTTTTCACTTCTAAAACACCCCAAAATCAGAGGGGACAGAACGCATGAGCTGACATTAAGGTCTAAAAAAAACCAACAGACCTGGTTAGTTTTGGTTAGAACTAAACTAATAAGGTTAGTCTTTTTGACAACTAAACTAGTTTGATTGGTTATCCAAATCAGTACTTTTTTATTTTTGATGAGTTTTAATATAACTAAATGAGACCTAACATCCTCTTATAAGTGCTAGGAGGCTCACACTCAAATGATTACCCATTTTTCTCTCTGAAAAACTGAGAAACCCCACAAAACTCGGGTGTAGAGTTTTTCTTATTTTCTAAAATATCTTACTCTTATTTATCCCAAGTTTTTAAACCTTAGATGGTAACAGTATGTGATCTAGAGAGGTACTCATAGATCAAATAAATTATCTTTCCTCATCTCTTTCTCTGTTTTTTCTTTCAGAGGTAATCCCCTAACTCTACCACAATTCTTTAGTTTCACCCAATTATTTTTCATATGCATTCGATGTCCTGGTTCCAAAGGCGGCAATCGGGTCAGGTGAGTCGGGTTCGGGTCAGGTTCGGGTCAGGTTCGGGTTAAGCAAACTCGAGTTCGGGTTATTTCGGGTTAACTTGACTGGTAGGATCAGGTTGGTTTCGGGTCATTTTCTGGTTCACATAACTAGGTGGCTTCGGCCTGTTCGGGTCATTTCGTGCAATATGACGAGTTAGTCTCGTTGGGTCTGAGTAGTTTCGGGTTAACTTGATGGGTTGGGTCATTTCATGCAATTTGACGGGTTGGATTTGAGTAATTACGAGCTAACTTGATGGGTCGGATCGGGTGGAGTTTTGACGGGTTGAGTCAAATTCGGGTCCAGATAATTATCATTTATTATATTGTAAATATTAGAGACAATCATAAGGTTACTATTGCAGATAAATGAATTAAGAATATTAGATGCGCTTTATTTTCACAAGTAAATAGTAAAGATATTTATAAATTTTAGTAATATAAAATATTGCATGATTGAATCTAATAAAGATATTTATCATTTATTCTGATTTATTTGATTACTTAAAATATTTAATTAATTAAAAATATATAATTTTATAAAATAAAGGTGATCATAACATGACTATACAATGTATAATTATCATTTATTACATTGTAAATATTAGAGACAATCATAAGATTACTAGTACAGATAAATGAAATAAGAATATTATATGTGCTTTATTTTTACAAGTAAATAATAAAGATATTTATAAGTTTTAACACTATTATATGTGATTACTTAAAATATTTATAAATTTTACAAGTAAAGATATTTATCATATATTATATTTATTTGATTACTTAAAAAAAGATAATTTTATAAAATAAAGGTGATCATAAATATAACTATACAATGTACAATTATTATTTATTACATTGTAAATATCAGAGACAATCATAAGATTAATAGTACAAATAAATGAAATAAGAATATTATATGTGTTTTATTTTTACAAAGGTATCTAATAAAGATATTTATAAGTTTTAACAATATTATATTTGATTACTTAAAATATTTATAAATTTTACAAGTAAAAATATTATATATTTATCATATATTATATTTATTTGAGTACTTAAAGTATTTGATTACTTAAAAAAAGATAAATTTATTTTATATATTTCATTTTATTTTATATAAAAACACGGAGTATTGATCAAAATAATTCGAATAACATATTGATACTTGTTAGTTGTTAACTTGTTATACATGTCATGGATAATGGAATTAGAGAAAAAATGTTATTTTACATCATAAGTAATAACATATAATACCATAAATCAATAATTATGTGTATAAGTTCATTTGATATTATAGGACATGTGTATGTTGACAAGTTATGAACTTATAAAAGTAGTTAGGCAAAGAAGATAAAAGATGTTCTAATATACACCTTTACCACCAAAATTTCTCCAACTCATTAACCTAATTTTGATTTCATATAAGCATGTAATTAAAAATATGTTCTTAATTGTCACTTGTTTATTAAATTATTATTATGACTTCTTAATGTTGCATTTTTATGTAAAAAAATTTATTAGGATATCATTAATAAATAAGAATGTCTAGGGTAGAAGTATGAAAAATAAATACAATTTATAAAACACTATATTTTTAAAAGCTTTAAATGAATAATAAAATGTGTAATTTATTATTATTAGTATAATAGATTTTGATGTATGGTCGGGTCAATCTCGGGTCGGATCGCGTGAAGGTCGGGTCGGGTCATAGTCAGGTCGGGTTGACGTCGGGGTGGATTAATGCCGGGTCGGGTCGCTATCGGGTCACAGGCTAGGATCGGGTCGGGTCGCTAAACTTTTTGGGTCTTGTCGGATCGGGTTTCGCTCGGGTTGGGCAGGTTGGGTCAACTTTTACCAGCTCTACCTGGTTCTGATTGAGGTGCTCCCACTATGTCCTTGCCTTTCTCTGTTTTTCCTTCTGAGCTTTCGCATCTAGCTCCAGCTTCTGAGTTGAATAAGTGGGGATTGGGGAACCAAGTCTGTTCCTCGTTAGGCTTAGGTTTTCATATTAGCCAATGCGCCCTTAGCACTTAGGGTTTGCATTACCCATCTTGGTATCACATACATACATGGCAAAAATAGAGCCTCCACTCAAATCTTACCCCCTGGGTGTGAGATCCTTCTGAAGGAAACACCACCATCTGTTTTGGTACATTCAATCAGACATCTAATCTAATCAATAAACAAGGAAAGGAGACTTTGCCTTTAAATGCAGTGATGGCATCAGTACATACTGGTCTACCAACTAGGCCTACCCATCCTACTCAAGGAATCAAAAAACCAAAGTTGAAGTGGAAGTTCAGGGAATAAGGGAATTAGACCCACAAAGGCATATTACGCCAATCTCATTTATCAAAGATGAAGCCAACAAACCATCTTCTCACCAGAAAGAACACGTACCAAATGCCGAATACGGTCTATTCAAAATAAGTTTCATACCTCTTAGATTTGAATTTGAACAGAAAATAATCTTGGTCATGAATGAGAATCTCTAACAAAATTGAACATTTATTCCATTGCCTCTGCACGAATTGGGTCATCTACATGAAGGAAGGAACCTCCTCAACAACAAGCCCTACAATTATTTTTTTATTACTTTCTTTCTTCACATCTTCCAGTTGAAAAACTTCAACTTCCTTTCCAATTGCCTTCTTCGACTTCATATCTATTGGAGTTGTGTGAAGGAGTGGTGGGTGGTGATACTAGAGGCCAACAATGACAAGGAAAAGGCGATGACAGGCAGCAAAGATGGAAAAGACAAGCCATAGTGACAAGTGGTATGGTAAGAAAATAGTGCGACAAGCGGTGAGGGAAAAGGACATTGTGAAGGTGATGGCTGCATGTGAACGACGAATTAGGAACAACGAATGTTGTGATGGACAATGCAGGGGAGAAAAAATAAGAGGTACGACTTACGAGCAACATGGCAAATGATGTGGTGGGTGAAGGCTTTTGAATAAAAAGGAACACAAGTGATGGTGGCAACACCAAAAAGACTGATTTAAGTAGTTTGTGGTTGACATGCAAAAATAGCTAGGGTTAGAATAGATAGGATGGTGTTTTATGGTGGTGAACTCTACCAAAATTGGAGGTAGAGGTGGCTGTAAGATTTTAATACTGAAATATTGCAGAGCAATATGAGTTCTCTACAGCTTTTATATATATATATATATATATATATATATATATATATATATATATGATTTGAACTGATTTCATCTTAATGAAAATTTTCAATGAGTTATTATTACTATATTACAATCATTAAAGTCATTATTAATATTTTAACTATTAGTATTCTTAATATTGTTATCATTTCTTCAATTATTATAAATTTTACCATCAATTTTATATTTCTTTCATTATTATTGATAATCTTCCATCAGATAAACTCTGAAAATAATCTGAGAATAGACCCTAACTATATATCCAAGGATTTTCACTCAAGATCGATTACTTTATTAGCTCAACTCTTTATTCAATTGTCAAAAAGCTCTTATTTAGAAGACCTATCACAGTAAGGCTAAAATAACAAATGACAAATGATGGATTAAATCTTTAATAGATACTAATAACCAACAAAAGATAATCATATATCCTAGTAAATCAATAAATCTAAATATTAACTAAAACTACTAGTTCTCCTATTGTGAGGCTTTATGGAAAGGGATATTGGCTTGGACTTGGAATTTGCTTCCTATATTTCATTGACCTATAGCTAAAAGTCATCCATGGATCATATTTTTCTCATCATGTCAAACCACTCTGCATGTGACATAGCAATAAGATTGCTCTCTCACAATTAAGTAATCCATGTTAAGTTTCTCAACAATCTATTTGATCTACTAGATGATATTGTTCATAAGCCTTTACAAGGCATCATCCAATCCCTATTCAATCAAAGCCGCAACCAAAAGAGGAGTTGTAGTTTAACCCACGAACCTCTGTGGGGAATAGAGAACTGATTTGTTCTTTTTTATTCTCTGCCATATATATACATACAATATTATCTTCCCTACAGATAGGAAGATATCTCCTAAGATTAAGGAACTATCCTAACTATATTATACAGTAAATATACAACCAACTCCCTAAAAGCTAGCAAATCAACCCTAGGGATTCACACAGTAAATTTAATCCCTACAATTCAGGAATTAGTTCCACATATTAATAGACTGACATAAAAATAAAAAAAAAAAAAATTCCATAACTTAACACCCCCTCAAGCTAGTGAATGGATGTTTTCCATTCTCAACTTGATCATATGTTGAAAGATAATGCTCTGTTGTCCCTTGGTGAGTATATTAGCCAAGCAATAAATCCGCAGCAAGATTTTTTTTCACAACAAATATCGGTGAATATTGACAAATATTAGTAAAATATCAGTCGATAACCAATATATTACCGATAAATACGTACAACTCTAAAACTATCATGTATCGCCAATTTCGCGTATCAAATGACCCAAAATTCGATAAATATCGACCAATATTACGTATTGAGACACATATTTAATTGACCCAAAATCTTTAGTTGGGATGAATGGTGTGCAAATTAGGCCACTATCCAATTTCTTCTTTATGAAGTGTATCTACTTCAATATGCCTTGTTCAATCATGTTGAATGATACTAATGGCTGACTTGTTATCACAATAAAACCTCATAGGACCTTCCCACTTAATACGCTAAGTTGTCCAAAATTATTTTCAACCATAACAGTTCACATATTCCAAGTGCCATGGACCTGAACTCAAACTCTACATTTGACCTTATCACAAATTCTAATTTTTACTCCTCCATGTCAAAGATTGCCTCCTAGAAATGTGCAATTACATGAAGTTGAACTTCTGTCAACTAGAAACCCTACAGAGTCTGCATCTATAAAGTCCTCAAATATCATGTTTTCTCCCTTTCTGAATAGAAGTCTTCCTCCACTCAGATCAGAAGGAATCAAGACACTACACAACCATTGTAAATGTATCCTAGGAGAAAAAAGACCAAGTTCCCGATCTGAGAATTCTCAATCTCCTCTCCAACCTGTAGTTCAAGCTCTTGAGACATCGCTTATACCAACTGAGACCACCACACAATCATCTGCCACACAGTTGAATTTTGTGGATTTGCTTCGCTGCTTGGATGAGTATTGGCCACAGATGCTAGTCCTTGTTCACTTCCAATCTTATTGGAGTAATTTTTGTTCATATTGGAGGGCCGTCCATTTGATTTTCCAGCAAGTCTCTTTCGTATGGCGATGCCTTTTGCAGTAGCTACGCCAAAGAGTCTTTTGACTGCTTGTTCAGAGACTTTGATGAGTCAGCCTCGTTGGATCCTTCAATGGATTATAAGTGTTTATTTTTTAGCAGATTTTATCACTAGAGCAGACCCTTCTACAGCCTGAGCCTCAAGCATAACACTCCTCCTTCCTTCTTCAGATAGGAATATTGAGATATTCTCATTTAGGGGAGGCAAATCCTCTTTTCCTAAGATCTGCACTCTTACAGCATCAAACTCAATGTTAAGACCAGCAAGGAAATCATAAGTACAATCTCTTTCAACAAAGCCCTTACACTTTATCTCGATAATGGTTCAACTCTTGCTATAACCCTTGCAAGAGATTGGAATACTCTGTCAATATACATGTTCCTTGCTTGGTTGCTGAGATTTTGTCTTAATCTCGTAAATATGCACAGCACCATGAACTTTGGAATAGGTTTATCTGAACATATCCCAAGTTTCCTTGGGTGTACCAAGGAATATCATGTATCACTGATTTCTGCTTTCATTGAGTTCCACAACCAAGACATCACTAATGAGTCTTGTTCATCCCGAGCAGAAAACTTTGGATCATCTTTTGCTGGTCCAGTTCCAAGCAAATGGCTTAGTTTGCCTCTGAAATGTATGGATCAGTTGTGACCACTTTAGGTAGTTCCTCCCATTCAATCAATAGGAAGCCGGTACGTTTTGTAAATAACCAGTAGAAACTAATGCAGAAGTTTTGGTTGAAGGCACATTCAAGACAAAACTAGTTTCAGTGGTGTCAAACATGATTGATGGGGATGGAAAAAGGAGATGATGAAGGATCAAGAAGTTTCAAAATTGGCGCGAGCCTAGAGCTATGATACCATGTGGGGAATAGAGAACTGATCCGTTCTTCTTTTTCTTTTTTTTTTATTCACTGCCATTAACAGTATATATATCTTCCCTAAAGATATGTCCGTTATATACAATATTATCTTCCCTAAAGATAGGAAGATATCTCCAAATATCAATGAACTGTCCTAACTATTTTTTACGGTAAATATACAGCTAACTCCATCCCTAAAAGCTAGCAAATCAATCCCAGAAAAAAGGGATTCACGAGGTAAATTTAACCCCTACAAATCAGGAATTAGTTCCACATCTTAACAGATAGACATAAAAAATTTCATATCATAACAACCTCTAATAAGTTTCACCCTAGCTTCTACTAGGGAAGCTTAAATATTTTGTCTTTTCTAATCAAGCCTTATTTCAAACATCAGAGAGGAATTTAAAGACCTTGATAAGAGGTGCAGTTGTATTTTATAGGTATTGATCCAATGATCTTTAGATGCAAATATTAACTCTCCACCACCAAAACCCCCCACCTTTTTCATTTATTGTCTTTTCATGTCTTCAACTTTAATTAAAGAAGGGGAAAAAATGTAGAATATCAAATGAAAAGCAGGATTTCAACTTTAAGCTTTTCTAGACACTGTGAAAACAAACATGAGACTGATATGGAAAGGATTTGCTGCAGAAGAAGCAAATTATTTGATTTGAATAGAAAGGAATGCATGCTTATATGTTGGATAATTGATTGGAAAGAAAAGGGCAGTATAAATAGGGTTTTTCCTGTCATGTTGAGAGATCAAGGTTATTTTTGCTGAACATTTAAGTAATCTTGGGAAGCATAAATGATGCATATGCCAATACAAATTGGGTCAAGTTAGGAAGGTTGTTATCAATGGGGGATAACTAAATAAGAAAACAGAGAAGAGGGTGAAGAAAATGGGTTGAATATGATCTTTGGTACCTCCTTAGATCATATACTAACAAGAACCACCTAAGGTTTCAACACTTAGGATAAATCTTGTGAGATTTTAGGATTCAAACTTCAAACTCATGCACTAGAGTTGAAGGTGATTTGATTTCTGCTGAGAGAAATAAGATAGCCAAATTCTGAGTTGTTTTTTCATTCAAGTGTGAGCCCAACACTTATAGGAGAGTGTTGGGTCTCATTTAGTTGTAATACAACTCAACAAAAAAAAGAACTGGTTTGGTTAACTAATCAAACTAGTTAGTTGTCAAAGAGACTAACTTTAACTAGTTTAATCCTAACCAAAACTAAAGTTGACTTTGTACTAGTTGAAACAAAGAAATCAGAATTGTTTGGGACCTTCCCAATGTCTTACATCTGACTTGGGAGGCTCCTTACAAGTTGATAAGCTAAGCTAAGCTAAAAACATCATTAAAAGTAAAAAGTAAAAGTAGCTTTTATGCTAAAGACTAAAAACATTATTAAAAGCATAAAGCAGAAAGTAACATTTCTGCTGCAAGCCTAAAGTGCCATCATAGCCTAAGCATAGGTTTCTTTTCTTCCACAAAAAGGCCTGCCCCCTATGATACTTATAGCTGTTGCTGTTGCTAGTGCCCACATCTGCCCAGAAAAGTGTTGTTGGGGCTGCTATTGTGGGAGTTGAACTGTAGCCTATCCCTGGCTGGGTAGTGAGCCATTTAAGCCAAAAAAATGAGCCACTAAGGTGCAAAAGGTGGTGGCTGGATTGAAGTTTTGCATGGCTTTCATGGCTTGGGGTTTAGTCAAACTAATTAGTCCAAGTGAGAAGGTTTTTATGTCCCCCTAACTTAGAGAAATTAACAACTAAATTAATATCTTGGATAATGGATGCTCCTACATCAATAAATAGGGTCAATTCTGTCATGTTTTAAGACTTGTTGCAAGTTGTGAACTGAATAACATAGACAGTTTGTAAAAGCAAGAACAATGGAAGAAGCTTAAGTGGGTTACGGGTAGCTTCAGCATTTTTTTTAAATAAAAATAAAAGAAAAATGATGCTAAGCTACACGTTAGCTATTGATTAAAAAAAAAAACTACAAAGGTGGCACAAACACCAATGTGTCACTTCACTATATACATACCCTACCAATCTTTTCCCCAATAATTTATTTCTTACAACTATCAACTATAATTAATATTTGTATGAATGAATATTTATGTCTATTTAATTTTAATTATTCAAATATATTATAATGCTCCCATTTCCCTAGATTACTAACTCCTATTTTAGTCACCTAACTACCTTTATTCCTTTATTATATTTTAGCTACCCAAATACTACCCCATTGATTGCTACACTACCCACCAAAACTACCCCATTGTTCTTGCTCTATGACTTACTAAATACTCACTATGTTTTCAAATTAAGAAGTCATAAATTTTAGAACTTTGGCACCTTAGTTTACAAATATGCACTTACATTAATTGTGTTTTTCTAATTAATATTCTACATTAATTGGCAATTACCAATGAAAATAGAGGGCAAATAGGTAATAAAGCATTTAATGTTTTAAATGGCCTTATATTATGAAATAAAATTAGAAAAACTATAAGCCTTTTATTATAAAACAGAGGGAGTATTTAGTATCTTTTGATTGCATTGTTCCTCTTGGAAACACCCCTTTTCTAATAGTCTTACATATAAAGAAACACTACTATGATAAAAATAAAACCAAATTCACCATACAGAAAAAAAATGTTCTTGACGGTACCTACACAAGAATCTAAAGGAACATGATAACCAAACAAAATAAACTGCATCGTAGTAGGCATGATCAGCTATGTGGTTCCACTGCACCCTATCACGTGGTAATTATAAGGAAAACCCATCAACAACAAAACATCGGCAGAAAGGACCATGGGAAACAGCCTACATCACATTAACTGATACCAAAAAAAGGATGAGGGCCACATCTGATGAGACTCGCTCTATCCAGGAAATGCCAGATTTTTGAAACGCCAAATATTGTCACACTCAAATCCAAAGCAGCACAAATAACAACAGTAATAGAATACTATAACTAGTCTAGTCTGGAATAGTGTAGAAAAATGGCAATGGCTTCTCTTTCAACAAATAATTAAAGAAGGGAAAATGCACTGTGATGACAACGAAGACGCCCCTACACATAACTATTTTATAAGATATTTTATCATGTACCTGCTTAATGAAGCATTGCCATAGATATTCAGCCTCTCAAAGAATGCAAGGGTGTAATAAGTGAACCGGTCCACAACAGAGACGCCAACCTGCAACGGAGGAAGATAATTGTAAAGAAAGCCTTGAGGAATAAAAATTCAGAACTGTAAAGAAAGCATGGGAAAAAGGATAAGGATATTGGGATATGCAGATATATTGGCTTTCATTAAAAACAAATTACAAGACATAAATGCTGCTAAAATAGCGCTTACATCCGAGTCCAAGTGGTGCGAATATGAATTCTCTCCTTTCATACTGCTTCCAATAGCCAAAACACCAGGTGATTGAAGCTGCAAGATACAAGTATGTTATGCTCCAAACTAAGTAATTGAAACAGAGTTTCTATTGTTGCAGTTGGACCTCCACAGTTTCAATTATTAAGCACACACTGTCCGTTTGTCTATCAATAGCATAGTCTGGTTCAAATTTCCACAAATTAGAACTAATAGGGCAGGGAAGCAAAGCTTATTGGGGCTTCTTACTATAGCTGATTAAGTTCCATAACTTTTCAAGGATCTCCATACTTCTCAGAAGGATTCACCAAGTTCTGTTTTCTTCTGGTACTAAATGATGCGGCCTGCATCCTACAGTGAAGAGTAGGCCTAGACGTCATTTCATTTCCTTTCTAGAGTATTAAATTATGCAGGGGTGCAGATTTAGAGAAAACTTTCTTTGATATTTATTTAGGTATAATTAATGTCCCGGGGGGGTTTGCATCCTACAGTGAAGAGTAGGCCTAGATGTCATTTCATGTCCTTTCTAGAGTACTAAATGATGCAGGGGTGCAAATTTAGAGAAAATTTTCTTTGATATTTATTTAGGTATAAAGAATGTCGAACTACATCAAGGTTTGGCTCTAAGTTTGTTCCATTTTGTGGTGTTGGTGGCTGAGCTTACCCAATCAATACAAGATGATGTGCCTTGGTGTCTATTATTCACAGATGACACTGTTTTGGTGGATGAGACTAAAGAAAGTGTTAATGCAAAGCTGGAATGGTGGAGGGATCACCTTCATCTAAGGGTTTAAGTTGAGTAGACCAAAGATGGAGTATCTGCGTTGCAACTTTAGGTCTGTTATTATGATTAGAACAAATACTATACTGGGGAAGGATAATTTTAGATATCCAGAGTTTATCATACAAGGAAATAGTGAAATTGATAAAGACAACAATCATCGTGTGAACGCTAGGTAGATGAAATGGAGAGTTGCTTCTGGCATTCTGTGATAGAAAGATTCCATTCAAACACAAAGGGAAATTCTATCAAGTGGCCATTAGCCCACTATGCTTTATGGTACGGAACACTGACTATCTGAACGCACATAGATTAGTGAGATTATGGTAGCAGAGATGACGATGCTTCATTCGATGTGCAACCTTACCGCAAGAGATAGGATCAAGAGTGACATAATAAGGGATAAGGTGGGCATGACCACTACTGAAAGTAAGATGCAAGAAATGGGACTTTGATGGTTCATCCATGATAGAAGACAGCATCCAGATGCACTGGTAAAGAGTAGTGACAAGATTTTTGGGTAAGAGATGAAGATGTAGACCTAAGAAGAGTTGGGTCGATGTGATTAGGAATGACTTGGTCATATTAGGGCTCACCGAGGATATGTCTAGCAATAGGTAATCATGGCAATTGAGGATTCATGCAATCTTAAGTAGGACCCTTCTATCCACTTAGCATAGAAGTTTATTGCTTTTGTAATACACTTAGTTTACTTCTTTTATCATTTGAACCAAGTACTTTATTTGTCTAGTTTACTAATTTCCATCCTAGTCTATTACCCCTATTTGTCATTTTTTCACTTTTAGAGCTACTATACTTTTAATTTGTTATCTATTTTGTGCATGTATTTACCGAAAATCACAATTCTAATAAGTACCTTCTAAGGCCATATTTTCCTCAATCAAATTATGTGATTGGTGCCGATGATTATAATAATAATAATAATTATTATTATTATTATTATTATTATAATACTTTTCAAGACCAAGAAAAGAAACTCCTAATATTATTAATATTAATAGTTGTAATGAAAATCATGATAATTATAATGATTATCTTAATCTTAATTATATAAATAATTATAATTATAATTATAATATTTATAACTATAATAATAATTAATTATATTAAAAATTACAATAATATTCTTAATATTAATATTTATAACATTATATTAATAATTACAATAGTATTAATAATATTGTTAATAATAATATTTATATTATTAGTTATTATTATCATAAAAATTATATTAATAATTAATAAAAATGCACGATGAAATCCTGAATTTAGGCAAAATGTATGATATAATAATGAGGTTTTAGAAACGCACAAAACTACTCTACATGAACAATAACCATCAACTTTCCCTCAAAATTCAAAAAAAAATAAAATTTTTGTATTACCCCTTACCTATATTACTTATCGTTTCCTCTATTCCCCCCCCCCCTAATTTTTTAATGTAAAATACCTAAAATACCCCTTAATAAGTCCACAACTAATTTTAAAAACCCTCCATTTCCTATCACTTTAAATACTAATTTAACCCATCTTAACCTAAAGTCCTCCATTTCCCATCTTATTCCTCTACAAGGAAAAAAAAACTAATTTAACCTATCTTTTTCCATTTTTCTCTTTCCTTTCCATGTGCTTCTTCCTCAAGGTAAAGGAGATCAACCCAACCAACAACAAACACACCAACTCCACCAAGGACCAACAACACCCAATCCAACCACCAAATCTGAAAGAACAAGGTGTGAGGCCCTTCATCCCTCGGCCAAACAAAGTACAAAGTGACAACCAACTCCATCCTTTGACTTGCACCACCACCAATCACTAAGCAGACATCCACCGCCTCTCACCTCTCTATTCCACTGCCACCACTCTATCCTCGACTTTGAGATTTCCGAACAACGCAACACAGGCAACGCAAGCTCACAACCACGGCAACACCACTTGCATGTCCCAGATCTATAAATCAAAGCTCTAAATTATATTTTTGGTTTGTTGTTGGTTTAGAAATAGGTCGGTGGTGTCCGTTGGTCCAATTTGATTTTTATAGTTTTAATGGCTTCTCAAAACGAAGCTCATTTGGTTTATTCAAAGATTAGATAACTGATTTTAAGTTTTTGTCAAATTCAATAAGGATGCTTCCATTTGGTTTGTGTTTGCTTGCTTCAATATGACTTTTCGAGCTTCAAGACATTCCTTCTCTTCTTCTAGATTTGTTCTTCTTCCAGAATTGCATATTTCGATCTATTAATTTCTGTGGTTGGATTAATTTGGTTGTTTATGATATCTCTTATGGAGTTCATGTGCTCTTTCTGTGATGATTATTAAGAAGTTTGTACTCTCTTTTGAATGATTAGCAATAAGGTATTTCAGTAATATGTCTGGATGAAAGAGAAACAAAAATTATATGTGAGGAAGGATTTTCTTATGTTGCAATACAGTGGATTAGGTAAGTAATTTGGAGGAAATTTTAGATATTTAGCGTTAGACAAGAGAAGGGAAAAGGGTGAGAGCAATGTAAAAAAATCATAGATAAAGGAGTAAGAGGTAAAATTATCATTTCGTTGGTGATATTTGAATTTTTTTGAATTTTTTTGAA
This sequence comes from Tamarix chinensis, assembly GCA_030549775.1. Lineage (NCBI taxonomy): Eukaryota > Viridiplantae > Streptophyta > Magnoliopsida > Caryophyllales > Tamaricaceae > Tamarix > Tamarix chinensis. Next base: position 81,786,659 of record CM060173.1, on the reverse strand, counting down.
TTCTGATGGAAAGTTAACGGTTACTGGTCACATAATCTTATGTGGTGTGTTTCTAAAAACTTACATTGATAAGAATAAGAATATTAATAATGATGATAATAATTTTTATATTTTGTCAAAACTTAAGGTCATATCATGCATTTTTCCTAAGAATCATAATAAAATTAATAACATTGATAAGAATAAGAATATTAATAATGATGATAATAATAATCATAATAATAATAATAATAGCTACAACTATAGTAAAAATAAATAAATAAATAAATAAATTATTATAATAAAGATAATCATAATTATAATAATAATTAAAATGAGCTAAAAAACCAAGGCCTAATCGTTTTATATCTTTTGTGGGTCTCTTGCAAACAATTAGTCACTAGCATCACCAGAAAGCGTGCATTCGGACCTCTCTAAACCTTGAGAAATTATTACGTTAATATGTCACACCACTTGTATATTTAGTATAATTATAGTGTATTTTTAGTATATTTTGATATACATTTATAAAAATATACTAAATATGCATCAAAATATACTAAAAACACACTATAATTATACTAAATGTATAGGTGGTGCACTTAAAATTGGGTACACCACTGTACATTTAGTACAATTATGGTGTATATTTAGTACATTTATAAAAATATATTAAATGTACACCAAAATATACAAAAAATATATTATAATTAAACTAAATGTACAAGTGATTCATGCAATAAACTCTCCTAGACCTTGCACATGATGGGATTCTAACCGGGTAGTAGTTCTTGTTGTTAGGTTCAAAGATTGAAGAAAAACCTAAGGCCATGTTATATAGGCCAAGGGACTAAAGCCCTATTTCCTCATCTCATTTTCAAATGAGATTAACACCAAATAGATTAAATAATAATAATAATATTTAAATTATTATAATAAAAATATAATAAGTATAAGTATCATAAATATTTATAATTACTATTATATTTATTTATAACAATAATTTTATTATAATTATAACATTTATTATAATTTAAGTTATTTAAATTATTAATATCATAATTATAATCATTATTGATTATTATTATTACTATTATTATCTTCTTTATTAGAATTATACTTATTATTATCATTATTATTTATAATAGTAATATTATTGCTAATTGTATTATTTATAATAATACTATTAGGAAAATTGATATTATATTATAAATATTACTATTATTATTTTAAATATTATAAATAATTATAATAATATGACTATTTATGATAATAATTTTCATAATAAGTTTATTAAAAATAAAAGTATATTATTATTATATTATCATTTATAATATAATTATTATCATTATTATTTATAATAACATTTTTAATAATATTATTATCGTTAATTGTAACAATAATATTATAATTTGCAATAATTATGTTAAGAAAAGTAAAATTATATTATGGTTATTATTATTATTAAAAATATTATCATTATTATTATTATATCTATATTCATAAAAAATATTATAATAATATTTGCATGAATATTATAATTAATATAATAATTACTATTTTCATATATATAATAATGATATAAATATTTCCATAAAATAAAATAATACGTATGATAATACTAACTAGAATCCTTAATATCATTATTCTTAATTATAATAATAATATTTATCACTAACATTATTATTATTATTATTATTTATATTAATATTATTATTATATTATAATGTACATTATAATAATAATAACAATAACAATAAGTTCCTTTAATTCTCATTGTCAATACTCAAAACAAATCATACAAGGAAAATAGAGCCTAAAATGACAGCCATCAAGCTCAAACCAATAAGATTGGTCCCTAACAAGATGAAATATCACATCTCGGTCTTAATGAATAAAAAAAGAATCACAAATTATAAAACACAAAAACTGAAAATATTTATCTAGGAAGGACTATTTGTCTTTCTGACTGATTCCTTGATATCTTCTCGGATTACGCCGGTGCAAAGGATATGAAGGCCTGCTGAATCATAGAGTTGGTACAGAGAGTAGCATTAAATCATGGGCAGGATATAATAAGGGCAAATCCCAAATGGTAAATTGACACGCAGAACATGATGTGACAGCTAAAGATGGACCATGAAGTCAGCTTGATAACATCAGAAACTAGGCTTGTTTGGACAACTAGGGCCAGCAAATAGGAATATCCATCCACCTACAAAATCCCTAACTGAAAATACATATATCAATGACTAGTCTTACAAGAATAATGCATTATATGATTGTCAGACCTTCCAAAAGGAGATTTGGATGATTGCAGGAAATTTATAGGAGCAGTTTGCAAGGTATCAAATAAACCAAGAGCAGTTAGCAAAAATGGGGAGAAAATTGAGAGGTTGAGGTATGGGATATGTGCACTGAGAACGAAGAGTTACAGAAATTGAGGTCCTGTAGCCTTCTGACCATTCCCTACCCAAATTCTACCCCTATTATCATTGCCCTCTTCCTCTTTTATTGACTCATAGCCTAACAGAATGTAGAGACAATTAAAAGAAGCATATTCCCTAATCATGACTTGGCACAAGTCCTAAAGGCTTATGACTCAATTTGACTCCCTGACCAACAATGACTCAGCATAATGATACAGCATAACTAACAGCCTAGGACTGATATTCTCATGTGTGTATTTAACCACAGGCCAAGCTTGATCAAGACGCAATGCTTCACAGGGAAAATGAAATATTTGGGGTACTCAAGGTGCTTATGATGAAGAGATTATTATTTCAACAGGTAGATATTTTGAATCACCTCTCAATGTCCTCGCAATATCTACCAACCTTCTTCTGTTAGTTTTCTTTTGCAAAATGCAAGAAGGAAAAGAGATTAAAACTGAATATTCTCAGGGGTGGACAGGGTTTGGTTGGAGAAATTACTTATGTAAGGCACCAGTAAAGACACCAGATAATTTGCAAATTTAGTTCCAAGTCCCATTATGTGTAGAGTATTAACATTTCCTAATATCTAAATCTCCTGGCACTTAGAAGAGGTCTTCTATGAATGATTTGAAGACTCAACAGTGGTTGATAAGGAGTGTTAAAGAACCCCTGCACCATGTTGCTTAATATGGAAAGCAACTCCCCTGCACAGCAGCGTTGCACGGAGACGAGGACGGGGAGAAACACGGAAACATTATTTCTTAAAAATTTAGGAAACAAGAACAGCAGGAAACATCAAAAAAAGTTATGTGTGTATATATATATACACACACACACACACACACATTATATAATTTTTTTTTAAAAATAGATAAAATCTACTAAAATTAAGAGAGAAAAATAAAAAATTCAAAAATTATTACCTATATTAGTTAATTTTAATCATTAATAATTTTTTTATAAAAAAATTAATTAAATAATTTTAGTATAAATTTCGACACCTAAAAGTTTCCGGAAGGAGAAATGTTTCCGGGATGGGGACAGCACCGAAGTGTCATTTCCGTGCATCGGAGCTACACAGTGAAAGGGTAGTTGGGTTAGGCTTTTACTATGAGCTTAGAGCATATACAATGGAGGATCTTTGAGGTAGCTAGTGGGTAGTTAGAGAAATAATGGAGGATCTTTTGAGTAGCTAATTTAGGAAAAAGTAGAATGAGGAGTTTAAAATAATAATAATAATAATAATAATAATAATAATAATAATAATAAAATAAATAAAAACGAGTAGCATAGGGAGAAGAGAAGGGAACACAAAAAAGTTGGGGAGAAAGGATGAAATTTTTTTTATTTAAAAAATATTTTAAGCTACTAAGTGAGTAGCATTCATTGTAGATACTTTTCTGCATCTTTCCAAGTTGAGTTTGTGCAAGATGTGTAGTTTCCAACCTGCAACCCCCCTTCCCCCAGCATACATCAACACACTTTCACTTCTTTTTTGGAAAAGCTATCTTCTAACTCATACAAGATCTTGGCGTTCCTTTTTCCCAGCAAGAAAATCATCTCAACGTTTCAATAACATTTTATCCTTCATAATCAGCTATGGACTGTGGAAGCACCCTTTCATCACCCACATAAATCAAACAACAGGATGATCATATCTTACTTCCTAGGCAGCTCTAAACACATATCATCACCAAACCATTCAGCTGCTGCCTGCTGGAGTAGCTCATTGGTCAAACTGTTGACTAACCTTGGAATGTGTAATCTAGGACACACTCAGTTTGCCATTAAAACTTGTCTAAAAAAAAGGTTGCCATTAAAATTGTTTCTGGTGATCAAGGATGTCACCTCTTTTTGAAAGATAAAAATGGAAATGAAAAATGCTCAATCAAACAAAAAATAAAGCACCAAGAATGGACTTCCACAAGACACTTGGGGAACTGCAGAATAGAGTAAGACTTTTCGTCATAATTCTCCAGGAGCAAACCTGATTAAAAAGAGTAGCTGCCTGGCAAGTGTCAACCATTATCAGGAGCTCCTTAAATCTGAAACACAGAGACGATGTTTCATGAGCTTAAATACACACTGCTTTGCATTAAGGCAGAAATGAGAATAAGAAAAATAGATTAAAACAAAAAGAAATTATTTTAACTCAAACTTAGAAGGAAGCAAATCAAACCCTACAAGACTAAACAAGAAAATGCAACAGGTGCCTGAACAGCCTACTGTGAGAGCAACTTTAGTGGGGATAAAAGACGAGGGATTATTTCATCAAAAATCCCCCCACTAAGGCAAGGATCTTAGAAGGAGCAGAGAGAGTACAGTTGCAGCTAAATGATAAGGAAGTTTTACTATAGCATGGGACCCATGTGAAGGGGAAAAGGAAAAAAGCGTGAGGAAATTATTAAATTACTCTCTCTCATATCTCCAGCTTTTTCTCACTTTCATCTAACAATAATCCCCCAAAATTAAAAACCCACCTTCATAGGTTAAAGGATTTTTGTTGGATGAATGTGAGAACAAGTTAAAGAGAAGAGAGACATTATTAAAAAGTACAATACTAAACCCATTAAAACTTCACCCACTAATGATGCTCTGAGTAACTCAGACACCAGGAAAAAAGAAAAAATTTTACTCAAGTAATTGCAATTTCAATTGGTGTTGAAATGGTTGTTTTCACTAAGACCAAAAACTATGGTTGCTACTCTTAGAATAGCTTAACCATTTTTTTGGAATAAAATGAAAAAACATCTGCCAGCAAAACCCTCTCTCTTACACGTGATTGCTCCTCTTCCTTATACTACGGTTCTGAAATAAGCTCCCAACAGCACTTTTTCACAATAAGCTCCTTCATAGATCCTCTAAAAATCTATCATTATTTACTTAACTCCTCCATAGCCAAAGTTATTAAACTCCCTATTTAAATCTTATAATTCTATAATCCAGAAATTACTAACCGATCCACAATCCTAGGTAGTAGAATTATGGTAGGATCTCACAATCCTGTAGATAATCTTACAATCCTTCATATTGACTATAGTTTTTTATCTATTTATCTTAAAATCTATTTTTACCTCTAATTTCCACTATGTTTCTTCCCTAACTCTAAACCTTAACCATATTATTTTGTAGATACCATATATTGAGCATCAACCAAAGCAAAGAAAACACGAGAGGGATATTAGTGAAGCCAACAACTGGAAAGAAAAAAATTCTTACAAAACGTCCAAACTATATACTAAGCAAAACAAATATATTAAATTTCTGATATATTCGCTTACTAATTTCTATTCAGTTCATGATTATTCTTTTTACCTTCTTTTGTTGTACTATTAGTTTTGTTGTATTATTAGTTTTGTTGTATGCATAATCCATATGACAATATTTTTTGCATGTATATAATCAACAATTTGTGTTGTTTGTCACTTGCTACAACTTCATGGCCAAATAAAAGCTTCGGAATGAGTTTTCTAGCCTTGTTAGCTTTGATTATGGGATTTTATAATATACAAATATATCACAACCACATTTTGTTATGGTATTTATACAATCTTACGATCCTACAATCCAATTATCCAATTCGATTCTATGTAGAATCTCGATTCTAACAACCTTCCCCATAGTTCCCCTAAAAACCTACCGTTGTATTTGCTCTAAGGACTAAATGTTCTCACTCTACATCCCTTCACACATTACCCCAACAAAGAGGCCATATTTTGAACTATATGGAAGGCCAAGTGGATGAATAGCAAATATTAAAGATAGCTGAATCACCCAGTCCATGAATCCAAAATTCCATGAAGGAAAAAGGGATAGTTTACTATATATACCTATACAACAGGAAAGTTACATACTATCCCCTAATTCAATTTCCATCGTTCCAGATACCCCTATTATGGAAAAATCACACCATACATCCCTCTATCCTTTGTTTTGTTTTTTTTTTTTTTTTTTTGTTATCCTGAAAAATGTGCCATTTAGTTTAAATGATAATTTTATGGAAACCAGCTTAATTACCCTTCCTCATCTCCATACTCCCACATCCTCCATCATCCTCATCCTCACACATTCACTATTTTACCATATCAAATTACAAGTCTGAGAAATAAACACCATCACAACTATAAACATCTCTGGATCTGAAAATAAAGAAAAAAAATTATTTCTACAGATTTTCCTCTCTCTACCTTTTCATTCTTCACTTGCAGCCCATTTTCAGTTTATCAAACACAATTGTTATCACCAAATTTAGTATAAGAGATCATCCAGCCACTGGTTATTTTTTCTTCATTGCAGCCAATGGGTAGGCAAATGACTTGAGTAATAGGACACTGATAGGTTATGAATTATTGACCATGTTTGCAGGGGAGTTCATCTCATACTTACAAGAAGAGCATCCAATCATATCCTGGTTCTCCAAGCCGAAAGAGGTTTCACATCCCAATACCTGCTTTGACATCTTTATAGGGAAGGGTGTGTATTATGTAGATGTAGCAGTAGCAGTAGCAGTAGCAGTAGTACTCATAGATTGGGACTTTTCAATCGGAGGAGAAAATTCAGCTACAGAGGTAGCAGGTTTTTTGGGTAATTGATTTCATCCTTCCTCTTTCTTCTTTTCCCATTTTCATTATCCTCCATCTTTGAATTAAGGTGAGGGTTGAAGGATGAGGTGTTGTTTGTAGAGGGTTTTGTAGGGCAGAGAGAGTGGAGTATGGAATATGATGGTGGCAGTGGTGGAGATAGAGGGATCATGGTAGAGGATATTTGAATTTGAGAAAGAAGATCTAGAAGATGAAGAAGGATTGATTGCGGAAGGGGACCTAGAAGACAAAGATGAAGATTTTATTTGAAAGAAAATTTAAGAGAGGATGGGGAAGATCAAGAGCGTAGTGTAGGCTAAAACTCTTAGCCCAACATTTCACACAAAACCTCACAATCATTATTAAATCAACCCTGAAGAATGAGTACAACCCTTAAGTCCACAAATATAGGACAAACTATTAACAAAGTATTACATAATAAAATAAAATAGAGCTTAAATAAATTAATACCAAAATTATATCAAATCATAGTAAGATGGTCAATATTATACCTAATCCTTTTAAATATTCTAATCCTAAGGGACCTACATGTGGACCTGGACCACCTTTTCCATGGATTGGGCTAAAAATATGAACCCTACAATGAGGTGGCATGTAAAATACATCATTTCCTCACACTAAATAAAAGCTTGACATTGAACTTTGAGCCAACAGAGAATAAGAATGACCCACATCTTCATCTACATCGTTGAGTACTCATAAGGGTCCATGACTTTTGCCTCTTCTCTAATTTTCAGGTCTATCACAACACATAAATTAGATTTTGGTACTCCTTTTCAAAAGCGACCCCTTGAAGACTGAACCAAACTAAAATGCTTAATAAGTATTGAGCTTGGAAAAAGACTTTAGTTGGGCATGGTCAACAAAGCGATAACTCCAACCCAACATTTGATTCTTCATTGATAGCTTGTAGAAGACGCGAGCAAACTTGTCAACTATGAGTTAAACGAGACTAATTCCGCCCAACCTCTAGCACTAGATCAAGTAGATGAAACAAAAACTAAAAGTTAAGATCTAGGTTGCACGGGAACGGGAACGGGAACGGGAACAAGAACAAGGAAACGGTATAAAAAATTTACCAATACTACTTATTAAAGAAAGAGTTTTAATTTATATGACAACCCTCTCTTATTCCCCAATTTTTACTAATTTTGAAGAGATTTTAAGCATTCAATTTTCAACCACTCATAAAATCTCACCCCTTATATACTTTCTCCTCTTCCCACAACATAACTACTATGGGCAGATTCAGGAAAATAAATAGATATATAAATTGCTATAACCAAGCTATATTACCATGACGATGTTGCTAGGACAGGCACGAATAGAAAATATTCTTCATTAACCATTGAATTATTTTGCAACCCTTAATTCTTCACCATTTTTTTCCTTCATAATTCATTTTTTTCTCAATTCTCCCTAACTCTTTTGTAATCCTGACCAAAAGTAGGGTGACCCAACCAGTCTGCCTAATCCGACCCAATCACGAACCTAAGGTGACTTGACCCATAAAGCGCAAGGGTATTAGTCAGCCTTTAATATTTTAGACAATGGTTAAATATGCGACAACACTAAAAAAGCCATGGACTACCTTCATTTATTATTAGTCCATAAAAATACGATAACCCTCATTTGGCACCACTTTTTTTCTATAATGAATTTTATTTAAAAATTACTTTCAAAACAATATTTTTTTTAAACTAGTAATTTTTTAAGCAATATTAATAATGATAATAGGCAATAAATAATAATACAAACTAAAAAAAAAAATCACTTTTTCCTTTCCTTTTTTCTTGAAGTGGATTTGAAGAATTGAAAAAATTAAATAACATCAAATTCAAAAGTATCCTTCCATGAAAAAAAATGATATTAAATGGAAATAATGACTATCAAAGTGAGAATTTGATAAAGTAAGACATTATATGAATTTTTTTAATAAACATCAACTTAGGTAGCATTAAAATTAGTAAATGTAATCATTAAAAAGAGTCAATCAAAAAATAAATAAAAGTATACATAAAAAAGTTCAAACCTTATGGACCAACCCAACCCAACCTAACCTAATGTTGGCCCAGACCCGATTAAAGCCAACAAAAAATGTTTCAATCAGCCTTAACCCAACCCACCCTGCCCAAACTTAGCACAACCATGACTTGGTCCAAGCCCACCCACTAGCCAATACAACCTAGTGTTAGCCCAAGCCCAATTCAAACCCACCAAAAAAATTTTTCAACAGGACTTATCCTGACCCACCCCAACACAAACTTAGCCCAACCCTAGCCCAATCCAAGCCTTACTAACCAAGTCGACTCTTCTTGTCGCTTATGTATTTTACGCTAGCAGGATTATGCAAAACGAAAACATCCTAGGATGATGGGTTTTGTATTAAATAAGATTGGCCAATATGATAACCTTCATTGATCTTAAATCTTCTGGCATCTTCCCATTTCAACTATTTTTCTTATGTGTTGTCATGCTTTTGTTCCTCAAATGTATGCCTCGTGTAGAAGAAATTAGAAGTTAACTTGGGATTTTAAAAAAAAAAATTATATGGTTATGTCATTTGCCTCTTTTATTTCATCAATTTTACAATGCTAAAGTCCTAGTCTATTTGTTTACAAATTAGTCCGCTTAACAAAAAATTAATTTTAGGTTCCTTATATCACACAAATATTTTTATAAGATGAGCCTTAATTTTGATATCAATATACTATGAGAGGTTGGTTAATTCCATTTAATTTTTCAAGAACATCATCACACATGCCTCATCTTCTAAAACTATAAAACCACTCAATTACTTTTTATTGCTATAAAGATTATCTCCTCTTACAACTCATTTTCTCCAATTAATTAAAATAAATTTATTTAGGTTTCAAGAACATCATCACATACATGATATTACTTATATTTTTGGAAACCATCAAATGAAATTTATGAAACATGCACCATCATGTACTTCCAAATTTTAGTATATATTAAAGATTATTTAGTATTACAAACCTAAGTACACGCACATAATTAATATAAATAATTTGTAATCATTAGACATCAAATCAAAAGACAATTAACCATCATAAGCATCATTTTAAACTTAAATAAAATAGTTACAAAGAGTCATTTAAATTTTATATGCAAGACGCTTTTGAGAGGTGAGATAGGCTAAGCAAGGGTTGAAGACTTTAGAGAGGTGGGAGAGGTTTTAGAAACGACTTTGGAGTTTCTACTCATGTTTTCGTTTTGGAAATGAATCTAGGCAGGAAACGGCAACATAGAGAATTTTTGTGCAACCTAGGTTAAGATTACTCCGCTTGCATGATGAGTGGAGCAAGTAGTGACATAGGAACATTCTCCTCATCTCGTACCCATCTATTAGCAAAAATGAATTCCACCCATCCAATTAAATAGCAGTCCCGCTATAGCGTAGCGGTCCCGCTATAGCGTAGCGGCCGCTATTTAGCGGTTTTTGAGTCAGCCGCGACGCGAAATTACCGATACGCTATGGTTTTAAAATTTCACATAAATCGGCTGATAAATCGCCGCTAAATTGGCCGATAAATCGGTATCGCCGATAAATCCCGATAAATCGGGGTAAATCGCCGATTTAATTCTTAATTCTACCGAAAAAAGTATGCATGAAAATTTTTATTTATTTATTTACTATATATATATTAGATCAAGTTACTATTAAATTATAATAAAGTATTACTATTTATTATCTTCAAATTTACTATTAAATAACATGCCTTTTTTCATTCTAAGGTAAATTTAGGGTTATTAGAAAAATTTAGCATATAATGACTCACTCTAATACTTCTTATATGATATAAAATACTAGTTTATTGAATATTTATATTCAAATGATAATTAGTGTATATGGTGAAATAAAAATAAAGATTCACGCCATGACGACCGTGACGCATAATTTATCGTTCGCGACGCTCCGATACCGCGACACCGCAACCGCAAACGCGACCGCGACCGCTATTTAATTGCCTGATTCCACCATATCAAACCATTCGAATAATTTGTCACAATCCCCTTAACGCTACATCAACTAAAGAAGCTAATTTGAGTGGTTTGAATTGGAGCACTTTAAATCATCCAATTAAATAGCAGTTCTGATATAGCGTACTAGCCGCTATTTAGCAAGTCTACTATAATGCAAAATTACCAATATGCTACAGTTTTAAATGTTCACATTTATCGGCCGATAAACCAATATCACCAATAAATCACCGATAAACCGACAATTTATTGAAAATTCTTAAATCTATTGAAAAAAGCATGCATAATATTTTTTTCTTATTCATTTACTATATATGTCTTGAATCAAGTTACTATTGAACAATAGTAAAGTATTGTTATTTGTCACCTTTACATGTCCTACTAAATAAAATGTCTTTTTTTATTCTAAGGTAAATTTAGAATTGTTATGACAATTTAGCATATAATATCTCACTTAAATACTTCTAATATAATATGAAACCCAAGTTTATTGAATATTTATATTCAAATGATCATTAAATAATAATTAAAGTATATAGTAAAATAAAAATAAAAATTTACGCCGCGACGACTGCAACACATAATTCATCGTTCGTAGTGCACCGATACCGCAACACTACAACCGTGACCGCAAACACGACCTCAATTTTATTGCTTACTTTAAATACAAATGACGAGTGCTAAGTAAGATCAATCTCATCAAACATCTTTTGAGTAATCAAAGTTTCCAACAAAATCAATAGTCTCATCAATCACATTTACCAAAACGTTATACCAAGTAAAAATAAGACCATCCAAAAATAATATCAACTCATAATAAGATCAACAAGATTCTACCTAATATTTTTAATCCTTGTCTATAGCACCTACAAAAGGTGAATCCACATGGAACTGATGTATACGAGCATTAATGTCAATAATGTCCTATGAGCCCTACAATGAGGTGATAAGATGGAGATGGAGGTTATAGAAGATGAGGGGTTTCAAATAGTTTATGACAAAAGTGGGTTTCAATCAAATTTAAACTAGACCCATGGAAATATTAGATGAAGAGGTATATGATTAATTACAAGGACATATGATGTAGTTTCTATCTAATAGAAGGATATTGGTGCAACATTCAAAACAAAAAGAAGGTAAGCAAAAAGCTCAATTTCCACCAAATATGGTTATTGTCGTCAACACTAACAATAAAAGATTTTACTGCCTTTCTTTTGCTCCTAATCAAAATCCTGACATCCATGTTTTGAGTTAATTTAGTGTATCATTGAAACATGGTCAATGATGAAAAGACAATTGTATCCAAGGACTCCAATATACAAGGGTTAATAACCCAATACCCTCCTAACAACTTCAACATGGTGAGATGTTAGGTTTATAAGATCTTGATTGATCCTTACAACAACAGCCTGTCTTGAATCTTTCATTTCTCTAAGACCCTTTCTAGTTCAATCTTCTCTAAAATTCCAAGGCTAGGACTTATTAGATAGATCAAGAGTGGTGGTTGATGATGGCAGGCATGGTTGTGGGGGAATGAGTGCTCTTAGTGTTGGTGGCTTGGTTGGCTGATTATAAAAGAGAGAAAAGAGGGGTTGGGGAGAGAGTGGTGGATGATAATTAAGGAAGGTTGTGAAATTAGTTCTTTGACATTTTTCCCAACTTGTCTAAGGTATTAGCCTCTTGTTATATCTACTTACATTGCATGGGTTGTAATATTCTCCTAATATCTAAAAGGAAGTACTAACTGCTAAATATTCTACTAAAAAAGATACTTACCTAGATTCACCACCTAATATCTAAAGATACTAAGAACATAAGCAATCAATATTGCCTAAATATTAAAATATGCGGGAAAAGAGATATTAAATAGTGTAAGCCTTATTGGCCTTAATTAGTTTACCCTCGACATGAAGCAAACCCCGCCAAAACATCAAGCTTTTCCCAGGCTTGACGACGGATAGAGTGCCACAAAAAGCTACCTGAGGCTCCAAGGAGTTATAATATGGGAAGCTATGCCATTCAACTAACATCTCGCCCTAGCCAATCCTTGCCCAAGGATCTATCCACAGCAAGGTCATGGGAAGATTCAAGAGTAGTTCTCATAAAAGAAGATACATTCAATGGAAGGGATTGGGGGAAGTTGATTGATTATGAATTTGTAGGGGAATCTGGGTTACGATTTGTGAGAACTTGAGAGAGGAATCGGGACAGAGCAAAGGGAGGCTGCAGAATTGACAATACTGTTAACTTTCTAACTTGTTTATTACCACGACTATAGCCTCTTATTTATAGCTAACTATGGAAAGCAAGTTAGGGATTAGTAGGCTTAATTAGGAAAAATAAATGATATAACCTTGAATTTAGGCAAAATATACAAAATAACATGATTTTTAGAAATGCACTAGATAACCTTACTTTAGAGGGTTCCGCAAGATAACCCCAGATGAACAATAACAGCCCAAAGTCTTGCCCTAGTAGCTACCACATACTTCCTTTGGAAAGCTAGGAATGAAGTGGCTTTTAATTTGAGAAGCCTCAATTACCCTCGTCCGTTAGTACAAATTAAGAAATTTGTCTATAGTGCACTGTATCATGCACATCCCCAAACTAATATCTTGTTTTAGGGGTTTGTCCCTTTTGTTGTATGAGGTTCTATACTACCTTCTCCTTTGCTTTCCTCCTCTTGTTTGTAGAGCTACCAATGTAATCCTACTTATTTGTTATCTCCCTAGGTATGCCCAAAGTATCTTCTATAGTTCTTTTTTATTTAAGTTATACCTATTTACCAGTGAACAATAAGCATTGACTTTCCATCAAAAATAAATAAATAAATATATCACCCTGCAATATGATTTTATCCCTAACTCTTTTGCTTATAATTTCCTCCATTACTCTCACTCATTTTCCTTCTCTTTTCTAAATTTAAATATCTAAAATGTCCCCCAAAGTAATTACCTAATCTATTGATTTGAAACATAAGAAAATCCTTCTTCCCATATAATCTTTGCCTCTCCACCATCCAAACGTATAATTGAAAAATAACATCCCTAATCATTCAAACAAGAATACAAACTTCATAAGAATCAACATAGAAACTAAGCACATGAACTCTATAATAGATATTGTAAATAACAAAATCGATCCAACCATGAAAATTAACAAATCAAATTACCCAATTCTAGAAGAAGAACGAAAATCTAGATGAAGAAGAGAAGGAAAGTCTTGAAGCTCGGTAAGTCAAATTAAAGCAATCAAACACAAATCGAATGGGAGCACCCATATTAAATCAGACCAAAACACAAAATCAATTGCCCAATCTTGGAATCAACAAATGAGCTTTGTTTTGAGAAACCATGAAAACCACAAAAATGGAACAAGACAAATAAACATCACTAACCCAAATCTAGGCCAACAATTAACTAAAAATATAGAGTTTTGATTTACAAATCTAGGGCACACCAGTGGTATCACGATGACTACGAGCTAAAAGGTTCGTGCTACCCATGATGCATTGTTCGGCAATCTCAGAAACGAGGATGGAGTAGTGATAGTGGAATGGAGAGGCGGTGTCATCAACTTAGCGGTTGGTGGTGGTGCAAGTCAAAGGATGGAGTTGGGTGTTGCTCCCTATTTTGTTTGTCGAAAAAGGAGGGATGAAGGGCCTTGACAACTCGTTCTTTCAAATTTGGTAGCTGGAATAGCTAGCATCAGTCGTTCGAGTTGGGATAGTTGCTCCTAGTTGGGTCGAGCTCCATTGCCTCGAGGAAGAAGAACACAGAAGGGAAAAAGGAAAATAAAATAAGATGGATTAAATTAGTTTAGTTTAGGCTAAATAGGTTTTCTTTTCTTTTAAAAGAATAAGATGGGAAATGGAAGGGTTCAAGTTAAAGATGGCTTAATTTGGAGTAGGTTGAATTAGTTTAAAGTAATACAAACCGTAACTGTATATAGTGAAGGGTTATGTAGTGAGTAACCCTCTAAACCTAGGTTATCTGGTCCGTTTACAAAAACCCCAGTTATACCGTATATTTCGCCTAAACTCGGTGCATTTTCCTTAGTTTTTACAATGCCTTTTATTAATAAGACCTATTAACCCTAATATATAAATAAGTTGGTCAACTAAATTCTGCTAAGAATTAATAAAAACCAATGCCCGTTATTTATTAATGAATTCGAGTCTAACATACTAAGATTGAAAATGGGTCTGACCTTGATGTATTGGCAAAACCCACAACCAAGGTCTTTCACATTACTCACCTCCTAGAAAATGATCTTGTCCTCAAGCTCATAATGAGGAAAGGAGCAAATGACGACAAAAACAAATTCCGAGCTTGATCTTGAGGTAATTCATTCTACTTGACCAACAATTCCAAGCAATGATTGATTGAACATGCCTACTATGCTACGATTGTAGCACAAGAATGTGTTTAGTTGTGGCCACAGTTTGGAACCCTAGTAGGAAGGGCCATCAAGAGTCAAAGAGACCAAGCTAATGGATCTATTAGTGGTGGAGAATGTCCTATGGGCCAGGGCCCAAGAGTGTTCCCAAAGTCATCCAACAAAAATTGACTCTTGAGTAGCTATCCAAATAGCCTCAACTAAGTTTCTATTTTGGGTTGGCCCCTAATATGATCTGAAGCTTCCTTCCAGCCTCAAGTGAAACTCCAATAGATGATGTAATAGCCACGACAATTGGTCCGTAAGGCTCAACTAGGGCAGACAAGGGATGTGATGGTGATGGCGGTAGTCATGGAAGGTAGTCTAGTGGTGGCCAATAAGGCTTCTCAACACCAAGCAAGGGTAGTAGGGTAGCAATAGAAGGCTTCCATGGGGATTCGTGCACATGGTGCAGTAGAGGCCTAGCATAGACCACAATTGTGGTAGAGGCATGAAATAGTAGAGGCTATTGATAATGATTTGGGGGTTATTGAAGGTGACAGGAGTTGGTGGTTGATATGGATTTGGTGGTGTATTTGTGGTTCTGAGGTCACGTTAGCGTTTATAAGGTTTGTGAAGATGTGCAACAGAGCTGTAAAGTTTTGAGGGTTTGAGTGATGTGATGGTGGTAGGTGGATATGGGCAAAATGTGGAGATGAGTTTTGGGGTGGTGTGAGCAACGTTGGTGGACTTAGGGTTTGAGGGAGGAGTTCTTGCAGTGGTGGAGGGTTGGTGAGTGGCAAAGGAGACCAATGAAGGACCGAAAGTGTGGCCCTTTCCATGGACAAAGGGTGGGCTTAGGACAATGGTAGGTGCGGGAAAAACAAGGAAAGTGACACCCCAAGAGGAAGAAGGAAGAAAAGGGGCAACGGTAGGTTGGCATCCTTCTTTTAGGTTGTCGAAGGACTCACTTACATGCTAGGAAGGTGTGCCCGCGAAGGCAATTAGTCTTCTCATCTGACACAAATTCTTCCACAAATCCCTAACTTCTTTTGGACCATTCCTTCATTCTATTTTTGAGATTGTTAAACCCTTCATCTCATTCCTTTATGTTGTTGATAAGTTCTTAGATACTACCCTCAAGAGCTTCTAGCAATTTGTTAGGTTTCTCAAATGAAGATCTAACCATGGTTGTTTTTTCTATTTATTACATGACCGTTTGTCTAATAAAAGGTCTTGAGTCTTTTATTTCTCTTAGACATCTTCTAATTGACTCTTCTCTTAAATCCCATGGTTAGGACTTATTATATTGATTAAGAGTGGTGGTTGATGGTGATAGGGATGGTTGTGGAGGATAACAATGAGGATGGTTGTGGAGGATAGAGTGATGGTGGTGTTGGGATGGCCAATTGCAAGGAGAGAGAGAGAGAGGGTTGAGTGAGAGATGAGAGAGATAATTGAAGGAAGGTGAAATGAGGTCCCTAAATAATTCCCAACTTGTCTTATCTTGAGGTCCTTGCCTCTTACTTATATCTGATTTTGCATGGGCTAAGCTCTAACTACTAAATATTCTATTAAATAATATATTTAGTTAGATTCATCTCCTAATATCTAATTATACTACTAAATTGTGTTAGGCTTATTGGCCCTAATTAGTCGATCCCAAACATGGGCAACAACAATTTCTACGGTGTCAACTTCTCTAAAGACATTAAGATCAGACTAACCCCCCTCCCAAAAAAAAAAGAGAGAGAGAAGAAGAAGAAGAAGAAGAAGAAGAATACATTTCTTGATAATATAGTCGGTAAACAAAAATTTTGGCCAGTTAAACAAGTAATGCATAGTTCTTGCTGAACATTGAGTAGTTCTTCTTGCTGATATTTTGTTTTCTAATTTGCAGTTAATTTACAGACTATGCATTCTTGGGAAGTCAATAAAAATGATCTTAACTTTTAGAGACAGCAAAAGAGCAGATCTTTGCTGAATTTTCTAGTAAAAATATAACATCCTACATTAATGGAAGGCTATTACACCAGATTTTCATCTTTGTTCTTCAAAACTGTCAACTATATTGTGAGGCTGACATGGATGAAACATATCACTGTATGATAGAGAATCATAGCAAACATCCCATACCTACGCTTTTCTTTCATTTGTTTTACTGCATCAGCTAAATCATGGCTCTGTAATTCCTCACTATCCTGGAATTTCAAGAATTCATCTCCTCCATGACCAGTCATATATAAAAGTATGTGACTTCCTTCATCACTTAAGAGGCGTTTTGACCTTGGGACAGCATTCTCATGGCGCCCAGTCAGTACCCTCAAAAAGTTCTCAACTGTGACCTCGTAACCTCTATAATCTACCTGCAAAAGCAATGCATAGAATGCAACAAGTAGATATTAGAGGATACAAAACTGCAATTATAATGCAGATTTCAAATATCACGCAGCAAAAGATCAAAAGGATAAACTGGGAAATGGTCCCAAAAATTGTTAGCTATACATATCACCAAAGCAGTCCAAACCTTTACATTAAGTGTGGCCATCCTAAGTTGCTAACAATATCTTATTGTGGGCTACAGTCCTTTAAGACATCACTGACCACAAGTAAAGCTGCCAGCTGAGAGACTAAGCACCAATGCACAATTCAGAAAAGTATAATACCCCGAAGAGGGACCTGAAAGAAGATCCTACTATGAGTGGTAAAAGTGCAAAAATGGCACAGAACTCTAAATAATATAATGGATCATGGAAAATATACAGGAGCATTCAGCCTCATCACTCCACAGTCTACCATCACTGTTGAGCCAGATAAATGAGCTCAGGTCTTCTCCCCCACCCCCTTGGTACACATCAGGAACTTCAGCCTATATTCACCTAGGTGTTCATTTTCCAATCTATCAGGAAGAATTGAAAAAAAATTTGATTCTTCAGCTTTGATGAGAACGCTTCATTGATATTGTTATACTACTATATTTTGATTTGTATGAATTCAAATCATATTCAAATAGCTATTCAATTACATCAGTAATTTTTATCAATACTTATGACCTTTTTCCTCTGAATTGATACCATCTTCGCAGTGAAGCAAGCAAATTTAGAATAACTGAAACACAAGAAAGAAAGAGAGAAGAATATAAAGAGTTATGTGGAAATGCAGTGAGGGTTAGATCCATAGGAGAGAGAGAAGCCACAAAATCCACTATGAGACACATAGGAGGACAATATGCATACTGAGATCATTTTCAAATGTCACAAACTTTATGCTTGATCTCAACCCCCTAAATATGCAGCCCAAAGATCAAAATCCCAATCCCAAAGAGCATCTTCAAAACCTGCCCCTTGGCCGAGAGGGTTGGGTTCAAAATTATGGGCAATATACAACAATCTAGTGCCCAGGCAATAAAACCACAGTTATGGTCGCGATTGTGGTTGCAGTTGCGGTATCAAAATGTCACGAATGATATTTTACATGTCACGATGCCACGGTGTGATTTTTTTTTCACAACAAATATAGGATAACTAATATATTGCCAATAAATACATGAAATTCTAAAATCGTTGTGTATCGCTAACTTTACATATTGGCTGACCCAAATGCAATAAATTACTACCGATATTGTATATCGAGACCAATAATTGATTATATGCTATTGCCGCTAGTTTATTCCAAAAAGGCCTCCCCAAGAGAATGCATACATTTTCAACAATTGAAGAATAATAATTGAATATGCTATTGGCCATCAGACAATCACTTAAAACTAATCATATATTCAAAATGAATGAAGAGCTTGAACAAAATATTAAATGGTTATCATGGGAAAAATGCTAACCGTGTGAGACCAATTGAAATGGAGGATTCATTTCACAACTTTTGTTTTTTCATATGTAAATCAAGCATCACAATAATTTCATACTATGCCAAGTGCACAATGTCCTATGCCCTCCAACTCCTAAAAACCAAAAAAGAAGTACAAAACAAATAAATGGCACAATAAAATATAACTTTTTAGTGAAAAGCAAGTTGTACCTCTACATTATCCCCATACAAGTTGAGTCTATGATTCTCATTGTTGAAGACTTGGGCAGGATACTTGTTTCTAGCATTGCAGGCCATGTCATCAGCCAGCATAAGTATAATTCTTTCATCGGGTATTCCAAGTCGTTTTACCGTCCTTAAAAATGAAAAGAAAGAAGCCAAGCACCATATCCAAAATGTAAATCACTTGCAAATATAAGGTAAAAAAAATTTAAAAATAGAATTGCACTAGCTTACCTATACAAGGATAAAGTATTAGCCATGTGACGATAATTAAACCTTCAAGAGAAAGAAAAAATAGTGAGTATAGCGAGCACTACTCAGCAAAAGATAGCAAAACACGATAGTAATGCATACATAAGAAAAACTAATTTAACCTCTCCTCTTAGAAATTTGACCCAAGATAAGCAGAGTCTCAAATATAGCATCTATCATGAAAAATAGATGTTTGACAATAATTTATAAACCCGTCCTACATATTAAAGGCAAAGGGGCATCCATGGAAATGCAATACCTAGATTAAATTAGAAGGCAATTGTAGTGCAATTATACTATTTGATATCGGGCGTTTGATATGAGCTGGAAAATATAGTGTATTCCGTTATGTTAGTTGTTACTCGTTCAGTTATGTACAAGCTAGCTATTCAATTAATTGCTGACCATTATTGTTAGTTTGTTATACGTCATTCGTCAGCTAAGGCTACTATATATAGTAGAAGAAGAAGCTGAAAAATGATATGAAATCACATATATTCTTCTACTACAACCTTCTTTGTTTCTCTCTTCCCATCCATTTCTTACTGTTGTATTGAAGTTTGATCAATCCCACCATATTCATTGTGATTGATCCTGCTCAACACTATACAGTTTCCGGTATGTGATCCTAGACTGTATCATTGGTATCAAAGCCGAGTTGCAATGGCGGACAGCACGCATCAGCAAATCCAGTTCAGGGAGTTGGAAGAATCAATGAATAGGCGCATAAATGAATCAAATACAAGGTTGGATAATTCCATAGCTACTATGCGAGATATGATCCTGGCTCTGACCAACAGATTACCAGTGGAAACGGTTGGAACAGGTGATCAATTGGGAGCGGAAAACAAAGTGTATCAAAGAGGAGGTAATCCCAATTCTAATTCTTCTTTTATGACTCGACTGACCAGAGTCAACTTCCCAAAGTTTAATGTCGAGAATGAGAAGGAATGGCTCTATCCGTGTGAACACTTCTTTTCTCTAGATAACACCACTGAAGAGGCCAGGGTAAAATTTGTTGCAATTCATATGGAAGGAAAGGCTCTTCTAGGGCATCACACTATGATGAGAAACATAATTAATAGGGAGCCAGTCACATGGGAGGAATACGATACGGCTATTGCAAAGAGATTTAAACCTGTGTATGAGGATCCCATGTCTGAGTTGATGTCAACGAGGCAGACCAATAGTATTGATGATTATGTAGACGGGTTTGAAGGCATTTTCACCCAAGTAGAATTGACTGATGAGTATAAGATCAATTGTTTCCTTACTGAACTAGACATGGACATTCAAATGCAAGTCGGAATGTTCAATCCTGAGACCAAACAATCAGCCACTCGATTAGCCAAACTAACCGAATCTGTTCAGTAGCATAAGCGTGGGAGATCTCTTCAATCCAAACAATTCTAATATGCTCCTAAACTAGCTAATCATTCATTGAATCTACCCCCACTTCTAGAATTACCCAAAAAACCTACACTCACACTCACCAAAAACACTACTCCTAATCTGCTTGATCAACCCTACGAGAGATATACTCAAGCTAAGTTGGATGAAAGGAGAGCTAAGGGGCTTTTTTTTTTTTGTGACGAAACATTCACTCCAAGACACCAATTCAAACATAAGAAAGCCCAGTTGTATGCGGTTGAAGTTGAGCATGAAGCAAGAGAGGGGAGGAGGTTAAGATAGATGAGGAAGTTGTTGACACTCAGGAGCCTCACATATCTGTGAGTGCTATAAATGGGTCCCCTCATTTTCAAACTATGTGGGTAACGAGGCACCAGGGAAAGTATTCTCTACAAATCCTTATTGACAATGGAAGCACACACAATTTTGTGGATGTGCAAATGATTAAGCTACTAGGTTGGAAGATGGAGCCTATAAAACCAATGACAGTCTTAGTGGCAGATGGAAACAAGCTGCAAGTATCAGCTAATTGTAAGCAATTTTCATGGCATATGCATAACACCCTTTTCATAGCTGACTATATAGTGCTTCCATTGGGATTTTGTGATGTGGTATTAGGGGTTCAATGGCGGACCACACTGGGCCCAATTTTGTGGGATTTCCGGCAACTTTGAATGGAATTCAAATTAAATGGAAAGAGGCATGTACTAAGGGGGTCTACCACCTCCAAATGGAAGACAATTGAAGGTCAGGGTCTGTCGAGAGCAATGCAGCAAGGAGGGTAGTTAGCATTGATTTAGTTCTGCAGAACACTTGAATGGAGATGGAGGTATCTTGTACCTTGCTTTCTATAGTAGGTGACAGTAAGCCACATGATCCCCTTAATAAGTTGCTCGATAAATATTCTCATTTATTTGAGGAGCCTACTGACTTGCCACTCAGTAGGGGTATGTTTGATCCTAAAATTCCCTTGATTGCCAATGTTGTTCCTATCTCCAAAAGACCTTACAGAAGGATATCATAGAACAATTGGTGAAGGTGATGATGGAGAAGGGTGTCATACAACATAGTGTGAGTCCTTATGCTTCCCCTGTTGTGTTAGTAGGAAAGAAGGATGAAAACTAGCAACTATGTGTTGACTACAGAGAATTAAATAGCAAAACGGTTAAGGACAAGTTTCCTATACCCCTATTGGATGATCTCTTAGACGAATTAGGGGGCGCTACCTTCTTTTCCAAATTCCAGCTACCATCAAGTGAGGATGTATAAAGAAGATATGTATAAAACTGCATTCAAAACTAATGAAGGACATTATGAGTTCCTAGTGATGCCCTTTTGCCCTTGTCTCATTCCAAACACTGGTGAACCATGTGTTTAGGCCATATTTAAGATGATTTGTGCTAGTTTTCTTTTATGACATCTTAATTTATAGCCCTAACTTAGAGTCATACTTTCAGCACTTAAGGCCAATCTTTCAATTGTTACATGCTAATGTTTAGTACCTTAAGAGGAGTAGGTGCTTCTTTGCTGCACTAAAAGTGGAATACTTAGGGCATATCATCTATGCAGAATGGGTGGCAACTGATCCATCAAAAATACCAGTTGTGTATCATTAGCCTGAGACCCAAACCCTCAAGCAACTAACGATATTTCTAGAGTTAATTGGTTATTATAGGAGATTTATAAAGGACTTTGGAACCATTGCAAGGCCATTAACTGATTTATTAAAGAAGAATCAGTTTGTGTGGGGGCCTAGCGCCCAAGTGGCTTTTGAAAAACTAAAGCAAGTTTTATGCTTAGCTCCTGTACTTGCATTGCTTGATTTTACTAAGATCTTTGTTGTTGAAACAGATGCGTCGCTTAGGGGCATTGGTGCAATTCTTATGCAGGATGAACACCCCATTGCATATATCAGTAAGGCCCTAAGCCCATTGAATCAATCCAAGTCTGTGTAAGAAAGGGAGTTATTGGCAGTAATGTATGTTGTTAAACAATGGGGGTCATACTTGATGAATAGACATTACATTATAAAGACTGACTAGAAGAGCATTATATACTTGATGGAACAAAGAATCACCACACCTACACAACAGGATATTCTAGCTAAGCTCTTGGAATTTGATTTTGAAATTAAATACAAGGGCCAAGAAAATAGGGCAGCCGATGCACTTTCAAGAGCAAACAGTTCAGAAATGTTAGCCCTAATATTGGAGGAAGATGCACCTAATATATGGAAGCTTCTGCAGGAATCGTGGACCAATGATTCAAGGCTGCAAGCTATAATACATGCTCTTAGACACAATCCAATGTCTCATCCTCAATACACATGGGTGCATGGTCAGCTTAGAAGAAAAGGGAGATTGGTGGTGGGTGATTCTCCACCCCTAAAGGCTCATATCCTACACTGGCTACATGATTCTCCTGTGGGAGGACACTCTATGCAGGATGTACAGAGGGTTAAATTAATGTTTTATTGGAAGGGGCTAACCAAGGATGTTTGCAATTATGTAAGGTGCTACAATATATGCCAGACCTGCAAATATGACAATTTAGCATCTCTAGGGCTTTTACAACCCTTTTCAATATGGTCTTCAGTTTCGATGGATTCTATAGAAGGGCTACCTCCTTCCTTTCATAAGAAGGCTATCTTTGTAGTTGTTGATCAATTGAGCAAATCAGCCCAGTTCATCCCTCTCAACCATCCTTAAACAGCTTTGACTATGGCCCAAACATACCTTGACCACATTTTCAAGCTTCATGGTCTGTCTGATTCAATAGTCTCAAATAGAGATCCAATATTCCTCAGTGATATATGGACTCAATTTTTCAAACTGTAGGGCTACCTCCTTCCTTTCATAAGAAGGTTATCTTTGTAGTTGTTGATCAATTGAGCAAATCAGCCCAGTTCATCCCTCTCAAGCATCCTTATACAGCTTTGACTATGGCCCAAACATACCTTGACCACGTTTTCAAGCTTCATGGTCTGTCTGATTCAATAGTCTCAAATAGAGATCCAATATTCCTCGGTGATATATGGACTCAATTTTTCAAGTTGTAAGGGGTTTAATGATTAAGATCACTGGCTTATCACCCCCAAAAGGACAGATAAATGGAAGTTGCCAAGCACTGTCATGTATTCCTAGCTACATGGAGCAAATGGCTACCCCTGGTTGAATGGTAGTACAACACTACCTATCATTCTTCTACTCAGTCCACTCCTTATGAAATTCTGTACGACCAACCTTTACCAATGCACCTGTAATATCTACCTGGGGAGTCACTTAATGCCACAATCAATAGGACCCAGCAGCAATAGGAAGTTGTGTTGAAAATTCTCAAGTCCCAATTACTAAGGGCTCAGAACATAATGGTCCAGCTAGCTAACAAGCATAGAAGTGAGCGAACTTTTCAGATTGTTGATCTTTTTTTTTTAAGCTCCAACCTTACAGGCAAGAAACAGTGGCTCGTTGGCCCAATTGCAAGCTCAGTCCTAGATACTATGGCCCTTATTGTGTGGTAGATAAAATCGGAGTTGTGGTATACAAACTTCAGTTACCTCCCAGATCTCAGGTTCATGACATCTTCCATGTTTCGCCACTCAAAACCTGCCACAATCCCATGAATCTCTCTGCAGTTCCTATTATAAGGGGAGATCCTATGTTGGATCATCTTCCATAAGCTATCATTGATAGGCAGATGGTTTGAAGGGGGAAAGCTGCAACTACAAAGGTCCTGGTTAAATGGAAAAACCTTCCAGCTTCAGAAGCCACATGGGAATACCTCTATGATCTCCTCAAACGCCATCCTACATTCAAGCCATGAATGCCACCTTTGAGCACAAAGGTTTTGGGGAGGGGAAGTTCTGATATTGGGTGTTTGATATGTGTATGACATGAGCCGGAAAATTTAGTGTATTCAATTCTGTTAGCTGTTACTCATTCGGTTATGTACTAGCTAGCTATTCAGTTAACAGCTGACCATTATTGTTAGTTTGTTATACGTCATTCATCAGCTAAGGCTACTATATATAGTAGAAGAAGAAGCTGAAAAATGATATGAAATCACATATATTCTTCTTCTGTAACCTTCTATGTTTCTCTCTCCTCATCCATTTCTTACTGCTGTGTTGAAGTTCGATCAATCCCACCATATTCATTGTGATTGATCCTGCTAAGCACCACACAGTTTTCGGTCAGTGATCCTAGACTGTATCATTATTGCACATGAACGCCAGTTCCAAAACGAAAAACATGTCAACATATCTCACCAGTTAACATAAATCATACAAACAAGGTTGTCCAAAGATGGAAAAGGGGGTTTTCATTCCAATTACAAGGGTTCAGCAGAAATAGATGAAACGTGCAGTTCAAGAATTTCTGGACACCATCGACGACAGATAAATCGAGTACAAATTTCAGTTAGGAGAAGTTTCAAAATACATGCTTTGATCCCAAAACAGTAATCAACCCAGAATGGTAACATGGATATGAGTCACACTCCACCAATTCATACGAGAAGCGAGATACGAAGGTCAAAATTGTCGTTACCAAAAACGCGAGGTGCAGACTAAGACTGCCCAATTGTTGGTGTGCATTGTGGTTGAAGTTGAAGAAGTAGGAGAAATTGATGCGACAGCATTCTGATCAAAAATAGAATGCACGAGAAAGAGGATGGATAACGCCATGAAGCAGGCGTTGAACACATTTCCCATCTTCAGCCGGAAGCAATTTGCTGAAAGTAGTCCGATTACACAAGAGAGGCAATAAGATTATAGGAAATTAGAAGGAAATAATGAAAGGTGCTGCGCCAAACTCCAAGCAAGGAACAAAATTTTCGGTGCAATGGCCGATGTCAATTCCGGCCATGGCATAGCATAATAGCTCACAACTGTTTCTAGTCTTCGCTCGGCCTCCATTTGGATTAAGGTGGAAAAAGGTTAATGGAAGTAAATGAATTGATTCATTTCGTTTGGATATCGGATTAATAATTTTATCTAGGTAAATTGAGGTTAATGTTTCACCTCGATTAACCTTCGTTTTTATTAACCTCCGATTTCGAAGGTAACGGAGGTAAAAGGAAAATAATAAGTAAATTTTTGATTTGATAGGAACAAAATATCCATCAATATGACTTATTTATTTAATACAAGGATATAAATATTATTTATTTTATTATTTTAATCTTCATTCACCTTAATTTAAACCAAAATTTTAAAACATTCATCCCGATTCACTCAGGTTAGGTTAGTATTATCCAAACAGTATTTTAAAATATTCACTCCGATTCACCTCAATTCCCTTCACCTAGGTTAATTTTTAATGTTTACCCCTACCTCGCTTCACCCCAATCCAAACGGAGCCTCAAGGAAAGCCCTAATTTCCTTATACTCCATTTGCTCTTTTGCAAGGTCAAAAGAAAATAAATTAAATTAAATAGAAAATATTTTTTTAATATTTAATTTTCATAAAATAATAAGATAGAAAAGGAGTAAAAATAGAATTATTAAAAATTGGTAATTTTATTTTTTAGAAAAATTTAGAAGAAAGTATTTTATTTTTTTTTTAAATTTTCTTAGACTCAGATAGATCCTTATTCACTTGGCGATTGTCAATTGTTGGTTTCGAGTGTGTGTGTGATGTCTCTTTCTACCAAGTAAGTTTTGACTTTTTTCGGTGTCAATTTTGTCTCTCTTTGTTGATTCGATCGACTTAATGTTTTTTTATGATGTTAGTTTATGTCTCTTATTGTTTAACATTTGTGTTTATTTCCTTAGCTGGCATTTATAAACAAAAAATTACTCCATAAAAAATAATGGGTGTGAACTACCCATTTTGTCCTTTATGTAGTTCGCTCCTTGTTGGCCGCTCAGTTTCCTTTTGAAATTTTTTATCCGAGACTTTTTTTTAATGAATTTTGGGGTTCCCATCCCCAACCCTACCCTGAATATTTTTTATATTTAGTTATATATATTAAATGCATTGGTTATATATAATATAAATTAAAAGTATATTGTAAAAAAATATGATCTAGTATTGAGGATGGGTCAGGTTTTGGGCATCGGGTAAGGTTTCAAGATTGGAGAATAAATTAAAAATAGGAAATATATCGGGAATCTAATTGTGGATTTTCCGATAAGAAAAAAAAAATCAAAGATCAAGGATGATTCAGAAATTATTTTACTTATTGGGTTCAATAATGAGGTAATCGTCCCTACCCCGTTGTCATCCTTATCATTTGTTATATCCTAACCAACCCAACCTTTCATCCCCATCATAACGCTAACTTTAAGTTCCCCTGCCTCCTATTTTGCTTTGAGCTTGCCCTTGCTACCTCTTCGCTTTATCTTGTATAACACAACACTAACTTCAAGATAAGAATCTTCACTTTTAGTTTAAATTTATCATTTAAAGATATAATTGAGGTCAATCTAATTATGATTTTGGTATTTTAGTATGAATCCATGCAACGTAATGGGGATCGTAGAAGCTAGCGTGACCAAGTTGAAGCATGAGGATATCATGTCGTGCCTATAAGGAAGTGGTAAGTTTTCAGGCTTCCTTCTATAGAGGAGTTGTCTCAACATAACCTTCAACAAGGAGTAGTTGGATTTAACACTACTCTTTTTTTCACTTTTGTTTCCTATTCATCTTTGCAAGTACATGTCTTTTGCTTCTTCCTTAATTTACACTGGTAAGTCAGGTCGTTATGGACGGCGGGTCAACAGATTTACTTATGGAATTGTTAAAGGGTTAGGGGTATAAGGGTTTCCTTACCAATTTTATCCTCAAGTTTTGGGTTAAGTACATATATACATTGAGTTGGTTGATATCATAATCCCAAATTTTCACTTAATTACAGAGATAAGCAATTTGATTTAATTTGCCTATTCAAAATGATGAATGAAATACCCTTAGTTGCTTAGTTTTTTTTTTCATTTAGACGTGTATTAATTTGTTTCAAAAATATTTAGCCTATTTAGAAATTATAGAGATGAGTGCGCTACAAAAATTATAAGGATGAGCATTTAATTATTTTCTTTACTTTTTCTATGAGTACAACAACCAAGAACCAATGAGGATCCCCTTACTGGATGCTCATGGGTGGCTACATATTTTGCTACCTTGTGATAACCTAGGTGAGTAGAGAGTTTATTGAATAGAGGAGACAATTTTGGAAAGAGAAATTATCAAATGAAACTATTAGAAGTAAAGGTAATCAAATTCCTTAAATATATGCATTTGATTATGCGATTATTCGTGCATTGCCTAGTGTGCCAAGTACCAACTTGTTTTCCACTCTTGTGGGTTGTGAAAGCGGAAAAAAAATGAATGGATAAAACTGGTAGTTTATGGCCCGTGCACTCTTAAAGACAAAAAGTTGTGATTCAAGAATTGTGACTATGGTGATTTGACATTACATTATGTATCAAATATTATTTTGAATGTATTTAGAAGATTTTACGTGTGTCGTAGATACAGTAAATTTGGTGGTTTCAGTGTCTTTTCATGGATTGATGATTCCCTCCCTAAAATGACTCTTGATGTTGAAAGACAATTTATTAAGGAGCATGAGCATATGAAGAATTAGTTAAGGTCCTTGGAAGAAGTGAATGACAAATTTCTGAAGAATAATCACCATGTGAAGAAGTTGAAGTTGAATTGAGGAAGAAAGTTGCTATGATTGAAAAGGGAAAATTAGAATTGGAAATGCTACTAACAAATGAATAAGGTAAATAATGCCAATTCAATGGAAATATGGTAGACAATGCCAAGTAAATGGAAATATGGTATACCTCTCAAGTATTAATTATTTTATAAAGTAAATGAACTTAATTATTTTGTTTAGATAGATAATAGTTGCAAATAAAATCACTCGCTTGCAAATTAAAAAAATTATTACCACAAGGAAATGATGGAGCCAAGTGAGGATTGGAGTAAAGGGGGAGTCAAGAGAAGGATGGGAAAAGGCTACACGACCTCCCAGTGTTTAACAACATGGGAGTGTTGAGGCATAGAAGAAAGCGTGGTGTAAATGAAGTTTTTAGACCCAATTTGGCTTGCCAGTGTTGAGCAACATGGTGCATGAATACTCAGTCTCAGATTCCAACACGGCCTAGCGGTGTTGACCTATATGGCAGTGTTGGGTATTAGTTTTTTTTTACACATGATATATAGGAGATAAGCGATTGCATTAGGGTTAGATCTTTTTAAACTTAATAGAGCATGACTTAAAGGAGATTTTCAGAGGCTCTAGTTCATCTCTTGACTCTCTCTTTCATCTTGATTTTATATTAGATTTAATTTTTAAGCTTTATAATTGTTTTGGTTCGGCGATCAACTCTTAATATTTTCAAATCATTGGTTCTATCTCTTAACCTATTACTCTATTTTATTTAATCAATGTTTAATTTCTCTATTGTGTCTATTGATTTAACTATGAGTGAGTAGATTCCTTTTCTAAATTAGATTTAGTCTAAATTATTAATTAATGATAAAATAGTTTAATTTTCGTTTTGATTGCTTGAATTCTTGATTCCAGTTGTTAAATTACTCATTTATCGTTGAATTACTAAAGCACCTATTTGAATAAATATAGGTTTTAATCTAAGAACTAAGAAGTGAAGATTAATTATCGAAAATCAAATAATTAAATGGGAGAATCAAATTATGAAAGTAGGCTAAGGTCTCTTCGGAATTTTACTAATTTATCATAGACCATAATGGATTTCATTTGATTTATAACCATGAAAATAGGTTATTTATTTGGATTAGGTATGACTTTTAGGCCTACTTGTAGGCCTTAAAAGAGGCTATTTGTTAATTTAAGCTATTTCACCAACTTGGATTTAAGTAATTGTTTGAAAATTAAATTAATTATTCATTGATTAACAATTTGTGATGACAATCCGATCCTAGGTATTTAATTAGATTTTTCTTACTACTATTAACATTGCTAATTTATTTTATTCCGTTGGTCATTTTCCCACTCTCTGAATTTGATCTATCTAGATAGCTAAAATAGTACAAATTCAGTAATCGATAAGAAAGTCTCTATGGAATATGACCTTGACATGCTATAATGACTTCGCGCACTTGCAGATTTAGGCCATCAAAAACGCATAAGTAACAATGATTTTATCCTTAAACGATGCCACATGATGTTATTAAACTCTTTTATATTCCAACTTCGGGTCAATCTGATCTCATTCATGCAATGCCTAGCCGACAATCTTCTATGTAATTAATGTTTGCAATTATGTTTCAGTCCCACAACTCCTACTTGAAAATTATACATTCTTTACATCCATGATCCATAAACATGCCACCCACACTATTGATCTTCAATAGAGTTCCCAGAGAACTTGTCATGAATATACTTCCAATCATTTTTATATGCTCAATATTATAGGCGTTCATGACGGAATGAACTTTAATCGCCCTCTTAAATTCGTTGTTATCTCTAAATTGGCATCCTAATTCAATTTCCACTTCATGTGCCTTTGTTATGGGGTTAAATAATATTACTAATTGATCTTCCTCGCTTTTATACCCTGAGCTAGCACAAGGACTAGTTGGATCCCTCTCATCCACATAATCTTCATCATAATCTCCATACTTTCTACAACTTAATACCCACTCCTTAATAGCATTTGTCATTCTTAGTGCAACCCTTTTTCACTTTTTCTTGTACTACTAAAAGATTCTCGTCAATAGTGGCATACCCATCATTACTAAATATCATTCTTACCTTTTTGAATCAATAATGCGGTTAATATTATCTAATTCAAAATCAAAATATAAATTTTCAACGCTAGTGCTAGTACCTTCACATGCATTCTTATGACCCTTGTACAAAAGTTTGATTCCAATAAAAGTAATATCAGTGCCAACAGTATGATGAAAGCATATGCCACTTTCATTGAATGAAAAACCTCCAGCCAAGTAACATCTTCATAAATATCAACAAGCTTAACAATCCCCTCATTACTAATCTCCTGACCAACCTCAAGAATTTCATCATTCATCCCAATATTGACATCCAATTCATTCCTAAAATCTTCTACATCAACAACCCCTTCACAAGCATCACCACCCTCTCTCTCAATGGATAACTATTTCCCCTTATATACCTCAACATCCCCTTTATCACTGTTAGAAAATAATAAATTACTATAAGAGATAAGAAATAACACAACATATCTTATTTAATTTATCATAAAAAATATAGAGCATACTTAACTACATAAAAAAACAAAAATGAAGAAGAAGAAGATGTCAAACAATATAATTCATGTGATCCCTATATTCTATAAGATAAATGAACACATATGGTCCCACATCATTCAAATCAAACAATAAAAAACAAGAAACTAATGAAAGTGAAAGGGCTACTGATATGTTATTTTGTTAACATTGTTAAATGATATCTAGATAATCAAGTAATCTATATTATAGTTTAAAAAGTACTATGAAGTAAAGTACAACTAATTTGAGAATTTAAATCTATGTACATGGTAAAAAGTTATCCAATTTGAGAAATAAAACAACAAAGAAAGAAATGCATAAACCATACACATCCATAAAATGAAGAAAGCAAAATACCTTAATCAATTAGAGATTATATTATAATTCAACTAATTCAGCACTAAAGAACAAAAAACTAAATAAACTCATGAAAATCAAAACCCTAAAAACTAGAAAAACTAAAATGAAACCCAATAACTAAATTGACAACATAGACAACAAAAATCTAAACCCCTAAAATCAAAATTACATACTAAAAATGGGCGAGAGCTTGGGTGTTATTTGGTCATCAAGATTCAAAATAATCTCACAAAAACTTCACCAAATATGTTGACAAATATCCATCCTATAAATAAAGGTGAGCATTAGAATAGAGGGGATTAAAAATAAGAAATAGAGAAAAAGTAGGTTAAAGATGATTGTATGAGATAAGTGAACTGAAAATCAACCAACAATTGAAAAATATTGTCATGTGTTGAATGTGGAGCGAATATGTGAGCATAAGACAAAGGAGTGAGGGTTAAAGAAAAAAGAAATAAATTTGGTCCTATTATTTTTAATTTAACCACTTATAGGATAAATAGTACTTAGTTTGTTGTCATTTTAATGTTTCATTCTTAATTACACATGTTATAGTGTATAGTGTATTTTATATTACATAACTTATGGTAAAATATTTTTTTTAATGAATTCCGACATGTTTTAACCATTTATGTAACACCCCCAAAATTCACTACTAAAAAATTTTGTTAATTAAAAGAAAATTAGCAGAAGCAAATTAATAAACCGTGAACTTTGGGGATATTATCGCCACACTTAGTACCAGACCGGTTCACTCCTACCGTTCCAGTACCAAGTGCTAAGGCTAAAAGGTAAAAGATAATTTTATGAGAAACTCAAGCATATATAAATTAGAGAAGCGCAGTAAATAATTTACGAGAGTAAAATCCAACAATGGTGGTTACAAAATAACGAATACATTGAAGTTAAAAGAGATAAATTAAAACCCTAGAATTTACCGGATAGTACCTTACGCTCTTTCTCAAAAGCCCACTTGAATAGCACCGAACACAACCTAAAAGGGGAACTGCCCATTGAATAGGCAGGGGCCCCACGAAGGGAACCCTTCAGTACTACGGTACTGAGTAACCATTTAAATACGCGCTTAAAAACAAGTCCGCATGTAACACATGAAATACTACTATATTCGTACATAACGACAGGTGTAAACATCATATTCAAACCCACACATTTAGTACATAAGGTCATGAAGAAATTCTATCACGTATAAATGATCAAGGCCACACGTAAAGTATATACGTATTCTAAATTAATTATTTAATTAATCCTTTCATCAGAAGTCGATGCACACCATGCCTTTTATCGAATCTATGTAAGTACAGGAATACCCCACTATTTTAGCCGGTGGGCCGGTCACTTGCGAGACAAAGTCCACACCACTATTATTCGCTGGTGGATCCGTCACTTAAGGGCAGAATGCACCTAACCACTATTACTAACCGGTGGATCGGCTGGTTCCTACTCACATGGTATTCCACTGTAAGTAATTAGTATCTTTTAAGCGAATTATCACATTAAGGTTTGGTTTATTGAGCTCGGGATCCCCCACTATTATTGCCAGTGGGCCGATCACTTGCAGGACAAAGTCCACACCACTATTATTCGCCGGTGGATTGGTCACTTATAGGGCAGAACGCACCTAACCACTATTACTAACCGGTGGATCGGTTGGACCCGGTTCAATAATCTTCCACTTTACATGATTAGTATTTTATCGTATCTTATTCAACAGACTCCACCCTAAACATGCATGGCTAACTCCAGCTATAAGATAATAGCATGTAAAGCACGACATAAAATTGTACAAGGCATCCAAGGCAAGTAAAACACGTAACACATAGGCGGCCTTAGCTACATCCTTACTCGGTTTGGATTACTAAATTATTTCTCATACTTGTTAGGTCACTAATCCCCCTTCATAATTACTACACTTAATATACTTTCCATTTAGTTGGTTAGGTTACCGCTTCACCCTTTTTCGTTTATTATAATTAATAAATTATTCTTGAGTTGGTCAAATTACCAAATTACCCTTCCTCTTTATCCTAATTACCAAATTAACCCTTTATTTAGTTAATTACCCAATTACCGTCCTCTATTATCAATGACCAACTACCCTTCTTCATTGTAAAAATTACCAGATTACCCCTGGTTGGTTAAATTACCAAATTACCCTTTTATATGATCATAATTACCATACTACCCTTCTCCATCATCAAATTTACCAAATTACCCCTTGGTCATTTAGATTACCAAATTGCCCTTCTTAATTGTCATGATCACCAAACTACCCTACTCCATTATTAAAATTACCAAAATACCCTCTAGTCGGTCAAATTACCAAATTACCCCTCACATTTATCATATTTACCATTTTACCCTTCTCCATTATTAAATTATCAAATTACCCTTTAGTTATTTAAATTATTATTTTTCCCTTCTCAATTATTATAACTACTAAGTTACTCCTTTCCATCTTCCACTTTTATCCCTCTTATTCACAAATTACTATTTTACCCCTTTACTTCTAAATTTACCATTTTACCCCCTTAACTTTCAAAAATTACCATAACACCCCTTTCACTTATAAACTTATCATTTTATCCTGGATTACAGAATTACCATTTGACCACTTTTAAATTCCAAAATTTCCATTTGCCCTCTAATTACGAAATTACTATTTCACCCCTTTATTACAAGATTACCATTTTTCCCTTTTATTATAAAATCATCATTTTTCCCTTTTATTAGAGAATTACCATTTTGCCATTTTATTATATAACTACCATCTTACTCTTTTATTATAAAATTACCATTTTGCCCTTGTATTATAAAATTACCAACTTACCTTTTTTTATTACAAAATTACCAAATTGCCCTTTTAGTACAAAATTACCAATTTTCCCTTTTATTACAAAATTACCAAATTGCCCTTTTATTACAATATTACCAAATTACCCTTTTATTACAAAATTACCAAATTACCCTTTTATTACAAAATTACCAATTTACCCTTTCATTACAAAATTACCAATTTGCCCCTTTTATTACAAAATTACCAATTTTCCCTTTTACCTTTTATTACAAAATTACCAGATTAATCCTTCTACTTACAAATTTACCATCTTACCCCTTATTACTCCACTTATATTATATTGTTATTATTACTACATAAAATATTAATATTAACATCTTATCCCCAACTCTTGTAATTAATACAATACTTATTAGCACCCATATATATATATTAGGCCATATTCTTTTACAAGGTACATTAATAAAATCCCCTAAGGCTCACAAAACATTAATCATGCATTAAGATCACAATAGCATAATACAACATGGATAATACTTAACATTTTCATTAATAACCAACTTCTACCTTAAACAATATCTCCAAACATAGCACATAATCTCTCATACTTCCTTTTCATCAACCAACACAAGAAAACATATATAATATATTAACAACATATATCAAGCATAATACACATTAAAAATGCCTAATGTCTTAACATACGTTAATCCATGAGTTTAAGCGGGATTTAACGATTACCTCGATTCCCGTAAAAATGAACCTTACTGGTATTCCGGTTAAAGGTTCAAGCTTGATTTATCAAAACCAAAACCTAAAAAAAATTCAAGACTTATTACATTAGAAATTATGAAATCAAAATATAAGACTTTAACAATTAATAGAATAATTAACTTAAAATATAATTATACCTTAAAATTATTAAAAAAATAGATTAAGAAATGCAGAAACTCATGCTGCTAATGCAGCATGAGCTGCATGCAATGAAATGAAAAGGAGGGGGCTCAAAGGTGGTGGAAATAGGGAAAATGGGTATTTTTGGGTTGATGGTTTGAGGCTAAGAAAAGGACATGATGGGGAAGGATTTGGGGCAAGGGAATGGTGCAGAAGTGTAGAGGGGGTGTAGGTGGTGGTCAAGGATGGGTTGAAGGTGGCTAAGGGCGGCGGAGGCGGCGACAGCAAGGCTGCGAAGGTGACGGCCGAGGAGGGAGGTCGATATGGAGGCTGGTGAGGAAGGAAAATGGAGAGGGAAAACGAGGGCCTGCAGGTGGTGTTTTCAACCAAAGGAGCATTGGGGGTGGTAGAGGGGATTGCAGGGATTATGGTGGCTCAAGTGGCGGCATAGGTGGCGGAACGACGGCGGATTGGGGCTGCACAGGGTGGTTGTCGAGAAGGGATGGAAGGGGAGAGAAAAGGAAGAGAGGAGGAAGAATGGGTTGTGGGGTGGCTCGATGGAGGCTGTGATGGTTCAAGGGTGAGGTAGAGGGTGTCAGGGGTGGTGCAAGTGGTGGTTGAGGCGGCGGAAGCGGCGGATATTGGTGGAGAAACAAAAATAGGGGGAGAGAGGGGAGGAGAAGAAAAGGAGAAAGAGGAGGCTCGGGTAGGGCATATGGGGCTCGAAAAATGGCCGAGTGGGACAGGAAGGGAAGAAGAAAAAGAAGGGGGAGAGAGAGGGGGGGATAGGTAGGCTCGAGGGTGGCGGTAGGTGGTAGGGAAATGGGGGTTGCAAGGAGAGGGAGAAGGAAGGTGTGGTTGGGCAATGGCAGGGAGAAATGGTGGGGCGGGAAGGGGCAGAGAATGGCGAGAGAGAGAGAGAGAGAATTAGGAAGGTCAATGGGGGAGAGGGGGTTGCAGGTTGGGCGGCGAAAATGGTGGAGGTTGGCCGGGATTCTCGCCGGTGATGGTGGGAGAAGAAAGAAAGAAGAAGAAGAAACAGTCTGGGGAGGGGCTGGTGTGCGAGCGATGGGCGGCTGAAGAAAAGAAACGAGCAGGCCAGCCCGGTCGAGGAAGAAAGAAGAGAAAGGAAAGGGAGCCGGCCGGCTCACGCGGGAGAAGGAGGGGGAGACGGGCTAGGAAAGGAAAAAGGAAAGGAGGGAGGAGGGGGAGAGAATGGGCCAACGACCCAGCATAGGAGGGGATAAGGGCAGGCCGAGGAGACCGACGACCCAAAGAAGAAAAAGAAAAAGAAAGAAAAGAGAAAAAGAAGAAAAGGAGAAGGAAAAGGGGAAAAAAAGAAAAAGAAAAGGAAAAAAAAATAATAAAATAATTTAATTGATAAAATAATAAAATGGAATAATTTTGGGTAATAATTTTATTTAATAATTTAATTTAAGATAATTAAAATATAAGGGTTAAAAAGGATAGTTTTTTTTTTTTGTAAAATAAGGGTTTAAATTTTTATTTAAATAATAAGAGTATAATAAAATAAAAAAATATTTATTTTAATTTATTAAATATTTATTTTATTTACTCAAAAAATTCATAAAATAATTAAATTAAATAAATTTAAAGGCTAATTTATTCGAATTAAAATTTATTTATTAAAATATAAGCTTTTAAAAATTTAAAGGCTAATTTAGTCACCAGAGTTTCCTTAAATTTAGTTAGTTGAAAAAGTTCCTTCCTCAATAAGAAACAAAATAAATGTTCCTTCTTTTATGAAAAATAAACCCAAACATTCCTTCATTTATATACATTTAACTCAACACTTATATTATGCATCTGATGCACTATGCAAGGTGCAAACGGGGAACATGGCATGCTAATGTAAGATAAGGATTATAAATCATTGACATAATAACTAAAATTTATTGTAGTGTAGTGGTCAATGTGTCTTACTTCTATGTTAGAAGTCATAGGTTATCTCTTCATGAAAGAGTTTATGGACATCAACCCAAAGAAAGAAGGATGGAAATCAATCCAAATGAGGATATACAATGATCCAAAATACAATATACATCAACCCAAAGAAATATTGATATAGGATAGATATACACACACCACTATGTTGGGCATCCACAACCTAGTGGTTAATTACGTATCATTACTAAGTCAATTGAGTGCACCTTGCACGCATAGTATATGTTTCCCTCTTTATTGATTCTTTTGTCTTAATATTGTGGTTTTTACTCTTGTTTGGATGTGTCCTATATCTTTTGACCATAATTTTGGTCAAATTTGTTAAGGCACATTGAATTTGTGATAGGTTACCACTTTCCCGCCGCATGTGTACAACTTTTGATTGTTGATTATTGTATTGGTTTGTGGTGGCTTGGTGATGGTGGTAGTGTGGTCAAGGGAACTGATATTAGTGGTTTGATGAATCTCATGCATCATTACAATTCAAGTGGCAGTGGTGGTGATTTGGTTGTTGTCCCTTTTCCTGCCTGTAGAGAAATTTATGCATCACACACCATATGTGGGTCCTACTTTCCATTATATAAGAAAATATTCATGTGCAAATTTTACAATCTAATTGTTTTGGGTATTGTTTGGTCAATGGTTATTTGTTCATTTTTATAGTTTTCAATTATATGTTTTTAAAAGTCAAATACTCCTTTGGTCCTTTTAAAACATTTTTTAGATATATTATGCCATATATCCTCATATTTTGATAAAATTATACAAAATACTCTTATCCCATTTTCTTAGGGCACCAAATGCTAAAGTTTGTATATATAAGGCATATAACTATAACAAAAAAGGAGGAAAAGGTATATGGTATTATTTTACCAAAATATAAGGGTATATGATACAATATCCCTTTTTTTAACATCTATATAAAAAAAATCCACATAATCATTATAGATTTATTTTTATCTAAAAGTTGTCTTTCACCTCTCTCACTAACTTGCTATCATGGATTAATTTATTCCTTCTTTCTCCTAATCAACATTTCAATTCCTCATAATTAATTTAATTCTTAATTTCCAATTTTAATATATAATCTAACTACACTTATTATCTTATCAAAATTTAAATTCAAAAAATTAAACAAAATTAAACTTATTACAGTTTATCTCCATCTTTAACCTCCATCTTTGGGGTCTCTTCTTCATCCTCCTTATTCTCATTCATTCTTTGATCTTATTTATGCAATGAGAGAAAACATGAAAAAAAGAACATGTGAATAAGAAAGGATCACAAAAGAATCTAAATCCTTGTATAGTTTGAACCTCAATTTAGTAGCTCATTCCTCAAGCTCAATATCTTTTTTGTCATCAAGAATGCTAGAACTACATTAATGAATATAAATCAACAACTATTTTATATATATAATGAAGCCAAATACAAAATCAATATGAATCCCATTTAAAAAATCTTCATAGACAAAATCAACATAAAACCTCTATCTTCCACATATGAAATAAATCACACTAAAAGATTTACAACAACAATTAAATTAGATTAATGCATGGCCATGTAAATTTGTATAGTCACGTGTTGATGCCTGTGATTCTAGAAATATTTACATCATATTTTTTTTAATAATTTTAATGGCTTCCTTATCTTAATAAGGTTGTTTATCTTGTGAACCCTAGCTGAGAATAATATAAATACAAGTATATTTCTTCTAGTTTTCACACATAGAGAAATTGCCAACTTTTTTGCTCTCTCATGGTAGCAGAACTCTTACGATCCTAGTCTTTACTCCTTTCTTCTTTTCTTATTCATGTTAATAGAGTAAACCCCATTTTCTTTTTCATCATTTGATATTGTTTCTTATCCTAAAGCATCATTTCCTATCACCATGGCAATGCCATCTTCTTCCTCCACTTGTGAGGTTACGTTTGATCAACTTGATAGTGCTACATCAAACAAGTTTGATCCCATAAATTATCGTCTTTAAAAGGAACAATTTCTCCCTTATCTTCAAGGATATATCCTTGAGAAGTATATATATGGCTTTTATAAGTGCCATTTTTCTCTCATTGCATGCTAGTGACGATATAACAAACTTCCACTTGGCTAGTTAACTTCTTCCTTGACATAATCCATCTTCACTAAAGTCACTAAATGTATAATGTATTTTGTGATATGGGCTAAGTTGGATCACACCCGTACATCTTGCAATGATGCCAATGTAATTCATCTCAAAAACGAGTTAAAAAGGCCAACTAAGGGCAACTCGTCAATGACTAATTACATAGTTTTGGCTAAACACATTATTAACGCACTTGTTGCTACTAGTTAAGAAATCTCTAAATGCGAACTTCATCACTATATCGTTGGTGATCTTGATTCAACCTATGAGTTTATTGTGGCTTCTTTAACGACTAATATGGGTTATTTTTCATTTGATGAATTTGATTCAGTATTGCTTTCTTATGAGTTTTTTGTGGATGCCAATACCACAAACATGTTACATACTCCTCAAGCTAATTTAACCAAATCTAATCAGATTCATGATACTCTGACTAATGGCAAACCGAACATTATTTGTTAGATATTTGAAAAGTCATACCATGCTACCATGGATTGCTTTAAGCACTTTGATAGAAACTTCAAGCCCACAAAGAGACAACCTCTTAAGAAAGGGAAAAACCAAATTGTAAATATATTTCTTCTCCCCTTACTACTTATGTTTCTACTGAGCAAAAAAAGTATGCTTATGATTGGTTTCCTGATAATGACGCTTCAAATATATGACCATCAATATGCATGATCTATATAATTAACATAGGTATTATGGTTTAAATTTGATTTGTATGGCTTGAGGCTCTAAATTACCCATCACTCATATTGGTAATATAACACTTTCCACCCCCTCTCATAGCTTTTGGCTTTCTAAT
This sequence comes from Tamarix chinensis, assembly GCA_030549775.1. Taxonomy (NCBI): domain Eukaryota; kingdom Viridiplantae; phylum Streptophyta; class Magnoliopsida; order Caryophyllales; family Tamaricaceae; genus Tamarix; species Tamarix chinensis. The sequence continues at coordinate 81,746,345 of CM060173.1, read as the reverse complement.
GTCATTTATGTTCCACATCTTTGTTATAATCTTCTTTTTATTTCTCAAATTTGTCAAGATAATGATGTTTATTTTGAATTTCATGACATTTCTTATCTTACAAAGGATCATCAATCAAGGAAAGTAGCACTTCAGGGAATGCTTAAAGATGGTGTCTATGCCTTAACTCCTGCATCCCCTCATTCAACCTTCGTTGGTGAACATTCATCTTTATAGATTTGGCACCGCCATTTAGGACATCCTATTCTTCATACAATTAAAACAGTTATCTCTCATCACAACCTTCCCATGTCTAGTACTAAATTTTCTCCTTATCATTCTTGTTTTTCTAACAAATTCACATAATTCCTTCTCCTCCTATTCCGATAGTTTATTATATTCCATTCAACTTAATTATTGTGGATGTTTATAGTCCTTACCCCTTTTTATCTAATGAAGGCTTTTGTTAATATATTATTTTTATTGATGCTTATAGTTTTTGTACTTGGATTTATCTTACATATGATGAGTTTGATGTTATCCATATTTTTGAAGTAATTTTCACTCATATTCATAACCCTATTAATATTAAAAAAATCAATATGATAATGGCAACAAACATCATCAATTCACACCTCTTATTTAGAAAATGGGTATTTTCACAACTTTACATGCCCCTATTCATCCTCTTAAAATGGACTAGCCAAATGATGACATTAACATATCAATGAAACTAATCTAACTTTGCTCTATATGTCTTTTATACCCCCAATATTTTGGTATGATGCCTTTCAAATTTCCACATACTTAATAAATAGGATTTATTCTATACCTACAAGTAGTCAATACCCTTATGAGCTCTTATTTAAATGGGTTCCTAACTATCTTTCATTATACACTTTTGGGTGCCTACATTTTCTCCATCACACATTTATTATTCAAACAAATTAGATTTAATTTCTCTGCCTTGTGTTTTTCTAGTTTGCTATTCTACTCATAAAGGATGTAAATGTTAACATATCCCAACTAGTCATGCCAAGTCATTTTCTACGAAAAAAACACCTTCTTTTTTTATACTTTACGTAGAACTATACCCTCCACTATTGTCCCTAATTAAGTAACCACTCCTACTTTACCTTATTTTCCTTTTTTTCTTTTTAATTATGCTAATGGCTCTGCCTCCCCTAATTTTATGATTTTACCTCTCCTATTACATCTCTTTCTTCACCACATAACTAACCTACTTAGCTCATCCTATCAGTTATCCTTCACTATGAGCTCAACCTTAACCACTCCATTTAGCCTAGCTTTAGTTTCATCAAATTGTAGCTCCACTCCTAAACTCATACCACTTCCATCATTTCTCCCTGATAGACCCTCTGTCCCATGCTTGAAATTACCTAATATTCCCATCTGTCATCCTTTATTCATATCATGGTAATTAGGGGTAAATCAAGCATTACCAAAAATAATGTCCTTACCTCTAAGCATGTCATTGTTATCAACTTTTTGTTTAATCCCACTTTTTATTCATAGGCTAAGGATGATCCAAATTAGAGGATAATTTTGGATGAGGAGACTAATACACTTCATAAGAATGGTACTTGGTCGTTGGTTCCTCCTCCATCATCTATGGATTTAGCTTGTTGTAAATAGGTGTTTAGAATCAAATTTCATGTTGATAAGTCAATTGAACGATATGGGTTGTGACTTGTCACTAAGGGAATTAATTAGAAAGTAGGCATGACTTTCAATGAAACCTTTACCCTAGTTATCAAACCCTATACCATTCATGTTGTGCTTACTTTGGCTCCCACTTATTTTTTGCTTATTCGCCAAATTGACACTTAGAATGTTGATAAGTATGTAAATGTATAATATTTCTATGTAAATTAGTCTTGATCTCATGGTCAAATCTTATCTCTTAAATAGTTTTTAGGTACAACTTTGCTTCTTAGTTCAAACAGTCGCCTTATAGATTTTTATGTATCAGATGGAGACATTTAAGTCCAGGATTAAAGGTAATTTGAATTGTTTGAGGAGGATAACTCATCTGTAGTAGAGACAGAGTAGAGAATAACAAAAAAAAATGAAATAAAGACAAACTATGTTAGCAAAGACTAGTGAACAAAGTAATGAAACTTGCCCACAAACTAATAAGAAATATGGGCGCTCTGTATTTCTTGATACAACCTGTATTCATTGATAGGATTTTAAAACATACAAATTCATGGCTTATATTAGAACAAAGACATCCTATTAATGCTGGAGTTTATGAGATATACGAAGGTTAAAAAATTGTAACGCCTTTATCTTTTTGCATTCTTTCCTTCTCTACACAACAAAATACCACATCGTCAAGAGGAAAAAATGAAGATCAAGCAAATATTTTTCAACTTCAAGCCAAATTATGTAATAGCATCATGAATTTCAATATGAGATAAGATTTTTCTTTTTCCTCTTCTTTAATATTTGCATAAATATAATTTTATTATGTTTGATTTGCTTTACATGGCTTGTAACTTGAATATGAATTTCTAACTTCTCTAATTCTAGGATTGGAGATAACTCAATGATGATTTGATAATAAAGTATTGATTTTCATCTTACTTTGATTTCCTAATTGCATTTATATCAATGTCTGATATGATAAATGTATGTGAATATGTTAAGTCTCATGTTAACATAATTTGAACTATGGTAGGAGAAATATAATACTTGATTTCTAGACTTGAACTTAAGATTTAAATCATGAGATAATATTTAGTCTTTTGAAGATTAGTTGATTTATCATAGTTTGTAATGGGTTAAAATTGATATAATAGCCATGAAAATAGAAGATTGATCAATTTAAGCACAATATTGTACTTCAAAAGAAGATAACAACTACCTTTAGATTCACCTTTAAAAGTTGGCCTTCACCAATTGGAAATATCATTACAAAATTATTGATTCTCATATATGGTGACCTTAATTTTATAAGGTTTTCAATCTTGATTTACCAAATTTAGATATTTGTTGTATTCTGAGTAACAATCTTTAAATTGTTTGATTTAATAAGATAATTTTGCTTGTGTGAAATTGGTACTTAACAATATAGTCCTCACGGGAGAGATATCTTAGGCATAATACTATAAGTTGTTAGCTTGTGGTATTACCTAAATCAAGTTTATTTGTGTCGTTATCGGGGAATTGATTTATTGATATTGTTTTTTTATCACAAGCGATTTAGCCTACACCATTTTTTTTCTTTTTCTTTAATTAATTTTCCTTTTGTTGACATGGATTATTTTTGTTCATTTTGGTAGATAGTACTCTTTTAATGAGAAAAGCTAGAAATCTTAGGAATCTCTTTGAACTAGATCCTAAGATTGAAATAACTTTTTTACTTGAAGATAAGCCAACAAAATCATAACAAAGTCAATAAAATGCCCCATACTCTAATCATGGACATAAATAATAATAGGCTATTGAAGGATTTTGTTGGGCTTAGTGTTCAAGGCTTACACTCAAGTATACTGAGGCATACAATCAAAACTAGTGGTTAAAAGATCAAACCTTATCTTCTTTCTATGGTCCAACAAAATAATTTAGAGGCTTGCCCATAGATGATCTCAAAATGTATATCTCAATGTTCTGAGAGTATTGTGATATGCTAAAAATAAATGGTGTTTCATCAGTTGTCATCAGAATTAGGTCGTTCCTTTTTCTCTAAGGGACAAAGCAAGATCATGGTATCACTCTTTGTTAGTGGTTTTTGTTACAATTTGATAACATTTTCAAGATTTGCTTGAGAAGTACTTTCCACCAAGAAAGATTACCCAACCTATATATTAAATCACAAAATTTGCTATAATAGATGATGAATCACTTTATGAATCTTGAGAGAGGTTCAAAGAGATCCTACTCTTGTGCCCTAATCATGGTCTTGAGAAGTGACTCATAGTTCACACGTTTTATAATAGGAAAATAGGTGATGAGAGGAATTTTGTAGATGAACAAAAAATAAACGATGCATATAATTTGATTGGGGAGATGGATCTTAGCCAGTATCAATGGTCAACAGAGAGGTCAACACAAAAAATGCTCCAGGTAAGTATGCCATAGATGCATTAAATCTTACATTGCTATTAAAGTTGATATCCTAACTCATAATTTTGACTAGTTAAATGTGAGTTTTCTAGGTGCGACAATAGTTTCATGCGAAATTTGTGGATGAGTTGGAAATTTAGCTTCACGCAATGAATTGGAAAAGAACCGCAACCTAGGATAAAACTAGAGGAGGTTAGTTATGTCCAAACTTCATTTTAAAAGTACGCAATGACAACCACTACAAAATAAATGACTTTTGCTGATATAAACTTAAGTATAATTTTTTCCTCCTTTAGAAAAAGTGATAAATATAAATATATAATTTTTTTGTGGACAATAATTTATCTTTTCTAACACAAACATTTCATTTTTTGGTATTAATATATCATGCCGACAAATATTTTACCTTTTTATTATATCTATAGTTATTGGTAGCATTATGCCAATGAACCTAGTACCCAGTTATATATATGATGATATTAGTATCTAATGCAAGGTAAAGATTTTACCTATTATTATACCTGTTAGAACAACCCATACATTTTATCTCATATTCAACATATTTCTCTTGTTATAATACTCATTTCATTGCAATTAACTCTATTTTATAATAATTATCAATAATATTAATATATTCCCATTTTTTTATTGTTATAAAAATTTTTACACAACAAGAAAACTTATATTTGGCAACAATCGAAAACTTTCATTGTAAAAAACCATTTTTAGAAACAACGGTTGACTTTTGTGCCAAACACAAGTGATAGTACTTCTTGCAATACTGATATATTATTGCTATGAAAATTCTTTGAATACGTATGAAAAATTATATTTTATAAAAAGTAAGTATGTGTTAAAAATATTATTTTAAAACAACTTCATTTAGTTGTGGCTATAATTTTATAAGACCTAAGGAAAATTGCATATAACATGTTCCACTATATATATATAGTAAGTGGAACATGATTATATGCTTTATTTGGAGCCATAGTAACTTGTTGCTTTTTTTTTTATTGTTTTAAAATGATATGTCTTCATAAAAAACTAAAGTGGGGATCATATCATTTATTCCATCATTTTAATGTGAAGCCATAAAATTATAAACACCGGAAAGAAGCTCATGCTCACTTCATATCTTCTGCCTATATTTAACCTACCTTGATCATCACCACTCAACCTAACGTCACTAAATCTCATCCAATATCCCTCTAAACATTTATCTGTCATTAATATAAAACACTTAGAATCACACATAACTCACATAAGGGTTTAATAATAGAGTCACTGAATATTCTTCCATGCATATTAATTGTAATAGATCATGAAACAATAAAAATAATATTGCTATTAGGTCTTCAAACATTTCAAAAACTCCACAATCGCAAGGCTTAATGATGAACAAAAAAAAAAGACCTTTATTAAGATTTTGAAGAAAAAAGGTGTTTTTGAGAAAAAAAATATTCTTCATATTAAATATAGCTTGAGCTTAAATCTACATTGAAGATGTGAAGAAAAGATGTATGGTAGGAAAGATAGATACACACAACAACTGTGTATGCATGTGAGTCATTAGGTGTGATATGTGCAGGAATATGGACTTATGATTTGGGTGGTATTATGGTTTGGTTAGGGTTATAAAAAGGATTTGATGGTTCAAAAGTGATGAAGAGGTGATGATGATGATGATGATTCAACAAAGTATAATTAATGATGATGATGCTTGAATAACAAAGGTTTTGAAACAATTTGGTTTGTGGGTTAGGGTTTACAATTAGGGTTTAATGGTGTTATGAATATTATGATGATGAACGATTGAAAAGATGATGATTTGATTATGAATTTAATATGTTGCAGATGATCGTTTGATAATAATAATATTATTATCTAAGGTTTGAAAATAGATAAAAGCAAGTAAGAAAAAAGGTTTAAGATGAATGTTGAAGATGATGATGATGGCGATTAGGGTTGGGTTGGCGTGGGTTTTTGTGGAGGGTTTGAAGGATAGATCTTAATCTCTAATTCATACAAACAAATAGATTAAGGATTTCAATAATAATCACTCACATATAATTAATTAAAATAGAGAGGAATTCACACATAATTTAATTAAGCAAAAACTTGCAAATTTCATTCAATTTTATCCTTCTTTGTGTCGTGCACTTCTATGGCTTTTATAGCCATTGCATCGCCCTAATTTTACAAATAATCCTCATAAAAATATGACATAAATCGACTCCTAAAGTCTTGTCTTGCTCCCTACTCCAAACACAACTCATAAGATAGAATAAGATAACCTTGAAAGATAGAATCAAGATACTTTTTGACTAATTCAACTTTCCTTTTTCTATAGCTAATATCAACATGATAATAACTCAATATCAAACGTCCAAAGTGTCAACTATAGTCTTCTCATGCAAATTCCATGTCCACCCCTTTCATATAACATATTTTTGCCCTCCATGCATGCCATACACACGTCTCTATCGCTAGTGACTTATTTTGCAAGTTCCGTCCATAACTAGCGTTATAATCATACGTTTGTCTTCAAATTTGTAGGAGATTTTCTCTAAATAGAAGATAATAGGTTCCAACACAATAAATGCTAAGTCTTGACTATTTTCTCCTGCATCAAGGGGCATATAAAAGATATATATAACGTTAGTATTGTCATATTCACGTGATTTTTTTTCTTTTTTTTTTCATAAGTGGTATATATATATAATGTTAGTCATGATTATGATATGTTCCGAAAATAACTCATGAAAACACAAAAGATAGAAGTATTAGGGCATGGAATAGTATTTCCAATATAGAAAGAATCACTCAAATCTATTGCCGTATGAATATGAAGGTTTTTTTAGAAAATTACATTATATTTAAACTATTTTTCCTCATATTTTATCTTTTCCTTTATTTTGCTATCCACTAAGGCAATTATGAGAACTACCACAAGTTCATAGAAAATGTGGTAGAATCATTGAGCTATGTCAAGGTTGAATGGGGTTTGATACTTAGATAAGGTTGTATGACTCTAAAAAAAACACAATTTGTTGAACTTCATTTAACTTCATAATTGATTATTTGTTATTCACTTATATTGAGTTGTGTTTTACATTTGACTTGCTTCCTATGGAGGTATGTGTGTATACATATGGAACAAAATGATGGTCTCTCTAGGAAAATAAAGACAAGGTGTCTTGGTGGGCATGACCCATGATAAACAATGTAGGAAATTGGTTATGAAGAAAGAAGTTGAGGGCATGGGGTGCCCACATACATGAATTACCTCAAAGTTTATTGTGCTACACACACACAAACAAAAACTTGTTTAGGACATTTTAGATCAATTTTCTTATGATTTTCCCTAATATTATATTTTAAAATTATTGAATGAGAACTCATTGATTTTAAGAGATGCATTAAGATTTATTCATATTACTTGTATCTTTCTTGATTATTTTAATTTTTAATTAAAAAACTTTCTTCAATCTTGAGTTCTTTCACTCTTCTTAATTGAACATTGCAATACTTGTTTGTGGCCTTCTCTGTTCACACTAAAATTCATATAATTTAAGTCAACATATACTTGTATATAATAATATGTGTATGATATCATTTAATAAATAATTATCTAAAATAAATATGAAATAAAATGATGTATATTGGCATTGTTATATAGGTGTTTTAATAGATTTTTATTTATTTGAAACTAATTCATCATAAATTGCAATATAATGTAAGTATAATTTTGATCATTTCTAGAAAAATAGGGTCATGCCAATTATAATGAAATAACACTTGTAGTTATTCTAATTATCAAATATCTTCATTATTATAACTATAGTTAGAGAAGTTGAATTTATTCTTTTCAAATTATATTGAAATAACTAAAAAGAGAACAAAATTATGGACAATCGTCTTTTGGGTACCATGATATATGGTCTAGTTCCACCAAGATACTTTTGTGTTTTGAGTGATTCCATACATTTACCAAGCATGAGATTTTTAATTTAGTTTTAATTATTATAATCCTATTAATAATTTAAATCCTACATATATAACTAAAATGAGTTTTTTTAATGTCACATATTTTCATAAGCATATTTTGGAGTACAAAATAATTTTGAATGTATATATTATGTTTTATTAGGATTTTTTAATGCTTTGATACATACTTTTTTAAATTATTTTTTTAACTAAAATGAGTTTTTTTTATCACATAATTTCATAAGTGGATTTTGGAGTAATTAATTATTTTAAATGTAAATATTATGTTTTATTAGGATTTTTCTCATGCTTTGATACATAATTTTTTTAATTTTTTTTTCTAGGTTTTTGCTTAAAACAAATAATCCAAAGACTTAAAAAAATAAAATAAAAATATATTCAAATTATTAAGACACCCTCAAGTTAATTTAGCAAAAATATTACATAGTATAAATTTATAGTTTTATTAATCTAAGATAAAAAAAATATGGAACAAACAATATTAAAATAAAAATATTATAAGAACATGTTGATACTTTTGTAAAATTATTCAGAGAAAATGATGTCTCAATCATGTCAGGTTAAATATTATGGTATCCAAAGTATATATATCCATAACAATAATAAGCATTGCGCTGACATTGATCGATACTATATAAATAGATTATTTAGAATGATATTTTATAATCTTTCTCATGATCATATATGAATAGCCAAATCTAATTCATTAATAGCCACATTAAGTATTATAGATATTATGCAAAATGAACCTCTAAGTGATTCGTTATAATGTAAAAGATGTACCAACATGAATCTCATCATTTATAAGTCTTGGGAAGGTCAAGTTATTTATATCTAGTCTCAACTATACTTACTAAAAATAAGGAACATTTTTATAATATGGGAAAAAATAGTAAGTAAGACACATATTTGTAGTTTTTTCTAATTGAAATATAAATTGTTTTGGTTTTCTTTTTGAGGTATAAACATAAGTAAATTGTTCAATTAAGATATAATGACCAGATTTTACCCATTTCAGTTATATATAAAGTCACACCTCAATTAAATATATTTAAATTAATTATTTTATTTAAATAATAACATGGATAAAATACTAAATAAAATTTAATTTATCTTTATTATACTTTAATTACCACTTCTACACTAACATTTCACCTAACTAAAACACCAAAACTTATCTAAAAAATCGACATTTATTTAGAAGATCAAATAATAGTGTAAATATAAGATAAACTTTTGAAGTTTTCATATTTTTTATTTATATAATTTCTAGACCTTTTTTTTAAATAAAATTGGACTTACACAAAAGGAAATTTTCCAATAAATCAAAATTTCTCCCATTTTTATACACAATTGATATTATTTTATTTTATTTTTATGAAAAATGTCTATTTTAGTTTATTTGCAATTAAAAATAAAACTAGAACTTCGTGAAATATTTGAAATGCTTACAAGATATGAAATTGAAAATATAGAGCTTTCATGAAAAATCTATAACTTTATAAAACATACGGAGTTTAATAAAAAAAATTGAAAATTTGATTTTCTACTACTTTTTTATAATTGGAATTTTAAAAATATCTTGAATGTTTGAAAAATCTTAGGGTATTCAGTGTAGTTTATCTCATTAATAGTTAATGAGGTTGAAATAAAATTAGCACAATATTTCATGTTATTTTTGTGTTTGTATTTAAATAAATTAACTATTAAAAACTTTTCAAGAAAAAGTGACTTCGTAAATCATTGAAATTGGTAAAATCTGATTGTTATACCTAGATTGAATACTTTACATATTTTAATGCCTCTCATTAAAAAATAAATAGATTTATGGCTTAGCTAGAAAAAGTACAAAGTTGTATGGCCTATTATTTATGCCAATATCACAAAGATGATGGAGTTTAAATTCGAGACGTCTATGTGTATTTGTATAAAAACCAACCTAATATTTGATAAAAATGAAAAAAAAATTGATATCAGATTCATTTGAGGCTGGAGAAGATATTTTGGTATATTTTTATATCACATCATTCAAATCAATTGACTTTTTAGGCAGATACAAATAAATTTTGTTGGATAAGTGTTTTATACTACATTTAGAGTATATTATGATGTATTTGGCACATACTGTACCACACATTCGATACACAATTGTGGATTGTATTATTATGTTATTTATATACCTGAAGCATATTAAGTATATTATGGAACTTGAAGCATATTTTAATCATCTTTTACATGTTATCCTTCGTATTTTGAATATAGATGAAATCACATTCTATGAAAACTTAATTCTTATGTATATATCCAATATCCAATTAATTTTTTGGGGTGAACTAGATGGAAATAGGAATGCAAATATCTAATTTTCCAAGCCAATGATCCTCACCTTTAGATTGTAGACCTCTTGATCTTATTATTCTTTGATATTAAATGCACTATAGGTTTATTTTTATTTTTATTTTTTTATGATAAATGCATTGTATATTAAGATGAAACTGAATGATGAAATCTTTTGGAGGTTCGTTTTTATTCTCATACTCATGGACATGGCCAACCTTATGATTGCAAATAGGGTTGTAAATGAGCTGAGCCAGTTCAGTATTCGGCTCAGCTCTGCTTGTTAAAAGTTCGGTTCGACTCGTTTGTTTAGTTAAATGAGCCGAACGCTAGCCTCACTTTTGGGCTTGTTTATTAAACGAACTGAGCTCAAACTCGAAAAAATGAGGCTCGGTTCATTTTTTGTCTTTGGCTCATGAGTTTGGCTGGATTGTGCTCATTTGTTTAGTTAAATGAGCCGAGCCTGAGCCTTATTTTATGCTCATTTAGTTAAATGAGTCGAACCCAAGCCCAGGTTATTCGGCTCAGCTTGGCTCATTTATGGCCCTAGTTGCAAAGCCTTTCATCCATCAATAAACATACATATTGAATAAAAATATCAAGAGGTTTTATTTGGGCCATAATAGAGCTAATGATGAAAAAGGGTAGGATTTGATTTGAAAGTATAGCTAACAAAGTCTAGTGTCTAGTAGAGTATGATAACAACAACTACCAAACCTAAACACTTTTATTCAATTTTTCATACTTTTTATTTCTTCGACCATCTTCCAAAAAATCCAACTATAAAACAATCACTAAAAATCAAGTCCCATTACTACAACCTAGAAGGATATATCAGTCATTTATCAAACTTTAAATGTCTTTTCTATAATTTTCAATTCTTTATCTTTTTCTCTTTTCCTTTTTCTTTTTGTACTGTGATAAACATCATAAACCAACCACTCCCGACTCACACACTCATGGCTACCATGCACTACCACAAATAATTTAAAGTAATCACAACACCCCATTAATTCTAAACTAATTTATAGAAACCATATGATAGGTACATGTTGCTAGTATGGTTAAATAAAGAAAAGTTCATTAAGCTCAATGGGGTTCACAAGAGGTCTTCCCTCAAGGTAGATCATTTGGTTAATTTGTGTAGATAGAAAAGTTAATAAATGTTAATGCATTGTGACTTTAAACAAAATTAATGTAAGCTCTAGTTTTATAAGCCACGAGAGTATATGTATCACCCATAAATTTAGTACTAAAAAATTTCATTTTATCAGAATTAACAATATAAATGGGTATTACCACTATAGTTAATATAATTTTGGCTTACCATACCATCCTTACATCAATTAAAAGGCAAAACAATTAGAAGTGAAACATGATAAATAGAGAACGAGAAAACTTACATAAACTTAGATAAGAATTTGGATATTAATTCAAAGTACAATATATCTAAATACAATCGAAAGGGGATACATTAGAACCAAGAGTTCTAAAAGATATCCATACAAAAACAATAATTGGATAACATGAATATATATCCAACCCAAAAGATAAATAATCACTCCTCCACAAGTAGTTCATCATAAGCAACAAAGTCATCAAGTTGGTATTCTGTGACTTGCACAAAATCACTTAGGTCATTTACTAGTAGAAATGAGTAGCTACCATGAGAAGGATGATCTATACACTACGTACTGAGTAATAAAACAATAGAGTCATGACAAGGTTACGCAGATTGCATAAGATCATATGTAATGATAATATACATATTTGTTTAACATGATATGATACAAGAGAAAAATTGAATCAGAGTTCCATTATTAGGTATAATCAAAATTTAATTTCTTATTTACATTGATTTTAGGAACCTTACTATTCTTAATCTGGTGGAACACACTAAAGAACCACCCAAGACAACACGTGTTTGGCCACTAGTATTAAGCTGATGGAACGGAGCCAACATCTCCTAGGAAAATAAGCTCCTAGCCACTATGTTTAAACTGGTAGAATGGTATGATGCACCTCCCAAGGAAAAATTCACCTAGACACTATTATCATCTGGTGGAACAGACACAACATGTCGATATTGACTCATGTGATCTTTCACATTAAACGATGAGTGTCTTATCCATTGTTATTTATCTCAAGATCATAATGCAAACATATATATAGACATTCAAGGTACATAATAAAACTTACAATAATTATTTAAAACATAAAACACAAGCTCATGATGATTGAGACATTATATTTCCTCCTAATAAACCCTAATTTCACAATATAAGCATAATTTCTTCCAAAATACTCATTTAACCAACAAATTTAGAATATTTTACTAGAATGTTTTTATTTACAACATATCCAAAAATTAAGGTCTAAATCCATCATTTTACACATACAATAATGGACCTGCCTCTAGGGTTACTATTTTAAGTTTTTTTAAAAAATCCTAATTTTATAAGCTAGGTATAACTTTTTCTATAAGACTTGTATAACCATAAAATTTAGCAAAAAATTCAAAAATGTAATTATTAATTGCATATCCAAAAATAAAGGTCTAACGCCAATGTTTTACATATGTAATAATGACCCCACATTGAAGGCTATTATTCCTAATTTAAGTCATTTTCTCATATTATTTAGTTTAAACTCTTTATAATTACTCTGAGTATTCCACATGATATGATTAGCATATTTTAACCCTATTATCATAATTAAATACCAAATATTCAAAATTTATCCTACATTGACCAAAATACATTTAAAGATGTCAAAATGATCATATTTTCACAAAGCTCTGAGTCAAAACTTGATTGGTTTTCAACCTTCAACACATATTATCATAAAAATACTTAACCAATATGTATATATATGATTAAAAAACCATGTACCACTTTAGGTATTGATTTATGCTAACCTAGTTTACTTAAAAAAGAAGACTTAACTAATAATATAAATAATCACATACTAACACATTTTTCTCACTTTTTCATTATACAACACAACAGGTCATACAAAGACATTACCATACTAAAATTAGACATATAATAATACCAAACATGATATTTAATATAGATATATACATTACACACCAAATCATAACTACAACATGCATCCTTACTAAAAATGTCTTTAGTCTCTAAACATGTATAACTCTTAGATGCCTCCTTTGAGACCCCTATAAAATCACCTACGAACCACAAATAACATTATTTTATAACTTAAGAAAAAAAATAAGAAAAAGATAAAGCAAAGGAGATTGGAAAATGGAAAAAAACTGAAGCAAACCAAATCATGCAAAGCTTGAACTAGTTGTGACAAAAGTTGGTGCAGTAAGGAAGGGTGTAGTGTCAAAGTATGATGCAACTAGGGGGTAGATACATTACTTAGTGATGCAAATAGGGTGGTGTTGGCATGGAGTGGTGACGCTACTAAGGTATTGTTGACATGGGAGTTTGATGCTGCCAGAAGGGTAGTGGCATGAGGTGGTGATGCAAAGGAGGGAGATGTAGCATGGCTAGGTGACGCAAGAAGGGGTGGTTTAAGTGAGAGCTTGTTGTATATAGGGTGGGTTTGGTTTAGGAAGGTGCTACTTGAATTTCTGGCACATAAGAAAAGTGTGTTGCATGAGAAGTTCATGCAGATATAGGTGTTTGGCATGGGTTTGTGACATAACAAGGCTTAAGCAACATCAAGTGTGATTAAAAATGAAAACATGATGCATGGAAATAATGAATTTTCAACAATGATGGTGTAGAATGAAGCTCATGATGGATAAAAGGGAGTTGGGGAGAGTTAGTGTGAGTTGTAAAATGAAGTAAATAATGAAGCATGGTGGTATTTATAGAGTTATGAGGCATACTAAGTAAGCTTGAGGGATGGAGCGTCTATCATGAGTTGACATAGAACAATTCATGGAATAAAATTCATTCAACCGAGGTAAGATACGATGTTGGAGTGTAGCCGCAATAAGTTATGGTAAATTAGGGAGTCTAGTCATCTTAACCAAACTAAGGAGGAAAGAAAAATTATACGCAGAGGATAAAATAAGGTTCAAGGTTAAAGTTAAAATTTGGGATTAAATAATTAGGGTAAGATAAAAATAATAATCTCACAAAATTTGGGTTAGGTTAATATTTAGTATTAAATATTTGGGCATGGTTAAAATAGTCATTATTTAGGTTATGATTAAGTTAAATTTAGGGTATTACATGATATCTCACACATAAAAATAAAACCATGAAACTAAAAAGGATATGTTAATTAATAGGTTTAAAGTCTCACCGTACCCATGTTTACCAAATCATTTCCAAATAGGCATAAAGCATATGCAACAAGTATCACAAGTCACAAGAATGTTAACACAAATACAACACTCAATTCTTTTAATATAATTACATATTTTCATGACGTTGATACCCAAAAAACTTTTTTATAAAATCATGATAAATTCAAATAAAAAAGGGTCATAAAAAAGTCTCAAGAAGTCTAAACGTAACCAACATGCCACTAACAACAAACACTCTTCAATATCATCAACAGAGAACTCCTTTTCTCTCCTTATTTTATTTCATTTGAAATTTTTTATTTGGGGATTGAGAAATGTACTTATGGGGTATGAAGTTTTCATGCATTATGCTTAAGTTGACGAGAATTCATTACACTTTCTTGTAGAGTTTTTTTTTGGTCAATTGTGTAGGTGCTTGAAGAACAACAAGATCAAATGGAGTTAAAAATTGAGTTTGGAGCAAAAATAAGGCATAACACGAATATAAGCTGGCACAACCTTTACCCCTAGTGTTGAGTAACACTAACTTACGGAGTTGTGGAAAGGAAAGTAGAAAATAATCTAAAATAGAGGAAAATGTGACACCCTCCCCTCATGCATTCATGTACATGAGATAGTGTTTAGCACATTCAACATAATTTTTGAATAAAATTAAATAAAAGAAGAGCACAACCTACCTATATTCATGAGCACGACCCATGTTCACCTTGTAACCATGAGACCTTTGATTTTTCTCCTCCAATGGAAATCTATTTAGAACTTTAGTTGTTCTTTTGCTATTTTTATACATGTTAGAGAGAAAAACAAAAATTAGATCCTCCTTCTCATCCCTTTATCTATCATTTTTATTCTTTAATTTGGAAACTAGAGGATCAACTAGAGATTAATCAAACATT
Source organism: Tamarix chinensis (assembly GCA_030549775.1). NCBI lineage: Eukaryota > Viridiplantae > Streptophyta > Magnoliopsida > Caryophyllales > Tamaricaceae > Tamarix > Tamarix chinensis. Next base: position 81,730,745 of record CM060173.1, on the reverse strand, counting down.
GATTTTGGAGGTATATTTTCTATTATCTATTGTATATATTATAGGTATAAATCTCCTCCTAATTATTTTTATGTTTTCCTTTAAAATGTTAAAATAAGTCAATCGATGTTAAGGTTGAGGATATTTTCTAACTTGTCTTAATTTTTGTTCTTATTTGATTTCCTTCTTTATCCTTGTATGTGTTGCGTTATTGTGTTGGTTTTGCTATAACTGAAAGTGTGATAAGCTTTTGGTTATTGAATTAAGGAACATCATTGAGATTAAGATATAATTTTGTGTTAGATTGAACAACACTACAAAAGTTTGGTTTAATCGATTAAGAGACGTTAATTTGATTATCATGAGGATTTTTATCATTTGACATCATTAGTTATATGAATTCAAGCCAAATATAGTTGGTTTGTAATGATAATAGAGTCGTATGGATTGACAAAATGTATCAATTATCTATTCCCATTAGCAAATATTTTGTAGAATTGGAGTATGGTTTGGAAACAGTGGTGTATTACAAAATGCATTGGGGAAATTATTAGAACCTTAAAAAATCTCACACCGGATAAATTCCTAATTGATTAATCAATTTCTCTTCTTACTATAATTTATTAGTCAAGTAATCAATTCCCCTATTGAGTTTAGGTTACATAGAGACAACTAATTACCCTTGATTTGATATAAATCTACAATTCCCTCTCCATTCTCCATTACTAATCGCCTTTTATTTGATCAACTAGGCACCGATACCAATAGTTGAGATATTCAGTCGCAATAAAGAACATTAAAGAAATCAAGAAAATGAAGTAAAAAATGATACAATAATTTTACATGGATCAACAAATTGCTTAGCCCACAACTTGGGCTAGGAATTTTAGTAATGGATTATAATAGATTTCAAGATTAATCTAACCTAGATCAATAATACCTTCTTGTTCTATCTAGAAAAAGGGTTTCATGTGCTCATCACCATCACCATCGATGAAAAAAAAATCATATTATTCACCTCATAGGTTACATATCCTAGTTTTGATGATAAGAAAAGAAGAAGTTGATTTCGGGTTTTAATGTGGATATTTAAGTGTGCATGGTTTAAACAATATCAAATGATGATGAATACACTCAAAACAAAATTCAAATACAAACAATGATAAAAGGCCAATCAAGTTTCTCAAAGTACTACAAAATGAAATAAATTCAACCAACCATCAAGTGCTAAGGACATAAAAGATTAATCAAGTTTAGCACCCAATGGATGAAGGCTCTCAAGCAAGGTTTAAATTAATTTTATATCAATACCAAATAAGATAACACCAAATATGACCTCAAGACTTAGTGGTTAAATGGTACATTCAAATCTTAGTTCTTAGGTTTTAGGTTTGAGTTATATATGTGTTTGATCCTTGAGTCTTATGAAATTCTTCTGAAAATTAAAATTTTAAAGTCTCACATCTTAAATTGGTTTTAATCTGGAAAATAAATCACTTGAAATCAAACCGAGTACTAATTTTCTTCAGACGCCAATAGACTAGTGCTGAGCATCAACCAACTAGTTATTGGGTTGGAAAACACAACCTCTGGAATTCTAAGAGTAGTTAACTGACATATGCGGAATTTGGTAAACTAGCTGACTAACTATATAACACCAATTGACTGGCTACATTTTATCTTGTCCCTTGGCTTATTGTAAACCCTAAAATTGTCTGAGCATTAGGTACTAGTTAACTGACCCATGGCAACAATAGGCTGATTAGCCTTGTAAACTTCTTGCTCTTTGTTTTTCTCACTATCATAATTTGGTTGTGGTTAAATTAGTTATAGACCAATCAACTAGCCTACCTCATAGGACCAATCAATTGATTTATACACTAACTAGTTTTTAAACTTAATTGATTGAATAATTTTTGAGAAAAATTTAGGCACTAGTTGATTGGTATGTTTGTTTTATAAAAAAAAATATATAGTTGTTGAGACATCCTTTTGTGCATTAATTGCAACCAATAACTCTATTATTTATAGAAAGGTATAAAATAGTTTTATTTCATATTTCAAAGCATTTATTCTTGAACTCTATTGAAAAATTTCTTGTGCTAAAAGATCAAACTCATTAGCTAGTTGTAATTCACTAGATAGATTAATTTCTTACATATATTCCCAACTTTCAATCTTGTAAGTTGTGAGGAATTTCTTGTAATCAACCAAAACTCTAACTTATATTCAAATTGGTGGTTGTGTGTTGCCCATTATTCATGTAGATATTCTTATGAGAAGAATATAGAGAAGATAAATAGGTAAATATTGTAAATCTTTTGTAGAGATGTTATTGAGATAGTAGACTCATACACCTAAAGATGTATCACTAATATAAACACACACGAGGTTCAAAATCTAAAAAGGGAAGACCTTTTGATAGTTGATGTAGGGTAATCTATATTAGTTTAGCTTAAACCACTATAAATTATGTGTTTCAATCTTGTTTGTCCAATTTAGATATAAAATTCTTATTCACTCCCTTATAGGGTGTTTTCCACATATATAGGGTACAAAGTAAATAAAAAAGAGGAGGTGAAAGTAGCATGCTAGGGGAAAAAATATGGCCCCGCATTAATAAACATGACCTATGTTTTTTAAACCATGAGTTTGGTTTGAAACACATGTTACACATGTTTGTTGCACAATTTTCCATTTTTGATTTTAGATCATTTTTTTCCCAATTTACACCAAACATATCCTGACCATGTTTCCAACCACACCAATGTTTCCTATGGATAGAGAAAGAAAACCATGATTTCAAACGCATCTAGGACATGGTTTTTGTATACCACTCTATTCAACCCAAGCATATACACAACTTCATACCTTCTCCACAAAATTCATGCACTATGAATCTTGATTTCTCACCCTCCATAATATAATAAGAAACATATTCAAGTATTTGAAAAAAGGAACATGATAAAGGAACACTCCAAATTTCACTATTTTTTTTACATTTTTATACGGAAGAAATAAATTTAGAACCTGTGAATTTCGGGAATGTTACTGCCACACTTAATACCAAACCGATTCACTCCTATTGTTACAGTACCAAGTGCTAAGGCTAAAAAGGATTATTGTCAAACTTAAATTAATACTTAAACTAAGAGTTCATAAAAAGAAAAACTAGAAGAGTCATAGCATAGAAATCAGAGTACGTGTAAAAAGTTTACATAATCCAAAATACGTAATCAAAGTTCATCGGGAGGAATAATGTCTACAAACGATAGTAGTTTAGTTTTGGAAAATCCAATACAAAATGAAATAACGTAAAGAAATAGAATAACATAAAGAGAGAATTCGGCCACACCACTCCTGATCTTCGAGCCAAGCACATGCTCAACACTTAGCCCCACCTAATGCCTCATGAATATCGAAGGCATCGAAGTAAGCATCACCCACCTGCGCAAAGTCAGAAGGGCCATCTGCTCTTGGGAATGAGCAGCACCTATAAAAGGGGTAATTAGTATACTACGTACTAAGCAAGGTAACTATACACTAGAGCCGATACACAAACGTACATAATCCTAGTAGAATAAAAAAACAACAAACGATCACTTCAGATAAATAATAAATAAAGGCCATTTATAGTTTAAATTAATTAATTAATTAATTAATCACTTATCGATACTTATTTCACACCATGCTCTCTATCAAATCTATGCGAGTATGGGAACCCCGCTATTATAGCCGGTGGACCGGAAACACACAGAGCACAATGTACCTAACCACTATTATTTGTTGGTGGATAGGTCACATATAGAGCGTAATGCCCTAACTACAATTTCTTACCGGTGGATCGGTTTGGATAGGTCACACCATATAAGTACTTAGTGTCTTTTATGTGTCTTAGCAAACTCAGAGTTTGGTTTATTGAGTTTGGGATCCCCCACTATTATAGCCGATGGAGCGGTCATACATATAGCAACATGCACCTAACCACTATTATAGCCGATGGATCGGACACACATAGGGTGGGACGCCCTAACCACTATTTCTTACCGGTGGATCAGTTTGGGCCCGGCTCAATAATCTTCCACTTTACATGATTAATGTCTTATAGTATCTTATTTAGGAGCTTCACCCCAGACATGCATTACTAACTCTCTCTACGCCTATCCTCCAATGGACCCGATCCATATCATCAGACTCCTGCACCTCCTAACTTACCCAACATCCTTTCCTCCATATCCTAACTCACACTAAAAGTCCAACTCTTAAGTATATGGGTCAAGGCCCACCACCTTACACTTCCAAGTCCACTCACCACCTCACTTTAGGGCTTTATCCCGAAACCCTAATTTAGGCCTATACGGCCCATCTTACTCCACCTCACACGACCCAAACTATTTTAACACCCCATACATCATAACCCTTAGATTCAACCCTCATCATTACGCCTTACTCCTCAAGCACACGTGTGGTCACAAAAACCTAGGTAGTCACATCAAACCCTAACTAGCCACACCAAACCCTAGGTTCCTCATTTCCACATGTCACCTCTCCATTTCTCACCTTCCACTTTTTATTTTTCCATACTAATCATGCTCATCCCTCACATGACAATTTCCACCCTCATCTCATACTCCACTCACCCTCATTTATTTCTCCTTTTTACCACCTTCTCAAACTAGGGTTTTCTCCCAAACCCTAGCTCTGTCTCCTATATACCCTTATACTGTTCCACACACTATTTTTCACCCAAATCCTCCAACACCCAAACAGCTCTGTTGTTACCTTCCTTACACCCTAAATTAATTTTTCATAAGTAAATTTGACTCACATGTATGCCCTAACCTTCCCATGCAAACCCTCGAACTTTCTCATGCTAAACCTTAAATTCCATGCAAACCCTAGATTCTCCCATACAAAACCCTAGATTCTTCCACTCTTTTATTTTATTTAAAATCCCCCTTTTTATTCATCCACCCAACAACCATTAAAATATTTAGCTTAACTCACGTCCCTTGGTCAACTTACTTTCCCATTTTCCTTTTTCATCATTTCCACCCCACCAAACCACATTAAACATCCTCACATGCATGTCTTAAAGGATTATAACACATTACATCACATTTCACCACATATACATAGTCACACATGCCATATGAAAGCACATATGCATACCTCAACTCCAAGCCACACTACACATAAAATTGATATAACGATAAGCATAAGATACATAACACATCATGATACATAGCATACAAGGCACATAAGGCCTTAGTTACACCCTTATTTAATACGACACCGGTCTCGAAGCATGCTTCTATGCCTCCTTAGGGTTTTGATTGGTCTCACCTATAAGAGGAAAAAACTAAAGATTAGTTTTTCTCCTACCAAAAATACTAATATTTTCTATTTTATTCTAAGATTATGTTTTAAATAAAATAATAAAAAAATAATAATAATAACACTAACAAAATACTAATATCGCCAAGGATAAAGGTAATAATAGTTATATTGGAAAAGATGATAATATAAGGTTTGAAGATTTGACCCTAATAATAATAATGATGATGATAATAATAATAATAATGATGATAATGATAATGATGATGATGATGATGATGATGATGATAACAATAATAACAATAATAATAATAATAATAATAATAATAATAATAATAATAATAACGATAATAATAATACTAATAATAATAATAGCATAATTCGAAATAAATGGTGAAATAAAGGCTTCGACCCTTCGCCAAATTAATACTAAGAATAATACTACTAATATTAATAATAATATAATAATAATAATAATAATAATACAAATAATAATAGTAATACGAAATAATAATAACAATAATGATAATAATAATAATAATAATAATAATAATAATAATAATAATAATAATAATAATAGTATAAATCAAAAATAATGTAAAGTAGGGTTTTGACCCTGCTTGAAATAAAAATAATACTAACAACAACAACAACAACAACACATAATAATAACAATAACAATAATACTAATACTAATACTAATAATAATAATATAATCTAAATAAAACAAAATAGGGCTTCGGCCCTCATTAGCAATAATAATAATAACATTAGTAGTAGTAGTAGTAGTAGTAGTAGTAGTAGTAGTAATATTTGAAATAATTAAAATATATTAAAATTAAATAAATAAAGCTTGTATAAATAGGGTTTAAAGGGTTGAGAAAGTTTAGGGTACCACCTTGAGTTGGTGGTGACAGGCGGCACTGGCGATGGTGCACGGCGGTGACAGGAAAAAGAGAAGAAAAGGGAGAGAGTTGAGTGCTGGGAAAAGGAGAGGGAGAAAGAGGGTGGAAGTTGGGGTGTTGATGGTTGTCTAGATGGAGAGGAGTGGAATGAAGGTGGCAGCACAGCCAAAGGCGGCGGCACACGGCAACGGCTGTGGTGGCTGAAAGGAAAGGAAAGGAAGAAAGGGAGGAGGAGATGGATGAAAGGAAAAATAAGGGTAGGGGAGGTAGAGGAAAGTCTATAGAGTATTTTGGGAGGTGTAGAAGATGATGGTTATGTTGGGAGTGGTGGCTAATGGTGGTGCGAAGGGTGACAGAGTTGAAAGGAATGGCTGATCGAGAAGGTCACTTTACACAGCTAGGGTGGCTCGTGCAAGGAAAATCGAGGGAGGAGGGTGATGTAGTTAGGTAGAGGATGATATAGGGAGTGGTGTTGAGGGCGTTTCAAACGGCGGCATTGGATGACGGCGACAGAAGAGGCGTCTGAAAGGGCGGTGGCACTCGAGGAAAATTTTGTTGGGCTGCGAGAAAAAGTTTTGATTTTGACTGCTTAAGGGTATATATATATAGGCTAATTAGAGAGGTATAAGGTCAGAGGAGTGACGGGAAAATAGGGAAATTAGGATAGGGCACCAGCCGACGATGGCAAGCTGGCACAATTCAATTGTGGTAGGGAGTGGTTGCCCAGGAAAGAGATGGTCGTGCACGAGAAGGAAGGGAAGTGGGTTGGGTCAAAGTGGCTAGCGAGTCATAGGAAAGGGGAAGGAGAAGAAACGACAGGTCAATGGCATGATCAGCGGCGAAAAACCAGGCGCAGGTGAGGGGAGGAGTTGCAGGTTGACCACGAAGGAGAAGAAGGAGGAAGAAGGAGGTGGGCATGGACCAGCAGTCCAAGAAGAAAAGAAAAGAAAGAAAAGAAAGGGAAAACCAGACAGGGCAATTGGGGAGAAGAAAAAAATTGAAACATGGCGTACTAGGCCGCTGTAGGAGAAAAGAAAAAAGGAAAGGATTGGGCCGCGGATAGGCCCAGGTCGGGGGAAAGGAGGAAGAAAAAGAAAAGAAGAAGAAGAAAAAAGGAATAAAAATAAAAGAAAAGAAAGAAAGAAAAAGAAAAATAGGTGGGTTGGGATAATTAAGATAATTTGGATATTTTGGATATTTAAAAATAATAATATTTAAATAAAATAATATTTAATTTCCTTTCTAGGCTAATTTAAGATTTTTTCTAAATTCCATTTTAATTGGCAAAATACCCTAATGTTTTCTAATTAAAATAATTATTATTTTCTTCTTGATTTGCCCTAATTAATTTCCTTTTATTTTAATAAAAATAATTTATTTAATTAATTTTCCTATTAAATCCTTATTTGGTCATTATTTCTAAAATTAAGATTTTGGGGCATTTTACTTTTGACATTTATGTAAGGTATGGAAGTATAATAAAAGTTACTCATAACATCCCTATTTTCATCATCTAAAAAATTTTGTTTTAAAAAAGGTCTTGTAGAGGCTAAACAATAAACACATGGTGTTACTACTATATCCAACATAGATAAGATACTCTTAATACACAATCTATGTTGGATGTAAGGCTAAAAAGTAATTCATACCTAATGATCAAACATGGAAGGCACTTTATCTTAAAGCGATACTTGATTGCAAAACAATACAAAAAGAAATAATGTAATTAAAAATTAACAGGAACAAAAATAAAGAAAAAAGACACACACACACACATAAACATAAATAGAACTAGATAAGGAATTCAAAAAGATACAAGAATATTCATAACCAGATACAAAATACACACGCATAAAGTATAAACTAGATAATCCTATCCTATGCCCATCCCCAAATCACAATTGCAAATCCATTTTCAAGCACAAATATCCATATTAAATCCCACACACAAAATATCTGAAGAAAAAACTTAATATTAGTAAGATAGACATATTATATAAACATAACATACTAAAAGTGATAGCATGCTCAAATATTTCACATTTTCATGGGACAAAAAGGTAAGGGGAAACATGCTATTACAAGGAAACATGGTTACATAAACTCTAAGAATACTATTTACACTATTCATAATATTTATACATTTTAGGATAACACATACTTCTATTAAGAATGATAACATAATGGAACATGTGATGATGACATTAATACATTCATGGAATAACAAACCAGGTGATCATATAATATTGTACATGATATCCACGAATCATAACCACACTTACAAAAGTACAAGACCTGCTACATATTTGATTTCTTATCCAATATTATCACACAATTCATTTCACATACTCACTAATATTCTTGTACATGATATCACTGATATTTAGAGCATCATGGCTAAGGAACCCACATTAAAAGCACCTTAGCTAAGGAAATCATATTTGAAGCATAATAGCCAAGGAGAATACATCTTAAGCACAGCTATAAAGGAAACCGTAAATGTCCATAGCACTACTAGCTAAGGCAGCCATGAAAACACTAAGGACATCCTAATTTAATGTATAATAACCCGTATAGGACCCACATGTTGCCTATAGAATAGAGAGGAGTCTAGCTCACTCACTAATGGTGCAACACAAAAAATAACATGAAATACATATACTCTATGACCCTACCTCAATGTCCATCCCAATCATATACAAGGTGGACTATATACAACCATCAGATGACCCATTGTAGATAGTTAGAAGAAACTAAAAAAGGTTGATTGAAACCAACAACTAACCTATAATTAGAACAAATCATCATTAATTCATTTGATTCACTTATCACTTGAATTACTAATAATTTCATAAATATTAATCATTATCCTTTACATATAAGGTCATACACTAATATAAAAAAATAACAATGGAAGACATCAAACCATATCTAAAAATCTATATGGAAAAAGTTATAAATTTCTCATTATAGAAAATACTATTCATAATTGATTGCTATCCATGTTAATTATTATTTATGCTCGGTTACTATTTCAAAAGCCAAAGTCAGTGGTGTTCAAAGGTTAATGATCAACTATTAACTTCAAATATATTTCTAATTAGGCCTTTCTCCATGATCTTCCTCTAAGTTATTAGTGTTTTATATTACCAATATCAGATGATAAATAAATCCTCATATATCATACAAATCCAACACATTAATGTAGTTGCATCTCGTGATGAAAATTTACTTATTAATTTTCTTCCTCTAAGCTATGTTTGGGGAGGAAGGGAGTGCACTTGGTAACGAATGGGCCATAGCACTACTACTAATAGTATCCACCATTTTATATAGCATTACCAGCTATACCAAACGAAATCGCTTAGAGCACCCCTAACCTTTTATTATTACTACTATAATTACCTAAATATCTAAAATGTGTTTATTATTATAATTATAAAAATATATTTGTGTTCAAACATTTTGATATCCCTTTAACTTTGATTACATTTCTTCAAACATTTCATTTCAATTGTTTATGTAATATCCCATTTGTAGAAGCCTTAATTACATAACTCGTGATTATGTGAAATTAACTATAATAATTATTATAAGATATTTTATATTAAATTTGGTATTATTATGTGTCTTATTATGAAAGTTAGATATATATTAAATACATTAAAATTTTATGGAAATCAGGTTATTAGATTTAATCCTAGTTTATACCCTTACCTGTATATGTTAATTATGCTAACTGATGTTTTCCCTAGTTATTGTTTTCTATCTAGCATCCTTACACTATCCCTATAATGATTTTATTGTCTATAATATCCTACACCCTTCTCGCTGGCACATTTCTCTCTTCATTTCATCTCATGTACTATCTTCTCCTCATCTTATCTTGATTGTTTGCACACCCCTCACATATATAAGCTCTATTACATTCTCTATTTTCTGTAATTTGTTCCACTAGAAAAACAAGAATTGGTTTTTGGTTACTTTATCCTTTCCCTTGAGCTTCATCATTAAATTTCTCTTCATTTTTTGGTCATTATCATCAACCAAAATTTTTTCCATCTTCTAGTAACGGTAACGAACAACAAAACTACCCTTATTCCTATATGAACATCCACCATTCTCCTCCTTCTTATTAGCAGCCACACCATCCACTTCATTCCCCCTAGCAATGCCCAACAAAACTAAAACCTTCCCCCTATCAATGGAAAAAACTACTGAATCTCACCCCTAAGAAAAGGTGACAAACCTCAAAACACCCCATAGGAATGACAAAAAGTGTTGTTGTCCACCCATTTGCAACTACAACTAGTGTTTTTGCCTATCCCTTAATAAAGGGAGACTTTAATGCAGCTTCCCACCTTATCCTTTTTGACTCCTCAACACAACATTTCCCTTATTACGTGTCATTTCAACAATGCCCCTCCATTTCTTGTGTAAGTTTCTTTGTTATTGCACCATTGCTGCCTTGTCAAATTACGTAGCTTCCTTTAGCCCAATTATTTTCAAAACTATCTCCTAAGTTATTTTTAGTTAATATTAGTTTTTGATTTTGTTTTACTAGATGATAATATATCTGTTTTTATACAATTTTTTGCTTAGAGAATCCTAATTTATCGTGGAAAAAGATAATCTTGTGTGCTTTGTATAGCTTGGGTATAGATAAATCCAATTACTAATGAGATGGTAGATTTTATGTGCAAGCATGATAAGTTATTCAGATCTAGAATCATGATGGGGTTTTGTGTTATGAAAATGCTATGATCTGCATGATAAATTGACAAGAAGCTCATGAATAGTTGGTATATATAATCCACTTATCATAAAAAATGAGATAGATGCACGCATATTATGTTTAATAGTGAACGTAAGATTTTCTAGCGTTTGATTAGGGATTGTAATCTTGTCAATTTATAATGTAATTTCTATGATAAGTATTTCATGATTATCATTGCATGGTATCTAGGATTGATATAAATATCATCAAAGCATGCAAATATAATTGGGGATAAAATATAATAATTATTATTCATATGTTCTAGGGTTAGAGATGGTTCTTTACATGAATCTTGATGTTAGGGGTTTCACATGTTAGTTACTATACTCATGCAAAATGGAAAATATGGTCAATCACTAGGTTTTGAAGTTTACGCACAAAAAATATATATTATAAGCTCCTCTTTTTATCCTTTTCATGGTAAATTCTTATTTGTATCATGTTTGGTACGGAATTAGAAAATCATGGTGATATCATGGTTTTAGAGGCATTTTGGTCATTTTGACCTAATACTCGTATTGTGAATAATTAGACTTAATATGGTCTTACATTTTTAATAGGTTTACCTTAGTGTTCAACATAGATTTTACATAGACCAATGAACTTAGAGTTTACCATAATTATTAGAAATAAGGAAAAATGGTTAAGTGTGACAATGGGAATTATTCTACAGTACATGATATTTATGATCTTCTTATAAAACACTAATACTTAAAAGTAGAAAATCTCAAGTTTGGGAATAGTTGCTCTATAAGGTTTGCTACTCTAGATATTAGGTGCAATACATAATTGTTTTTCTTTCTTATTGTTTCATTGCCCTAATGAATCCTTATTCTACTATATGAGTGACTTATGGGCCCAATAGGGGTATCGATACCTAAGGACTAGGTGAAAATTTTTGGGGGATACAGTGTTGCATGAATGTGTTAGTATTACTAGGCATACAGTAGTATATTTTGGTTCTAGACTAAGGGTATTATGTTACCTTTATGTACAATTATGATTGAGTGCACCTAAATATCCTCAAGTTAATATTCTCCCCTTAGTTAAGATAAATAATAAAGAAGTATTTATCTATGGCCTTAGTATATATTAGATTTTTGTTTCGATAGATACCTTAGCCCTACCTTCGGTAATCGGGATTACTTTGGATTTGTTGGTTCGGTAGTTGCCTTATTGCCCCACCATGGTATTTACTTTGATTACTCTAATGGTTATAGATTTTGATTTAGCTTTTGTGTCCTTTGAGATTATGTGAATTGGTTGAGTACGATTGGTTGTTGAGCATGAGACATAGATGTTGTATGTATTATCCCATGATTATTGTACATTTTTATGGCATGTGTTTTTCCCTTGAAATATTTTTTCAAATTGTCATATAATTTTGTGAAATGTGAGCATGCTGCCTATTTTAAAGTATTGTGATTTACTCATTGCAATGAATTCATACTAATAGTAAATTTTGTAGATGACTATGTTATTGGCATAGAGTGGTTTGAGTCATATAATAGTAGCAAGGATAAGTGGAGTCTTTAGAAAGAGGTTCCATCTTATAAATACGCTTATGGGTCTAAGAGGTAGAGCAAAGAAATATTTTACCTTCAGGTAGTAGTTTTTGTTACAATCTGTTTTCTTTTGGAATCTTATATCCCTTGTTATATTTTGATAACTACTATTATATGAAAACTATTTTCTAGAACTTTTATCTCTTTATTGACTTCTATTTCTACTACATTTTGGATATAAGTTGTTTACAGCCTTATCACTTGGCATAAGAAATTTGAGGGAACCAAACTTATGCTAAGTATGGCAATAACACCTATTATTTTTTAATTAATAATTTGGCAAATAATAAATTTTAAGTACAAAAAATGGGTTGGTTATAGTTCAACCTTTTTTAAAGTTTCGTTTCACGTAATACATCAGCACCACTTTTGGCCATCAAACTTTTTCCTAAATTTTATACCATATGTGATGTAGGAGCATGTCTGGAGAACTCTCAATATTTTTCTTCTAATGGCGGAGATAAAGAGAAATTAGCATACATGGAGATAGAACCAATTACACTTGAAAATTCATATACTTCTAATGTTTTGTTAAGTCATTCTTCTTATAGGTATTGTGTATGTTTGCAAGAAATTCTTGAAGTGCATGATGGATGAAGATCGTTAAGATACGACGTAATGGAAAGGGATTACAATATTACCAAGTGCAAGGAATAGCAAGGCTACAGGACTATAAAGATTTATCACATATGATTACATCTATGTATATCATTATTAAGTTGTGTAGCTTTGTTACTTTTGTTGTCTACTTTGTAATTCGTGTAAAATTATCATTACAACTTTATTTGTAAGACATGGACCATGAATTAGGAAGCTGAAATCATTAATGAAGATAGCTTGAGCAAGCTTGCCAAACCTTCACCAATCTATAACATTAATTCTCTTTTGATTAAAACAAATACCAAAGAGTTAAAGTTTAATATTTTAAAAGTAGGAAGATGAAAATAATGGAGAGTAGAGGAGGGGAGAGGGTTGGCACTCAAGCAAAAAGAGCAAGAAAAACAAGAATAAGGATTAACAAGGTATATGCAAGAAGAGAGCAAAAGCAGAAGTGTGGGATTTAGATAAGTGTTAAAGTGAGCAACCAAAGGGCCATAACCCTTAGGTTGTCGACAAAGTCAAGGAGAGAGAGGGAGAAATATTTTGGGGAGATTTATTGCAAGTAAGAGAGTGATGGGGATGATTACTATAGGTATGATAATTGGCAGGAGGTGATTGAAGTTTATCGTGGATGAAAACTTGATCAGTTGAATAAGGACAAGCAATATCAAATCAAGAGGGATAACGGGTTAGATTTCTTGGTCTATAATGGCCATGAAGGGTCAATAACAATTAAGAAAGTTTAATAAATGTGTAAAATTAGAAAAATAATCAAATAATTCTTAAAAATTATGAAAAATTAGTGACATGAGGGAAATTAATGTAGGAAACCAAATCTATAAAATATTAGGCATACGGATTGATTTAGAGTTAAAAGAAATTAAGAAAAACAAGAATGATCAAAATCATTAAGCTCTATCGATTGTTGGGTACTCTAGATGAACAAGTTTGAAAGGCTTCTAGGCAGTAGAATGAAGGGTGATTCTTGGTTAAATGTTGATTGGATAAAGAGAATAAAAAGTTTTGAAGGATAGTAAGGTAAAATGAAAGGTTAGGGTAAGATGATTAAGCAATCGTAAAGAGTTAAAGAAGGGATTAATAGACTAATCACCTAGAAATTAAGGATAGAAAATTTTGAGATATTATAAGAAATGATGGCAAAGCACCTCCTTAAAGTCAGTCAAAGGCGGTACTTGTCCTCCTAGATCTTGACGACTCATGCACTAGCTGTTGGCAAATGATCGAAGATGATATGCTATGATGCTAGCCTTCCTAGGCTTGGGATAGTTGGATACCTCAAACATACAATTAAAAACATGAATCCAAGCCAAGAGTTGTATGGAATCATCCTAACTTACATATGTAGGTGGAAAATGATCGATTGCTGTTTGGTGACAATCCTTTACATGTCCTTTTGCATACTGATGTAGTTGAGGTAGTGGTGGTGGTGGATGTAGAGGGTGTTACAAAGGTATCCTCAAGTCGCATAGTTTTATGGATGTAGTGGTTATGGAAAAGTTCAAAACAAAATTTAAGCACGTAGGAACACAAATCACATAATCATATCAACATGTAAGGCCACCTAGGCTACCTAAACACTCCTCATAGCTAATTTAGATTAAAAACACTTGAATACTTATCAAAAATAAAAAAAAAATAAGAAGGGAAGACATTTAGAATTTTGAAAATAAAGCTTGGATACCAATTTGTAGCGCCCCTATTTTCATAATCCAAAAATTTTATTTTAAAGAGGTTTTGAGGAGGATTAACAATAAACATGGGGTGTTACATTACTTATGTAGCGATAAGCTAAACTATATTTTCTTAATGGTTTTTGTTTTAGACTTGAGTAGGATGCTCAAAGAGTTGTATACCAAGTTCCCTCCACATCTTTAATATTAGGAAGAAGTTTTTGAGCACCAAATGAATTTGACTGTGATTCGATCTTAAAGAATATATTTCTAAATATCCTCTCATGCGTTTTTGTATTAATTGATATTTTTTATTCCAAATATTTTGAGAAAAATCTTTGCATATTTTGTTGATTTATATTGTTGAGAGAGATAATCATGGAAATATTCTTTAAGCTATTATCTTGCTACTTTTACGAGAAATGGAAATTTGGACATATGGCTAATATATAACAAAATTAGATTTATTAGGGTAAATATTCTCTTGCCATAATAAAATAATTTTTACTAAACCTTATACATGATTTACATATTACATGAAAAGAATATTGATTTTTTAAGCTAGATATTTCCTGTTTAACCCTAACTCTTCATGAATGTTTTGATCATTCATGAGAATCATTATTTATGTGAGTTATTCTAACACACCGCTCATCGAGAACCTAGTTTTTATAAAATATTGATATTGATTTATGGGTTTTGAATTTGAATTTTATTTTTCATAGGTTTATTTTATTTAAATCCTGATTCTCGCACATGTTTGATAAGTTTTCAATTCATTACATGGTTTTACTAAAATTTTTGAATTCATGTTCAACTTTATTAAATCATTTGTTGTTACGGATAATTCCAGATAAATTTGTTTACGACTATAATTTTATTAAAAACACATAATTTAATTTTCATTTAAAATATATTTTTGTTATGTCATACATGTTGATTTTAATATTTAATTTTTTTGATATTAAATTTATTGTGTGATTATGACTCTATTTTAGGATTATAATTTGTTAAAGAATATAATTTATTTTTAAATTATAAAATATCTTAAAGTAGTAAAATCATTTTAGCAATTTTATCCATAGTAAATATTTATGTCTTTAAATTTATTTATTTTATGAAGTTGATAAGAATTTAGAATTGTTTTTATTAAAATTATTTTAGTAACTGATCTATATTTTTTTCAAAATTAATTTTCTTCCATTTTTTCATTTTGGTTTACCGATGAAATTTTTAAAAATGAGTTAAAATATTTTTAGTCACTTAAAAATTTGTAAAAAATATTCTCTGGCATATTTTAAATATTATTTTGAAATTATATTTCTATTTTAATAAGTGTTATAATTTAGTTTAAATAATAACATTTAATTGGTTAATTATTTTATTTTTCCCAAAAATACTATTTATGATTTTTATGTGATTATTTACATTAAATTTAACTTAACTAAAAATATGTTTTAACGTTTTCATATTTTTAGGTATTTATTTTTATCTAAGTTGTTTTGTGCACGTAATAATAATAATAAAATAAAAACTCAAACTCTTTATTTGTTATCTTTCTCTCGTTTTTAGTTTTTAGACTTCTAAACCTTAGCTCCACTTAGGGTTGTAAACTAGCCGAGCCGAGTCAATTATTTCTAGGCTTGAGTTCGGCTTGTTTAATAAAACGAGTCTAAAATAATATATGGACTCGGTTCGTTTAATTAAACAAATGAGACGAACCGAACCGAGTCGAGCTAAGTTCACAAGCCAAAGTCAAAAAATGAACCGAACCAAGTTCAAGCCTCGCTTTTATGCTCGTTTAACTAAACGAACGAGCCAAATCGAACTTTTAACGAGCGGAACCCGAATACCGAACTGGCTCGGCTCATTTACGGCCCTAGATCCACCATAATCCCTCCTCTTCATCCTTCTCAGCTCATTTACCACCAGCAGCTAGCAACCGATGACGCCAGCCCCACAACGATAACGAGCCACCATCGCCTCCAGCCTAGCGCAAGGAATAGCAACACTAGGAACGATGACGACAGCAACAATGTTCCACCAACGATTGTCGAGCGACGAGCTCCTGAGCTCCATCATGTGATGAATGTGCAACACGCACAAAAACCTCGCAAATGCATCAGTAAGCATCGAAGGCAGAGCATACATCAGCGACTGGAGTAGCAGTAGTTCGGCGCCGCCAGTCCAACCACCGTTAGCTCGACCCAGTCACCAGTGAGTGATGCTCGACCTCCGCCGAAGCACCATCGCTCCCAACTTGCTCTATTTTGGCTTATTTTGTTCGATATAATAAGTCTAACCGTAACTCTAATTTTGGATTTAATTTATGTGAATTAGCTTTGATTGAGCTAAATCGGTTGTTAGGTTACTTATATATGAATTAGATGATATATTTGTAAGGGTTAATTGTGTTGTATATATTTGGTTTTTGAAATTTAGATTTTTAATTGTTATGGTCATGTTGTTTAAATTTATCCGATTAAATTATTTTTTTATAAATTGATGATACAATATCTTTTAAAAAATATTTAATATTATATTGTAGGTGTTAAATAAAAAAAAATTGTGTGAAATTATCGAAATTGGATGCCTTAGTTAAAACTCTTGCAGTTTTAAATTTTGATTCATCTTTGGTTTATTTAATTAAATTGATTATATAATTTACATTAGAATATATTTAATTTTATTTTCAAATTGTCAATATAAATATTTTAGCAAAATTTAACTAGATTTTTATTCCAAATTCAAAAACTCTAATTGTATTAATTTTGGTATTTTTTATTGTTTTTAAACAATTGATTATATAGTATGTTATGGAATGTGTCTAATTGTATTTCTAAACCTTCACATTGAATAAATTAATAAGATTGGACTTAATTATATTTTAGGATTAAAACTCTAATTTCCCAAATTGGTTTTTTGAAATTGAGTTGGGTTGGATCCTTTTACTAAATTGATTATTAGTTTTAATTTAAAATCAGTATAATTGTTTTATATCTTATCATTTGAATCAATTCTCAAAAAATGATCAGGTTGATGTTTTGGGCCGTAAAAACTAGTCATTTGAATTTTTTTTTAAATAAAATTTTCTTGTTTTCTATTATTTTCTGTTTCAATTAGTTTTTCGTAACTTTATATTTTCAAATGTGGTCTAAGAAGGCATTCTGGTGGATTTCCGAAGATATGATTTCCTTCTTCTTATGCTAAGATAGCTTAGATATTAGGTAAACTTTCTAAACTCATAATTAATGGACTCTTGTGTATTGATGCGCATTGTTTTATATCTCGGTTATGTTAGGAGCATGTTAGGTTATTTATTTATTTATTCATTCATTAAGGAAACATGTATTTTTTGGTCTTAGAAGTATGCTAAAGGTTATATAAGTGTTTCATGTTGAGCATAAAGGTATGGATATTGTATATTCTGTGTGTTTCAAACACATGTGATATTATATTAAGTTGTATGTCAAATGAATAAGTATGACCATGCTTGTCTCTCGACCACTTAACTATTTCAACACTCTTATGATGTATTAACCTTACAGTGGAATATTTTGTAGTTTTCATAGATGTGAATCATGATTCTTCGTGATTGTATTATATAAGTTATGATATGCAAACAAGAGAGGGTATGCTTAAGTGCACCATGGTTTACTGTTGTGGTATCATGTTCACTAATGCAAATGCAAAGTTGTTGAATTTATTATTGTTAATCATACCTAATATTCCCAAGAACATTAGAATTGGATTGTGTTTGATAGAACACGTGGTCATGGGCATAAGTAGAAAATAATTCAAGTGATAGGTGAAAGAAGTAAAATAAGGGTGTTTTATGCTAACTATGGATTAGCTAGTGGTTCAATCCACCTATGAGTGGTGTGCTAACTATCACTGATGGATTAGCTAGTGGTGTATAGCCTACCTCGAGTAACCTCGGGATGGTCTTCAAGGTATGGTCATGTAGTGGATGTCTTCCTTGTGATTTTATGTGTTACCACCACCGAATGCTAGCAAGTCCTCTCTCTCTACTCTATAGATTACCTATATACCATATGTAATACCCCAAAACTTTATTTTAGGATTTAATAATATGATAAGGAATTATAGGATAAGGTTTAATTATATATGGCATTTCTAATAAAATAATAATAATATAATAATAATGATTATAGCCATCAAAGAAGAAAAATGATGTAGGGACCTAATTAGTAGAGTCTAAATTTGTTTGCTAGCATAAAAAAAATTTAAAGTAAATCATAATAATAATTTCTAAATTAATAAAAATTATTTTATTATTATTACTAATTTATATTATTCCTAAAACTCCAAAATAACTCTGAATCACCATACCGCCCCATTTTTCCTTTTTTTTTCTTTTACCTTTTCCTTCCTTTCCTTTCTTCTTTTCTTCCTTTTCTTTTTTTCTTCCTTTCCCCCCTCCTTTAGCCAACTGGGCTGCACCCAACAGCGACCTAATCCCTCTTCCCCCTCCTTTTCTTTCCTTTCCCTCCCCTGGCCCAACTTTTCTTTTCTTTTTCTTTCTTCCCCTATGCAGCCCAACCCGGACTTGCTACTCTCCCCTCTATTTTCCTTTTTTCTCCCTCCTTTTCTCTTCTCTCCCTTTCTACCCTTGTCTCCTTTCTTCTTCCCCCGATCAGAGTTGTTGCGCATGGCTGCTTTATAGCTCCGCTCTTCTCTCTCCCCTCCTCCTTTCCTCATTTAGACCTGCAAGGCATGCAACAAGCACTACCCTACATGGTCCCCTCCCTCCTGCAACTCCCACGATCCCAACTACCTCCCTGCACCCCTGCAAAAACCCTACCCCTATCTCCCTTGTCACACATATACGTCGACCTGCACGCCGGCCGACAGCCAACCACCCCTCCTCTTGTCTTCTTCCCTCTCTTGTCCGCTTCCCCCATCCATTTCACCTATAAATACCCTCCCCACTCCCTCATTTTCTCTCATTTTCTTTGTTGTTCACCTTCCCCTAGCCTTACTTACAGTGCCCAATTAATTGTCCCTACTGCCACCACCGCATCGCCCCGCCATCACCGCACCCTCCCTTCCTCTTCCCTGCTTCACCATGCACCCAACTGACCACTCCCCTGCCCCTAACTCCCCTTCCTCTTATCTCCCCACCTGTGCAAAGTGGGCAGCTTGAGCTGCCCTTTTGCACCTCTCACCGCCGCCTGCGCATCCCTACGCCACCACCGACCACAGCTACAACCACCCTCCCTGCCTCCTTTCTTGCCTAGAAAACCTCCTCTACCTTACCACACCACCAGTTCCCTTTTCTTTCCTCTCCTCCTTCCTCTTTTCTCCTCTTCCCTTCTCGGTCGCTACTACTGCCACCATCGTATGCCACCGCCGTGAGGCCACCACCACCACCACAACCCCTTGAGCCAAGAAACCCTACCTCTTGGGGAACCCTAAATCCCCTCCTCTTTTTCTAACCCCAAACCCTTTCTTTTAACACCATCCCCCCACCACCACCGTGCGTCATCGTCGCCCCTTGTCTAATGTCCCTTCTGTTTGTGCCCTCCTCCCTCCTACCTACTAGTATATTTTATTTTAATATTTTGTTATTACTAACACTATTATTATTGTTGTTGTTGTTGCTATTATTATTATTATTATTATTATTATTATTATTATTATTATCCTTAATATTCGGTTAAGAAAATAATGAAAAAGGAAGAAGGTGAAATGACTAGTATACTTTTTTTATAGGTTTTGAGCAAACCCTTCTTTGTGAGAAGGCGTAGGATTCACGATCCAAGCCGGGAGTCCAATTAGGTAAAGATATGGGTAAGACTTGGGTTTGTATAAGTCTTACATTTATAGATGTGTTAGCATGCCTTGTGTGAATGTATGTGAATATATACTAAGTGTGTGTGTGGTGTAGCTTGGCTTGCAAGGAGCTAAGGTATGTTGAGCATGATTGGCATTATATGAAATATGTGTGATATACTTATATGAATGGCATGTTCTTATGTATGGTTGAGTTGTTATGACTTGTATGCTTAGAGGCCTTAGGTGAGTTTGAATAGTTATGGGGAGCTAAAAGAAAAAAAAAGGGTGGAGTGAGTAAAGAGAAGTGGGAAAAGGCCCTAAGTGTATTATGAAGTATGGATGAGAGAATAAAGGAAGAAATAATAAAATAAAGGGTTAAGAAAAAATCTTACATGGGAAGTGTGAGTTTTGCATGGGGTGTATGGTCTTTGCATGGGCAAAAATTTACGTGTGGAAATTCAGTTTGAGGGTTGACCATGGAGAAGAAAGTATATTTTGGGTGATTGGTGTACTTGGGGAAGAGTTAGTATGTGGGTCGATGGAAGTATGTATGGGAGTATAACTAGGGTTTTTTGGGGAAAACCCTAAGTATAGGGGTATTGTGGGAGAGGTTAAGGAGTTTAGTTGAACCTTGGGTTATGAGTAGGAGTGTGTCAGATGAAGGATGTGAGTCAAGTTAAATGAAGGGTAGAGTTGTGTATGAGAAGAAGGTGTAAAAGAAAATGAATGTGTTAGGGATTTTGAGGGTGACCAACTAGGGTATCATAATCACATGTGGGAGTTGAGGAGTTGGGTTGTGTGGTTTGTAGTGGGTTGAGTAGAGTGATGGTGTTGGAATTACGGGAGAATGTGGGTTGTATAAGAAAAGGAGAGGCTAAGGCCACATAGGCCAGATTAGGGTTTCAAGGGGAAATCCTAAAGGGCAATGGTGAGCCTAGGTGGAGAAATGGGAAAGTATGCCTTGACCCTCACGTGTGGGGGTTTTTGAATTCATGGTGAGTATTGTGGAAGGTGAAAAAGGGTCCTGGAGTCTTATGGAGTGTAGAGGTCCTAGGTTAAGGGACATATTTATTCATGAAGTCTGGGGTGGAAGAGTGATAATGAGTCGGGAGGCCCATTAGGGTGTGCATGTCTAGATAGGGTGTTACTTGTTGAATAAGACACAAATAAAATACCAATTACTTAAAGTGAAAGATTATTAAGCCGAACCCAGACTTAGGATGATTTTTGTTCCACCGACAATAATAATAGCCAAGAGCATTTTTTTCCTAGAGATCGTTTCACCTGCAAATAATAGTGGCTAGGCACATTATGCTTT
Source organism: Tamarix chinensis (assembly GCA_030549775.1). Taxonomy (NCBI): domain Eukaryota; kingdom Viridiplantae; phylum Streptophyta; class Magnoliopsida; order Caryophyllales; family Tamaricaceae; genus Tamarix; species Tamarix chinensis. Next base: position 81,708,774 of record CM060173.1, on the reverse strand, counting down.
GGAATAGTATTTTTGTTCCACCAGCTATAATAGTGGATAGGAGTGTTGTGCCCTGGAAACCATTCCATCAGCTTTAATAGGGGGTTCCGAGTTTAATAAACCAAACCTTAGATGATAATAAATCATGAAAAAGATAGTAATCACTTATAGTGGAACACCACGTGGGTCAAGGTCAGACCGTTCCACTAGCAATAATAGTGGCTAGGAGCATTTTTTCCTTGGAGACTTTTCCACCATTAAATAATAGTGGTCAGGTGTATTCTGCCCTAGAGTAATATTTCTGTTCCACCGGCCATAATAGTGTGGTTTTCGTACTCATGTGGATAAAATTTGAGAAATGTGTAAGATGGTACTAATGGCTTAAATTCTAATAGCGGTGATTAAGCTAATTAACTTACTGCTTGCATTATCTGTATTTTATGTGATATACCCTGTCTTAGCTATATGGTGACCTTACTTAGTACGTAGCATACTGATCACCACTATCATGGGGGTTGTTCATTCTCATGGGTAGTGGCCCCTCCTTAGATTGTGCAAGTAGGTGATGAGGCTTTTGTTGACTTTGATGCTTACAATGATTTGGTTGGGATAGAGTGACGATCCGATGTTCCAGCGACGAGGCCAAAGAGGGTGCTCTCTGAAATTTTTATCATCTTATGTTTCAGCTATTTTTATTCCCTCATAGCGGGGAGTCATCTTGTATTATATTTCAATTATGTATTAAACTTGACATTTGCGCACTTTAGTTTTATTAATTAATGTTGAACCGTTTATGGTTTTTAATCATCCTTGTTAATGATCTTTGTACCTTTAGCCTTATAAATAGTATGAGACCGGCCAGGGGTCAATCTTATACTGATCACGGCTATACCTCCCCATTTTAAGTACATGATTTTCCTTAACAAACGAAAATTTTCAACTATAAATTTTGGGGGTGTTACACCTTATAAAGGGTATATATACTTAAAGGTTCGAGGATCCTATGTGGTTGTATTGGCCATAGTTGTATAGCTATAGATCGTAATGTTAGTCATAGCTATAATGCTATAGGTCACACTGTTTTCCATAGTCGTAGAGCTATAAGTGACATGTTCATGTGGATTACTTGGTTATCGTACTTTGAATGTGAGTAATATTTTATTTTTCTAATATGAGGAAAATGAATATTGAAAATGAGAATGAAAATAGGGGCACTAGGTAGTTGAGAGAAAATGAGGAAAAAGAGATGTAAGGTTGCTAATATGCCCACAATTTGATGGGAAAAATGAGAGGAGAGGGTATATAATATAGAAACCCTAATTCTCTTGCTCGAGTTCGGACATCCTTGGGTGGAATTGTTAAGGAAACAAGGATAAATTCATCCATGACCAATATAGTGATATCTAAAATGTTCTAAGGCAATGTGCCTCAGAAATCTAAAATGCCAGAAAGGAAAATGAACAAAAAGGAGAGGAAAAAAAAGAATCAAATGCTTTAGAAATTTCATGGAACAAAGATTGATCGTTTTGATGATGCACAAGAGATAGAGAATTAAGGAAGAAGAATAAAATGGTGGAGAGGTCATCATCTACCTTTTGTTAATTCAGGTACCTAATATCTGTTAGAGGTAGGAAAAATCTAGAGTTAAGGGTCATAAATAGTCAAAGATGATTTAGAAACGATTCAAAGCTTGATTACCAAGATTCTAAATTATGAGAAGAATTTTCTCAACTACAATCAAGTTTAAAAATCTCATAGGTCAGGTGAGCTGGTTGATCATTTCAATATACCCATTGCTTAGTTCCATTAGGCGATTCGTTTCTTGGAACCAGTCAACTGGTATTAATCGGTTGGTCGGTTCCATCATTTTAGTGGATTGAATCAAAAACGAAGCCCAAAACAAAGGACTAATTAATCAGTTCATGAAACTAGTATTGATCAAACACACATTTTCTTGAAAAAAACCCATTTGCTTCCTCTTTTTCCTAATTTTTACAAATCCTTTGCAAATTAAATCCAAAATATATTTCCAAAATAAGATCAAAAATTATCAAATCATCATCAAGAATAATAATTTCCAACTTTATAGGCCTAATTTATGGGGTTTTATAAGATGACTAACCAATATAACCTATACTACCTATACATAGCCGTCATCTTACATTTTTGTCATCATTAAATAATACACACCCATGTTGAGGGCTTTTAGAGAAAGAAATCACTAGAATATATATTCTTATTGATCATCATATAAATTATGCAATTTCCAAGCACTTATATCTTTGCTCAATTGATCTTTAGAGGAGTATACGTACCAAATTTGTGATAAGAATGTAAAGCTTGATGCATATTAGCTATCTTAGTTGACTCAATATAATGATAGGAGAAGGATGATGAGGATCATATGAGAGGGATGATTTTGAGGAGGATTTACTTTTTGTTTGGGAATGTTTTGAGATTTGAAAGAAGGGGTCAAAATTTGAGGAAGATAAGGATTGAGGAGCTGTCAGGTTACCGTATATAGCTTTGATCATTCCCTCGATAATAGTCATTTTCTATATATCCTTGAGAAGTTAAATATGTGTTCTATGCTTGGAAAAGTAAGATCTTTGACCATCATACGGTCCACAACTCCCCTCAAAAAGGAAGAAATGTAATATCGTTATCAAATTCATCTCGTTGGCATACTTCCTTTTCAAATTACTTTATAAAATTTTGTAAAGGCTTAATAACTCGGATGAAATCTTCTCTTACCACTTATAAGCCTCAAAATGCTCAGTAAGCTACCCAACCAACTAACTTGATAAAAGAATAAATAAACCATCTTTAAGCTTACAAACCATCTTAGAGGGTAGTTGGAAAAGCTTTGCACATCACATGTCAATAACTCTTTAGATCAAATCCATTAGAGCAAAGTAACTCTTTCATTTTTATTTTATTTTTTTGCTTTTTGCAAGCTTCAAAATGTTGTGTGATCAACTAGGACAATTCATCGAAAGAGGTAACATAACCCTTAATCTAATTGAATCATCTTAGAGATAATCTCCTGAGGTTGGTTGAAAAGGCCTTGCACATCATGCCCTTTAACGCTCCTATCTAAATCATCATGATTCAAAGCTACTTAAGTGTTCATTAGGGTCAAAGGACCATTAAAACCTTGTTTGAGTCAAACAATTGACAATCTATGTTGCAAAAGAAGCTTGCTTACTACCCTGAGCTGTTTCTTCCTTGTACCTATTTGAGTCGAGGGATTCAACAATCCTTTTGTCAATCTAGTCTTTGATGATGACATCTATGTGCCACAAAAGAGACCCTTCTCAATGATGATAACTGCATTTTTCACCTCTGCAAGGTTAAACTACCGACTCATTTCCTTATTCCTGTCATTTCGAGGATCTTCTTTAAATACAACACTTCTCAAAGTAGGCCTTAGATGATAGAGACAGAAAGGGTTTGTTCCTTTGCAACAACAAGTTGATGTTTGGAAGGGATTAACATATGAGTAGAGATGGTGACGGGGCGGGTTGGGGGCGGGGACCCTATCCCCGAACCTAATAAGAAAAAAAATCTCCGAACCCGACTCGATCCTCGATTTTTTTTATCAGGGATTTTCCGACCCGATCCCATCCCTGATCCTCAAGCCTTTTTTATATTATAATTATAATTTATATTCTATAAAAAATATATATATATATATATAATATTAAAAAATATATAAAAAAATATTCAGGGCGGGTTTGGGGCCTGAAAAAATCCCTGTTAAGAATCCCCAAATCCGAACCCGATCCCCAAATTTTTTCCCCGAACCTAAATAGAAAATCCCTGACGGGGCCCAAACCCGCCCCCAAAAAAAATCCCCGTTAATAATCCCCAAACCCGAATCCGATCCCCGAATTTTCTCCCCGAATCTGAATAAAAAATCCTCGACGGGGCCCTGAATCGGAGAGGAAAATTGCCATCCCTACAAATGAGGTAAAAAATAATTGATAGTTGGAACGATAGGGATTGACATACGAGTGACAATTTCTTTGCAAATACTCCTTCATTTTGTCATTGCTTGCATGCAAGAGAGAAAGAATGGATAAGTTGTCTCCTTTAAGAACCTTCTCTATATTATGATTTGGTTACATGACTTTTATTAGAGGCCCCCACAAACAATACTAAATGTTGTTGATTAATTGGTAATGGATAAGGGCAAAACTAACTTTTATTAATGTAAAAAAAGATCTTACAGAGTTTAAGAGTTACAAGAGTGATGAGAGTTTGAATACAAAGGGACTGGAGATACAAAGGATGGTGATGAGGAAAGATGAAGAGGGAAGAGAGAAACGAAAAGTATATATGTTTTAGTAAGAAAATAATTTGACACCCACTAAATAAGTGTAGTAAATCTTTCTCTATTTTTTTTCCTTCTTGTGTTAAGAGTAGTAAATCTCTCTCTCTCTCTCTCTCTCTCTCTCTATATATATATATATATATATACATATATATATATATATATATATATATACTAGAATAGGTTTTAGAGTGACCATCCGTGGACTTTCCAAAGGTCTAGTATGGTATGGGTTATAACATTTTTGTTTATAAATAAAAGGTTTTTATTAATAAACCAAAGGACATCCATTAGCATTACTTATGGAGTTTTTCTCCATCTTTTATGAAGGGTAATTTATTTTGCAATACCCTAAATTTAACCTTATCCTAATCTCAATTAATTAGCATTTTAATCTCTTCCTAATTTTTTAATATTAAATTAAACCTAAAATTCATTTCCTTCTTTCTTTTCTTTTTCCTTTTTCCCCTTTTCTCTTTTCTTTCTTTCCTTCTTTCCCTTGGTCCTACTTTCTGTGTTATCCCTCTACCAACTGAGGTGTACTTGGTTTTGTTAATCAAATAAAACCCCCAACTAATACGAAGGCTTTAGGAAACCCTCATCACCATACCTGAATCAGGTAATTCTCACCTTATCTATTTGTATGCCACTATCCCATCACCTTTCCTTCTCCCCTTATTTTACGCGTCCCATCTTGTTGCAATAACCTTAGCTCCCTCATGCCGTTTCTCTACCTCACACAAGCCACTGCCCTTTATGACCCCCTCCTTTAAATGGTCGGGCATTAATTACACAGTTAGAAACGGTTTCCTTCCCCTATTCCTTGGTTTTCTTTTTCTATGCTAATTGCCATCCTTGTCCTTTGTTGTTCATCTAGCTAAACACCACCTAACCTCATCTAGCTTCACTCTGTTGTTTGCCATTCATCCATTGCAGCCACTACCACCAATTATGACATAGCCACCTAGCCTAACACCCTCAGTTAATTGTGCCATTTCTCCCTCCCAACTGATTCGTGTTGTTTCCCTCATTTTTTGCTAGTCTTACCCAGGGGATTGAACTCCCTGAGAAAGTGAACTCACGAAGTTGGTTAAATCACCACGCATGTCAACTCACTGAACATGTTAATTTCTCCCCTAATCTTGGTTGTCTTGACGAGCATATTTCATTTATTTCTTTTCCTTTGGTCTCGACCAAGTCAACTTATTTTCCATCGATCTCAGCTTGCTGTTGTCACTTGCCAAGCGTGTTGGTTCCTTTTTGTTCTTCTTAGGTAGCCATCTCAGTCTCTCTCATCCCTATTTCTTTTCCTCTTGCCTTGCCTTACCTTTTATTTCGTGATTCTTCCTATGATCTAATCATGTTTTCTCTTAACCTTAAGTGGTTCCTTGATGAACTTGGAGGAAGAAGCTTAGGGCATTTTTCTTGCTTAGAGACCGGTGCTACTAATGTAAGAATACATGTCTTAGACTAGGATTTTTTTATGCTATGTGTAGATTGTATGTAATCTCATCTTAGTATTGATATATTTTATAATTCATTATTGTTGATGTCATATTATGATATTGTGGTATTATATTTTGGAAATACAAGTATTACGTGAAAGCATGCATTTATATGTTGTTGCTTGTCAAGCTTTAGTTTGTAACCCTAGCATGTTGTCATGATTTTACTATCATAAATACAAATAATGACTTGAAAATATGGTTAAGTTTTATCATAAATATATATGTTGGAGGTTGGAAGCTAGTGTGCCTTGTATATCCATATTAAGCTTGCATTACATTTTGAAGATAACCAACAGTCTAATAAGACACTAATATATAAAGTGAAAGATCACGTAAGTCAAAACCAAGTTTTACCAGTTCCTTCAACTAGATGAGAATAGTGATCAAGAGCGTTCTATCCTTGAAATTGTATATGTTTATTCCATCATACGATAATAGTGAACTCCCTAAACTAAACTTAGTTAAGTAAATTGGTTGTAAGTATACCTATTAATGGAACTCTGATTTGGTTCTTCATTTGCATTCTCTCATGTTTAACCAATGTGTATATTTAGTCCTTCCATGTAACCTAATGTGTTTTCTTTCTCCTTTCTTATTATTTATATTGTTACCTTACTCAATACGTAGTGTATTTATCATACTTTTCATAGTTGTTACCCATTCCCATGAGTAGACGATCCATATTTTGTTATGTAGGTCATTTTGGTATGTCTTGACAATTTCACTGCTTATAACATGTTGCTTGTGGAGCAGTGGGTGTTATTATCCGAATTTGGACATAGAGTTAATGTTATTCGGTAGTTGGTCTTTGTTTGGATACTTTTTGCAATCTTAATTATATTGGATCCCTTTTTGTTGTATATTGCTCATGTTATATAAGGAGTTAATCTTCAACTTTGATCTAAGTATATTGAAAATTCTCTCATTTTTTGCTTATCTTCTTTTAAGTTATAAATGTTTTGCCTTATATTCGATTAAGGATGGCATGGTAAGTTAAATTTATGTCGAGTATGGTGGTAACATCCAACTATATTAATATTATACTTCTATAACATAAAATTTTTCAGGATATTACAAAATTTTATTCAATCACTTGTTTACCTATCCTTAAGAGGAGAAGTATAAAAAGATGTGATGGGGACAATCCCTCTACCAATAAACCTAGCAATTCAGATAGTAAAAACTTTAGAAGATTACCACCATTAAAAAATATTGATGACTAATATTTCATACCCTACTAAGACTCCAATTATCATGTCTTTGTTGTTCTTTACTTTCCTTGCCAATTGGCATTCAAAATTTTTAGAGCCATGCAATAAATGGTTCAATTCTTTGCAACCTCAATCAAACTAATGGAGCAACATTTGTATTTGATTTTTGGCCTTGAATATATATGAAATTCTTGCCACATAAGATTCAAGATGCTAATTAAGTTAAGTTGGGGAGTTAGTTCCTTCAAATCTTCTTGAGGGCACTTCCGCCATCCAACAACATTCTTAGAATCTAATTCTATGATTATTCCAAAAAGATGGAGCCAGTTTCCCTACATGTCATTTGGATTACAAGAACTTTCAATTTGTTGACCTTCATAAACTCCATGGGGATCGAGAACGCATATCTTAATTTTCCATGCCAATCACATACCACCCCACCCATCGTTGCTTTTTCCCTTTCAATGCAAATTTATGGTCTATTTGGTTTGGTTAAATGAAAACTAGTAGAGGCGAATCAATTGAATCACACCATTTAGAAACGAATTTTTTTAACTTTATTTTTTATTAACCTTCAATTTTAAAGGTAATGGAGATGAACAAAAAAAAATATAAATAAATTTTATACATTCACCTCAATCCAAATAAAATTTTTAAAATATTCATTTTTATTCACTCAAATTAGGTTAACATCATCAAAATAATATTTTAAAACATTTATTTTAATTTACCTTTATTCTCTTTAGCTTAATTAATTTTTAATATTTATTCTCATTCTCATTCACCTCAATTTAAACAGAACATTAGACATCAATATTTCATTTTAGAAAACCTCTCTTTGGAGCCTCCTATTGAGCAACAAGGCCTACAATATGGATTCTATTTTGCTTAAGTCCAAAAACTAACAAACATCTTGGAGTCCGGATCACCCCATCAGCTGTATAGGGATTGAGGGAGTAATACACCTTTTTCTTTTCCTTATCATGTACATGTGATCCTTTGTCTAGTTCGCATTTTCATGATACGGAAGTCCCCATCAATAAAAATATTAAAGTCACGTATCAATAGCAACATACAACATTGGCAAATATGGTGATCGAAATTGATCATCTCAAAACAACCCGGGTAAATGTATTTGTCCATTTATTTTAGCTAAAACTATATGGCATCCGAAAACTTTGACTGCTCCAGCTGGACAAGACCACAACAGTAAAATTCTATCTCCTGAGTTTTAACAAAGCACGTGCTTCGGGGTCTGTATTATGTTCTATTGGCATTCACCTCTAAGTAGCAACTTCATTTATCTATTTGCTCATTTTCCCTGGACGGAAGCTTGCCCATAATAAACAAACAAAATTCACTCAGCTTTATGACTATCACTCAATGCTACAGTTGAGGAAGAAATATACTCTCATATACAACAGAACATCGTCCTGAGATTTCATTCATACTAAAGAACGGAAGTATACATATTTAATTTTATTTCTGCGTGACTAAGTATGTATACAATATGCAGGAAGATCCATCAATCATCCATGTTGTCGATCTTAAAGTTTAGCGATGTTGATCTGTAGAATCCCTTCCCTGCAACCACAGAATGAATTCTAGATGAATAGCCATGCACTGTCGTCTCAGAACTACCACAGATTATAACAGGCCATATCTCAACTACTTGATTATACAGAATGTTTCAGTGAGGCAGCATCTGCTATTAGAAGTGCTTCCTGGCTAGAAACTTAAGAAATCAAACTACAATGTTTTAATCCTGTTAGGAAGGCGGTCAAAGTTGCCAGGGGAGCCCAGGTTGTGATATGGGAGGCATTTCTATAAGCTACATTAAAATGAACATTTTCAGTATTCCTTCCCCTCCACCAACCCCCCACGGGCCCCACCCCCGGCCATTCTTCTCATCTCTCCTGGATCGTTCTATTGCCATAACATCTACTTCCCCTCATTCAGAGACATTTCAATTAATTTGAAGAGAATCTTAGAGGAAAAGAAATGGCTTACACAAACTCAGCTGAGACTTTATCCTTGTTCACATTCGATGGAAGTGGCCAGACAACTTGGTATGGACCTTGTATAATTTCCTTTCGATGGTAAGTGGCAAATGAACCATTGGCACAGCTTGATACGTTGCACCAGTTCATAGACCGTTTACCTTTTATGACCAAGCTGCCAAGATACAAAATCCTTAATCAAGCCTTGCTAACAAATAGAGCAAACAAACTATTGAAAATTCATCTACAAGTGAGTTATCTTGATTTACAGGGAAATAAACACTAGAATGCGATGATTATGGATAGCTAAAAGATATAAAAACACCTAATTCCATCAAGAAATATATCACTAGCAGCGACTATGGATCTCACAAGTTACCTTTTGTCACCAATCTCCACTCTGGTGTCATTGATATCAACACCAGGAAGTTCTACCATGACGACATAAGTGCTTGCAGACTCCATAACATTCATCCTTGGAGACCATTGTGATCCTGCAAAGCATAACAAGCATGTCCTTTCTAAATAAAAGAAAGAATCCATCACACCTACATCTTTAAGCTAGACAGTGATTTCCAGATGGTTCTAAGCGTAAGGATGGAGTTTAAACATTCCAGATCACCACAAGTACACTTACTGCATGGGTCAACCACAGCAATTAAATGGCAGAGCTCATATATATACAAATTTCTCCCATGAAGGGAGAGGAAAACTAAAAGAGAAGCCTTATCTAAATTTGCCAATTGTTATGTTTCCTTTCTCCTTTCTGCATCTACACTCCCCCTTAGATAGATTGAGCTACTCTAACAATGAAATACCTGGAGTTTCAGATGCAATACTTTCTACTTCCCTGGCTACTCGGCCTGGTCGGGCATACATAGGTCGGTCTGGAGCATACAACATCGAGGCCTCTGGTGCAGGCTTGGTGGCACTGCGATTATGAAAATTATGTTCCACATTATCTGGTCTAGAAAACCTTGGAGCTTCACGAGCAATATGGAGAGAGTTGCTGACATGATTACAGCACATGCCTCGAGGCCGAGCCAAGTCGCCCTGGGATGAAGAGAGAACCATCCAGAACAAAGGGTAAGTAATAATCACATTGTAAGGAAGAACCTAATTTGTGTAATAGTAATTGAATCCTTATCCACATTAAGTTAAAATTAAAGTCTCATTCATTTCCCTGGAGGGGACATTTAACCATACCGTATCTACAAATATCATGAGATATGGCTGAGATAATGGACTTGTGTACCTGCTCAATTGAAGCCTGCTTCATATAAGGACCTTGTGATGTTGCCCCTTGCCGTGCAAATAACACTCGGTTATCAAATCTTCTGATTGGAGTGCCTAAACTGCTACTGCAGTTCTGAAAAAATTCAAACAATAAAATTTGTATCAGCATAATTGCCTATGTGAACAAAAGATTCAAATTATGACACTTCTGGTGAAAGCATATCAGACTTTCAACAGCTACTGTACATGGAAGCAGAATAGAACTGGATTATAGCCAGGGGAAAACAGAGCAACCAAATATCTGTTAGAATTGAAAGTAAACGAAGTAACAGGGGTATAGAAAAGTAGTTCATTCCTCTCTAAAGAATAGGGAAAAATTTCTCAACCTCAGGTTTAAGTGGGGAAGATTTTGGACTGCAGTATTGTTGTCATACTTTAATTTTTTCACTCATTTTCCCTCATGTCACTAGTCACTATTGCCTGCAAAATTCTGCACCTTGATCATCGGAAAGTCATGAAACAAATGTTCAAATGTCCACTATAACTCAAGATCCTATCTGAGCAGAAACCTGAGTGCCCCTAGGGGGTTTGAGCATGAGCAACTTATCGAATTGTTGTATATTACCATGTTTTTATTAGTCTTTTTTTTTGTCATAATTTATTAATTAAATCATAATAAAAGATGATGGCAGTTCATAATTTTAAAAAATGAATGCATACCAGCTAAAATTAATGATTAACTTTTAGTTAATCAAAACGCCAAACGAAGGCTACATAACATGACTGGAGAAATATGATGGAAGGGGGAACTGCTAATGAAATTGCATCAGTTTTCAGAAGCTCAAAATCCCAATCATTGTGAGTAGAATTTAAAAATTACCATTTGCTCATCTTCTTCTATTAAACAACCATCCTGAGACACTTTCCATCCAACAACACGCGAACCAATAAACCAACAACTACTAGCCAAATGTCCCAAAGTATCTTTTATATCCATTAGTCAGGACTCCCCTACTCCTTCAAATTGAGAAGCTTTAGGTTAAGGAAGACATAATTGAGGGCAATACTTAAAACACAAAATATGATATAGGCACTATGGGCGTGAACGTGAAATAAAACTCAGGAAAAAAAAAAAGATAATGTGTTCATAAGCTTCTCATATAAGGTTATTAACGCATATAAAAACACCCTCAATATGTTAATTTTATTGTCCAATTTGGGCTTATTAGATCCTTAACAATTCATGCAACGATTACTCATTGTCTCCTTGGGATCTCTACAACACCCATTTCATAATATTCATGAGATCAAAAAACGTAAATGCTTTATCTATCATCCAGTCAAGATGAATACTATAAGTTAGTGGTATGAAATTCTTTGCACAAGTTAAAGAAGATTTTTGCATTTAAAGCAGCATTTTTGTCAGCAGATGTCAAAATTTCATGTAAAATATGGAAAATTAGTTACCACATCAAGAAAGTTCACATAAATATAGTGACACGTGGAACAACCTAAATGTGATCAGTCATAAGGCATATTATGCTTAGATATAAAACATATGGTCATATGGTGCATTATCCAAGAAAATGGTTGGAATGTTTAACCTTGTTTTGCATGAGGAATAAACAATTTCGAAATTTTAAATTCATGAAATCTTGTTATCAATTTTTTTTCTTTTTTTGCAAATTTATAGTATATAAAATACATTATACAAACAACAATTGAAAACAGTACAAAGGATTATACCCTTAGTTAATGCATGATACTATACTTAGAACTATAACAATATATAAATCCCCCCCCCCAAAAAGGTTGAAAACAAAAAATTATAAAGACAATTAATTTTTTTTTTTTAAAATAAAAAAGTGTAAAAATCCAAAAAGAAGAAGAAGAAGAAGAAGAAGCATGGCATATCAAAACAATTGAAAACTCAAAAAAAAAAATTGTCTTTCCATTTTTTTTCCTTCAATTCTGAGATTAAAATAAAAATTATAATATTTTTGAAACTTTAAATTTTTTTTAAAAATAAACACTTTTTCAAAACTCCTAAAAAATTCAAAATTTTAAAAAACGTTTTCGAACTTTTAAAAAGATACAAAATTATATGGAATTTCTAGAATTTTGGGAATTTTTGAATTCTAATAATAGCCATAGATTTTGTAAAATATTCTAAATTTCATAAAATATTATATTAAAAGCACAAATGAGACTTGTAATTTTGTAGATATCAATAAGTAGCATTTTTATAATATTTTGCAATTTTTTAGATATTTATAAGAACTTCATGAATAATTTATGAACTTCATGAAAGTTATGAAGATTTTTCAAATGTTCCAATATTATGGAACCTTCAATATTGCTTTGGAACCTTTAATAAAATTAAGGGAATGTTTCTGAAAATTATAGAGAAACTTGTAGAGACCTTGAAGGAATCTAAGGAATTTGAAGAAAAGTTTGAATTCTCAAAAATTGTAAAATATTTATAATATTTAAAGAAAATTTGGATTTTCTTATATTTTCTTAAAAAAAAGTATTTTTTATTCAAAATAGAAATAAAATTGGATTTAAGAGCTTCTTTTGAATTTTTTAAGCTTTTGGAAAGAACCAGATTTTTTTTTAAAGAAATCAAATTTTTTACAGATTTTCGAGGTAATAAAAAAATCATCATTTTTGAGAATTTTTGATATTTCAATTTTTTCATGATTTAATATATTCTTACGGCTCTGAATATAGTATAGTGTATGATTTAGATGATATACTATTTTGCATACTTCATAATTAATGTACTGTAATCTATTTAATATAAATAGATAAAACATAGTTCTGTTAATGATAAGATTCCTCATCTATTTAAGGAAGCGAAAATTATTCATTTTGAAACGTTGGTTCCTTGTTCCTCAAGACATGTTAGGATGGAGAAGTCTTTAAGAGGAAATTCGCATTCTCTAGACTAAATCTGTTAATCATATGTTTGGTTATTACAAAAGAGAATTTATAAACTCCTCAGAATTTTTGAAAGCCTCCAAAGGAGGAATTTCACCTATTAGATGGAACTTGTAAACTTTCTTGGCATAATGTTGGAAAAACAAAAACCAATATCTCAACTATTTGCCTGTGTAATTTCTCTCCTCTTTCGTTGACCTAATACTCGCTCGCTTCAACTATTTTCAAATTCCTTCCCCTAAAGTTAAAAAATTCTTTATTCAAATGCTTGTATTTATTATTATCCGAACAACCAATGAATTAATGTTAGAATTTTAAAAGCCAATCACTTTAACAATTGGATCATTTTTAAAATCTATTTATTCCCGTCCAAACGTACCAACGTTTGTTCCCCATTCATTTCGTTATACCTATTTAACTCCTTTTGAAAGTTCCATCTGAAAATCATCATCAACCGTTTTCAATTCAAGAACCATCGATGTTCAACAAGCAACATGATATCTTGGTCGATAACTCAGTACCAAATCTATCGTCCTGGAATATCATTCGGACAAGTACTGAGCCATAATTCAAACAACGCGAAAATGAATTCAATTAGAACAATTTGCATGGAAAGCTCAGCGCATCAGTCAAGCGTATCATCAGACAAATTACAGGCATCTTTACCGAGGGTATCATCAGTAGAAGCAAAAAGGGATACTTACAAGAGGTAGCAATTTGGTAGTGGATGTATCGTCAATCCCAGAGAAGTGACCGGCAATAGTGTTCATTCTTCGTCTTACTGACTGATTATCCATAGTTGCAAACTTTGATTGATAGCACCGTGAATTGTGGTCGTCACAAGTCTGAAGTGAGAAACCAAAGTTGGGTTTTTGAACTAGTGAACTGAGTACGAGAGCCAATAGTGCAAGATATTTTGAGGGGCAAACGACAAAGCGTGAAGGATCTTCTGACAATTATTTTGTACCACAGGTAGGAAATATCAGAGTCCATCAAAAGATCAGTTTATGAAATAACTGCACGTTTGAATCGAGTAAACCCTTTTTTCAAAATAAAAAAAATCATTTTATATCTTCATCCAAATTAAGATGAGTATTTTTCAATAATTTTTTCCTTTCCAAATTAGCACTTTCTAAAAAGTGAAAATAATTTTAAACATTTTCTAAAACGACTGATTCATGAAATGTTATCTATGAGTGTTTCAATATCAATACATAAATTTGTATACTATGCATATAAAATATAAGTTATAAGCTAATATAAACAGTTTTTAGTGAACAAAAAAAATCATCAAGAAAAAAAATACAAATTAACAATGATAAAGGAATGAAGTAATTATTTTAGAAAACAATTACATTATTATATAGAAAACACATACATAAACTATCGTACCTATATTATTTATTCACAAAACGATAGCTCAATTATCTACTCATCTACCTCTCCCACCTCCTTTGCTAATATCTCATGTTCAACCCTCTTTCTCACTCATCTTTAATCAATCTTTCTTCTTCCTCATTGATTTATTTTCTCTATCCTCGTGTTCTTCTTCTCCCGACCCCCAACTTCTTCCTCTATTTTGGCACCAATTTTATGTCATCAAATTTTTAGCTTAAGACAAGAAGGAATTCTAAAATTCACTAGTCAAACACAACCAAGGAACATTCACGACATTTTTTTTTTAATTTTGGGATACGTTCATCATTATTCCAGATTTGTTCTTGTATGTCCTCCTTGACTCATGTTTATAGCAGGCTTTTATGCAACAAATTGACATGAGCGATAGAGGCTTAGGTTGTCTAGCTTGCACGTTGTCAGGGGCAATCAATCATGCTAGAAATGACCTACAGTGTGAAAGCTTCACGTAGGTTCAAGTTGAGAGCGGTAGATCTTGTCGGTGCTCCTCCTCAACAACTCACAACAATAATTTTTTTAGTTGCATATTGTTTCTCACTTTTTAATATTTGATTTTGATTGTTGGTAATTGAATTTGAAGTGGATATTAGGTGGCTCATTCTATATATTATACCTTATGGTTTTATCCTCCTTTCTAATACTTGCCATGGGTCTTTATGGAAAAATTTATAACACTTCAAAATTACCATAGAATCATGTTCATGACCAAAAGGTGTAACAATTAGTATTTGACAAGATTATTAAATGGAAAATATAGTTTGCTACTTCTATGCTACAATTAGCTATGAACATTAGTAATGAGTTGTATGAGGCTTTCATGGAATTAGATAATCAAGTAATACTGACTACAAAAGGAAAACATGTTGACCTTAGTTTAAGGAATCACCAACAAACAACAAACTTTTGGCTAGTTCACTAAACAAGTTTAACTTATTTGTTTTGTATCTTCTATTAATTTAATTTGTAAATGCCTACCTTTTTTTGTTTTATTTGATATGCTAGACACTCTTGATCTATTTCATTTACTAAGCAAACTTGATTTATTTGATATAATTATAAATTCAAGTACATGTATCCACCTTCATTACATGCACGTCCCTTCACATTATAGACACTCTTGATTTATTAGTTTAATATATTCGTGCACTTGATTATAATTGAAGTATTTTTATTATTGAAATTCAAATGAGTCACATATAGGGAAATGTACTAGATAAAAATTGAGGGTTATGGAGTTACTACTTCGGCGTGATATAAAAATAAAAGTGAACAAGCATTGGAATTGACTTTGAGGAGTTTAATGAATATTACAAAATCTTTTATTAGTGGGTTATGGTGTGGAAAACAATATACACAACAAGCACATGAACAAACTCTAGAATAAGTCTAAGAAGAAGCTCCACAATAAGCTAATCATAATTATGAGCTGCCTATAATGCCAACATTTACAAACTACATAGGTCAACCATCCTTTATAACCAATGCAATTATTTTGTCATTACCAACTCATGGGCCCAACCATCATTTCTTACTAAAACAACCATTGAGGATAGTTCTGGATCAAATTGTAGATAGGCTATTACAATGGGTAGATCATCCTTTAATGATCCATCATCCTCAACTTGCATGGCTCAACCATCCGCCTCAACCCATGTACATTATCCACCACGTATAGATGAGCATGAAGGTAACGATGATGGTAATGACAATGGGGATGTTGGTGTAAATTTAGATGAATGAGGCACACACCTAGGGGATGGTTGGACCATGTCTTGGAGCTCCAAGGGACCTTGGTTTGATCCCAAGCTTTGGAGGTGATCATATTGTGTTAGATATATCATATATGGTTCAAAAAAGTAATTTTAGAACTTATTGTATCCTTTGTTAACCATCATGTATTCATTATATTAGCTCTTTTGTTGTTAAGGATCATGAAGTTTTGAAGGTTCACACTAGATTGGAGAAGATGAATAAATGGATCGGTTGTATTGATGTTAACTATTTTAGTATCATTATTGATATTGGATCAAATCTCATGACTTGTATATTGTAATACCCCGTATTTTTAAAATCCATATTCTTTAAGTTTAATGATTTTATTAGCGTAATTTGATGTAAACAATTAATTATTTTAATTTCGATTCATTTTATGGACTTATCAACGATTTTGAATTCATAATTGAATGTAATTAATCATTTTCGGGAAGTAATATTTCATCGACGTTTTAATTAATTGAATGTAATATTTTCGGGAAGTTTAAATTAAAAATATTTTCGGAACTTATTTAAGAATTTCTTTTTGAAATTAATTTTCTTCCGTTCTACGCTTTTTAGTTTGCGGAAAACCAATTTTGGAAATTATTAAAATTAGTCTTGATTTATTAGAATTTGACTTAAACATTTCATTATATACTTTTAAATAATTTTTCGAGGTCTTATAATACATTTCCGTAAATAATATAAATTTTTATGTTCGTAGTTAAATCCTTCCGAAATTTTTTTCGAAATTCTTTATATAGCCTTTTTACTAATTTTAAGCCTTCGGACCCGTTCGAAATAAATTTTGATTAAATAAATTTTAGATAAAATCTTCCAATAATATTTTGATTTTTTTAGTATTTTATCTAATGTGTATTTGTAAAAAATAAAAAATAAAATAAAATAAAAAAAGAAGCCCGCACCCCGGCCGACCCCCCTCCCTTTTCCTTTTTCTCTTCTCTTCTTTCTCTTCTTTCTCCCTTTTCCCGTGCGTCCCTGTCCCGCAACCCTAACCCTAGCCAGCCGCCCCTTCTCCCAGCTGCCCCTCCTTGCTTCGCCCCGCCGGCCGAGCTCCGACCGCCACCGACCCGCACAGCAGCCGCAGCCGACCGTTGCAGCAGCAGCAGCTAAAGCCGCGCGACGGCAGCCCACGCAGCAGCGCAATGGCGGGCGACGACAGCAGCAGCAACGACGAGCGGCAACCCAGGCTCCGCCGCCATCGCCCGGTCACCGGTGAGCTCGGGCGACCACCGTCGAGCCACCCCCGTCCCCCAACGAACCCTCCCCAGCCTTCCTTTACCCCGATTTGTCGGTTTTTAATTAGTATAAATTTCTGAAAGCCCTAACCCTTGTTTTGATTAATTGGGTATGGATTAGCTTATAAAAAGCTAAATTGATTGTTTGATTATGTATATATATGTTGTAAGAATGATTTGGATGGGTTAATTGTATGGTTGTATTGGAATTTTGGAAATTTTGAATTTTTGGCCGTGTTATGCCCGAATTTTTCGGATCCGTCCGTTTTTGCGATTTCGGACAAATTGATTATACAATATGTTTTAAGATGTATCCAATTTCATTTTGGAACCGTCAATTTGAGAAATTTATGCAGGTTTTATCGGAATTTGATTCATAGGTCAAATTTTGGGTGTAATGAAATTGGGTCGTATAATTGAGCCGTTTCGCTCAATTGATTTTATAATATTGTTTAAAATGTATTTAATTTTATATTGGAAGTGTTGATTTGGGAAAATTGTACGTAATTGATCGGAATTGGATTTTTAGGTCAAAACTCCCGCGGGTTTAAATTGGTTTGGGTAATCGGGTTATTTTATTCAATAGACTATATAAATTACATTATAATATGTTTAATTACATTTTCGAACCGTCAATTGAAATGTTTTGGCAAGAACTGATCGGATTTGCGTTTCGGGCTCAAAAATCCTAATTGTGCTAAATTGCATATTTCTTTTATTGGTTTTGAGAAATTGATTATTTGATATGTTATAAAATGTGTTTAATTGCATTTCCAAACATTCAATTTGATTAAATTTATAGAATTTTACCGAATCGTATTTTTGGGCTTAAAACCCTAGATTTTAAGTGAGATTATGAAATTGGTTATTTGTATAGTTGTTTCGCTAAAATTAAATTTATAAAAGTGGTTGAAATGATCCTAATTGTATTCTAATACCTTTAATTAGAATTAATTGATTTGAATTACCTGAGTTTATGTCGTGGCTTTAAAACCCTAATTTTGAATATTGATCATCTGGGATTGATTAATCGGAAGATTGTTTTGTTGAAATTGATTGTCTAGATTTATCTAAAATTGGTTTAATTGTGTTTTAAAACTATCAATTTGAGATAATTAAAGTGATTTGGCCGATTTGTGGTTTAGGTATTAAAAACCCTAATCTTCGGGGATGATTTTATAAAATTGATTTTTGCTATGTGTATTTTATCTGATCGATTTCTATCTCTGGGTTTTAAATCATTTAAATTATGTTTTAACCTAATCGGTTTAGATTTGGTTCTATGTAAATGGTTGGGTTATCTATTTAGTTGTAAAACCTAATAAATAAGTTATTTTCGATAAAGTAACTTATGATCGATTATTCTTTCTCGGGCTTTCCAAATTAAGTTGAAATGTCCCAAGTGATATTTGTATTAATCCGTTTTGATTTAGTTTTAACCTTAAATCTTAATAAAGCTATGCTTTTAAGTTCTGAGTTTTGGACATGTTTTCTAAGAAAGATCATTTGTGTTGTTTGTGTTTATTTAATTAGAATACGTGAATTATTGATTGATAGAATAGTTTCTAATTTAGTTTTCGATTTCTATCGGATCTAGGAAAGCTTTCTCGTGGATCCACAAGCTAGTGATATCTCTCCCTCTTATCTCGCTTAGCTAGCTTCAGATCCAGGTAAGTCTCTACTTACCTCTACTTATGGGTGTTTCGTAAGGACAAAGCTATGGCCTTGTGCTATGTGTGATGTGATGTGTTGATTGTTGTGTATAACATGCTAATGTGTATTATATGATTTATGGATAACTTGTCTCATGTGTAGCGTAGCTTGGAATTTAAGGTACGTCGTGTGTACTTTCTATGACATGAGCATGGCATGTTTTGTGTGCGATAGTTATGATGTGTTGATACAGCCCTCTAGGACATGCATGTCAAGGGCGGAATGTGAGTCAATAAGACACGGATAAGACATTAATCACGTAAAGAGAAAGACTGTTAAGCCGAACCCAGTCCGGTCTACCGGTAAGAATAGTGGTCAGAGGCGTTCTGCCCTGTGTGTTTACTTCCGGTCCACCGGCTATAATAGTGGGGGTTTTCGGCTCGACAGACCCAAATAAATAAGTTAATCCATGGGAAAAATACTAAGTACTTACAGCGAAACACCATGTGAGTCGGGACCAGTCCGGTCCACCAGTAAGAATAGTGGTCAAAGGCGTTCTGCCCTGTGTGTTTATTTTCGGTCCACCGGCTATAATAGTGGTCAGAGGTGTTCTGCCCTGAGTGTTGATTTTCGGTCCACCGGCTATAATAGTGGGGCTCCCGCACTTACATGGATTATTAAAGAATATGTGTGGAATGAACATATTATTAATGAGAATAAATAATAAGTCTAATTGGACCATGACTGGCTTTTATTATCTGTATTGCTACATGCTGCTTACGTGAGTATGCCACGTATTGAGTTTTAATAATATGGATTATTCCTACCTGAGGCATATGAGCCACTTTACATCTCGGTTATACCACGCTTATATGTTAAATAGGATGTTACATATGTTTTATATGTTACTCTAGGTGTATGGTAAGATTTATGTTGTGGGTTGTGAATATGCATGATATTGTATCAACGTGTTGTACCCGGATTTAATATGCACTTGATGATATCTCTCCTAAGATAGGGTAGTGGGACTTACTCAGTATTGGACCCGTACTGATACTACCTTGGTTGAATGGGTCCTGTGATGATCCACCGATGGTGGGGAGCAGACCTCTTGTGCAGGTTTAAGATCGGATACTGTTTTGGGGTGGAAGACCTGACTTGAGTGAGTAGGCAATCCGGATATTGATCCTTTGGGATTTGTTTTTGTTTAGCTGTATTTTGTATTACATTCCTGTTTTGAGAAACATATTCTAGGGTTGTAATCCTAAATCGTATTCTAACTTCTGTTTGACTTACCACTTATTAATAATTTATTTTAAATGTTGTCTTGCATTTTTTATACTTTGTACTAAAGGTTGATCGGATATAGCCTTAGCACTTAGTACTGGAACGGTAGGAGTGAACCGGTCCGGTACTAAGTGTGGCGGTAATACCCCCGAGTTTACGGTTTTATCCTTTGCTTCCGCTAAACCTTTTGATTTTAAACGAAATTTTTCAGTAGTAAATTTGGGGGTGTTACATATATTTATGTACGTGGATTAGCCTCTTATATCCTCCATTGTAGAGAGATGGCAATCATGCACAAACATTTCCCATATTTCATGGGATAAGATGACAACCATCTTTTATACAATATATATTAAGACTAAAGGTTGATGGTCATTCATTATATATAAGCGATATAGATGATACTCGTGCAAAGTTAATATATGTATTGGCTAACCTATTTGGTAAAGAGAAGGTAGATGAAATAGCACTATAAATTTTTCAATTAATAACAACACATAAATGATAATTTGTTGGAAATCATTGATAAAAACATAAAATTTTGGGTACATGAATGCGGAACATCTTTTAATAAACCGTTAATAAAATGAATGGAAAATGCCTCCCTTATTTTGATAATGGTTATAAATATAACTATTATGAAAAAAAAAATTGTGTCATGTTTTAATAATGCTTATATTTTTAATCATTATTGAAATGTATTTTATTAACAGTTATAAATATAACCATTATTAAAATATGGAAATTAAATATCATGTCCCTTTCCTCTTCTCTCATTACATCTATTTCATGTTTTTTATTCTCTTACTCTCACTCCTCCTCTTCTTTTTGCTTATCAACGGTTGTCTTCCTTTCATTGATCAATAGTCGTCATGCCTCACTCTTGCTTATCGATGATCGCCTTCCTCCTCCCCTCAGTCATTGTCATTTTCTCTCTCTTACTCTTAGCCAATGTTGCACATCATCGTTGGCTTGTGCTCCCTCTCTTTTGCCAGTCCGTCCATTGTCCTATTTTGTGCTCTAATCACCAGCAGTGTCTTATGTGTGGATTTGGTTCTTTCATTGGCGCTAACAATTGTTCTTCTTGCCCGATTTTTAGATTTAGCTAGGTATTCATGTTTTCTTTCTTCTTTCATTATAAATGTATTCATGCATGGTATTTAGTTGGTATTATATGTGTTCTTGTTTGTATAATATATGTTAGCCTCTGGTGTTAAGCTGTTATGCTTTTTGGTTGTATGGTTTGGGTATTTTCCTCTATAAATATATGCATGCATGGCTATAAGTTGATGCCTTTGATATTAAAAAAAATAATTATATAAATATATGTATGCATGTTGGTATAATATGCTGCGGAAAAATATTGTGTAATTTATTTAATATCTTGCTGATACAAATTCTATTACTTATATAGTGTGGATATGTAATACCCCAAAATTTTACTTAGCCTAATACCATTCCATTAACACCCTAATTTGAAATCTTATTTTAGCCTTAACCCAATTTCCAAACCTCGGAACTTTAACTGAATTCGAATATTTAACCTGAATAAATCCTATTTTGTAAACTAAACTCAAAAACCTACTAAAATTATCACTGATCCTATCTATTTTGGCTAATCCAAAATTACCTAAACTAATCCCCAATATTTTTCTCTTTTTCCTTGTTCTTTCTCATTTCCTTTTGTTTCTTCTCCTTCTCTTGTCAACTTAGCCACAAGTTGATTTTGTTGCAACTTGCCTTGCAACTTGCACCATCTCCCGTCATCTTTTCTGCAATTATCCATCATCAATCACCCTGCCGCCTTCTTCTTCTTCTTCTTCTTCTTCTGCTGCTCGTCCTCCTCCTCCTCCTCCTTCTCCTTCTCCTCCTTCGTTGTCTTCTTCTTCTTCTTCTTCCTACCTGATCTACACACATTATCACCTTCCCCCTATCATTTCTTCTTCTTCCTTATCCTTACACAACACATACATGCAACCATCACCATCCCTACTGCATGCTCTGCACGCTCTTCCATTTTTCGCCATAACACACAACCATCATCTCCACCGCCACCCTCTTAACCTACACCACCACCTTGCAATATTACATGCACGACTCCCTTCTCTATATAATTTCTTTCCCATTCGTGCCTCACACACATATGTATATATATCACACTCTCCCCATTATCTTTTGTTTTGCCATACCTTCTACCCATTTTGTATCTAAAATTCTTCTCGAGCTCCCCCTCTTCTTTCTCCTTTCTTCCTTCTTCTTTTCTTTCCCTTTCTTTGCCCTGTTCTGCCTACGCACTACCATTTCCACCACCAAAACCACTATGCACCACCATACGTCACCAAAAGCTGGTGGGCTGACCACCAAGGTTACCCCAACCTTCCCTAACTGTTTTCAAACATCACCACCAGCCACAAATTCTTTTTCCTTCTTCTTTATCTTATCCATTGCATTTTTGAGAAACACATGGCCCAATCACGGTCGTGCAACACTAAAATTTCTTATTGCACGCTTGTGTAACTTAGGAAAGCTTGCCCCGTGCACCCCTGCATGTCTGCGCATGGCCCAAATGCACACCGGTATGCACTTGTTCGACTTGTGACCTATTTACTCGTGATCGAGCACGATCATGCCACTTCACATCGTTTGACCATGCACTATCCTATCTCTCGGTCTAGGTGTGCACCGTTTGCAGCACAATCGTGCAGTCCCTATCTTTGGTCGTGCACCCCTATTTTCACCCCCAAACCTTATCCAAATACAATCAAATTTTTATTATAGCTCCACCACACATTCCACTACACATCCACACATCTCAAGCCTCCATTTGACTATCGTTATTTCCATTTTTACCCTCTTTACCTTAATTTCTCCCTCGATTACACTCTTCGAGACTAACCGTGGATTTTGTTATTTTTCATAGGTGGTATTCTGGTAATCTAGGAGGAGGTCAGGATTTACGTGCTTAGAGTCCGATGTCATAGTTGGTAAGGATACTAATCAATGTTTAGGATTTTTTTTGTTATTTTCTTATGTGGTTTTGCGTGTTTTTCATGATATCATTGCTATATGATTTAATATATGTTGATCGTGATATTTTGTGATGAAATAAATATTATGTTTGAAATAAAGTAAGAATGGATAAAAGGTATAGTTATGATTTTGTTATGATAATGACATAATTGTGGGAATATATTTTACGGCATAAAATATGGGCTAAATAAGCTATGATAAATGGACATAATCATATTTATAAGGTATTATGATGATTGGTGGATTTGGAAAATAATATGTGTGAAAGGTACGAGATTTTATAAAATAACGGTTATTGTTTATCCTTATGGTCATTATAGGATAATAAGAAAATTGTGGTAATTTATGTGTTAAGTGGATTAAAATATGATAATAATATCCTTAGAAATGTTTGGAGGTATTATCGTTTGTTTTGGCGTCCTTCAACAAAATAATGGTTAATTAGGGTATAATATTTAAAAATGATAATGTTACCATTCCATTTGTAAAGACCTAGAGGTTATTCGAATTTTAGATATGTTGCTAATGAATGGCTGTATGAGGATGTTTATTAAACTTAGTAGTCATATGAGTCTTATGGGGTGAATTATGGCTAATATGTGAGATTAGGGATTGTGGATATTCCTGTGAATAATACATTGGGATAAGATTATTAATGTATGTGTATGACATGGGAATTAGACCTTGAATTTTAGGTATAATAGTAATGATGATATTTAAGAATGATATATTGTAATTTGTGGTTGAGTAATCAATATGGGAGAATGAATGCTAAGAAGTGTGTAATTAGGGTTTTATTAGATTAAGGACTTTGACTGTGTGGTGTGTTTACCTGCTTCAAGATGTTTGATGCTTGAGAATTAATCTTAAATAAGATACTAATCACTTAAAGTGAAAGAGCACATGAGTAGGGCTAATGTGATATATATATACCATTCCACTGGAGAGAATAGTGAGTCGGGAGTATTTTGCCTTGAGAAGATGACGTTTCTAATCTCCGTTCCTTTGGAAAGAAAAGTGGCTCGGGAGCATTTTTCCTAAAAAGGTGTTTTAGTTTATTCTACCGAATTAATAATAATGGGACCCCTATTCATCGTAAAATAACCCAGGGAAAGACACTAATAATTTAAAGTGGAAGAGTACGCGAGTCAGGACCAAGGTCATATGTATATCCTTTACCACCGGGGAGAATAGTAGCTTGAGAGCATTTTTCCCTGAGAAGGTGATGTTTTCATATCTATTCCACCGGATGACAATAGTAGCTTAGGTGTATTATCCTTGATAAGGTGCTTTAGACCGTTCTAATGGTTTAAAAATAGTGGGATTCCTGTACTTAACATATATAAAAGAATGGATATGGATTATATCTAATAAAAAGACCTAGATCATTATCTATTTTATGAGATGTTTCATTTAATTGATTATATTATTTTCATTTGTTGTGAATGCATGTGCTTTGTATCCCTATTTCGATAGTATTGTTCCTTTACTTAGTACATAGTGTACCGATCACCCATTTTATGGGTGCTGCTCATTTCCACGAGTAATAGACCCTGATTCTTATGTGTAGGTCTCAGAAGATTTCCTAAATGATTATGCTTCCTATGATGCACTATATGGGGATGAATGACCTTATCTGCACTAGGTGTTGGGTGAAGAGTAATGTTATCCAATAGTTGTATTTACCGATATATCTTTTTGGACTCTTGATCCATGGTATCCCTTACTTTGTATTTTGTGCATTGTAACTCGGAGTTAAACTTTAAACTTATTATTGTATTATAAATGTTTCTTTTGTATCTAAATTCCTTGTATTACTTTATATGTTTTAGCCTTGTGATTGATGTAAGGATGGTTGAATAAACCATACTTATGTTAATTATAGTGGTAACCCCTCAATATTTTACTTATATACTTTTGATGTAAAACGAAATTTTATAGTAGTAAAAATTGGGGTATTACAGGATGTGCCTCAGATAAATTATTGCCAATATAAGTTAATTTCATGGTCAATATCTCATTTATGCATATGGGTATGTTGTTAGCTTAACATAATTTGTTAAGATATGATATTATATATTTATGACCAATTAGACTATAGAATTTACATATTTTATAATTTAAAAGAATTAGATAACAAACTTAATGACATAATTTAGTGGTTATTCTCTTTTATAGGTAATGAGATGTCACACTTATCTATTATTGACATACCTCTACCTTATTTGTGCACAGCACCTGATGCGGACTTTTGGGGTCATGTAATATGGTTAAACGGGGAGCTAGGTCTCTTATTTGTAAGTAGGTTGTACTAAATTTATTTTATTTCTTATCGTATCACTTATTGTTGTCCCTACATCAGATTGAGTCATGGTTAGGGGCTTTATCTAGATATTCAATTTTTTGTACCTATCATACCGATGCACCACACTCGAGATTTGTTAAAAGTGAGGTGTTTGTGTAGGGTTATGATTGGATAGCTAGAAAACACATGGTGATAGATGATGAGTGTAGGGTTTTTCATAGCTTAACACTAAGTATCTGCCCTAGTTACCCTAGAGTATCTATTATTGGACTCTTTGTTGATGATATGAGGGAGCATATGACATATCAAGATGAGTGGACTCTAAGAGTGATGGGTTGTTGTTATTACCTTAAGGTTATTTTTAGTTATTAGGTCTTATTTTAAACACATAGTATGTATTTACTTTTGACTTTATAACCCTTGTATAAATATTTGGTATATATATACACATGAACTCTTTTTAAGTAAGAACAAATTATGTATTGGTATATGTTTGGACAAGTGTTGGAATAGTTTATATATATAACAATAGAATAACATGATACATTATCGAAATATGAACTCTTTATAAGCAAGAACAGATTATGTATTGGTATATTTTTTGACAAGTTTTGGAATAGTTTGTATAAATAGCAATAGAATAACACGATACATTATCGAAATATGAATTCTTTCTAAGCATGAGTGGTTTTTGAATTAGTAAGGGATATGGAAACGTGTTGGAATTGCTTATATATATAGCAAAAAAATAGCATGATACATTATACAAATATGAACGTCTAAGAATAGTTAGGGCAAAATGGAAAAATAAAAAAAAATGTACAGAAAGAGGGATGGTGCTTTACGCACTAATCCCCCTAAGCATTATGGTTTCATTGACCTAAATAGTTAGGACCAATTTATTACATATTGTCTTTTAGAGGATTTTAAGGTATTTTTTGCATAACAATTAAGTTTTTGGATTAAGATAATTTTATTGATATTTAAATAATCTTGAGTACATATTTTGGTTTTTAATATAGGATAAACGTGCCAAAAAAAATACTAAGTAGAATATTAACTATCATAATATGGCTCAAAAGGGCTATGCAGACCTTGAAGAATAATAGGTATGATATTTTGATTTATACATTTAAATCTTTATGTAGAGAGTGTTATAACCATATTGCTAATTTAAATGCGCATTTTTGAATTACAACTCGTACCTAGGACAATGATCCACGTACTTCATCCATCAGTATTGGTACATTATAAAAGAATGTTATAGCAACAAAATATGGATATCTTGATGAATATGTACAAAATATTGCCAAAAGAATTGTAAGTTTGAAGCTATCCCTAACCCTAGTTAGTTTTCTTAGAACATACTATTATATTATGTTCATTCATATATTTTAAATGTCATATATAACAGGATGAACTTGAAGCATCATATTCTATTGAGGGTGTAGATCAATAAAGTATCATGTCACAAGTAATGGGAATTGAAGAACACCTTAGAAGACATAGAGGTCTTGGATTAGGGGTTACAAAAATAAGCGTACGTGATCGATCATGTGGGTCCTGGAACACCAATGACCAAGCGGCTCTCTTGAACTAAAAATGAAACATAGCATTTTATCATATGGCCACAATGGAGAAAGAGTTAGCCTCCATCAAATCGCAAAGGTATAAGCCATCCAATTTAGATGCACATAATCTGCTTCACATACCAATTGTAAATAGTATTAGAGACAGTCGTGAAGTTGGTACACATTTTTCTTCTCTTCCCGAGGTAAGCATGTTGAATTATGAATTACTATGTATAAAATGTATCAATTGTCTACTCAATAATTAACAATATGTAATATTTTATTCTAGGGTTTGATTAAATATGACTAGTTAGATAATGACCTATCAATCCTTTTGGAAAAAGGAAGGGTACACATCAATCATGTAATTGAAACATTGATAATACATATGTCTATCTTGGCCCCAAATATGAGGTATGTATGTAATGGCATTCTAATGATTGAAGGTACATCGTTGCCTTGTTCTAAAGAAAATGATGAGCCAGCCATGGTGTTGGAAGCTTAAGAAAGTTTTGTGCCTTAATCCACATACCAGATATGTTTCACTATTGAAGAAGTAATGACATCGACCATCTATGTTATACCTAAAATATTACATACGTTGTCTATACCTTATCCTTATATATATATATACGATCATTATAATTTATTTAATACTATGAAGTAAGGAATCAAAAAATAAGAATGCTCCTAAGAAAAAGGAAAAGAGAATTATTAGTGGAAGGAGCAAAACAAAAGAGGGTGTCGAGAAAGGAAAGAGAGATATATTAGAAAATTTGGTTTCCCCAAAAAATATTCCATATTTAGAGTAGAACCAACAACTATAAGAATCCCACTGACCACCACCAGCTTTGATGATGTTGTATATCTACGCCCAAAACTATACCGGTAGTTATCTAATTATTATTGACCATCCTTCCAAGTATGTTGAGAGGGAAGAAACCATTTATATGGCATTAATGAAGGTTATCAAAAAAATTTATATGCATGAATGAATGTTAACAACAAGTGTTGTCGGATATGCTAAGTATTATTTCATACCATATATTTCAACACTTTTTTGTTGATTTATATAATTTTATGATCTATTATATATACATGAGTTATCAGTTATTAATAAATATGCTTTATTATTATCATCTGTAGGTCGACTACTAGCCGAGTTGCAATAGAGGAGATGTTATCCTCTACTGTGATTGTGTATTCATACTACATATCTGACCATAGGATAATAATTAAGGGTAGATACAAAAAATATGTAGCGCATCGCATCTTAAGCAAGGTTATGACAACAAGCTTTATCTCATACCTCATATCGCAAATGAACATTAGGTTTTGTACGTTGTCTGTCCTAATCAAAACAAAGTATATGTGTGTGATTTCCTTCAAAATTATTCCATTCATTTTGTTATTGCTTGTTTTGAAGGAAAATATTTAATTGGCATGTTACTATACTTCTTACTTCATTAGCTTATATATGCATATATTTTGCTTTTAATTTTTTGAGGTGTATACAATATTATGTACCAACTTTATTTATAAGGGCACTACAGATGTCGTATATGAGGAGAGGAGGAAATGGCTTGCCATGCCTAAGGAATATTGAGTATGAGCTTCTAATGGTATGCATAAAGATAAGCATTTTGTGAAATACCCCAAAACTCTAATTTATAAAATTATGATAAAATAGGGATTTATTAGGAAAATTAAATAAATATATTATTTAATTAAAATAAGGAGAGTATTCAGGAAAAAAGGGGAAAAATAATAAATAGTTTAATTGAGAAAGATTAGAGTATTTTGCTAGTCAAAAATATAATTTAGGAAAAATTACCCAAAATATACTAAATGAAAATAAAAAGGGATTTAATTATTATTTTACTAATATTTATTATTTTTAAATATTCAAAAATACCAAAATATCTTAAACACTCCAACCAACTTATTTCCCTTTTTATTTTCCCTTTTTTCCTTTTTCTTTCTTCTTTTCCTCCTTTCTCCTTTTTCTTTTTCTCCCCTTCTTCCCCGGATTGGGCCACGCTAGGCCTAACTTCCCCCTCCCTCTCTTCTCTCCCCTGCACGGCCCAACCCACCTTTTTTTTCTTCCTCCCTCGTCCAATGGTTCTCTCCCTTCCTTTTATTTTTTCTTCTTTTCCCTAGATCGGCCGGCCGACACCCCTCTTCTTCTTCCTCCCTTCTCCCTCCCACACGTTGCAAGTCGAGCCTGCAACTCTGCACCTCCCAAACTGCCCTGCCACCATACCGCCTGCCTGTCCCTCTCCCTTCTCTCCCCCCATCCTTTTCCTTTCCTTTCCTAACCCCAACCACCCTTGTACCTTCTTCCCTAAGTGCCCCTGCCCCTTTCCCTCCTCTCCCCCTATCGCTTGCACCCTGCTACCGCCAACTAGTGAGCTTTGCCTCATCTGCCCCCTTTTCCTCTTCCCCCTTTGTCTTATCCTCCTTCTATTGGCCTATAAATACCCTATACCGATCCCATTTGGCCCTCTTTACTCTGCCCAAAAAATTTAGCCTACTTGCGCCATCGCCACTTCAAACGTCGTCCTAGTTGTCGTAACACCACCACCCGAGACACCTCCCAAACCCTTCCCTGCACTACCCTCCACCAAACCAAACCACTCACCACCCTTGGTTTCCCCTACATGAGCCACCCAGCTGTGCAAAATTGTTTGCTCGACCTACCACTTTGCACCCATCGCCACCCTTCTCACTGTCATGCGCCACCTCTTCCGTCGTAATCACCACCTCCCCTGCCACCCAATCAACCCAACAAAGCCTCCCCTACCTTCCCTTATCCCTTTCTCCCTCTCCTTCATCCTCCCTCCTTCTCCATCACCCTCATTCACCACCACCACTCCAACCCTCTCAACCTAGAGAGTCCACCACCACCACAACCACCATCTCACTCTTTCTCTTCTAGCCCTAAAAGATCAACTTCTCCAACCCCCACTTGCACTACTGCCACTGCCGTAGCTGCCCTCACTAGGCTGTGCCCTAACCTCCCTAGCCCTTAAGTATAATTAGTGTAATTATTATCCTAACCTTATCATTATTATTATTATTATTATTATTATTATTATTATCATTATCGTTACTATTATTATTATTACTAGTATTATTATTATTATTCGTATTATTATTATTAAAGTTATTATCTTTATGGCTAATATTGTTAATAATACCTTATCATTGACCAATATAACTACCTAAACCTATGTTGGCTAATAATAGCATGATTAACCATTTTAAGGATAATATTCTTATTTTTACTACTAAAGCTACTATTTTTATTATTATCCCTAATATTAGGTTATAATAGAGGTGAGTAGAGATTAATGAAAATGTTAATAAGAGGGAAGTCAACACTAGTATTTCCTCTCTTATATGTGAACCAAGTCTGACCCCTAAGAAGGAGTAGGAGTGTGCTCCAAGCCCAGCGTCATTTTATGTAAGGACGTGGTTAAACCCTAATATGTGTATTATGTGCTTTACATGTTATGTGTGATGAGATATTTGTGTACCTTATGTGATTTGACTACTTACTTGTAGCGCAACGCAGAGTTATGGTGTAACTTGTGGTGCTTATATGATATGGCCCTTTAGGACATGCATGCTGGGAGGATTTAAAAGATATGGTGTTGATGGAGATATGAAAGGGTTAAAGGAAATGAGTTAACTAGAGAGACGTAAGAATGACCTAATTACCTCATGACTTATGGGTGAACAAATAAAAGGATAGTATGGACAAAATAAGAGAGTGAAGTGAATCTTGCATAGGGAGTCTAGGGTTTGCATGGGATGGATAGTCTTTGCACGGGGATGATCCTCACGTGAGAAAAGTTGATTTGAGGGTTAATTTAAGTAAAGGGGGAGTTGTTTGGGTGATTGGAATCCATTGGTGAACAATAGTACGTAGGTTGGTATAAGGGTAAATATGGAACTTGGCTAGGGTTTGGGAGGAAAACCTTAAGTGGAGGAGATTGTGAAATAGAGAAATAATGGAGAGGATTGGAATATGGGGTAACAGTGGAAGGATTTCATATGGACGATGAATGTATGTCATATGGAAGAGGGGATGGTAAGTGAGCGTGATGGGGGTAACATATGAGAAAAAAGAGGTGTTATGGCTTGGGGTGACCAACTAGGGTTTTGTGGTCACATGTGTAAAATGGGAAGTAAAGTGAGATGTTTGGGGATGAATCTAGTGAGGTGATGAGTTGGGGGCAAGGAAACATGGGTTGTGTGAGATAGACGAAGGTTGGGCCATATAAGCTAGATTAGGGCTTACCGGAGAAAACCTAAAGGGCGATAATTAGTTGACTCAGAGTTATGGGAAAGTGGGCCTCGACCTACGCACTTGGGAGTTGGGTATTCATGGTAAGTGAGGAGAATAGGGAAATGATGTCTGGATGTATTAGGAAGAGTAATGGTCCTAAGATATGGCATGGGCCCCTTTTAGGAGGATAGGAGTAGACGGGTTATGTGAGTGGGTAGTCCCAAGGACATGCATGTCTAAGGCGGAAGTATTGAGTAAATAAGACACGAATAAGATACTAAACATTTAAAGAGAAAGATTGTTGATCTAGACCCAAACTGGTCCACCGACGAATAATAGTGGCTAGGTGCCTTATGCCGTAGAGACTGTTCCACCGACGAATGATAGTAGCCACGTGCGTTCTACCCTGGGTGTTTTTCCGATTCACTGGCTATAACAGTGGGGGATCCCGAGCTCAACAAACCAAACCTAATGATGATAAACCATGGAAAGATACTATCTACTTATAGTGAAACACCATGAAAGTCGGGACCAGACCGGTCCACCGACGAATAATAGTAGCCAGGTACCTCATGCCCCAGAGACTATTCCACAGGCAAATAATAGTGGCTAGGTGCATTCTGCCCTGTGTATTTTCCGATCAACCGGCTATAATAGTGGGGTTTCCGTAATCGCATGGATTGATAATAAGAATGCTGTAAAATAAGAATATTAACCAGAGATTTAACGATTAAGTTTAACCGAACGACATCACTATTTGTACTATCTGTTTTTCCTGTATGGCTTATCTGTTTAACCTACTTATGTTATATGTCTTTTTGTGTATGTCCTTAGCTGCATGATTACCTTACTCAGTACGTAGCATATTGATCACCCGTTTTATAGGTGTTGCTCATTCCCACGAGTAGAGGGCCCTATTGAGTTTGTGTAGGTAGGGGATACCGTTTTTTATGCTTATGACACTTATGAGGTATCAGGAAAGGTTGAGAGTCGACCTTCTGGGATTTGGCATGGGGGTCCAAGAGCGATGTAGACCGGACTCTTCTTATTTTTGTTATTGTTTTATTGTATTATATCTTTTATCCCCTTAGGGGCTTTGACTATGTAACCCTTTTTCAGTTGTAATGACTTTTAATCACGCATTTTGATCCTCTCATTATGAATATTTTATTTTTCTATGTTTCTCTGCCTTAAGTGTGTTTAATGATTTGTGAAATTCTCCTTAGCCTTGTGGTTGGTGCGAGATTGGCTGGGGGGCTGGACTTATCCTAATCACGACGGTAGCACCCCGATGCTTGTGTTTGTTTTAATTAAATGAAAATTTTCAACTATGATTTTTAGGGGTGTTGCATTCTATATTTTATTTCAATTCCAATTAATATATAATATAACAACAAGGTAACTACATTAATTTTACAATGTCCAAAACAAAAACAAAAAATGATTGTGTATACTATATTTTTAAAGCAATGAATCTCATGTTAAAGAGTAAATATGTGAATATAGATCTAAGCCACGGATGTTTCTTTTTCCATATTTTTTCATTGATTAATCTATGGCATATTAATTACTAACCAAATGACCGAATCATATCAATTGATAGTTTTACATTAATGGATATACACATGGCTAGAAATATGTAGATGATAAATTTGATGAAGTTAGAGATGAATGAGCCAAGTTCGTGTGCTCACACACTTATTATTAGGGATCATCGTATATGCATGTTCTAGTTTATATCTCATATGTCTTATGTTCTTATGCAATTGGAAGTGCACATACATGTATGCAAGTGTTTGTTAGATGTTGATATATAGTAAGGTTTTATATATATGAACTTTGACTTTGGTGTGTAGAGCTACCAACTTGTGGTATGCCTAATAATTTTTATTCACGGGAGAAATATATGCATGAATTGGTGTTGTTTTACACATTGTAAATTTTGTAAATATTCAAATATACAACTATATATATGAGTTAGAACAAAACTACACAATTTGTAATAAAAAGCAATTACATTTTAATAATGGTTCTTTTATAAACCATTATTAAAACCTTAATCTATTATATAATTTAGGCATTTTAAATAATGGTTCTTCGAAAAAATTATTGACAAATAGTGAATTAAATGCTTATTAAATACTAATTAGGGTATAATTACTACACAATCTCATATTTAATGTTAATATGTACGTTTTAATAACCGTTTTGGGAGAAAACTGTTATTAAAGCATGCATTTGACTCTAATTATTAATTATTTAGGGTTTTAGTTAATGTTTTATTGGGATTCAGTTAGTTTTTTTTTTGGATTGTATGGTTATTAATCCATCTATTTTAATAACGATTTCTAGTTCGACAATTATTGAAATAAGAATTTTGACCTAAATTTGGCGATTATGTTTTATTTTTTATATAGGGTTTGAACCATTATTACAGCTTTAATAACGAGTAATTCAATAATGATTGAAAATCATTATTAAAATCCTTTCAAAACCGTTATCAAAAACCATTTACGGGGTGGTAAGAAGGCAATGACTAAAGGGGTGGATTGGAATTTTTATATCTTCAAGACCTATGGACACCATATTGGTTACCAAATGACAGGAAAGATATTATGTACCTATTGTGGTTACTTTACATGTTATTTGTTAACAAATCATCTAACCGATTAAGTTTGTATCAGCTTTTATTTTTTTTGTATCCTAAGGTTGTTAAAGACTATGCATGGCGTGTGATTGCACTTGCAATCTTATATAGACAAATCGATATAGCATTTAGAGCTGGTTTTGCACATATATCCAGATGTGCCACTAATGGAGGTACTTTTCAAACTATCATCAATGTAACCCATTCTTTGATTATTTAGTTGTAATTCTAACACATGTATTATAATAAACTTGGGTACATGAACACTTTTTTTTTTCTGCTCATGTTTGAAGTGATTAGGACTCTCACATGCTCCATTATCATAAACGGTGGTGAGATCGATATTTTAACATCCTTTACATGATATGGTACCATTAAAGGTTAATTGATTCTATGCCTATAAGAAAGGTATACTCATTATACTCATTCGAGTTAAAATGTTCTTAAATGTTATTATAGTTATTATAGTGATGTTAGTATAATTATTATGTTGCGGGTCATATGGTATCCATATAAAGTTACAAATCTAAACAATGATTTTCCTATGACACTTTTTCATAGTTGTTTACATTCTATGAATGTAGTAGAATAGTATATTCTAGAGTGTGTCATGCTTCAGTTTAGGTTTATGCAAGTGATCCCAAACAACCTTATTAGGTGGATAGGGAAGACACATAGAGGACCTAATGTTATGAGATATAAAGTTCACTACCATCACATGTTTGCCTAAAGGAATGTGAAGCATGAGAACCTACTAGAGACATGTATTTTCAAGACACACGTAGTTGAACCCATGGGATATAGATCATAATTACATATATTAGTATGTTCATGTGATTCATAGGTACCTATTGCAAACGACAGAGCAACTTCTGGCTTCGCAAGCTAATGAGGAAGAATAAATAATAGCTGAAAGAAGTTTTATTGATGTAATAAAAGTTCTTCATTGCATGTATTAAAGGAGAAAACCGTACCTATATTAAGAGAAACGACAAGCTTGTCTTGAGATAATTGTTTGTTATTTAGGAGTTAATATACGAAAGTGAGGGCATAGGGGTGGACGTTGCCATAGTGCTTGATTTGTTATATTTTGCTGTGTAGTTTGAATTTAAATATATATGATATTCATTATCTAGCCAGTCTCCAAACATTAACACATGAGAATGCTTACAAGACCCAATAATTGAACAACTATCACACCTCACTATAACAAAGTATTATCAATATTTCCACTCTTCCAAGGTTATAGTAGGTTTCTAATACCATATTCTAACAACTTAGTGTTGAAAAAAAAAGCAAGTGCAGCAAATAAACTAAGGCAAGTGCAACAACAAAATATAAAGGTAAGAGGATCAATTTTTGTTTAAACTACATTAAGATATGTTTTAAAGGTCAAATATAAATAAACTAACTAAAGATTACAACAATTCTAGCCCCCTGTTTTTATTCAAGGATATCGGACTTAGTTTCATTGAATGTGTGTCATCATGGGTTATGAAACTCTATAGTTTAAACCTTGATTTATGTGACACCACCCAAGTCGTGACGCCACTATCATGGAATCTCTGTCATGATGTATGCACCGGTGGTATTGAAAAAATCTCTAAGAGTTGTACTTGTAGAATAAATTATTATAAAAAATTTATAGATATGATATAACCATCTTAGAATATGTAGGTACATATCAATATGTAATAGTAATCGCTCAATAAGAAATAAATAGTAACTTCACTTTCACATTCCTACAGATTATATTGTGCTACTAATGGTAGGAATGAAATGCTAGCGTGTCTGAACATGCATACAAATAGTATTGAGTGACAATTATATGACTAATATCTGACATTTTTATCTAGTTTGTTGCTAGAGCATATCTTTTTCGGTGAATAACATTATCAAGGAGATGATCAACTATTGTGTATAACAACACCCTTTCATACAACTCATGCCTTACTTAAATCTCATGATGTAAATCTATTCGGATGTGGACTCACTCATTCTCATCTCTGAGTATATAATATGCCAATGATCTAAAGCCACAATTCCCATCTCCTAACACATTGTACTAGCTATTAATATATGGTATTATATGCCAATTTACTTGACTGATATATGGAAACTATATATAAATGGGTTAATGATATATTAGACATAAGTTTTGATTGTTATCCTTAAGCCCAACCTCACCCATGACCTTGATCTATAGATGACTTAAATCATTCATCGATTGATCTCAAACAACATGAATATATTTGACCAGTATACTTCCAATTCAAAGGATCCCATATAGTTGAGTTTTTTCTTAGAGTAAGTGTTCGCCACTCATACCTTCCATAAAACTTTCAAGAGAATTCAAAGAATCCCAAAGAAATTTGCTGTCTCTAATACAGTAAAAGATATAGACCACTGGTAGCATTAATGCATTATACTATCCAATAAATGTGCAATAGTATCCTTTTGTAATGCTTTTTATTCTTTTTATTTTTATTAAACTCTAGCATGCACTTTATCTTAAAAAAAATTATGTGTGTGATTCCTGTTTGGGACTTGTTTGATATAGAAGTAGTAGAGGTGGATATTTTTTTTCCTATTTTGTATCTTTTATATTAAGTATTTAATAATAATAAATATATTTTTCATAAAATACTCATTTTAGATCAAATTAAAATTCAACATAAATATTTATTAAAATAAATATATTTAATTTAAATAAATTATAAAATATAAAGATATTTTTTTCACTTCTATTATTATTATTATTATTATTATTTTGTACCAAAGAAGCACTTATAATTTAACCCCGTGCTTAGGGCTGTAAATGAGCCGAATCGAGCTGAACACTGCTAAGCTCGGGTTCGGCTCGTTTATATTTTATGAAGCTCGAGTTCGGTTCGAGCTCGTTTAGAGTTCGATCAGTCATGTTCGGATTCGGCTCGTTTAGTATTCGCGAACTATTCGGCTCGGTTCGTATATATTAATCGAGCCTTTTGGGCTCGTTTACTACTCGTTTTGATACTCGTTTGAGGTTCGTTTGGGGCTCGAGTTCGTAGTCCATTAATAGTTCGTTAAAAGCTCGTTCGGGCTCGTTTAAAGCTCGTTCGGGCTCGTTAATAGTTCGTTCGAGCTCGTTAAAAGCTCGTTTACGCCTTATTTACAGGCTACAGCCCTATATAATACAACTAGTATAATTACCCTTAATAAATCAATATTTGACAAAATTCAGGTATAATTTATCTTGATTATAGCCTGAACAAATATTAACCTGTTTCAAAAAAAATTTGCAATGCACCTATTGCACTCAAATTTAGGTGCAAACTGCAAAGTTTCTCCCCTGTTTCAAAAAATGTTTACCATGCACCTATTGCATACAAATTTAGGTGCAGAATTTCTCCCCAAAACCTGTTTAATATTACAATAAATCCATAAAAACTAAATAATACAACTAGAGATGTAGATACATCATACATCAATAGATTCAATACACTAACAAAATGGCTTCAAAGCTCCATAATAATCATCACAGCCACATCCATTGTCATTGACCATTGAGTGATATGATAAAAATAACCTGCACCAAATTAAAAGTATAAAAATAATATTAGCATAGCTTAGAAGTTATGATATAATAAAAATTACTATAATAAATATAACAATAATAATAAATCATAAAATTTATTTATTGTTCATATTAAATTGATAACAATCAATGTGTGGCTAGAGGGACTACATTAGGTTGGGACTTGGGAGTAAATTTATATTTACTAAGATGAAAATATAAGCAATAAAAAATCAAATGATACTACACTGTTTCATGGAATAAGATTATGAAGCATAAGAGGATGTTATACTCTGTTGAAATCAAATTTTATATTCTGGAAAATTTCTGATGGAAGACCAGTTGCAGCTTGTGTTATACTTTCAGGTATATGATGTATCTTGGGCACCTATAGATTCAGAGGATACACCACAAAGAACTCTCAATGGAATGTTATACTTTCAGGTATATGACGTATCTTGGGCACCTATAGATTCCTTCACTAAACTTTTACCACAAAAAAAGTTTTTATTTTACCAATTCTCTTACTCGGTTACTCCTCGATTCTCTCTTCTTTTCTGGTTCAGGAATACCAAGACCTACTTAAATGAACCCTTTTGCAGCATCTTAAAATTTACACATTAGCTAACATCCTTGCTATGTAAGATATTAGGGATACTTTACAAACCTGCTGTATACTATCTGCATACTTAAATGGGCAAGTAATTACTGTATACTATTTACACATTATCTGTATACTATCTGCTGTTTACACATTAATTTGGTTGTTTACTATTTCAGGGCAAGTAATTACTAGCAGTTGGGACGAGTCAATTAAGTGCTGGGATCCTAGAGGTGCAAGTGGATAGGAAAATAAAGGCCTGAAATAACAGTGCAGAAAATCCTTAAACCACTAGGTGAAATATATGCCAAAGGTGCAATGGTGAAAGCCCCCTTTGGTTGATTGGCTTACAGATAGAGTGGTTCAAACGTTGACTAACCACTAGGTGATTTTACCCTAACTTTTTTTTATTTCTTTTATGTTCTTAATTTTTATCTACTTATTAAATTTTCTATTTATTTCTAAATTATTTTAATTGTTGTTGACTCTTTCGGCTTAGGGTTGACCACAAAATCTACCATCTCACACCCTATTTCTAAGATCTTATTTTATACTTTAACATCCAATCACAGGTTTGGTCATAATGTCATCCTTATATATTTCACCAACTCTAATATTATACCATCTTACTTTTTTATAATCACTCATGTTACTCTTTATCTTGCAAGCAACATCTAAATATGATATTTCCTCTCGCTCTCCCCCCTCCAATCACTGTTGACTACCATACAAGCCATCCACATATGATATTTTTCCTTTCTTACTTCTAAAATCTTGAATCTTTGTCTATTGATGCCTAATTTTAAACAAAAGCGAATTAAGGTTTGAAAATTGTAAAGCTTAATTAGTCAACTTTTATCCTTTCCATTATGCAAGGACTTTACAACAATTGATATCCCATAAGGAAATAATAAGAACAAAGAAAAACTGTAACTAGAACAAGAGATATTGAACAACTCTAAACACTCTTAATCCGATGAATTCCTTGTTTGAACAAGATATATACAAGGAATTCATCCTAATACACTTAACCACTCTTTCTACATTGGTTGTTCCTCTTAGTAAGCTCAAGTAGTCAGATAGTGGGGTGTTGTACCAATCTGATGTCAAAACTTACCTGAAAGTGTATATGGATGGTGTAGTGGTAATGCTATAGATGAGTGGGTGGTTAAAGGGAACTTTGTTATTAACGGGTGAATAAACAGTCACAATTTCCTGAGCAGATGGTTGTTAAATGGATATTGCCTCATTTTTTTCTATAAAAAGAAAGGCTTCCTAGTGTTCTGTCTGCAAAGAGGACATTGACAAATAATTCAGTTCTATAACTGAATCGTGGAAACTAGTATCCATTCGAAAAAAGAGTGCCTAACGATGGCACATTCACCTACTTTTCTCAGCTCAAGCAGGCCAAAAAAAGCAGTATTGAGGAAGCTAATAATCCCTCAAAGTACATGGCCAAAAAAGGATATACTTGCCATGCACAAATTTAGCAAGGAATTGGGCAAAAACAAAGTTCTGACCTGAGAACAAGCCTCTTGATACCTTCCAACAGCACAAAGAAGATGAGTGCCTGACAAAGAAGAACAACTCTAAACTCTAAAAATTAGTATTAGGATGAATTCTTTGTATGAAGTAAATCTCAATATCTCTTTTAAAACTCATGTTTTTGAACTGAAACTGAAACTCATGTTTTTGAAACAATTTCAGTCACTTGTAAAGGAAAATAAAGGCCATCGATTGAGTTTGAATGAGATCATGGAGCATAATAGGATAAATTTAATGCAATGAGGTACATCAAAACAGATCCATGGACAACAATGCATGGCCATGCCAACATCAAGTAGATACCAGCTAACACCTGTAGGTTGTATGCTAAGCCTAAGTAAAACAGAAAGATTGCTCAAGTAATTAATTGACAAGTGCTGCAACTACAAATAGCATTGGGAACAATTTAATGCAAACTAAATACTTAATAGATAGGAAAGGATATAAAATTTGTTCAAATAGTCAGCATGGATTCAGCAAGCGGAATAAAATTAACGTAACATGTGGGAGGGAGAAATGAACAGGGAGCAATGCTACCTGTATTACTATTTCTAGAGAATCTTAATAATCTAAATAAAATTTGAAAACCATAAAATGAGGCTGGGAATGGAAAGTAGATACCAAACCAAGACCTTCTACTATTTAGTCACAGTTCATATTTCCTCTTAAAAAATTACACATGGAGATGTATACATGATATGTACTGCTGCACATATCATCTCCATATAACCCCTCCTTGAACCAAAAAGTAAAAGAAAGGAAATCTTGTGTTTGTTTCAGACTAGTAAACAACTATTTGACAATGGAAAGTTGCAGAACCCCATCAATTAATCACATTATTAACATGTCCAAACCAAGATATCTTTACGCAATGTAACCAAAAATAGTAATGAATGAAAGAAGGGTTATATTATTGATGGCAGTAAAAGAAAAAGATGCAAATGATAATGCCATTGAAACTGCAAGTACTGGAAACATGAACATCCATTTACCTTCTCAAACTTGTGTATTTCTGGGGAAGGTGCGACAGAAAAACCTGCAACAAGAGATACTTACTTAGGACATAAACAAAGATAATAAATTACTATTTTTATGAAGAAAAGAGTGCATGTCTCTCTCTCTCTCTCTAAATAATAGAATAAAATAGCATGCTCATAAAGACAAACATAATTTTGAATTCTCGATATTTTTCACTTCATTGTTTTGATACTTTGAACTCTTCACA
The DNA here is from genome assembly GCA_030549775.1 of Tamarix chinensis. Taxonomy (NCBI): domain Eukaryota; kingdom Viridiplantae; phylum Streptophyta; class Magnoliopsida; order Caryophyllales; family Tamaricaceae; genus Tamarix; species Tamarix chinensis. The sequence continues at coordinate 81,667,417 of CM060173.1, read as the reverse complement.
CACATATTATCTACATAATCAAATGTATTTGTTTGATTCTTTTCCATGTCATCAAATAACACAAATTAGTAACTTAGAAGGAAGCTGTATGACAGGGTGCCCAAATCTCCGTGTAATATTCAATGTTTTCAAGAATTAAACACACAGCAAAGGCTCTGCAGATTATTGACAATGATCCCTAGGTATGAAGTGAGCTAAGCTAAAGCCACCAAACTTCAAACCTGCTTCATTTGACTTTTACTTCATTTGACAATGATCCCTAGGTATGAAGTGAGCTAAGCTAAGCCACCAAACCACACAAAATCACATAAAACTGGGCTCTTTAAGATCAAATTAGTGAACCTTAACCATTATTTGATAGAAAACAAACATCCTTCGTCCTCTTAGGTTCGAATTTATCATATGCTTACACAAACCCTAAACTATCAATTTTTTTACAAAAAATTGGAATTACCTCATCTAATTTAAGTGCAGACATTGGAAATTTGGAATTGAATCATGTATATGGAATTATTCAGGCAAGCCGCAAAAATTATTCAGTCACAGAATCAAGCATAAACAACTGGAATACACGAATAATTGAGGAGAAATATTACCTCACTACAAAATTTAGTCCACACAGAATCTGCAAGGTCTTACGATTCTGTGCCTTCAAATCGAACAGACTTGAGACCTACAACACTTCAAAATCAAATTCATCATCTAACTCGTCAAAGGGTTTCGAAGGAAGAACACTTCCGATTCTTGCTATAATGAAGAAGGAAGAACACATACTTGGGGGAAAAACTGAACGAGTGTGCGATTGGTGGCGATTGCTGAGTGTAGGGCTGCGAAAGATGCTCGGGCAGGCTAAGATTTAGTTCCACTATGTCGACTGTCCGGTGTCGACAGTCGAGAGTCGAGACTCGAGCACAGAGGGTGCGACTTGGGAGCGTCGGGGACTGGGAGTTTGGGGCTGTGTTTGGGACTCGTTCCGTCGTTCGGGGACTGGTGTAACTAGGGTTCCTCCGCTCCTGTAAGCTATAAGTTATAGACTGTAAGTGCACGACCGGCGGGAGCCGTGGGACACTTGCCAACAAAAATTTTAAGCCGATTTCAACCTCCAACCAAAATGCGGCGTTTTGATGTAAAACGCTGCGTTTTGGTTTCCAACTTAAACAAGCTTTTAACGAGCCTATTTCGAGCCGAGCCTAAACGATTACTAAACGAGCCGAGCCGAACATACGTATGCTCAAGCTCGGCTCGTTTAATAAATGAGCCGAATACAAGCCTTAATTTAAGCTCATTTAACTAAACGATCGAGCTCGAACGAGCTTTTAACGAGCCGAACCCGAGCCTAGCTCGAATTGGCTCAACTCGTTTACGGCCCTACCCGTGCTTAACTGACGTCGATATATGGGGATATAGGAAGAAAATTTGGTCGCCAATTTTACACGCGACCAACGACGACTAAATAATGTCTTGGACGGAGGTTTAGGCAAAGTCGAGTAGGATCAACAGCAATAATCAAACACCAAACTCTAACAACGCATCGGCGACGTCACAGCGACGACAGTATTAAAGACGACCTATCAGGAAGCTCTCAGATCAGATCTCTCTCTCACCTCTACTCTAAAAATTTGCTATTCAGCGATCGGGTTCAGCTCATATATAGTCTGTTCGTTTAGTGACCATCCAAGTAATCGACATTAATCAAGCAGATTTTCTGTAAACGGTAACCGATGCTTTGTGTACTTGGGGAACGGTAATGGGGGTGAATTGCATTACAGATCACGGGAATGGTAGAAAGCGATTCCCTATCTCTAAATCTCGAGCGAGTAAGTAACACTGGAGGCGGCGAGAATAAAATTTTTAGCCGGGAACCCTCATTTTCGGGTTGGTGTTATGTGGATGATCAGCTCCAAGTCGATCGCCAGTCGCTTACGGATGTAAAGTCAACTCTAGAATCAGAATCCAGAGAAGAAGGAAAAGAAGAGGATTTTGTATTGCCGTTGCTACTAGAGGGTCAGCAGCAGATTGCTATGATGGATAGAAACGGTGTGGATTTAAATGGTCAAAACGGGAGCCATAGGAATTATGTACCTTTTGATGTTGAGGAGAATGTCTCTAAAAGAGTTTTGAACCACGAGAATTCGGGTGGGAATAGTGGTGGTAATTATAGCGAAAATTTTGTATCCAATCACAAGAGCGGTGTATCTGCTGCTAATGTGCTGAAGACATTATTTTTCATACTAGTTTGGTATACTTTCAGCTTGTTTTTGACCCTGTAAGTTTTCTTCTTCATTTGGTTGTCATTTAATTGGGAAGTTCTAACCATATTTTGATTGATTAACTAAGGAGCACCAGGCGAGCAAGTTCCTCTGAAATCAAACAACTATCCGTGTTATAATTTTGGGATTATCTTAGTTGGGGTAGAATAAGACTTGTGAATTAGTCGATGCTATTTGTTAAGTTGCGTACGGAGATACTTCTAATTGTCAACCCATATTATGAAACTTTCTCATGCTTGCATGAAGCTATGCATCAAAATGTGAATAGAAACTAATGGGACAAAACATGTTCCATATTGGTGGTTGACATCTAGACATATATGAATGCAGTCATAAAATAATTGTATTTCCATACTATTTTGATGAAATGATGGTGGCATGTAACAAAGTTTGCATTGTGCATTATCATTTGTAAAATATATTGCTGCAATTCTATGCATGATTTAGGGATTTCTGAGGTTCATCACCTTGGCACACGTTGGTTATGGTAGATTGTTGTGGACATAGGAAATTCTCACAAAAGGGGCTCTGAAAAATGTCGAGTGTAGAAGTATGAGAGTATTCTCAAAGATTAAAGGCTTGATGGTAGATAAAGTGGGACATTCATCCTATACATGGATCCTAAGGTGAAAATGACGTTTATCTTCTTTTTTATTACTTATAGTAACCCGCAGCTATTTTGACCCAAGCTGCCTATTAGATATGTCATTGCTCCTAATCTAGAGGACATTGTATTATGCTGACACTTCTGGGTTAACAATGGAGAAGTTCATCTGATGTAAAGTAAATCTACATTGGTTTCTAAATAAAATGATCATATTTTGACATTACATCTGAGTATAATTGATTTCATAGTAATAGTTTTAGTTAGGTATAGTTGTAGCAGGAGTCATATCCTTATACTCTGCTTCTTGTTTAATTATTCTCTACATGGAAGATTACAGTGGTTGCTTTGATTTGACTAGGTACAATAAATCCCTTTTAGGGGATGATTTGGGAAAGTTTCCTGCCCCACTTTTGATGAATACTTTTCACTTTGCCATGCAAGCTGTTCTATCAAAGGCTATCACATGGTTTTGGTCTGATAGATTTCCTCCTAGCACAATGTCATGGAGGGATTACTTTATCCGAGGTAACCTTGTCAAATTTATTATTTTTATTTTTCCTCATAGTCATAGGTTAAAATTGGCCAATGCAGCGTGTCACTAAGTCTCTGTTTGGTAAAGTAAAACTAAAGATGAAATAATGTGTGATGCTATTTTTGAGGATGCATTTGTTTTTATATGTTTGAAAATATTTCATAGTAAATAAGGGTAAGTATAGCTTCAATTTTTTAGTAAGTAATAATCAGCTGAAATTAAGTAATACTTAGTATATGTCTTGTATCAAATGGAGGCTAGTTTGGGCTAATCTGTTCAAAATTACGTAAGAAGAACCACATGCTCCATGAGGTGGTTTTTTTTTTGTGTGTGTGTGTGAATGTCCTTGAATCAATGAAATGACATGTAGACATAACAGTTTCTTTGAGGAATAATGGCAACAAGAATCTCGGATGCATCGTGCAATGTCCAAAGAGATCTAGATATTGCGAGTCTCATCTCTACTGGCTTGTGGCATGGTCATGGAGCATTTTCAAAAGGTCAAAATCCCTTTTTTTGGGTAGAAAAGTTGTTATAGAAGGAGAAACATTAGTGTATTCAAAAGTAGGTATAGAACTTATTGTGGTAATATTATGAATAATATGGGAAATAGGTAAAATAAGTAAATGGATAAATAGATTAAATAAGAAAAAAATACACTTATATGAGAAATAAAAGATCTTAACGTTAATCAAATAGTAAGAAATAATTAACCCATTGAATAAATAACGACGACGACAACAACAAACAAACAACGACAAACTCAAATTAACGAAGCAAGACCAACAATGATAGATAATCTCACCAAAATAACATACTCTCTCTGATAAAAGGGATTCCATAGACATATTAACAAGGGGCAAACTTTAGGAAAGCTGACATCTACTTTAACTACTGTACCCTTAAATTAATACTCATTTAATTCTTGATGGGATGAGGTAGAAAAACTAGAAAAGATAATATAGTGGTAGAACTATAAATTTAGCATTTTTTTTTATATATATTTTTAAGTTACCTTATATTGTGAAACAAAATTGAAAAAGTTATACCTCATATATTATGAAAGGGAGGAAGTAATAATAACAAAATCAATTCAGTATAATAATATTAACTGGGAGATGGTGATAAGGTGGAAAGGAGATGCACAATGCACTTTGCTAAGATGAATACGATGCTAGGTTGGAGTGTGGGAAAATAGGAAACCACAATTCTAAAAAAGTAGGGAAAGAATGAAAACAAAAATTATTAAAATAACAAAACTACAATTATTACTTTATAGGGGGTATGCATTGCACTCATCCCCATACTCATTTTAAGAAGCAGAAACTGGTGCAATCAAGTTTTTTCATTACTTGATTTTTCATCATCACTGGTTTCTGTTCATTCTCTCTTTGTTATTCTCATCCTCCTATCAAATTTTGCAATGACATCATTTCTCCAATTTTTGCTCCGTGGTTGAACCATATGATGGTGGAGGTAGGATAAGTACAAGGAAATTATAGAGGCAATGAGGATGATTTCGTTGTCGGCACCACTATCCAACAATAGTTAGAGGCAACGAGGATAGGCTCATACACCTCAATATGTTGCTTTGTTCAACTTCCAAGAAGTGTGTGCCATGGTATAAGTCATTTGAGAATGACATTGGTATAGTGGATGAAATAGAAAAAAGATGTTATTGACAAGTAAGAAATATGGAAGCATCAATTTGAGTCTAAGCATTTCAAGTTGAGCAGGTTTGAAACAAAGTATGTGGGCTATAACTTTAGGGGAGACAATAAGGTTTTAGAATTTGAGATTATGGTTGGGATGTATGTTATACCAAAGAGGAATAATTTTAGATATATTGGGTTTATCATACAAGACACTGGAAATATTAGTGAAGACATCGGACCATACAATTAAATATCTATTCCAATACGCAATATCGGCCGATATTTATCGGATTTTGGGTTAGCCGATACGCAAAATTAGCGATACGCGACGAATTTATAATTTCACGTATTTATCGGTGTTGTATCGTTTATCAACCAATGTTTGCCGATATTTAATAATATTGACCGATATTTAATAATATTGACAGATATTTGCCAATATTTACTGATATTTGCTAATATTTATTGTGAAAACAAATAAAAAAATCACGCCGCGATAAATAAAATATCTTTTGCTACATTCTGATACCGCGACACCATGACCGTAACCACAATCGTGATCACGCCTGCAATTTTATTGCTTGCATCGGACATCACGTGGATCTTGGATGACTAAAATGAAGGAATGCATTAGAAGTTTTATGAGATAAGAAAATATTGGTGAACTTGGGGGAAAATTTTAGTGAACATTTATCTCACAAACTATGATTTATGGGCTGAATATTAATTGATTAAGTGAACTCCAGTTAGTAAGCAGATGGTAGCGGAGATGAGGATACTATATTGGATGTGCAGTTGCAATTGTTCTCGAAGAATGGGAATCTATAAGGGATAAAGGGGGTTTGACTTCTATTGAATGTAAGATGTGAGATGCAAACTCAAGTGGTTCTAACTTGTTAAGAGATGATATCTGGATGTCTAGTAAGGAGTTAGATGAAGATTCTTTTTTAAAATAATGGGTGAAGAGGTAAACCTTGGAAGAATTGGTGAGGTGATCAAACATGATTTTATCTTTCTAGAGAATAACAAGGACGTCACTCTTGACAAGAAATTGTGGCGTCTGAGGGCTCTTGTAACTGACAATAATATGTTTTCGTGTATTGTCGTAGCCTAGGATTTCATATGAGGTACATTCCTTCTCCCCCTTTCATCACAGTCTCTCCTCACTCAATTATGTGGCAATCATTATGTATGTTATTGTGATGTTGTTACTATTATTTATTAATTTATTACTACTACTATTATTTATTAATTTATTACTACTACTACTACTACTACTACATATATGTTTCTTATTTGTTTATTTATTTATTTTATTATTACTAATGGTATTGGTTCTATTTTTACTAAATATACTTGTACACTAATTTTTCCATCTTTCACATTTTCTCTTCACTGCGAGCCCCTTGGAAGAGGTCCACTACTAGCTGCATGTGGGCTATTAGAGATGAGATTGTGTAGAATTGGATCTCCCAGACCCTCTTAAGGCGGTTTCATGCTGGCTATATATATGTATATACGAGTACGTGCGCATGCACGTGCGTGTGGTCATATGCATATGTTTAGTTATTCTTTTGTGTGCTAACTGCTAAACTCATCATTCTAGACCCCTTCTGTCCAACAAGAAAATAATGATGTTCCATCTTTCATTTTTATTATTATTAACTTCTCAAACAACTAATGCTACAGATGGACTTTGCCTTTCACAGTTGTACCAACTGCTCTTGCCACATCACTGGACATAAATTTGAGCAACGAATCACTTGTGTTCATCTCTGTTACATTTGCCACAATGGTTGGTTCCTTTCATTTTAACATTTTCTTTTTAGCATGTGGATCAGCTCTCTCTCTTTCTCTCTCCTCCTCCTCTTCGTTCCCTTCTTATAATGTTTCCTTTATGTATTGCAGTGTAAATCTGCGTCCCCTATATTTCTAATTTTATTTGCTTTTGCTTTCAGGTAACATCCTTTTTCTTGTTTCTTTTTCATTTTATTTTTACTGTTGGCTATAGTTACCTTTATGTTGAGATTACTTTTCCAACTCTTTGTACTAATGATTATTGTTGATCTCTTGCTTCCAACTGGATCCGTGGGTGTTCTTCTAGTTAACTCTGCTGCAATTGTGCCAATAAGGTAGTATTGGCTGCCATGAATGTTGGATAGAGGATTTTGTTGGTGTTATTGTTGTGTATTGAAGAAGGGGGGGTTCAAGGTATGCACATGGAGGAGCAAATAAAGGAATGCATTTTTTTTCTTCCCCTCCATAGAAAAGGGTTTGTATCAACTGCAAGTTTGGTCTAAGCATTTTGGTGGCAAGTATTGACGTCTCTCAACTGTTGAGTTTGATATCATTTTTCTCCGAATGTTTAGGAGTTATTAGTCAAAATATAACATTATGTAAAACCATAGGAACACAATAATACGTTAGGCCTTGAGCAGTTCAGCGAAAGTTTCTCTGATATGACTGAGCGAGTACATTATGAGAGCTGTATGCAATGTGTGTCTTACTTGAAGCCTATGTTGACTAGTCTGTATGACCTGTGGGCCACCCCAAGGATATATTAAAAAGCCACTTTAATTGCTGCTCTATCATGTCTGTCACGTATAAGAGGCATGTGCTGATTATGGCCTACAGGATCCATGTATTTTTATGTAATTCCTGATTTTTTGTGTATTGGTTGAAGCCTACCTGAAAGGGGCATCATAATAACTAGGTTGCAAAAGCTATTTCGAATAATGAGACCGTTTGTTCCAATTAAAAAGATCAAAATCTTGAGCCCCCATATTAGAGAAAATACTGGGGAGGATGAGTTCATGATAAAAAATAAAAATAAAAAATCATTGGGATGGATCATGTGGTGAATTGTAATTAGAAGTTTTCCTTGTGTGAGTAATCTAGCAATTTATTGGGACATCAAAGTACATATTAAAACAAGTTTGGGATGTATAATATTTTGCAATGCTTTTAGAAAATAATAAAGTGGGGATCTTTTGGTGTTTCCTATTGGTCCCCGCTACATTCCTATTATACAACACAAACAATCAATTGCAGAGTTCTTTGAACTTTTCATGACATGAGCATCTCATTCTTCTCATTTTTTTGGAAATGGCTGGCAAAAAGGATTCATGGTGTCTGTTTCTTATACTAGTTTACTGATAATGGCTCAGGTTCTGTGCCCTTCCTTGAGCTGCCAGTTATTTTATGTTTTTCGTTTTTCATTTTTTATTTATTTGGCTTTTGTATAGTGTTGCAGGTTGGAGTCTCCCAGCCTTAAACTTTTTGGTATCATTTTAGTCATCTCGTTTGGAATTTTATTAACGGGTATGCATCTCTAGCTTTTCCTTCTATTTTTTGATAGACCTTTCATCAAATATGCATATGATGGGGGCTGGGGCTTTTGTTGGAGTGCATGAGTGATTGAAATTAATGGCATTGTGTATGAGGGTTATGAGGACCAAGCAATAATATCGCATTTATGATTGCGGTTGTGGTATCGGGGTGTTGTAAATGATATTTTATATGTTTTAGTTGGCGTGGTGTGATTTTTCTTATTTTTTCCACAATAAATATTAGCAAATATCGGTAATTATTGGTATATTTGGGTAAATATCGGCCGATAACTAATATATCACTGATAAATACATGAAATGCTAAAACCCTCGCATATTGCCAATTTCGTATATCGGCTAACCCAAAATCCGATAAATATTGGCCGATATTTAATTGTATGATGAGGACAGCTGGGGTCATTTGCATTGTTATTTCCTTTATGTCATTTGTCTTTTTTAGCTGTGTTAAGTTTGTTACTACACCTGCTGAGTGAGGAAGTCTATTAAACTAGGGAAAGGGTATCGCCCGCTTATATGAGCATGGGAATGGAGGAAAAGGGGGGTCATTTGCTCCTCCTCCTCCTCCTCCTACACAACTTCTCTCGTTGTCCTTCCTCCTCCTCCTACACAACTTCTCTCGTTGTCCTTCCATTCTTGTTTTCTCTTTTCTTTAACTTGTGCTAGTGATCGGTAACAAGACACATATCAAATGGTATTAGAGCAGTTCAATTTTGGGGTTCAAGTGGAAGAAATTAAAGTGGCTGAATTGGAGGAAATGTTGAAAGTATTGCAAAAGACATGGAAAACGGACATTGGTGTGATACGGGCTGAAACTCAGAAGCTTCATGGGCTGAAGCAGTGATTGGAGAAGATGGAGAGAGTCATGAAGGAAATTGTAGGAAGGCTAGATGGTATGATTAAAAATAAGGGGCTGGAGTCACGTGAAGAACAGAAATCAAAAGAGAGGAAGTTCACTTCCCTGTGCTATCAAGTGGGTTGGAGGTATTTGATAAAGAGCCGCTCTTATTCTTTTCTAGGGATGCACTGCCTTAAGTTTGGGAAGCTCCCGCTAAGAATTTGCTGTGAAATTGCAGGAGTTCATCTTAGGAGATAGTCGATTATCAACCAACAAATTCTAGCTCTTCACATTGAGGACAAGGTGAAACTCTAAGGGGGCCAGTAATGATAGGCCTTTCCTCAAATATGCATATGTGAGGAAGAGTAAGGCTGGGCTTTTGGTGGAGTGCATGAGTGATTAAAGTTAATGGCAAGGTGAATCGTGTATGAGGGCTATGAGGACATCTGGAGTCATTTGTATTGTTATTTATTTCCCTTTTATTATTCCTTTATATCTTGTCTTTTTTAGCTGCGTAAAGTCTGTTACTGAACCTGCTGAGTTAGCAAGTCTGTTGAAAGGGTATCACCCGCTTATATGAGCATGGGAAGGGAGGAAACGGGAGGGGGGGAGGTCATTTTGGGATTTTGTGGTTTGGAGGTCTCTGGGTCCTCGAATTCCTGGAAGGTGTAATCCTCATCTATCACTTACCAGATTACTCTCTCTCTCTCTTTCTCTCTCCCCCTCTCTCACACTGTTGTTGTCCTTCCATTCTTGTTTTCTCTTTTCTTTACCCTGTGGTAGTAATCGGCAGCCAGGCACCTATCATTTTCCTAGTTGCTGTTGTTTGTAGAGATCCAAAAGGTTATGTTCTCGCTACTTGTATATGCTGTGTGGTGTACATATGACTTTGAGGATGATAGTATAAGCAGTTGACAAGGAAGAGTTATTATGGTTTGGGCGTGCAAGTTCACTGTGTTTGAGTATGAGCATGCCTTGATATGTTTGCATTACGTGTGGTCATATTAGGCTGCACATGTTTTTGCATCTTTTGATGAAGCTATCATTGTGATGAAAGTTTGCTTTTAATACATTGGCCTGCACTCTATGTCCTCTAGGGTTCTGAATTCATGTTTATCCATTTGTTTGCATGTTCAGTTGCAAGGGAGACAGAATTTGAATTTTGGGGTTTCGTTTTTGTTATGCTTGCTGCTGTTATGGCTGGGTTTCGGTGGTGCATGACACAGATTCTTCTTCAGGTATGACTGTCCTGTGACTGATTTCTGTATTTATTTGTCTATGTATCAGTTACCCAGTGTACCCTGCAGTTTGGTTGTAAATGGATGCAAAGGTTGCAATTAGGTCGAATGAGATGGTCACTACTCTGTTTGTAATTCAACATGATCATGAGTACGTATAGTAATCAGTTGTCTAGTCATATTGCATTTGTTGCTAACTTCTTGCATCTGGTGGCGTGTTCTCACTCTCTTTGTGCTGGCTGCCCTCCTATCAACTCTGATCTAAGAGAGAAGTCTATGGTAATGAACCAAAACCATTATCTGGTTTCCAGTAATTAAAAGAGATCAATTTTTTTACCCTCACTTTAGTTTCTGCTTAATCGTTTATTTCAGGTTTGAAAAATCCCCTAACCTTCATGAGCTATGTCACCCCGGTCATGGCATTAGCGACTGCCATAATGTCCTTTTTCTTGGATCCCTGGGAGGAATTTGCTAAGAACAAGTACTTTGACAATTCATGGCATATTATGCGAAGCTGCTTGCTGATGCTTTTGGGTGGAACCCTAGCTTTTTTTATGGTAGGAAGTATCCATCAGTTTTCAGTCATCACCGTTGTTTATTATGTTTTGAAATCGGATATTCATATTTATTAACATGAATTTTGTTATACCAGTTTTGATACCATGCCTCTTCTTCCTTGAAATTTCAGGTATTGACAGAGTTTGTCCTTATTTCAGTAACTAGTGCAGTCACAGTAACAATAGCAGGTGTAGTGAAGGAGACTGTCACAATAATAGTAAGAACTTCTCCTTTGATTCTCCTTTATGTCGATCATATTCCTGTGTATTTTTTTTTTTAATATGTTGGCAGGCGTAGAGCTAAGTTAGACAAATATTGTGACAACCCAAGCTATTGGCCTATCACAGGGTCATGAATTTGAGGATTGGATGTATCACAAGGAATGGGCTTAGGTTCATTGTTGGAACATATGGTGGAAGAACGATGAAAAAAACTGGAGTGATGGCTTTGAGGAGTACAACAAAGGGAGGATCAAGAGTATTATTCGAAATGATTTAGGCCTGTTTTCCCCACCTTATTATTATATCCAATCCTATCTAAACCATTTCAATATGATCTGATCATATTCGATTATAAAGGTTATAATTGCTATTATTATAATTATTATTTTTGTTATATTCAAAATAATAATAATAATAATAATTATAGTAATATATAAAATAATAATAATAATAATAATTATAAATGTTATTATTATTATTATCATACTTATTATTTTATTTTCTTTATTATTATTATTAATTTTAATATTATTAATATTTTATTATCTTTATTATTATTATTAATATCATTATCATCTTTGCTATTATTAATAATATATTATTTATTATTACTATTATCTTATAATTATTAACAATACGTTATTATTTATATTAATAATAATCTTCTTTTTATTTTTATATTATTTATTATAAAAATATTATTATTATTATTATTTATAATAGTTATATCTATTATATTATTTTTAATATTCTTATTATCTTTATTATTTTTAATACTAATACATTATAATTTATATTAATATTATTAATAATACTATTTTTATTATGTTAGTTATAATAGTTATATCTATGATATCATTTTTAATATTATGATTAACATCTTTATTATTGTTATTATTATGTTACTATTATTGATAATATTATTTTTAATTTTATTATATTATTTATATAAATATTATTATTTATAATAACTATACATATTAATAATATTATATATTACATATTATTATTATTATGACATATTAAATAATAATCATATTTGCATGCCGAAAATTCAGGCAAGGAAAACAGGGCCCTATTCATTAACCAAATTCCCTATTTATTAAACTCCAAACCTAGGATTACCATTAAGATTTTATCTCTTACTGGGGGAAATGGTTTCTATGGATAGACTAATCACAAAATCTAAAATTCTAGAGCCATTGACTTGTAATAATTTTTGTGCATCAACACTTATTGACTAAGTATTAACTAATATAGAGTAAGATATAGAATGATATCCATCCTTGTTTATGAAGATATGAAGAATATCACAAAATATTGTTTTGGGGGGTCAAGACTTGGCCACCTCATGGGCTCAGTCCATTGAACCCCCTTGCTTCTTCCGCCTTCTGTTACTGACTTAATGCTGTGCTAGGAAGCCTATTGTAGGTGTGATCTACAAGGGTATCCATAATATTACTCCCTTCTTGAAGAACATGCTTGTCTTCAAGCTTGTACAACCTTGATCGCCAACTAAGGAATGTCTTCTCCTTTACTGCTCAATGTACATCGTTGATCATTGACAGAGGATTGTATTATGGTCTGCTAAGAGTGACATCTGTGAGGAAAAAAATTGTGTTGGCATCGCCAAGATTCACAAAGTTAATATGAGATTTCTATTGGAAGTATTGTCCCCCCTCTGCCTTGATAATCTTATTATATCCTAACCGATGAACTTAAGAAATAAGGTCCTAGTACATAGCAATAGCCTATTCTTTGCTCAAAACGCATCACTTAATTATTTTTCTAGAAGAAATGTACAGGTTAGATAATAATACATATATCCTCTATCCTATTATTTCTGCACTTTGAGAGAATAACCAAATTAGATTTTCTACAGATTGAGTTATTTAGCTTGACAAGTCGATGGGTCAGATATGTGCTCCACCCAAGTTTGGCTATAAATAAAAAATTATCTAAGAATACCCACACAAATTTCCATGAATATTGTCAAAACACCTCATTCATGGGGCTGAAAACGTGGAAGGCACGTGAATGAGTATGAAGAGCATGATGTTGAGATGCATTGAGAATCCATGGCCATCTAGTTTGAGTTTGTGTAACTTGATCCGACTCGATCTCTTTGGTGGACCTACTTGATTTAAGTTATGCTTGATTCGATGTTTTGATTAATGGTGTAGTCACCACCATAATCACTCATCTTAAACACCATGAGTTACATTTTGATGGAGCCCTTAATAACTATATGGTTTGATGACCAACATTAGAACATGATTCAGTTCACAGTATACTATATTGGGTTCTATTTCCTTGGGCCCATATCCATTACCTAGCATCTAGAGTTTTTGAGTGTGTTATATAAACTCCTTACTATGTATTTTGTATCCATTGCCTCACATAACAAAAAATCACCCTCTTTCTCTCTGCCCGTGGGTGTTTCAATTTTTGCTATTATGCTATTTTTCTTGCATCCGTTACAACCAACTAGTATTAGAGGTTGGTTTTGAATACGATAAGAAAGATGTCTGGCGCTTGTAGAGATCTATAAATTAAATGAGAGAAATGGTTTTAGTTTGTGGTAGATCAAGATGCGTGTTTTCCTAAACCAACGAGTCCTTTAGGCACCGTTTTTGAAGGGAAATTGAAAACAATTGATAATGGTGAGTTGGCCGTTCTTGAGCAGAAGTCGCATTCAACCATCATTTTGATGTTTTGTGATGAAGTCATCACGGAAGACGTCTATGAGGATATTGTCGATGGTTGAAGTTGAAGAGTATATATATGACCAAATCTTTAACTAATAATTCATTCTTGAAACAACATTTGTTCAGTCTCCAGTTTCTGTATGCATGAAGGTACGCCTCATAAGGATCACTTAATGAATTGAATATGATTTTACTCGAATTGTGTAATATCAATGTTAAAATTGAAGATGAGGATGTTGTGTTAATTCTGTCGGTATCTTTCCCCTTATTGCGTTAGTATTTTGTGCAATCGTTTTATTATAGAGAAATATTCTATCTCTAGGCCATCATGTCATTCTGAACAATTGCACCATAAAGCTATTGGTGGAGTTATTAATATGCTGGGTTAGTGGCTACTGCTGGAAAAGGTTAGGGAGAAATATTTGAAATCAAAGGGTCCAAATTTTAGAGATATTTGTAAAAACCTTGGACATTGGAAAATGATTTCCCTAAGAAGAAGAAACAATAGGAAAAGAAGCAAGCTTTTTCTGTTGCATAAGACACCAAATCGGTACATCCAGTTAATAATAAGGTTATGGATGCCCGTACCATATATGTACAATCATAGAGTGGTTTGCAGCTTATCAAAAGTTAGATGGAGTGAATGTTGCCATGGGTAAAGGTGCAGTCTACAAAATAATTAGAATCGGCTCTATCAAGATCAGGGCACATGATGGTGTAGTTTGTACACTTTCGATGTTAGACATGTTCCATAGATAAAGAAGGATTTGATATCACTTGGTGCTCTAAACAAAAAGGGATACCAGTAGAGGTGGATCTTTGTGCATCCGTAACTTATAGTGATACCGAAAGGTGTCAAGGAGGGTCCTTTCTATGTCTTACAGGGTTTGACAATGACCAATTCAGCTAATGTAGCATCTTCTTGAGAAAATCACCAATCTAACATAGCCAAGTTGTGGCACTTCCGATATGGTTGTATGGGCGAAGGGGAAATGCAAATTTTGTCAAAGAGGGATCTTCTTCAAGGTCACTAGATTAAAAATCCTAAGGCTTTTGAACACTATGTATTTAGAAAATAACATGGCAACAAGTTTGGCAAGGCAATTAGAGTAAAAACACTCTTGATTACATCCATTGTAATTGTTGGGGTCCATCCCGTGTCTAGTCTTTGAGAGGCTTGATTATTATTCAAGGATGACTTAAATTTTCATGATGAAGCATAAAAGCGAGGCTTACAAGAACTTTGGTGGATAATTAGGCAAGGAAGAAGATTAAAAAGGTGTAAACTGATAATGGTTTGAAATTTTGTTCATGTGAATTCGATGATTTCTACTAAGATAAAGGGATTACGACGTTGTAGTAGAATGCATAAATCAAACATTGCTGAGAGAACTTGCTGCATGTTTTCTAATGCTGGATTGGGTAGAAGTTTGTGAGCTGAGGTTGTCACTACAATATATTATTTGATCAACCATGGGCCTCACATGGGTATTAATTGCAATACACCTTATGAGGTATGGTCTGGCAAGCTTGCTGATTATTCTAATCTAAAAGTTTTTGGCTATCCTGCTTACTATCATGTTAGTGAGGGTAAGCGAGAATCGAGAGCTAAGAAGGGAGTTTTTGTGGGTATTGGTGATGGGGTGAAAGGGGTTCCAAGTTTCATAACATGAAATGTTTATGAGTCATCCTGAGGGGTTCCAAGTTTCTGGGAAAGAGGACAATGTTTGCAGGTTGAAGAAATCCTTGTATAAGCTGAAGCAGTCATCCAGGCAGAGGTTTGATAGTTTTATGACTGAGCAAGGCCACAATAGGAATTCATATGATTGTCGTGTTTATGCCAACAGGCTGAGGGAGGGTTCACATGGTTCTGTATGTAGATGATATGCTCTTAGCTGTCAGAGATATATCCTAGGAACCGTCTCACAACAGAGTTCGAGATGAAGGAGCGTAGAAATTTGTGGGTATGGAGAATTTGAGAGATCGAGTTCATAAGAAGCTTTTTTTGTCATAAAAGGGTTGTATGGAGAATGTTTTGTCCATATTTGAAACGAGTGAAGCTAGACAGTTGAATACTCCTATAGCTGCAAATTTTCGTCTTTCTACTGTATTTGCTCCCCAATCAGATGCTGAGAAAGAGTATATGACTATATGTATCAAGTTCCATATGCTAGTGCAGTAGGCAATTTGATGTATGCGATGGCCTGCACTAGGCCTAATATTGCACATGCTATTAGTGTTGTTAGCAGGTTTATGGCTAATCCTGTCAAGGAACACTGATATGCTACAAAGCAATTTTTTCGCTATTTGAGGGATACATCTCATGTTCTCATTTATGGGCTAATTATGCTGAGGATATGGACACCAGGTTATGCCTTCACCTTTGGTGGTTTTTTTGTTAGTTGAAAGGTAACTTTGCAGTTCAATGATCGACTTTGTTTACTATAGAAGTAAAGTACATATCTTTGACAGAAGCTGCTAAAGAGGAGGTCTGATTGAAAGAAATATTTATTGATTTTGGTCTATATCATGATTAAACTACTTGGATTTATGATAGTTTGAATGCAATACACTTAGCTAAGGATTAAGTTTATCATGAAATGACTCGGCATATAGATGTTCAATTAAGGTGGAGTATATTGGCACTTATGATAAATTTGCTAATATGTTCACCAAGTTGGTTCCTCATAGCAAGTTCCAACATTATTTGGACTTACTCAATGTTGTTGGATGGTACTTTGCCCCCTTTGGGGAATTTCTGAGCCAGAGAGTAGTCATTGTACGTCTGATACTTTTATGTGCATTTGAGGGAACTCAACAAGTCAAGTGGAGATTCATTGAGATGCCCTCAATCCATGGCCATATAGTTTGGGTTTTTATAACTTGATCTAATCCGATCTCCTTTTTTTCAAAGTTATTCTTTGTTGAATGTTTTGATTAATGGTGCAGTCACTGCCATAATCACATCTCTTAAACATCATTACATCAATTACATGCTAATGCTTCCATTAATTACCATCAGTTACTTTTTTGTGGAGCCCTAAATAGCCATTGGTAACGTTTTAGTGGTTTAATGGCCAACATTAAAATGTAATTATGTCTGCAGTATATTTCTATAGGAGCTCTATTTTGCTTGAGCCCATATCCATTACCTAGTATCTAGGGTTTCTGGAAGTGCTATATAAACTTGATGTATTTGGTATCCATTGCCTTATATAATAAAAACTGCTTTCTCTCTCTGCTTGTGGACTAGGTGAATGTACTAGCTAATACAACTTTAGTGAACTAGGTAAATGTGCATCTTCAATGATAATTATTTTTCTTGCGTCCATTACGACGCATGACATGGAAAGATTTTCTCAGCATCTTACTTCTCCATTGGAACCTAATGATACTCTAGTCATAAATCTAGCTTGCCAAATTATTTGGACCCATATACTCGTTCAAGAGCTTCTCCACAACAAGAATAAGAAGATTATCTTTATTGGTCTTGGACTTTAGCTCATGATAATCAATACAAACTTTTGAAGTGTTATATTGTTTTTTCAGCCAATAGAATTGGCGAAGAGAAAGCAGAACAACTTAGGCAAATAATCTGCC
The DNA here is from genome assembly GCA_030549775.1 of Tamarix chinensis. NCBI lineage: Eukaryota > Viridiplantae > Streptophyta > Magnoliopsida > Caryophyllales > Tamaricaceae > Tamarix > Tamarix chinensis. Next base: position 81,649,843 of record CM060173.1, on the reverse strand, counting down.
ATTTCAACTTTTGTTCAATCTCCTCCTACAAATACGAGCATCGATAGGGGCACCCAACTACCTGACCCATCGCATCTTGAAGAGTGATTTGTTGGTCGTATGGCATATAGGGGCAGAATGGGTATGGGCTCCTAATACAAAGCATAGTTGAGTAATATTTGGTTAATCCCTAGAATTGAGTTGTGTCTTTCTAATGTCCCTTCCTTGCCATACCTGCTGCTTGCTGACAGACATGGCCATGGTTATGATAATGAAGTCTTACGAGATAGGATCCAATGTTCAAACCAGTGTAATCTTAGCACATTGTTGAAACCATCTAAGGAAATAGCATATAACTCAACCAACAACCGGTATACTCCTACATGTATCCCAGCATATTAGCAAATACCCACACTCAAAACACATTCTTGGTCCATTCACTTATAGCCACAATCGTTGAATGAGTGACAATGCAAATCAGTTGGTTGCAGACATAGTAATAAAATTATGGGTGCATCCTGAGTGTACCAAGATAGTATTAGTTGTTCCAGCTATCTTGGCTTGTAGGTGTATGATCTGACGGGCAGATTTTGATATTAGAGTAACAGGTTTGTGACTCCTGTAATTGCGAGAGTGATCTTTGAGTTTTCTCTCACACTTTTCACCATCGCTGAATGAGGAATATATGACTCCCTTAATTGCTTTCTGGTCTTCTGTCACACTTTCCTGGCCTTTTTCTCCAGGTTGTCCTTTTTCGGTCGCTCCTATCCAAGAAAACCAACCTTACTGGCCTATGAAGAAGGCTTGTCATAATTGAAACATAGCCCTTTACTCAACTCGCAACCATCTTTGTGTGGCTTGTCTTGCATGCGTATTTGAAGAGCCGTTTGTTGTGAATCTAAGATCACATGGACCACTTAGAGTGAATGGAGATAATTCATTTTTTACTTGTCACGGATTATATTCAGGTATCCTTTGGTAGCTCTGGATATTATTTAGTTTAGATAATATCTGGTACGGTCCCAAATTTTTGGATATAAGTTATGGGGCAGTTGGGAAATCAATTGAATATGTGAGGGATTAGAATTAGGGATTCTGTTTTTTCCTATAAATGGGATAGATGAAGAACAAGATTGAAGTAGAAGAGGAGAGAGCAGAGAGCTCAGGAATAGGATATTATTTATTACAGAGGCTGAGCCTCTTATTTATAGGGGAACATAGGTTAGGGAGCAAGTCAGGATTTTCTAGCAGACCTGAGTTTTAATAGGCCTTTTATAATTTAAACCTATAACACACTAATTATAAAACCCATAATTAACAAAGGTCCACTTAGGATTAACTTTTACCAAAACCTGCTACTTATTAATTAGGCTAAATCTAATAAATAAGGACTGACACGGGGTTGGGCCTGCCAGACCTGGCTGTAGGCCTGGCCCGCAACAAAGGTCTTTGACAATATCTAGTAAATTTAGTATTTGTCTATGAATAACTGTCATAGGAATAACTTAGATTCTTTTAGGTAAATCTTTTGAGATATTAGTTAATATCTACAAAGATATGATATTATCTTTTATTAGGATTTATTTCTATCTTTTGCCATCCTTTATCCTATATATATCTATAGGGATTCAGGCTTATGTTATTTCTCGGTGACCATAAATTATAATTATTAAATTGAGTGTTGAAACTCATTTCCCCGATTCCTCTAAAATCTAGTTTTTTCTCACCCTAATTCTTCTCCTTACACACTAAACTTCTAGTTTCCTTTTCTCTTACCAATTCCCTTTCCCTTCCTCCTAATCTGGTCTCACATTGGTTTGGTATCAGAGCCAAACTTCATTCCCCTCAAATCTTCTTCCTAACAAAAAGCATACATAATATAAGAAAATGATAAAACCCAAGCTCTAATCTCTGGCCCTTTATGACTGCTGAACCACCGTTGCCTTTACCCATCCAGCGGCCAAATCTTTTGAAGTCTGAACCGTCACCACAAGTGGCACAAAACCACATTGTCAGCTACCATGACCTGCACAGCCTAATATCTAAACCACAAAATCAAGTTCGGTCCAGTCCTCATGACATCACAAGCCTTGTCCACAGCAAATCCTTGAATCCCATTGTACTTGTCAAGCCTTCTAGCCACCAATGCTCCAAAACTGCTTGCAGTTGCATTGGCCATTGAGGCTCGCCGTTATCGATTGGTCTTCTAAGACCACTGAATGCCGCTGTTCCAGCACGAGCTTTAATTGAGCCTTTTCTGATCAGTAGTTTCCTGTTGCTAGAGATCATTGCTGTCCACAACCTGCCGATTGCTTGACACTCCCACTGTACTGCACGGAACTCAGCTGAAGACAGGGTCCAAAAAACAAGCATCCGAAGGCTGTTCAGATTTGATGTTTCCCAGTTTCATATCACATAACTAGTTTTCATTCCATTTATGATTTGGTTGCTTTTTACAATATAAGAGAAAGTAGAAAAAATAAAAATAAATTAGAAAAGTAATAAAAAAGGTCAATAAAAGGTTGGTACAAAAAAGAAGGAAAAAAAAGAGAGAAGCATCTATTTTATTTTTTTTAAATATTTGTCATGGCTAAAAATGTATTATGAATGGATCAGATCTATATTCATGATAAATATATATTTTCTTCATATGGTTATTTGGAGCAAATCACAAAATTTAAAAATATAATGAATTACACACCCTGTTGTGTGCTAATGCTGCTCAGGACATAGGTTGACTGCTGAGAAGGAGGGATGATGGTGAGATGTGAGATGTAGAGGAAGATGCTGCAGAACAGGAAGAAGTATGTGGAAATCATAGAACTTTTGAGAGGTGAAAGAAATTTGGAGAAGAAAGGAGTGATGTAGTTGTGATCTAATTTTGTGGCAACCATAACACAGCAGCAGCAAAGGCTGAGCTGTACAAGTTTTGGTAAGATGAAGAGAGAGGAATAGCAAGAAAGTGATAAACAAATGACACAAGAGGATCATGATTAATTTATGCTAGCAGAGGAGCTGCTGCTTGATGCCATCTTAATTAACTGCAGTTAGGTTCTAATTCGACTGAATTGAAGGATAGTTACTTGATTGGTATAGCAAAAGGCAGAATGTTCAGAAATTAGGGGTTTTAACCGTTCAATCTTTGCAGGAGGAGCACAAAGTGAAAAATCACTTGTCGGATGGAACAAGTTGAAGGCATGAGGACTGAGAAGAGATATAAGAAAGAGACATATAATAAAAAATTGGGAGGAACAAAATTTATGGTGCATGAAGATGAAGGGGGATGGTAGATGAAGGATGAAGAAAGTGGTGCATCGGTCCATTAAGTGGCAACAGTTAATGAAAAAAGGAGAATGATAACAATGAAGATGATTAATGAGAATTGTATAAAAGGAATTTCAATAAAGAAGAAATTTGAGCTAAATAAGTTATGCCTAATTATAATATGACTTTTAGAACCTGCAGCGAATCTTAAGGATTCCAGCCACTGGATTCATAAAAAAATTCCTCATTTCACAACCATGAATTTTTTTTTTCTTCTTAAATTGTATTTTTCAAACAAACAAAGCAAGCCCTATTATTATATCTCTTGAAATATATTTAACAATTTTTAAGTGATGAACATTTGAAAATAAAAAAATTCATCCAATTCATCCAATACAGCCAATAGTTTCTTCAAAGTTTCATTGGGGCCATTGAATAGGAATTAGTTCTTTGGTTCTGTATTATTGTTAAATAGGTAAGGTACTGTATTATTGTTAAATATTAGTCCAAAAAGTTTGTACGATTTTGAGAGCCTCTAAGTAACCATATTATGGATATATTCTCTGATATTAGCATTCAGTTTGTTTGTTTTATCTATTATTTTCAGACCCTTAACATCTTATTATCTATATTCTCTTATGGTAGCCTTTAGCTTGTTCATTTCATTTTAGATAAGTTATTAAGCAATATTATTACTTTAAATGTATTTATATATTAATAATTTGTGTTTACCAAATACTTTGTCGATCAAAATTATTAAGTTACCCAAACAGGCTCTGAGTCAGCCTCTATAAAATATTAGCTCAAAAGTCTCGAAGTACTCATCGGGGAATTCGTGTTCACTAGCAGGGCATATCATATAGCATCCACAATGCTCCGATACTGCACTGCAACCATGTCTCTAACCATTTTATTGCCTGCCATTAGTTGCTTACGAAAACAATTGTCTTACCAAAGTTGCTGAAAGTCTTTTGACTGATGTGCATTCCAATATATTTCAGGCTGCCGTATTTTATTTCCATGATGAATTTACTTGGATGAAAGGGATTGGTCTCTTAATAATCATGCTTGGTGTCAGTTTATTCAACTGGTACAAGTAAGTACCAAACTATCACAATGGAAACTGTTTTTATTTTATTTTGTTATTCTGTGATCTTCTTTGACATTTATTGAGTACCAAGTTCCTTGATAGCAGTTTGTCAATGACACATTTGTGAAATTTGCTTTCTCGACATATTGGATTCGTAGCTTGATATTTTTGACTTTATTGTCAATAAGCCTTGTATATTAGATATACTTAACTGCTGTGTTTCTATACTATATAGTTAGCATGGCAGCTCTATTGCCCCTCTAATGTAGATGAATAATTGTGAAATGATATAGTGGTGGGATACGTGATTTGATCATGCTGTGGCATTAACTTAAGTGTTGTAAGACATACATATTTACTCTCAGTTCTAAAGCTTCATTTGTTGCGTCAATAGATACCAAAAGCTTCAAAAGGGTCAAACAACTGAAGACGATACGGTGGGGTCAGCTACGTTAAATTCTGCAGCTAAATATGTTATTCTTGAGGACATGGATGATCAAGATGTCAGCAATTGACTCGTTTACATTGAGAGTTGTCATTATCTCTTATCATGTAAGATTATTTCTTTCTTTCACAATGAAATTATTTGAGTTGATAGTTGGTTGGCTATTGCAGCTGTTATGAAATGCTTCACTATAATATCAGTGTTTGGCCTGCAGTTGTCTTAACTTTTTATGTTGTCAATCAGGATAGATGGGAAAACTTGTCCTGATGTTTTTCTGGGTATTGTTGAACATAACGTTTCACCATTTTTAACTATCTGGAGCCTATGGGGTTGGTGTGTTTTGCATATTATTTTTCATTTAATTCAATAGAATCAATACTTTCAGCCAACGTGACATGTTAATTCTTTGTACATTTCAAAATTATCCTTTTTTTTTATCATAAAGTAACTTAGAAAAATAAAGCAGTATTAAAGTACATACCAAAATATGATGATATACATGATAAGATTAAAGAGTACTGAACGTGTGTTTAGTTTGCCTATGATTTTCAAAGTGCTCGTGTTCTTTTATTGTGTGCTTTCTATGTCCCATTATGTTTTGCCACATTAAAAAAGAGGATTAATTACAGTTGGCAACTAAATTTGTTTTCCCAATCCCATATTTTATTGTTGGCAACTAATAGAGGTCAACATTGTTAGTATAAACTAGTTACATTTTTCCGTACAATACACGGGTGGTGTATTAATTATTTATATATTATTATATAAGAGATGAATAGTTTAACAATTTAATTAATATGCAGAAGATGAATAGTTGGTTGTATATATTCAAGTAATTAATTAATAAAATACTTAATTACTATGTATTGTTGCGGCAGATGAATAGTTATATGCATTTGTTGCATGTAGGATATGAATAGTTATGTTGTATTAATGACAGAAAATGAATAGTTATATGAATTTGCTATTCGCATGAGATAAATAGTTGCATTCATATGTTCATTAGTTTGACAATTCAATTAATATGCAGGAGATGAATACGTTCAAGTAATTAATTAACAAAATACTTGATTAATATGTGTTGTTCGACATATGTGCAGTAGATGAATAGTTACATTCATATATTCAGTAGTTTTACTACTCAATTAATATGTAGGAGATGAATAGTTGGCTGCATATTTTTAAATAATTAATTAAGAATTTTTTTGATTAATATGTGTTGTTCGACATATGTGCAATAGATGAATATAATTAATATACAGGAGATGAATATCATTTTGTTGTTATGCAGCTTAGGAGATGAATAGTTTGACAAATCAATTAATACGCAAGAGTATTTTATTATTTATTTGACTTTATTAATTAGTAATAATATATGGCGGTGATAATATGTGATTAGTAATAATAGGTATAGTTTAGGTGGAAAAATTTGTCTATATATTGTCTGACAAACAACTCTGTTTTTATATAGTAACCAATGTTGTCGTTCTGTTATTAGTTTTTTTTAATAATAATTATATTATTAATCATGATAATATTCATAATAGTAATAATCAATTATATTAATATTCATTATTATCATAATAATAATTATCATTATTATATTATAAATTATGATAATAGTAATTATCAAAATTATATTAGTAGTAATTATATTAATAGTTATAATTATTATAGTTATATTAATAATAATAGTCATATTATTAATAATAAATAATAAAATTATTATTATAAACAATTATTATTATTATTACTATCATCATTATCATCATCATCATCATCATATTTGATTGATGTTGATCTAACTTTAAAAAAAAAGAAAAAAAATAATATTTCATTAAAATTAGTTATATGTATTTGCTAGTTGCATTGTATTAATGACAGCAGATGCATATATGTTGGTCAACTGGTTTATGTACTTTATCTGGTATATTAATTATTTATCAATTATTTATATATTAATATGTAGGATATGAATAGTTTGACAATTCAATTAATACATAGGAAATTAATAGTTGACTGTATATGTTTAGGTAATTAATTAAAAAAATATTTGATTAATACTTTTTTAAAATTAGTTGTTCGACATATGTACAATAAATGAATAGTTATATGCATTTGCTGCACATAGAAGATAAATAGTCGCATTGTATTAATGGATATATGCATGTGAAGCAAATGAATATGTACTTTGGTGTATTAATTATTTATATATTAATATGCAAGAGATGAATAGTCCGACAATTCAATTAATACGTAGAAAATGAATAGTTTTCTGCATATGTTCGGATAATTAATTAAGAAAATATTTGATTAGAAAATATATAGTTAATACTTTATTAAAATTAATTGTTTGACATATGTGCAGTAAATGAATAGTTATATACATTTAATGTACATAGGAGATGAATATTCACATTATATTAATAAATAGTTATATTAATTATTCCATCTTATTAATTAGCAATAACAATAATATATGGCAGCAGTAATTTATAATTAGTAATAATGGATATAGTTTAGGCGGGAAAATTTGTCTGTATATTATTTGCTAGACAATTCCGTTTTTATATATATATAGATTGTAATGACATATCTAATTGCAAACAAAGGGTAGTTTTGTAAATATATAAAATTCTAGTAATTAAATGAATGTTATATAGGGGAAGTGGATAAATGTTTTGGGACATCTAGAAAAGGAATACAGCCTAAACAAAATGTGATGGAAGGATTATTAGATATGGAGGCCATGGACATATCTAGACGTCTACCATAGAAGTAATTTCATTTTTTCTCTTGAAGTATGTCTAGGACTAGTTGAAAAGCTGGCCATAACTTGAACAGCTATCTGAAAACTAAACGCTAAATGCTTGAAGGTTACTAGCAGCTTATTTGAAAAGACTTAACCTTCATATGGTATTGTTTATTTTTAATAATTACTTTTAGATAAAAATTACTTTTAGAAAATTATTTTTTAAAAAGTATTTTATTTAGTAAAATATATGTTTGTTTTTACTTTTGCTGTATAAGTGAATATTAAAAAACCATTTATTGTACCTCATTAGTGTTTGATTTTTATTTTTCTACAAATTTACTTTTTATTTTCCATTATTAATTTTTATCTTCTTATATCTATATCTTTTGGTAATAATTATTATATAAATTCTTTAGTATTAAACATTAAAAATCATATAAAACGTAACAAAAATTATGAAAAGTATAAAGATATTATAAAGTACTAAAAATTGTAAAAATAAAAATTATCAAAAAAAATTATGAACAATCACTAAATAAATTTTGTAAAATTTACTAATATCTAAAATATAGATAGCGTGATATATTAAAATAATCTGAATCAACCATATAATATTTACTTACATAAAATATAAGTTATTATTATTCAACTCCCACTCCCACTCCCACCCACCAAGAAGCAAAAAAAAAAAAAAAAAGGCTTGAGCAGCAAGATGGGTTTAAGGATAGAAGGAGTGAGGTGTTATAAACGATATTTTTTAAACAAATCAGCGTACCGTATTTCTTAAAAGTTATTTATAAAATTAGATAAAGTCTATTTAAAGTTTATTACTTTTAGAAATTAATTTTATACTAATTACTTTTTAAAAATAAAATCAACCACTTATTTTGATCTAAAATTAATTTTTATAATTACTTTTATAAAAAAACTACTTTTTAAAAGTAAAATCAAACAGGCTCTGAAATATTCTGAAAAACTTCCAAACAATGCTGTGAGCTTTCGGTCCAAATAAAGCTAAAATTGGTCAAAATGTGATAAATAAGTTAAAAGTTAAATGGTGCTCCTTACATATTGTTATGGGCAACAACACTTGTCTCAGTCATCTGCTTGCCCGGCGTCGATGAATGCGTGTTGTTTTGTTGTAGACTTCAGCAAAGTGCTAATCATCTGCCATTGGGGCTTTGGTTCCTCCAGATATACTATAACTGACGTCCTTTTAGTTTTCAGTCTTTTGAATCGTTGAAAGTGAGCTCATGTGGCACCACTTATTCAGGGAAGTGTCACCGGTACTTGCTGCCATGCCATGGCTTGGAATCGGTTTTCTGCTTATCAAGTTCTATAGCTGGGTATGCAGCCAAGAGTCGAGCACATGATTCGTTAGCAAAACATAGGCAAAGGCGGACGTAATCATGTACTGAACATTCGGCCGCAAGCAGGAGAATGAACGGCATTTGAGCCGATTTTTTTTTTTTTTTTGCAGGGTGTTCATTAAATAATTAGTATCTGTAGAAAACATATATGCCATATCAATTCAATGTTGATCAATATTTTACACCACCTAGTGTTCATCAAAGGTTTTGTTTTCTTTGTTCGATTAGCTATTCAATTACATTTGCCCCCCTCCCTCTCTGGACCACTGTATTTTGCTTTCTATGAATTTAATTTAATTTATGGTGTCTCCGAATAGAACATTTATGTTATTTCTTTATCTGGAAATCAATATGGTTTTGCTTATGCTGAGCTGGCAGATAAGGTGTTAGTATTTACATTACGTAAGTGTGTCCTTGCTAGGGATGACAATGAGTCTCAGACTCGATCCAGATCTGCTAGACCTGTCATATTTTTAACGGATCTAAGTCTAATTTTTAGACCCGACAGATCTGGGTCGGGTCTGGATTTATATATATTTTAATGGGTCTGGGTTTGGGTCCAGTAATTCTAGATCCGGACCCGTTTAGTATATATATGTGTATGTGTTTATATATATACATACTAAGGTTATGTTTGTCATTATTGTTATAATCTTATTTGAGCTCATTATTTATTATTTATTTTTATTTTAATATATTTACTTTATAAGTAATATATACAATATTGTATTCTAAAAGCATTAAAATACTATTTAAAAAGTTAACGTAACTATTTTAATATATTTATTTTTTCACATGGAGGATTTTTTTAACAAAAAATATATATTAAGTTATATAAAATATAAATGTATTTGTATTTACATAGATTATTAATGATTTTTTTTATAAAAAAATAGTTTGACCTATTGAGGATCCGTTTACCTGCTATACCCGGTGGATCTGGGTTTGGGTCGGGTCAGGTCTAGGTTTAGGTAATATAAACGGGTTCGGGTTTGGGTATGGCTGGATCCGGTTCAGACCCGACCCATTGCTATCCTTAGCCATTGCCAGTAAAATTTCTTTTAGATTTTTTTTTTGAAAAAAAAGAAAAAAGAAAAAAGAAAAAGGTGTTTTCTAGTGTTTCAACATGGAGATGGTTGTGGGAAGGAGATATTGAACTTTTAGGTGTATAAACAACACAATAACCTTGCATTTAGGTGTCTAATGAAGGGAAGTCTACATTTGGGTAAATTCATAATTTCTATATCGATTACGTTCTTTATACTAAATAACCTATGATTAGTGTAAATGAGGAATTGAGGAATAGACACTAAAAGTGGAATATTTACATACTTTGTCATAAGTATTTATGTTGACATAATAAAGATCAAATAACTTGGGAAGTAACACACAATTTAGGTTAGGTATACTCTTTATATTGAATTAGGTTATTTGGGTTATAGAACATATTATAATGCTAATATTTATGCAGTACACCTTAATATTATGGAGATAAATATACATATTAGATTTTTATTTGAATTATCGTCATTAGTTTAACCTCACAATCTTGATATCATATTTGTGATAAGTTTTAACATTGGTAATACTTTACTTATCCTATTTTGTAAATTTAGTTACATAATTTCACTATTAACAATGATAATATAAATATATAAGGCCTATAATATTAGTTAACATCAACAATAATTATATATTTATTATCTTAATTTTGTACTTTCAACCGAATGATATCATTATTTAATATCAAGTATATAAATCGGTCGATATATTTAGATAAAGAACAACACAATCTACATTTTGATACCATTTCTATTGTAATGGATGGAAACAATGGTAGTTTAGTAATTTTTTTAAAACTTTGTTATGTATTGTTATGTTGTATTTATTTTCCTAAGTAAGCTAGTATAAATTTATGTATAATGGAGCATGTTGCATTATTTATAATATAAAGTGTACGACAACATATATAATATATATTAAATGATAAGCATGTTTATATCTCATGATTATTACTATTTGTATGTCTTAGGGGTAAAATCTTCTTCTATGAGTACCATGTTTATGTTGTGCCAACACATATGCCTAACATGTATTATATAATGTTAAGTATGAAATATGTGATTAATGATGAATTAGATATGCGTTTTGTAACATCCTAAAATTTACTACTGAAAAATTTCATTTAGCGAAATCGTAATAATAAGATAATTGGGTATTAACACTGTACTTGACATAAGTCTGGTTTACTATACTATTCTTACATCAAATATTAAGAAAAACATTTAGAACTTAAAATATGAGAAACAGAGAACGAACGAACTTTTCATAAAAGTTAAATAAGCATTTAAAGATTAATTTTGAAGATATAATCAACAAAATATAACAAAAAGAGATACAATGTAACTAAGAGTCCAAAAGGGCATCCAACCAAAACTAACACAATAACTCTAAGTCCAACCTTAAAGGATAACATAATCACTCTTACACAGGAAAGGCATCATAAGTAGGGAAATCATTAAAACAATCCTCAATGACCTACATAATAAAATATGAGTCATCTGTTCATGGGAATAAGCAAAACTTATGATAGGGATGATAAGTACCTACGGACTGAGTAAGAGAACAATACAACCATAGCAAGGGTATAAGAATACATAAGGTCCCATGAAAGACTAATCATGTGCAATACTTAAACATGATATAATCCAAGAGAATAATTGATAAGATATAATCACAATCAATTTTTTTAATTACGTTGAGTTTAGGGATCCTACTATTCTTAGCCGGTAGAACATAATTGTGCAAGAGAATATCAACAAAATACAAGCCTTGAGAAGAACAATTTTAACCACTATTCTTATTCAATAAAACATAATTGTACAACCCTAGGGTATAATGCTCCTACCCACTATTCTTGTTCGGTGGAACATACTAGTACAACCGGTCCTGACTCATGTAATACTTTACTTTAAATATTAATGCCTTATTAGATTGTTTATTATTTGCTTTCATCATAGAACCCTATCATAAATATGCAAGGCACATAAAAGCACAATTAACATACATTTGGGTTATTTCTTACAGGGAATAACCACAATGCCCCTATGAAATCCTAATTTTACAAGTTCACCGTAACTTCTTGCATAGTACTCATTAAACTACACAATTTAGTATACCTTCCTAATATATCATTATTTATAATATATCTAAATATCAATGTCTAACTCTAATATCTTACACATGTGATAATGAGATTACTTATAAGGTTACTATTCCTAATTTTATCATTTTATTGAACTTATGTTGCTCATAATTACCTTGAGTATTTCACATAACTTACATAGTTTATCTTAAATCCCTAAAAACCTTACTATACCAAAATTTCATATGTAACCCATATTAACCAAAATATCTTTATCTTACTTGAATACCTCAAAGTCTCTTATTAGATAACTTGTACCCCACTCAACCATCGTTTATTCATGTTATTCATGAAATCATCTATAAAACCTTTAACTCTTAAGATAGCTAAAACACCCAAATTTTCTCAAAAACCCTACGAGTTCGAACATTATTGATTTCTAAACTTCAATATATACACTGTAATGATAATCATTATCCCTATTTATGAACCATTCGCGTAACACAATTAAGACAATGGACCATGCCAACATACTCGATCTACCATATGAAGCTTAACCAAGTGATATACATAATTTCATGCTTTCACATAACACTCACATTTCTCATATCATAATGTAACATTATCATACAATGACATTAATAGCATGATTTACACATTATAAAAAAAATTAAGCATGAGAATACATTAAATGCACACATAGCACCAAAACCTTAAAACTACAACATGCATATTTACCTAAGGCGTCATCAATCTCTAAGCAAGTATGACCCTACATATCCTCCTCCAAGGTCACCAAAAAATCATATAAATACCAAGAATAACATAAGGTTAGAACATAGAAAAATAACCAAGGAAAAGGTAATCCAAATGAATTTGAAAAAGTGAGTAAGAACCAAGGAAAATTGAGGAGCTCAAGCTACACGAAGGTGTGGCATAAATGAGGCCTTGCTATGAAAGAGATAGGAAAAAGTAGGTTGTGACCTATATGAGGGATGAAATGAACAAGGGAGTATTACATGGGGAGTTAACACAGGTAGATGAGGGCTTGCATCAAGGGTTAACACAATTTAGGTGAGGTTGTGTGAAATGAGGGTTGTTTATGTGAGGTTTGGTTGCATGTAGTGGTAAGTTGTATGAGGTTTGGACGCAGATATGGGGGTGTATTTCATGAAGAGTTGACGCAAGTAGGGGTGGATTTGTGTGTTAAGTTGACATAACAAATGTAGAGTTGTGTGAGTTTGGATAAGTTATGCAGCTTCTTTACACAACAATGGTAGACATCAATAGAATGAAGCACAAAGAAGTTGAAGGAAAGAAGATAAGGAGTATGGGGTGAGTTTGGGGAGGTAATAAATGAATTAAGGAAAGAAGTATGGTGGTATATGGCATGCAGAGGTTGAGACATGCGAAGCATGAAGCGCAATGGTGTAGTATGTGTAGATGAATAGAGCATGGTAGGGGATGGTGTAAAGGTTACTTAACTGAGGTAGGGAATGATGGAGGAGTGAAGACTTGGTAATAGTTGGGGAATTTTGGTTTGCTCAACCAAACCGAGCACAACTTGGTTGCCAGGGAAAGGAGTCACATGGGAGAAGAAAAAAGAACCAGGGAAAAGAGAAGAAGAAAAAGAAAAAAAATAAAGGAAAAGAAAATGATAAAAGGTTTAGGATTAGGATCAAAGTTTAGTAAAAAATTAGGATTAAGGAATTAGGGTAGAGTAAAATACTAATTACCTAGGATTAGGGTTAGGTTAAATTTGAAGTATTACGGTGTTAGGGTTTTATATATTAATCATGTGTAGGGTCACAATAGTCATTTATCATGTATGGTAATTTACCATCATGATAAAATATTTCAAGTATTGTATTTTTACCTTTTCATAAAAAAGTATTAATTAGAACAAGGTTAGCATTTAAAAAGGATAACATTATGGCAATTATGGTCTCAAGGGAATTTTGGTTTTTTATAACCTAATACACCTAAATGTAAATAATTGGACTTAGGATGACCTTTGTATATTATTAGGTTGACCTTAGTGTTGCCTCTAACTTTTGGTTAACCGTTTAGGGTCAACTTGAATAATTGGAATTAAAGTAAAAATAGTTAAGTATGCGAATTGGAGTTGCTTTTACATCATGTGATATATATGAACATCAAATAAAATATTAATATTTAAGGTAAAAAAACCTTGAGATTGGGAATAGTGGCTCTTTAGGGGTAGATGCCCTAAAGATGTGGTTTAACCTATTTTTTGGTTTGAATATTTTGTTGCTGGGGTTTCTATGCCCCATCCATGACCTATATCTTACTATACTTAGCTATTTTGACTTCTTAATTGGTGTACATACTTATGGATCAGGTGTCCTTATTGGTAAGGTATTGTGCTTCCTTCATGTGCTAGTGCAACTAGAGTACTTTAGTATCCTTGGGTTGATAGTTGGTATGATACTATGTTGCCTTTTTGCGTTGGTAAGAATTGAGTATCTTAACTTCTCTAGGTTGTTATTGTCTACTCTTAAGTAAATAAAAATTGAAGTAAATATTATTTGGTTTGGAATGCTATTGGATTGGTGAGTCGGTAGTTGCATTTATTCTCTACTTGTGGTTCGATAGTTGCCATCACATCCTACCTATGGTGTTTAAAATTTATTAGTATGGATTGATTGTTATAGAAATGATTATGGGTGGGAAGTTTCTTCCTTCCATGGAACAACCTTGGTATGCTTTGGTTTATTAAGCTTTGTATTATAGTTTAAGTGCAATGATATGTTTAGCATGTGACTATAGTGATAATTGTTTTTCAAGCCTGTTTGTGTATTTGTGTCATCATTTGTATGATTTAGTATGTTTATACCATGCTATCTTGTGATACCTTATATATGTTCCATGCAACCTTTGTATGCTTAGTTTTATATAATGGTTCACTCAGTGCCATTGTAGTGATGGATTTTATTTTATAGTCTCCTTCCTATTCAATGAGCAATTGTAAATTTAGAGGATTGCTTGTGATTTTAGCTTGTTGGATAGTATTTTTGGGGTTGAGAGTTAATATTATCTAGAGTCTAATCTGGTATCTTATAATCAAGATATCCTTGGACTCTTATATCCCTCTATATTTCTTTTTATTTGATTTCTGTGACTATTGGTCGATATAGTATTTTTGAAACTATATTCATTTGTAATATAATCTCTATTATGTTTCTTATGATTGTGTTATTAATTTAAGTAGATTAATATTTTAGCCTTAACACTTGTTATAAGAATGGTAGATGAAACCAAACTTATACTAAGTGTGGTAGGCTGGTAGCAGCACCCTACATTTTTAATATTTTAGCTTCTACAATTAATTCATTAAAACAAAAATTTAAAGTGCTAAAAATGGAAGTATTACAATATTGATGAATGTTTAGATGCTTGACTATATGTTCAACCTCCCCACACCATATTATGTGGTCTAGACATGCTGGTGTGACCTTTAGTGTCTAGTACTAAGATAACTAACTAATATAGGTGGAGATCTTCTTATGTCTCCTACGTTTCATGTGTTTTTGAAGGTTTTGATGCTTGAGTGGTACTAGGAGACTATTACCCTACGAGATTTAAGAATAGTTTGAGCTAATGCATATTAGTATATGTTTTGGTGAAGAGGTGTTGTTGACTCTTCTATATTTTGTGCTGCTAATAATGGTTTTGTAGCTTGATTAATACTTGACTACCACCACCTATCAAGTGGATAAGGATCATAGCTATTGCTTATTTATGGGATTCACTAGTGTAGATAAATTTGGATGTTGGTTATTGTTGCAATAGGATGATGAGTTGTAGCTAAGCTTGTTAGGGATGTCTACTAGGCAAGTCTCTGGCTTATAGTGGCTACTAGATTTTTGAGTATAGTAAGGTAGTAGGTGATGTTGCGCTAATTATCGTGGGTAATGATTTTGGAGGAAGAGGTTATCTGTTTTGACTCTTCCATGCATGCATTAAGTATTGTTGATGGTTTTGGTACTTGATTGTTGACTAAAGACTTGATTATTATGCTATGATCACCATGACTTGCTGATTTGCTTGGTTGCATGGAACATTTTGAACTAATTACTATTGGTAGTGGTTTTGTTGAAGGTCTTTTATTTACCCTATGATGGTTTTCTTACTTGAACATTTCCCAAGTATCACTACTTCCAAAACTAAAAATGACCCTCGATTATCTTATTGTCGTGAATGGATGTGGATTGTAATCTCATATTATGATATGGATTGGTTGTTAGTTCAGTTAGATTAGGTAGTGATATATTTCTCTTTACACTCTATGGGACCAATAGATATATGGCAATAATGTTCACATAATATAGTGCCATGCCTAAATTTTAGATATTGAAAGCCATAAAAGTGAGTTTTACTAGGCTTTATAGTATCATATGGTGACATATATATATACTACTTTGATAGGTTGGATAGATGTCAACCATATTAATTTGTATTTGAAACTATGGATGTATTATTTAAGATGCATTATGTATTAATAAAGTTGGTTAATTACTAAAAAAAATACATATTTGATTATTATTATTATTATTATTATTATGATGATGATGATGATAATAATACACATTATTCATAAAAAGAATAAACATTGTTATATTTATACGAATGTAAGGGATAATTATACATATTTGGAAACAAATGCACATCTTAGAGGAAAATATATATTCATATTCTAGGATAAAATATACATAATTTTATGTATATAATTTACGAGATGAATACACATGTTTAAACACATTTTTTAGAAAAAAAATATACGTTTTCTCAATAAGAGCCATTTTTTAGTCTTAAATATGTGTATGCAAAGATATATAAATCTTATAAAAAACACACATATTATAAAGTATAGATCATAGTATTAAAAATCGGAATGGAACAGCCAGTGAATCGGCTAAGCGATTTAGTCACTGGCTATATCCCATGTACCAGCCAAATATCAATTAGACTAGTGCAAACTGTTGAGCTAGAAAAAACACCAGTTAGGAGTTAGTTAAATTTTTGTATAATTTAATTTTTTGTATGTTTTAAATTTTTTGACCTAATATGTAGCATTGGTCAAACCAGTCCAAACCTTTGATTAGACTACTAAACTAGTGAACCAATTATGAAACCGATTTGATGATCAATTCAATTTTTAAAACTATGGTATAGATATACAGCTTCTAGGATATAAATACTAATCATCCAAGGTATAAATATACATTTTTTAATGTAAGACAACTTAATATATTTTATATATGTATGAATACAAAGACTTAATTACTACCAATTTTCCTTCCTCTTTCCCCATTTCACTTATCTTAATCTCCATGACAAATAGTATCTTAAATAATCTATTACCAGGAATTTCGATAGAGTTAAGTATCTTTAGGATGTTAATTTGAGCAGCAATGAGTTCACTCATCAAGTTGCAACTGCTCTCGTATACTCTCCATCAATTCCTATATAGTTGCTATTGTTGGTCGTAAGTATAGTAAATAACAAATATTGAAATTTGAAATTGTTGTGTCATGAAATAATCATTGCCTTAAAAGTTAATTAAGCCAAATTATGGTGCAATTATTCAAGATTGTTCACTCTAAAAGGGTTTATACAATTTTTCTTAAATTCGTACACTCAAAGTCGAAGGAATGGATAATCGCAATATTAAATTACCTAGGAATTGGCAGGAAAGAGAGGAATGTAGCTTATGAGGATGGAGTTTAATGATGTATTGCAAGTACAAGATACTACAAGTATTTATAGAAAATTTTGAAGTAATCTCACTACTACCACTCACCCCACTCCTATCATTTGCCAAGTAGTGGAAATGTGTTGAACATGTGGAGAATATGGATCATTTATTAGGTACATGGAAAGAGTGGGTAGTTATTGAGAAAATGGAGTATATGCGTATTTTTATTATAGTTACCCAACAACCCTCCACTAACTATGAGAAGACTCATAGTAAACAAGAAAAGAACAACTTGGGAAAAGGAAAAGCTTTATACGTACATATAAATATCTTTTGATGGAATTGATACATCAAGAAATGAGGTTATAACATAGTCTAAGTATTGAATTTCTCTTGAAATACTTAGATTTGAATTGCTTCCTCATAACACATATTACACTTTTAAATTCTGTAATATCTCCATGATAACAAACAAAGGAATGAATTTGCTCTTTAAATAGTCGTGCACAAGATTTGGGTATTCTTGAGTGCTCTAGAGAGATAACACAATTCTCATAGAAGGTGGCTTACCTTCACACCCAATTAGGTGAGTCTATCAAGTGTGTCTCTATAGCACCACCACATATGGTTATGGAATCATTAAGAGATTCAAGCTCACACTCAAAATAATCAATAGAATCCATCAAGTGTGTCTCAAAGTACCACCTATATTGGTTATGTATTCAAAATGAGCGTACAACTCAAACTTAGCACTACACATGTGTGAATCAATTAAATGCATCTCAATGACATCATCAAAACTAGTTATAGATTCAAAATACAACTCTATAATTCATGTTACAATGATGGGATTGTAGTGCTTAAAGAGTAATCATACGAATTTTTTTGATGTCATTGAATATGATATATCAGATTGGGTTTAACTCCATTGAATCTGACTAAATTGGATATCCATAATACTTTCTTCTATCCTGAGCTTAATGCCCATCCCTCTTGAAGATTCATCGATCACTTTCCTTGATAAGCCTTTCATGAGAGGATATGCTAAATCCCTCTCCGAAAGCACATACTATAAGGATATCCCTCCTTCTTTCACCAAATTCTTAACCACCTTGTGTCTGATACGAATATGTATCCTCTTCCCATTATACATACTATTTTTAGCAATTCTAATGGAATGCTATGAATCACAATGAAGTGAAACTATAACACTAGGTTTCCTCCACAATGGTACTTATGATAATAAGTCCCTCAGCCATTCAACTTCCTGACCTGCTAACTCAAGAGAAATAAATTTAGATTCCATGGTGGAACATGCTACATGTTTTTTTTGAGGACTTCCATGATATAACTCCTCCACCTAATGTGAAAATATAGCCACTAGTGGAGCTAAATTTATAATTATCAGTCACCCAATATGCATCACAGTAACCTTCTAACACAATAGGTAGCTTTTGAAAATGAAAACACCAATAAGTTGTACCTTTAGGGTACCCAAGTAGATAATGAAGAATATTCTAATGACCGTTACTAAGGTTGTGAGTGTACACTATATAACCATTATTCACTAAGGTTTATTTAATTTTTTCATACCATTATTTTGGGGCTTGTTTATGACTATAAAGGGATTTTCGTAACTTACATACCTTATCCTATTGACCAAGCACTAATCCACTAATAAGTTGTTCTACATAGATTTCTTCCTTTAATTCACCATTAAGAAAAGCCATCTTCGCATCCATTTGATGTACCAGAAGACTATAGATAGCAGCTAAGATAACTAGAGTCCTAATTGTGCCCACCCTGGTTGCAAGTGAATAAGTATAAAATTACTTAATGCCCTTCTTTTGAGTATATCTCATAACTACTAGTCTAGCCTTAAATTTATCCACAGACCCATCTATCTTCAACTTCTTTCAAAAGACCCACTTACTCTTGATTGTCTTACAACCCCTAGGTAAGTCAACTAGGTCCCAAGTATGATTAGAAGTAATAGAATCAAGCTCGCTTATAATAACTTCTTTCCAGATATTGGAATCACTGTAATTAACTGTCTCTTCATACATTTTAGGATATTCATCTATTAAGAAAACTGATACAATAGTATCACTAATCTTATCAATGTTAGGACTTTCTATCAGGAAGGTATTAATAAAGTCAGATGCAAAACTACTCTCTACATGTAGCCTTTTATTTCTTCTAGGTTCAACATTACTTTTATTTACAATAGAAGCAGGATTAGGCAAAGAAGAACATATATCACCAACAACAAAAGAACCAATATTATGCACATTATTGTACCTTTTCAAGGGAAAATAGTCTCAAAGAATTCAACATCTTTGGACTCACATATTATACAATCAATCAAACTCATGAACCTATAAGACATATTATTAGCAGGATAGCTAATGAACACACAATCAAATGTTTTAGGCCCAGTATTTGATTTTTTTTAGAGTACGGTAGGCCCACCTTGGCTAAATGCCCCTACACTTTTAAGAATTTTAGGACAGAGGAATATCCTTTCTTTAACTCATAAGAGTTTTATCTAGCTTTTTGTGGGGAACCCTATTAAGAATATAACAAAAAAAAAGAATATATTCTCCTCACATATAGTTAGACATACTGAAGCTAAGAAACATGGCATTCATCATCTCTTTTAGAGTCCTATTTATTCTTTCTACGATGTCATTCTATTAGGGCATATAAGGATCACTAGTCTCATGAATAATTCTAGTTTTCTCACAAAATTCTATAATAAAATAATTGGTATACTCACCACCCTTATTAGATATAAGCCTCTTATTTTTTTTTCTAGTTGATGTTCAACCTAGGCCTTGTATTTTAAGAACATGTCAGTTGTCACATATTTTGTCTTAAGGAGGTAAAACCTAGTTTATATTGAAAAGTTATCAATGAATGTAACATAATATATTTTACGTCCTATACTAGTCGTATTTTTAAAATTTGAAAGGTCTGAGTGAATAAGTTTGAGCAATTCATTGCTTCTATTTGAGACCAATTTAAAAGGTTTTTTTATATACTTAACATCCACAAAAATTGAGCACTTAGAAACATTTTCATCATCTTTTGTGTTAATAAGGTTTAATTTTCTTTGTCTCTTTATTGAGGCCATGTTTATGTGATCTAGACTACTATGAAATATGTCAATAGGTTCAACCATGTAAGCAGAATCACCATAAACACATGTATTAATACAAATAGACCATTAGCTAAGTAACTAGAAACACTTGCATTAATAGACTCAAAAACATAGTTCAACACAAATAGACAATTATCCAAGTAACCCCTTCCCACAAACACCCAATTCATAATGATCACAACTTTATCGGATTCAATCACAATTTTCATGCCATATTTGTTAAGTAGATCACCAAACTTAAGATTCCTATGCATGGAAGTTACATAGAGCACATCATTTAATGCCATTTTTTTTCAGAGGTAAGTTTAAGGATTACATTTCCTTTGCCGAGTACACTTGTTGTTGTAGAGTTAGCCATGAACACACATTCACCTTTACCAACATCTTCAAAGTTGTAGAAAAGTTCTTTGTTAGCACAAAAATGCCTGGAAGCTCAAGTGTCTAGGACCCAGTCTATCTTGTTATCCACTAGATTTACTTCGATAATGACAACAAAAATCACTTCTTCATCTTCAATAATTTTGGCTTGAGGATTAGTAGGAAATTGTTGACTTGGTTGACTTTTGTTCTAGAAGAACTAGTGAGCCTTATGTCCCTGTTTTCCATAGACATAACATATAATCTTTTTCTTTTATTTTTTTTATTCTTGACAATCATCTGACCTTTTGTGTTGACCTCCTATTTGCACTTTCTTCCCTTTTCCTTTGAACATGTCTACATGACTTCCAAATTCTATGAGGTTAGCATTATTAGTATTAAAGGAAAGAGAGTATAACTTATCGTTCAAGTGGTTTTCTTCCTCGGTCTGCATATGGTTGATCAACTCTTGGAGATTGAGGACCTTCTTCTTATGCTTGAGATGGTTTCTAAAATCATACCATAATGGAGGGAATTTCTCAAGTAGCACACCCGCATGTAACATTTTTCACATCTTTGTTCCTTCATCAAGTATAATAGCCATCATATTCTCGTACTCATGAATTTGCTCCATTATCAGTTTTTCATGCACCATTCGAAATTATTTTAATAATTATCTAATAATTTTATTTTAATTACTTTACACATTACAATAATATATATTGTAATATTTATATTTAGATATTTATTTTTTTAATTTACTATCCCATCATAAATTCCATTAGTACATTATATGCGAGATTATAACATTACAAGGCATAATCGCAACGGACTAAAAATCTAGAGATTTTCAAGATTAAGACAAGAAAATTAATTGATAAAGAAAAATTGAAAGTAATGATTCAAGATTATTGAGATCCTCATGAGTGGTTGTATTCTCATATGAAAGTGAATGAGTTGGTAATATTATAATTTAAGAGATTGAAGGCGAGACATGAAGAAATAGGAAAAGAATACCACATCATGAAATGACTCAACTCTTTTTGTTATTGAATAAAGCCGCCTTTCCTTTTCTTCACTAAAATGATATAGAAAAAAAAAGCCTAAACTTCTTTTGGTTTATTTTTGCCACTATCACCATTTTTGACCTTTGTTTAATTTTGTTGCATTATATTTCTAGGTAGCATCGATAGAAGACCATCTAAAGAGAAGTCCATCACACCTATTAGCAAAGATTGAAGATTTGTAGTAGTGTGACTGAGTGGTTCCGCGCTTATTTTTGCTGCTGGTGGTAGGAGTAGTTAGTGCATGGTGGAACCGTTTCCACCATATTCGGTGGATACAATTCACTAAATTAAAATCAAACCCAATTTCATGTCCTCAAATATATCCCATGTCTCATCCATGCCCTCCTCCCTCAAGTTTTTGGAGCCATATTATACTTTTACTTTTGCGAGTAAATTTTTTCATTGATTCATTACAGGAAAGATTGATGAAATATTACCTAACAACATAGCAGTGACGATCATACCCACCTTAGCTAATCAATTTTCTTTGGGGGAATGGAAATTGTGGATGATGCATAATAAAATGGTCTTTATAGAGCTACACATTCCTTCCTTGAGAATTGCACACCACATTCACCCATTAGCAGGGGTGAGTAGAAGACTTGACACCACCTTTGGCATCTCTAACCTCTGTAAAAAGGTAGGTGATAAACACATGAGACATTTACTAGATGGAGACTTTAATAGGCCTCATTAAGATTGATGTCAATGGTAACATGTTGGGTAATTCAAAAAACTTAGCATCTGGTGATATCATTAATTGAAAAGGATGGATTTAAGGAGTTGTAACAAACATAGGGTTATGATTGCTAAACTGTGAGTTATAATATCTTCTATAGAAAAATGTGAATCATTACCTATAATAAAGGTTTTTAGAATCGAGATTCTTTCTAGAATTGATATGAGTCAAAAAAATCAAATCCGAAGATCCTACAAATATGATAAAAATATGATCCCGAGATATTTGTATACTAAAGAATTCCTATTATTGAAGCTAAAAATACTAAATATCATTCTTGAGCTCATATTTGGTTAGTAATTAAGTTGTAGAAATTAATAAGCAACATAACTTATTGATTACATGCATATAAAAAAATTTGTTGTATTGAGTATGCGTACAAAAAAGCTAACAACAATACAAAAAAAAATAATAAGGATTACTATCAACAAAATAGGACTTAGTAAATAAAAAAACATCACAAGTTTAATATATATTTTTTACTCTACAGATAGAGTCTGGAATTTTGGTAAGTATTTTTCTTTTGAAAAATTTATTTCACATTAGATGATACCCAATATATAGTATATATAAAATAATAGGATTAAGATTTAGATTTAGGGAAAAATATTGTGGGAATCAAAAAGAAAATATATTTTAAAATAAATACATAAAAAGTTATAGCTAGGATTATGAATTGTTTATCATAAGATCCTACCACTATTCTACTTCTTTAAGATTATAACTAGGATTATGAATTGTTTATTCACTTTTGGATCATAAGATCATAAGATCCAAATTGAGAGTTTAATAACTATGGCTGCAAGTTTGTAATTTTTTCTCTAAGAGATATGTATTTTTACCTATAAAATTGTATAATTTTATTTTATAGGATGTGTAGTTATAACATGTATAATCTTCCCTTGAGTTTGTATAAATAAAAAGTGAGTATTTTTCTTCTAAAATATTTATATTTTCACCTTTAAAATTGTGTATTTTTATCTTATAGGGTGCTTATTGCTCCCCTACATTTCATAAATAAAAATTTGTATTTCATTTTAGAAGATGTGCATTTTTATCTTAAATGGTGTATATTGACAACATATGTATTCCTCCTTTAATTTTTTATAAATAAAAGAGTGCGCATTTTTCTTCTAAATGTGTATTCCTCCCCTAAAAAAATGTGTATTTATAATATGGATATGTTTCCTAAAAATTTGTATTTATAATATGTGCTTTTTATTTATATATATATATAATATGGGTATTTTTCTTCAAGGTATTTAGATATGTGATTCATGTTCTTGAAACCTATCATACAAATATTTTTTCTTGTAATAGTATACCCTGACATGTTATTTGTGGATAATTTACTCCAGATTTGCTTTATGATGGTATTCATGCATTTGCTAAGGGTGCCTCGAATATGAATTAGTTTTTTGGATTTGGATATATTGTTGCTTTTATATTAAGCTTTGTATGCACATCTTCAAAGCACGGGAAGTGTTTGATTTGAAATTCATAAATAAATATGTGTATTTCTTTCTAAAAGATGTACATTTTATCTTAGATGATGTGTATTGACAACAAGTGTATACCTCCCTTAATTTTGTATAAGTAAAATAATGTGTATTTTTCTTCAAAACATGTATTTTCCCCCTTAAAATGTGTATTCTTAATATGGGTATTATTCTCTAGGTGTATGTATTTTTTTAGGAAAGTGTGTATTTATATTATAGAAGATGTGTATTTAAATCCAAGAAGACGTGTATTTATATTATGAAAGATATATATTGAACTTCTGTATTATATCTTTTATGATGTGTATTTATATTATATATATATATATATTTGGGGCAATATGTGTATGCTTCCACTGTTATTTAAAACAAAATTCATGAAATTTAGAAAAATAACACCATTTTTTTTTACCATATACCTAAAGAATGTGCATTCCTATCATAAATTGTGTATATTTATACATAATAAGATGTGAATTTTTATTCTACAAGCTATGCATTTATTTGAAAATATGTTTCACCATTGTTTAAGAAGTCTAATAAATTATAAAAGTGAAACCATTTCTGGCATACTTGTTGGAAATGGCTCCATATATATGTATGTACGTTATGTAAGAGCATCCTCATTTGATGATTACAATTTCGTCATTAATTTTTTCAAGTTTGAGAGCTACAAAACTCACCTTAATTGGAAAAATTAATCATCCAACAAAAACCTAGCCATGCAAGCTATACAAATCTTGTCAACCCCCTTTGTATTGCCCACCAAACACCCCAAAAGAGGGCCACTAAATCCACATTTTTTTCTCAAGTTTTTTTTCCATCCTTTTTTATCCCTTTTACCTTAATATTTTAGCCCTAAAAATCCACAAAAACTCAGTCCATTTTTCACCCTTAAAAGCCACACAAAATACCCACAAATCCCTTTCAAGTTGAATGTTAAGTCATTTTCATCACTTAGGAAGAACATTATAGATTTGGAGGAAAGCAAGGGAGGCTAGTAGACATTTCTTATTTCTTTCTGTTACTTACAAGATTAAAAGGGAGATTGTCTCTTTCCTTTTGAGTAATATGGCTGTTATATGAGTTAGAACATGTGCTAAGAGGGTGAAGTGTGTTTGAAAGTCTTCTCAATATTCCTCTCCATAACCAAAACTCATGGTTGGAAACTAAGTAGATTTCCCCTTTTGTTTTAGCTCAAATCACATATATTAATTGACTAAGTTGTAACCTTTAATCCTGTACTTCTTTTATAAGTGCCAAGGATAGAATGAAATAGAGGAACACAACTTTTTGGCTCTACTTTTTTCTCTCAAACAACTGAGAGCTTCTCCTTCAAATATCAAGTATAAGAGTTTGAAGATTTTACAAAAATATTTTAAGATTTATCCTAAGAGTTTAAACCTTATATTGTTCTTATAAGTATTGAATCAAGTGTTTACCAAGAATCAGTTTTTATCCTCTCAAAATCTCCCCCATTTCTCTCTTTATTTTTGATTGTTCTAAGGATTCTTGGAACACCAACATCTAGCAATACCCAAGTTAGATCTCATATGCATCAACTTAGGTTGTAGTAATTTGGGTCTTATTTTTCCTTCCCATCATCCTTTTCTAAACTAAACACACACACATAGAAATTTGTAAACCAAACACCCCCCCCTTTATTTTGAACCCAATTCCTTTCTTCTTCCCTTAACTAAAATCCTTTTTTCTTCTTAACATTCTTAATCTTCAATGGGATACCTTCCTTTACCAAGAGGTTTGAGCCTTGAGGAAAAAACTAATTTAAGAAGATATAGAGCCTCTGATTTTCTTCAAAATGATATGAGAAGAGTACTTGATATCTTGGAGACCATTGTAATATCCCGTATTTTTGAAACCTAATTTTATTAAGCTTAATGATTTTATTAGCGTAATTTAATGTTAAAAAAATAATTATTTTAATTTTGATTTGTTTTATGGATTTATTGACAATTTTGAATTCATATTTTAATTTAAGTAATCGTTGTCGTTGTGAACCATTTTAAACAAATTCGTTCACGATCATGATTTTATTATATTCTTTTAATTTCGATTTTCGGTTAAAAATATGTATTCCCATTCATTCTCGTATTTTGATTTTTAATATTTTAGATTCATTTTCGATTATAACTTCGTCGTGTGATTACGACCTTATTTTTGGAGTTATATTTCGTTAACTAAAAATATTATTTAAATTATAGAATTTCTGTTTAAATAGTTAAATTTATTTTAATGATTTTATCCGTAGAAAATATTTCCAACTTTAAATTTATTCGTTTTCGGAAATCTTTAATATTTGCGAAGTTTTAAATTAAAAAAGATTTTCGGAGTTTATTTATGAAATTCTTTCTGGAATTAATTCTCTTTCGTTTTATGCTTTTTGGTTTACGGAAAACCGATTTCGAAAATTATTTAAATTAGTTTTGGTTTATTCGAATTTGACTTAAATATTTTAGTTTATGTTTTAAATAATTTTTCGGGGTCTTATAATGTATTTCCGTAAATAATATAAATTTTAATGTTCGTTGGTTAATTCTTTCGAAAATGTTTCTGAAATTCTGTATATAGTTCTTTTATTTATTTTAAGTGTTCGGATCATTTCGAAATAATTTTTATTTAATAAATTTTAGATAAAATCTTCCAATATTAATTTTCAAGCTTTTAATATTTTATTTGATACTTGTTTTTGTAATAAAAAAAAAACCTAACCCGCAACCCAGCCGGTGCCCCCTTCCTTTCTCTTTTCCTCTTCTCTTTTGTTTTCCCATTTCCCCGTCGACCCCTGACCCTGCTCCCGTAACCCTGCACAGCCTCCCTCACCGCCTCTTCTCCCCAGCTCCTCCCCGCTCTGGCCAACCTCGCCAGCACCCGTCGACCACCATCGCAGCAACCACAACAGCAGCAGCCGCAGCGGCCAGCTCAACAGCAACCACCGCGCAGCAGCGGGCGACGACAGCAGCAGCAGCAGGCCATGCTGGTTGCGCCACCGCCCGGTCACTGGCGAGCCCTACTGACCACCGGCGAGCCACCCCCGACCTCCGACGAAGCTTCCCCAGCCTTCCTTTGCCCCGATTTATCGGCTTTTGTTTGGTATAATTTCCGAAAAACCCTAACCCTTGTTTTGATTAATTGGGTATGAATTAGCTTATAAAAAGCTAAATTGATTGTTTGATTATGTATATATGTGCCGTAAGATTTATTTGGATAGGTAAATTGTGTGGTTGTGTTGGGATTTTGAAAAAATTGGATTTTTGGTCGGGTTATGCCCGAACTTTTCTGATCCGTCCGTTTTTACGATTTCGGACAAATTGATTATACAATATGTTTTAAGATGTATCCAATTTCATTTTGGAACCGTCAATTTGAGAAATTTATGCAGGTTTTATCGGAATTTGATTCCTAGGTCAAATTTTGGGTGTAATGAAATTGGGTGGTATAATTGAGCCGTTTCACTCAATTAATTTTATAATATTGTTTAAAATGTATTTAATTTTATATTGGAAGTGTTGATTTGGGAAAATTGTACGTAATTGATCGGAATTAGATTTTTAGGTCAAAACTCCCGCGGGTTTAAAGTGGTTTGGGTAATCGGGTTATTTTATTCAATTGAATATATAAATTACATTATAATATGTTTAATTACATTTTCGAACCGTCAATTGATATGTTTTGGAAAGGATTGATCGGATTTGCGTTTCGGGCTCAAAAACCCTAATTGTGCTAAATTGCGTATTTCTTTTATTGGTTTTGAGCAATTGATTATTTGATATGTTATAAAATGTGTTTAATTACATTTCTAAACATTCAATTTAATTAAATTTATAGAATTTTAACGAATTGTATTTTCGGGCCTAAAACCCTAAATTTCAAGTGAAATTATGAAATCGATTACTTGTATTGTTGTTTTCTAAAATTGAATGTATAGAAATAGTTGAAATGGTATTAATTGCTTCTAATACCTTTAATTTGAATTGATTAAATTGAATTACTTGAGTTTGTGTCGTGGGCTTTAAAACCCTAATTTTCGGGGATGATTTTATAAAATTGATTGTTCTATGTGTGCTACGGAGGATGGATGTCGGGTGTGAGAAGAGATACGAGTCTCAAAATATGGGACGGTCCCTCTGGAGGGGAAAAAAGTAGATTATCAACCGCATGCATGTCAAGGGTGTGATGTGATTCAATAAGACACGGATAAGACATTAATTACGTAAAGCGAAAGACTGATGAGCCCGACCCAGTCCGGTCCACCGGTTAGAATAGTGGCCAGAGGCGTTCTGCCCTGGGTGTTTATTTCCGGTCCATCGGCTATAATAGTGGTCAGAGGCGTTCTGCCCTGAGTGTTTATTCCGGTCCACCGGCTATAATAGTGGTCAGAGGCGTTCTGCCCTGAGTGTTTATTCCGGTCCACCGGCTATAATAGTGGGGGATTCGGGCTCGACAGACCCAAACGAATAAGTTAATCCACGGGAAAAATACTAAGTACTTACAGTGAAACGCCATATGAGTCGGGGCCAGTCCGGTCCACCGGTTAGAATAGTGGCCAGAGGCGTTCCGCCCTGGGTGTTGATTCCGATCTACCGGCTATAATAGTGGTCAGAGGCGTTCTACCCTGTGTGTTTATTTCCGGTCCACCGGCTATAATAGTGGGGCTCCCGTGCTCACATGGATTAATGAAGAATGCTTTGAATGAATACGAATGAAGTAATCCATGGGGAAATACTAAGTACTTATAGTGAAACACCATGTAAGTCGGGGCCAGTCCGGTCCACCGGTAAGAATAGTGGTCAGAGGCGTTCTGCCCTGTGTGTTTATTTTCGGTCCACCGGCTATAATAGTGGGGCTCCCACACTTACATGGATTATTAAATAATATGTGTGGAATGAACATATTATTAATGAGAATAAAGAATAAGTCTAATTGGACCATGGCCAGCTTTTATTATCTGTATTGCTACATGCTGCTTACGTGAGTATGCCACGTATTGAGTTTTAATAATATGGATTATTCCTACCTGAGGCGTATGAGCCACTTTACATCTCGGTTATACCACGCTTATATGTTAAATAGGATGTTACGTATGTTTTATATGTTACTCTAGGTGTATGGTAAGATTTATGTTGTGGGTTGTGAATATGCATGATATTGTATCAACGTGTTGTACCCGGATTTAATATGCACTTGATGATATCTCTCCTAAGATAGGGTAGTGGGACTTACTCAGTATTGGACCCGTACTGATAATACCTTGGTTGAATGGGTCCTGTGATGATCCACCGATGGTGGGGAGCAGACCTCTTGTGCAGGTTTAAGATCGGATACTGTTTTGGGGTGGAAGGCCTGACTTGAGTGAGTAGGCAATCCGGATATTGATCCTTCGGGATTTTTTTTTGTTTAGCTATATTTTGTATTACATTCTTGTTTTGAGAAACATATGCTGGGGTTGTAACCCTAAATCGTATTCTAACTTCTGTTTGACTTACCTCTTGTTAAGGATTTATTTTAAATGTTGTCTTGTGTTTTTGATACTTTGTACTAAAGGTTGATCGGATATAGCCTTAGCACTTAGTATTGGAACGGTAGGAGTGAACCGGTCTGGTACTAAGTGTGGCGGTAATACCCCCGAGTTTACGGTTTCATCCTTTGCTTCCGCTAAACCTTTTGGTTTTAAACGAAATTTTTCAGTAGTAAATTTGGGGGTGTTTCAACCATAATCCCTAATATATATGGCCCTAAACCAACAAAAAACAACACCCCCATTTGGTGACCCATATGGGGATGTTGAGCATATTGGTAGTGAGGATGGAGAAGATTTGTCTTCAAGTGAGTCTTCTATGGAGCCAAGGAGTAGGGAAAAAGAAAAAAAAATGCATTTTTCATGATGTTAGGGCTGAGGTATTAGAGTTTGAAGTTAATCACAATCCCAAAGAATTTTTAGAGTGGGAGTTGAGGTGCAGTAGGTTGTTTGAGGACAAGGTCTATTCCAAAACCAAAACCTATAAGGTAGTGGTTCTTAAGCTCAAAGACCATGCCTCCTCATGGTGGGAGAATGTAGTTCATAAGAAGACAAGAAAGAAAAAGTTAAAAGTTAGGTCTTGGTTGAAATGAAGAAGTTGATGAAGAAGAGATCCCTTCCTCCTTTCACTCAATACTTGTACAACAAAATGTACTCTTTGAAACAAGGGTCATTTAGTGTAGAGGAGTATATTATAGAGTTTTAAAAAAATATCTATGAGGATCGGTTTGGATGAGCTAGAGGATTACACTATGTCTTGGTTCCTTGGTGGTCTTAGATATGGCGTAGCTAGGAAGGTGGAGATGCATAAGTATTATACTTTATATGAGATTTATCATCTAGCCATTAAGGTCAAAAAATATAAAAAAGAGATCGTGAGGTATGGAGGTCAAAAAAGGGATCTATAACCTCAAGGGAGGTTCCTCCACCATTCAAAACCCCTTCCACACCTTTAACAAAAGATGTGAGGAGTAAAGGAGTGGTGGTTGAGAATTTAACCAAGAGTGTTAGGTGTTTTAAGTGTTAAGGCTTGGGACACTATCAAAATGTGTATGTCCTAACAAGAGGGTAATGACTATGGTATATTTGGAGGAAGATAACAGAGAGGAGGAGAGTGTGGAAGAGGAGGAAGATTCGGTCATTAATGAAGAGGAGGAATTTGCACCACTAAATGTGGGGAGAATTTCACCCCCAAATTTACTACTGAAAAATTTCATTTAAATTAAAAGGTTTAGCGGAAGTGAAAGATAAAACCGTAAACTCGGGGGTGTTACCGCCACACTTAGTACCAGACCGGTACACTTCTACCGCTCCAGTACTAAGTGCTAAGGCTAAAACCAAACAACATCAAGTGCGAAATATTAAAACATGAGTCAACATTTGACATAAATCATTAACGAAACACAAGTCAATTAGTATTTAGAATACGGTTTAGGAGTACAACTTAAGAGTACGATTTCAAAGATGAAGCGTAGTACAAAATACAGCTAAATAAAATAAGTCCCGAAGGACCAATATCCGGATTGCCTACTCATTCAAGTCAAGCCTTCCACCCCAAAATAGTACCCGATCATAAACCTGCACAGGAGGTATGCTCCCCACCATCGGTGGATCATCACAGGACCCATTCAATCAAGGTAGTATCAGTATGGGTCTAATACTGAGTAAGGGAACCGGTGCGCTAAGGCCAAGCATACAATCATACAACATAACACACATAGTACAATCACATAGGCAACGTGCAATAACACACAAGATAAGGCCTGAATACTTCCGGTGACTTATTCTTTATTCTCATTAATAATATGTTCATTCCACACATATTCTTTAATAGTCCATGTGAGTGCGGGAACCCCACTATTATAGCCGTTGGACCGGAAGTAAACACACAGGGCAGAACGCCTCTGACCACTATTCTTACCGGTGGACCGGACTGGCCCCGACTCACATGGTGTTTCGCTGTAAGTATTTAGTATTTTTCCCATGGATTAACTTATTTACTTTGGTTTGTCGAGCACGAAATCCCCCACTATTATAGCCGGTGGACTGGAAGATAAACACACAGGGCAGAACGCCTCTGACCACTATTATTGCCGGTGGACCGGAACGAAACACACAGGGCAGAACGCCTCTGACCACTATTATTGCCGGTGGACCGGAACGAAACATACAGGGCAGAACGCCTCTGACCACTATTATTTGCTAGTGGATCGGACTGGGCTCTGCTCAACAATCTTTCGCTTTATGTGATTAATGTCTTATCCGTGTCTTATTAAAACACATTCCACCCTTGACATGCATGTCAACAATGTTCTACTGCTTTCCTTTTAAGATGGCCCGTCCCATATGTTGAGACTCTTGCACCCCTAATCACACCCCGACATCCGTCCCCCCTTATGCCCACACATAATGAAAGACCAACTCCTGAGAGTGTAGGTTAAGCCCAACACCCTATGACATCGATCTCGCCTATTCTCAACCTCTAGGGTTTTCTCCTTGGAAACCCTAGTTGGACCTATGTGGCCCAACCTCTTCTCACTTACCTTACCATTACTTATTCTTCACCCCATATTTCACCCTTATTAGGTTAAACCCCAAGGCATATCATTTTATTCCTCGACCTCGCATGTGACCGGCAAAACCTTAGTTGGCCACATCAAACCCTATTACCTTACTTATTCCACAAGTAACCCCTCTCTCTTTCATCCCCAAGTATCTTCTTTCACAAGGAAACCCATACTCATCTTTTATATAATTGAATTCTCACTCTTAACCCATACTCCACCCTTCCTTAATCATTCTTACTTTTACACTTCCCAAATTTCCACTTTCTCCCCAAAAACCCTAACCGGGTCCCTCATACACCCTTGCACTAACCTACGTACTATTTTTCATCCCAAGTCTCCAATCAACCCACAACTCTCCCATTCTCTTATTTACACCCTAATTCAACTTTTCTCACGTAAGATTCACCCCCATGCAAGATTTAGCCATCCCATGCAAACGCCCCAAGTCACCATGCAAATTTTAAGACTCCCATGCATGGTTCCCAACTCTCATTTATTTTGGACATTCCTCCCACTTAAATCTTCTCTCAGGGATCATGAGGTACTTAGGTCAACCCCAGATCCCCCCCTTAGTGGTCTCACTTTCCATTCCTTTCTTGTTATTCTTTTATTCTCAATTCATATTACCCATTTACCCTAACATGCATGTCCTAGAGGGCCGTATCATAACACATCATAAACCTCATGCATATACATGTCATGCTCATGTCATAGAAAACACACACAACATACCTTAATCTCTAAGTTGCGCTACTCATAAGACAAGTTATCCACACATCATATAATACACAACATAGCATAGCATACACAACATTCAACACATACATGTCACACATCACACAATGCCATAGCTTCGTCCTTACCTAACACGACACCGGTCTTGGAGCACGTTCCTACGCCTCCTCCGGGTTTCAACTTGATTCGCCTATAAGAGGGAAAAACTAGAGGTTAATTTCCCTCTGACCAAAACACCATTCTTTCTACCTTACCCTTATCTTTAACTTACCATTAGGGCTATCAATACTAATAATGCCTTTATAAGTAAAAGAAAGTAGGGTTTCATTCTTAAGGTAGCTAATCATGCTACTACTAATCAAAATAGGTCTTAATAGTTACGATAATTTAAAGCAAATATAATAGTATTTATTATTAACGGTAATAGTTTCAATGTTAATAATAATGGTAACAATATTAGTGCTAGTGAGGTTAGTATTATACTAATACTACTAATAGCAATATTACTAATGATGATAGTGAGAATAATAATACTAATAATAATGGCAGTAATAATAGTAACAACAACAACAATAATAATAATAATAATAATAATAATAATAATAATAATAATAAAAGTAATAACGATGATGATGTTGAAATAATAATACTAAGGTTATAGGTCATTAATATTAATAGTCATAATAGTTATGATTATTTCGAATTCAGGTTAAATAATAATAAAATTAATAGTAATAATAATAATAATAATAATAATAATAATGATGATGATGATGATAATAACCTTAAGAATAATACTAATGATACCACTAAAAATAATTAACACTTGAACAACAAGGGTTTAAGGGTTGGGGGAGTTTAGAGGGCCACCTAGGGTGCTGGTGGCACAGGTGGCGGTGCACGGCACACGGCGGCGGCGGCGATGGGGGAGAAGGAAGGTGAAGAAGTGGTGGAGGGGGGAGGAAGGAAGAAGAGAGGTTGGCAGGGGAAAAAGAGGGTCTAGGGAGGTTGGGGAAGCTCCCTTGGTGGTTTTAGAAGGCAGAGGGGGTGCTGGAAGTGGCGGCACGGCGGTGAGCTGCGGTGAGAAGGGCGGCGGGGTTCAAAGCTAAGTTGATCGGGAAGGTCCCTTTGCACGGCCGGGGTGGCTCATGAGCAAACTGAGGGGTGAGGGAGGCCTAGGTTGGTGGAGGGGGATGCAAGGAAGAGTTTCGGGGGTGGATCGAGCGGCGGTGATGGGTGACGACGACGGGGTGGCTGTCTGAAATAGGGGTGGCGCAAGGCGGTTTCTGGGCTGTGGTTTCGAAAAAGCTCGATGCTGGATTCTTGGAGGGTATTTATAGGCTTGAAAATGGGGGAGTATCGAGAGAGGGGACAGAGGAAGGCAGGTCAGGTGGCAATCGGGCACGCCGGCCGGCGGTGGCAAGCCGACGCGGGTCTGCCATGGCAAACCTGCTAGTTGGTCGGGAAAAGGGAGAAAGGTGCAGGAGCAGGCCTGGGAGTGATGGCGGGGGTGTCGGCCTGTCAGGGGAGGGTGGCTGGAAAGTCAGGAAGGAGGGAAGGCGGCGCAGGCAGGTGGTCGGCGCAGAGGGGTGGGCGGCGACTTGCCGGTCGCGCGCGGGGAAGGAGAAAAGGGAAGGAGGCCGGACCGGCGGTCTAGGGGAGAAAAGAAAAAGAAGGGGGAGCCGGCCGGTTTGACAACGGTCAAAACACTTAGTAAAACGCGGAGTTTTGGTAAATTTTCGTACAAAGCGCGGCGTTGGGTTGTCGGTGGGCAATGGTTATCTTCAGTAATCAGAACACAGTGTCTCAGCGGAAGGAGGGCTGAAAGGCTGCGTTTGGCTGCACGGGGGGCGTCGAACGACGCTGGGCTGCGGGAAGGAGAAGGAAGGGGAAGTTGGGCCGCGGGCTGGCCCAACCGGCGAGAAGAAGGAGGAAAAAAGGAAGGGAAGAAAAAGAAAAAGGAAGGAAAGGAGGAAGAAAAATTATTTTATGTTACATATATATTTTTATTTTATTTTACATAAATATTTGGAGTATTTTCCTTTGGGCACCTAGAGTAAGAATATTTAAATATTTAAATAAAAATATTAAACCTCCTTTTTGGCTTATTTAGGCCCTTTTTAAAAATATTCTTCTTAAATCCCTTTTAAATTACATAAAGCCCAAATTTTCCTCCTTCATAAAATATTTATAATTTCTTATTAATTGTCCTAAATAGTCCCTCTTAATCTAAAAAGATTAATAAATTAAATAAATTTCCCAACAAATCCTTATTTAATGACATATTTCCAAAATAATTAATTCTGGGGTATTTCACCATTAAGGTCAAAAAATATAAAAAAGAGATCGTGAGGTATGGAGGTCAAAAAAAGGGATCTATAAACTCAAGGGAGGTTCCTCCACCATTCAAAACCCCTTCCACACCTTTAACAAAAGATGTGAGGAGTAAAGGAGTGGTGGTTGAGAATTGAACCAAGAGTGTTAGGTGTTTTAAGTGTTAAGGCTTGGGACACTATCAAAATGAGTGTGTCCTAACAAGAGGGTAATGACTATGGTATATTTGGAGGAAGATAACAGAGAGGAGGAGAGTGAGGAAGAGGAGGAAGATTTGGCCATTAATGAAAAGGAGGAGTTTGCGCCACCGAATGTGGGAGAATTTTTTATGATTAGGAGGGTGTTGCAAATTAAGGAGGCTGAATGTGGTGAGTCCAAAAGAGAATATTTTTTAAACCAAGTGCACCATACTTGAGAAAATATGTTCTCTTATTAGAGATAGAGAAAGTTGTGCTAATGTTGCTTCTTGCACCATAGTAGAGAAGGTTAGTCTTCCTACTAGAAAATGTGACAAACCATATAAGCTACAATTTCTTAATGATGGTAACATAGTGGAGGTGACAAATCAAGTGAATGGGCCATTCTCCATTGGGAAGACCTATCAAGATGAGGTGGTGTGTGATGTAGTTCCAATGGATGGTTGTCATTTGCTTTTGGCGAGGCTATTACAATTTGATAGAAGTGTCTTATATTATGGAAGGAAGAACACCTATTCCTTGAAGTTTGCTCAGAAGAAGAGTGTACTCACCCCTTTAGTTGCTAGGCCTAATCATATTGATATGATATGTAAAAAGTCTTTATTTGTAGGAGAAAATTGTCTAGATAAGGCCATAGTAAAAGGGAAGGTAGTCTACTTGTTGTTGTTATTAGAGGATAATGAGGGGAGGGTTTGTAATGAGCCACAGGTTAGGGCATTGTTAGAGGAGTTTTATGATGTATTCCTTAAAGATTTACCCCATGTATTAACCCCATTAGAGGCATAGAGGGCCAAATAAACTTTGTACCCGATGTTATACTCTCTAATAAGGTGGCCTATAAGTGTAACCCTAAGGAAGCCTTGGAGTTGCAAAGGAAAGTAGATGAATTGTTGTCTAAGAGTTTAATAAGGGATTCTTTTAGCCCTTGCGCCATTCCTACCTTGCTTGTTCCAAAGAAAGATGGCACTATGAGAATGTGAGTTGATAGTAGAACTATCAATAACATTACTATAAAGTATAGGTATCTTATACCTAGACTTGATGATATGCTTGATTAATTGAATAGTGCATGCTTGTTTTCCAAAATCGACACAAGGAGTGGCCAATACCAAATAAGAATGAAAGATGGTGATGAATGAAAAGCTAATTTTAAAACTAAGGGAGTATTTTATGAGTATATGGCTATGCCCTTAGGTTTTTCAAACACCCCTGGTACCTTTATGAAACTTATGAATGAGGTACTTAGGCCATTCTTTAGAAAGTTTGTATTAGTTTACTTAGATGATATCCTTGTGTACATATCTAGTGCGGAAGATCGTGTAAATCATATCAAGCTTGTATTTCTAGCAC
This sequence comes from Tamarix chinensis, assembly GCA_030549775.1. Classification (NCBI taxonomy): domain Eukaryota; kingdom Viridiplantae; phylum Streptophyta; class Magnoliopsida; order Caryophyllales; family Tamaricaceae; genus Tamarix; species Tamarix chinensis. The sequence goes on along the minus strand of CM060173.1, from coordinate 81,612,532 downwards.
TTAGAGGTCACAAGTCGTATGATTAGCTAGAGAGGTGTGAATTCTTTATACCTAGGGCTACGTTTCTAGGTTTTGTGGTGTTTAAGGATGGAATAGCCATGGATGAATATAAGGTAGAAGTAATCAAGACATGTCCCATGCCTATAAGCCTTACACAAGGGAGATCTCTTTATGGTCTAGCTTTGTTTTATAGGAAGTTTATTAGGGATTTCAGCACCCTACTAGCCCCTATAACTGAATGCATGAAGAAGGGTGAATCCAAGTTAAACAAGGTAGCCCAAGACTCATTTGAGGTGATCAAAGGAAAGCTAAGTAAAACACCCATCCTAACATTACCTAACTTAAAAAAATTGTTTGAGATTGAGTGTAATGCTAGTGGAGTGGGCATTGAAGTTGTTCTACTACAAAAAGGGAAGTCAATTATCTTCTTTAGTGAAAATCTCAATGGTTCTAGGGTGAATTGCAACATGTATGACAAGGAGTTATACTCTCTAGTAAGAACTCTTGACCATTGGTCACACTAATTAAGGCCTCAACTATTTGTGCTACACACAGATCATGAGTCATTGAATTACATCAATGGCCAACACAAGCTTAATCTGAGGCATGCAAGATAGGTAGAATGTTTACAATCTTTTTCCTTTATAGCCAAGAACAAAAGTGAAAAAACAAATGTAGTACTAGATTCACTTTCTAAGATATATTGTATGCTCCATTTGTTAGAGGCAAGAGTATTGGGGTTTGGGTGCATTAGAGAGCTCTATGAGGAAGACAAAGAATTTGGCTGCTACTTTAAGGATCAAGACAAAAAGAAGGGGTTGTTTTTCATCCAAGATTGGCTCCTCTTCAAGAACAACAAACTCTACATTCCCATATGTTCCATCAAAGAATTACTTGTAAGAGAAGTGCATGGAGGAGGAATAGTTGGATAATTTGGCATCAACAAGACCATGGACATGCTTAATGAGCATTTATATTGGCCCAAGCTTGTGGGAGATGTACAAAGTGTAATATCTAGGTATATCACTTTTCAAAAGTCCAAGATTCACTTCCCCTAAAGGCTATTGTAACACCCCGAGTAGACACGACCACGCGGGGGCTACCTTGGAGTGCTTTCGGATTGATCGGCTGGCCCCACAGATCAACACGAGTCCTTTCAACGCGCTTTGTCCTCACTCACGTGCTTCCCGAGAAACTTTTAGAAAATTTCCGAAACTTCCCAGGAGGTCACCCATCCTAAAATTACTCCACGGCCAGCACGCTTAACTGTGGAGTTCTTAGGACGGAATCACCAAAAAGATGGTATACCATGTTGATATAAGTAGCCAAATCAATCCTTATAACACTCCGCTCAATATGGGGTATTACATTCACCCCCACTCAAAGAACGCAACGTCCTCGTTGCGCCTCAACCAATAACTGTCTTAATACAGTTCATCCCAAGATTCGTCTCGCTAGGTGACTGACTGGCTCATCCAAGTTCAGCTCACGGTCGCGGTTTCGCTCTGATACCATTTGTAACACCCCGAGTCAACACGACCACACGGGGGCTACCTTGGAGTGCTTTCAGATTGATTGGCTAGCCCCACAGATCAACACGAGTCCTTTCAGTGCGCTTTGTCCTCACTCACGCACTTTCTGAGAAAATTTCAGAACTTCCCAGAAGGTCACCCATCCTAAAATTGCTCCACGGCCAGCACGCTTAACTGTGGAGTTCTTAGGACGGAATCACCAAAAGGATGGTATACCATGTTGATATAAGTAGCCAAATCAATCCTTATAACACTCCGCTCAATATGGGGTATTACAGCTATATACTCCTTTTCCTATCCCACATCAACCATGGGATCATGTGAGTATGGACTTCATTGTAGCATTGCCTAAGATACAAAGGCAAAATGATACTATAGTGGTGGTAGTGTCTTGGTTCTCTAATATGACTCATTTTGTTGTCTACCATAAGATGGATGATGCCTCTTATATAGTTGATCTATTCTTCAAGGAGATAGTAAGGCTAAATCGTATTCTTAAGTCCATTATCTCAGACAAGGACACTGAGTTCCTTAGCTAATTTTGGAAGACTTTATGGAGGCTAGTTGGTACCAAATTTTATTCAGTACCGCCTACCATCCACAAAGTGATGGGAAAACCAAGGTCACCAATAGAACCCTCATAATACTCCTCCGAAGTTTGGTTCGCAAATCCTTGAAGGATTGGGATACCAAACTATCACATGTTGAGTTTTCCTACAACCGAGCACCAACCTATGCTACAGGATGCTCACCCTTTAAAGTAGTATATGGGGTGAACATTACTACTCCCGTCGATCTTTTACCTCTTCCCATTGAGGCCCAAACCAACTTTGAAGCATAAGAAAGGGATAGGGCGATGAAGAAGCTTCATGAGCTGGTGAGGTAAAAAATAAGAGGGTGAATGAAATGAACAAAAATAAAGCCAACAAACATTGGAGATAATACTCATATGAACCCGGAGATTTATTTTGGCTTCACCTTAAGAAGAAACAATTTCCTTCTAAAATAAAGAACAAACTCATACCTAGAAGTGATGGTCCGTACAAAGTTATTGAAAAGATTGGTGATAGTGTGTATAAACTAGAGCTACTGGAGTAGATTGAAGATATATCAAACACATTCAATGTGGGAGATCTACTTCCTTACATTCATGATGAGCCATTGATGAGCCATTAAAAGACAAGGAGGTTGCTTTTCAAGAGGGAGAGGATGATGCAGGAGCATTCTCATTTGATGATCACAATCTCTTCATTAATTTTTTCGAGTTTGAGAATCACAAAACTCTCCTTACTTGGACAAATTTATCATCCAACAAAAACCTAGCCGTGCAAACCATGCAAACCTTGTCAATCCCCATTTTGTAGTGTCCACCAAAAAACCCCCTTTCAAGGGTGCAGAATGTGTAGCATTTTTTTGTGGATTTTTAGGGCTAAAATATTAAAGGAAAATGGGATAAAAAAAAGATGAAAAAAAAACACACACAAAAAAAAACCTTCTTTAGTGATAAAGAGTTTTTTTTTCATTTTTTATCCTATTTTCCTTTAATATTTTATCCTTAAAAATACTCATTGCACCCTTGAAAGCCACACAAAATAGTCATAAATCTCTCTCAAGTTATTTTTAGTACTTGGAAAAAATAATGTAGATTTGGGGAAGAACAACGAATGCTAGAAGATATTCCTTCCTTTTATTGCTTACAAGATTAAAAGAGTCTTTGTCTCTTTCCTTTTGAGTAATATGGTTGTTATATGAGTTAGAACATGTGACAAGAAGGTGAAGTGTGTTCAAAATTCTATTCAATATTCCTCTCCATGACCAAAACTCATGGCTAGAAACTAAGTAGATTTTCTCCTTTGTTTTAGCTCAAATCACATGTATTAGTTGGCTACGTTGTAACCTTTAATCTTGCACTTCTTTTATAAGTTTCAATGATAGAATGAAATAGAGGAACATAACTTTTTGTCTCTACTTTCTCTCTCAAACAATCGAGATCTTCTCCTTCAAATCTCAAGTGTAAGATTTTAAAGATTTTACAAAAATGTTTCAAGATTTATCCTAAGAGTTTAAACCTTAGGTGGTTCTTGTAGGTATTGATTCAAGGGGTTACTAAGACTTTATTTTTATCATATCAAATCTACCCCATTTCTCTCTTTATTTTCGATTGTTTTAAGGGTTCTTGGAACACCAACATCTAGCAATACCCAAGTTAGATCTCATATGCATCAACTTAGGTTGTAGTAATTTGGGTCTTATTTTTCCTTCCCGTCATCCTTTTTAAAACTAAAGACACACACATAAAAAGTTCTAAACCAAACACCCCCCTTTATTTTGAACCCAAGTCCTTTCTTCTTCCCTTAACTAAAATCATTTTCCCTTCTTAACATTCTTAATCTTCAATGGGATACCTTCCTTTACCAAGAGGTTTGAGCCTTGAGGAAAAAAATAATCTAAGAAGAGATATAGCCAATGATTTTCATCAAAATGATATGAGAAGAGTACTTGATATCAATATACACACACAAATAAAAAAGAACTATTAGATTAAACATCAACAAGTTGATTGATAAATTGCACATCCCAAATATAAAGGAAATTATTGAAAGATTACATACTAACATAAATCAATATACACACACAAATAATAAAGAATGTTATTGAATTAAGCTTAATCTAAAAAAATACTTTCTAATTAAAATCAATACAAAAAACATAATTCATATGTGAGATTAAATTAGAAGTAGTAAAAAAGTAGTAGTAATTAGTTGTGGCATGCACATGTCATGTCCTTGTGTGCATGGTGACTTGGCCTTTTGTGAATGACTCTACTTTTAACTCTTTGTGTATGCTTATGTGCATATGTGTTTTAAAATTTATTGTGCACACATAATGTACCTATGTGTGTGCAGATTTAAAATTGATATTATGTCACTGCCGATCATTAATGTGTATATATAGTTAGAGTTAAAACTTTTAATTCTAGCTAGTATTATTAGGTTGGTTATCATTTGTATCCATATTAGTGCTAAAAAAGTGATTGAATCATGTTGGAGGCATATTACTTTATAGTATAGAAAAAAGATATGGTATATAAATAAATAAATAAAATATTATCAACAATTGATAATATCAGTTATAATAATAAGCATAACTTATTAACGAAACAATGACAAAAATTGAAAATGGAAAACTAAAAAAATTAATCAAGCCTATCGAATTTACGATATGTCTCTTTAAAATAAATTTATTTCCTTCTAAGGAATCTAAGATTATGAACTATTTTCTCTTAAGGTAGAATGTATTTTTATTTCTGTTAGAATCAACAATTCAATATAATAGGACTCATGTGAACTCAATGTTGAGCTGATATTTAATTAGCAAGATATGTGAAGGTATGAAAGAAAGAGAGAGAGAGAGAGAGAGAGAGTGATACATAATATCGTAATGTTTTCTAGGGAGAGAAGAGATTGCCCTTATTTGATCCAAAACTGAGGTTATATATAACCATACATGCTAAACATGATGGTTGTGGAGCACATAGGACTTTCTAATCATTTAACATCTTCAATCGCTTTGCACTTAAATTTTAAAGAGTTAGAGTAGTTCAATCGTTAACCATTACGTCATTTAGTTAACATTTACACTCTCATCAAAGGTGAAAAACTTTGTTGGAAACAAAACATAATGTGTCATAAAGCAAAGTTAAGAACTGCACATGCTCAAGAAGTGTAACTACCAATAAAAATATGTATGGTGTTCTCTAAGGAAAAGGAAAAAATAATTAAAAATTCAAATCATGTATTATAAAGAGAAGACAGAGACATGCGACATTTTCCTTTTTCGTATAACAATGTTATTAACACTTCAATACAAAACCAATGTATGGAACTATACATTTATAGTATTACCATTAAATTAGGTAAGATAGGGGAGTGTAGAAGAGTCCATTAGGGGTAAATTATGATAAAGATATTATGGGAGATAAGGTATAAAAGTTGGTTTTTTACATTTTAACCATTATATTTAATTTTTTGAGCCATGGTATTAAAAATTGATCTGGACTGGTCAACTGAATCAGTGAACCAGTCACCAAAACAATCTTATTAAATTGTTAAACTTGATTAGTGAAAAATGGTAGAAATGTAAAAAATTGGCCAATTTTTAAAAATTTTGGGAACCACAAGTTTATTCCCAAACCACACTAGTTTTGTCAATAGCCCTAAAATACTTGGTTTACCCTGAAATTTAAATTAACTCTTATTTTAGCTACAAGGTTAGTTGTGCAAATTTAAAACCCTAATAATATATCCCTTCTAACTTACCTAATGTGTTGTCGACATCGTCCACTGTCCCCTTCATCTCTATGATAGAACTTTACAGGTTGAGGAACTATTATGTCTGCCTAAACTTTATCATTGTCTTCAACTACTCGTCCTCATTGTTAATCAGGTCCGTTATTTGTTTTTCTTCGCATCTTCTTTGGCTCAATAATGTAGCAGACCAGTCGCCACCATCATTATCTAGTTTTGCAAGCTCCATTATCTTCAATTTTCATAGCTTAGTTTCCTTTCTAATCTCAGGTAAGTACATAATTTTACATCCTATCTTGATTGTTTATAATTTTTTTGTAATTTTTTTTTTGCATTTTGATACATAAATTCTTTGATTATTTGGCTTATTCACCTGAATAAGAGTTAGTTTAAGCTTAATTTGTGTCTTTCTTATGCGAAGGAGTTTATTATTAATGTTTAGTCTACATTTTCTACTATAATTAATGCTTTGATATGTCTTTAAGCTCCATTGTTTGGCAATGCTATTTGACCCTGATTTGGTTGACTTGATTTCCAAAATTTGGACCTGATTTGTTGATACATTAACAATGTTTAGTTCTAAATATTTGGTTTGTAATTTGTAATAATACATTTACCTAATTGTATTTGTTACTATTAATGTGTCTTTTAAGTTGGGTTTTGGATATTTAGTTTGTAATTTGTAATAATACACTTACTTGATTGCATTCATTATTTTTAATGTGTCTTATACTTTATTATTAATGAGTTTAATAAGTTTGACGAGGCTAGTAATATTGGCTCCATGCCGAATTCTTCTCAAAGTGCTTCTAGAAGAAAGAAGGACTCAATATTGGGTCATTTTAGGTAGGTCGAGGATGCTAATAATAGGGGGAAAAAGTTGCAATGTTTATATTATTCTAAGCTTATTTATGGGGATGTAATCCAGTGTGTCAAAAAACACTTAGTTGGCATTAAAGGTCAAGTATAGAGGTGTGAAAAAAGTACCCCCTAAAGTTGGTTTTGAGATGAAACAAAGTATTGAAGATTTAGCTATCAGAAGGGGAAGACATAGAAGGTTTTAGCTGAAGATAACCCATATTATTCTATAGACTTTCCTTCGCACCAAAAGCCATCTTTGATATCTCCCTCTAGGTTAACTAGTAGTTCCAAATTAGGAGCTAAGTTAAGGGTTTTGGACAAGAAAAAACAACAGGTTTTAGGGCGCCATTTCATTCCCAGAACAACTGCAGGTGCACACCTAACTCTAAAAAGTGTGTTATAAAGCAATGGTGTTTTTAAGAAAGTTAACATTCTCATTTCTAAGTAGATGATTGATTCATGTATCTTATTCAATGCCACACATTATAATTATTATCATCCTATTGCTGATGGTATAACTCACATTGGTCCTAGTTATAAGGGGCTAACTTTTCAAGCCCTTTGTAGTTACTTGTTAATGAAAAGTGTTGAAGAGGTGAAGAATTATGTTAAGACTTTTTGTTCACATTGGAAGAAAACGTGTTGTACTCTTATGTTAAATGGATGGATGAACCAACTAATTAACCTTTGATTAACTTATTAGTTTATTATCCAGAGGGTATTGTGTTTTTAAATTTTTGGATGCTTATGATGCTTCAAAAACTATCAAACTATTGTATAAGTTGTTTAGATATATTATTCTCTATGTTGGTGTTGAAAATATTGTGCATATTGTGACTGATAATGTTGTGAATTATGTTACCGCTGGAAGGTTGTTATAATGTGAGTGTAAGTCACTTTATTGGGATCCATGTGTTGCACATTATGTTAATTTGATACTTAAAGATATGGGTAAGTTATATGAGGTGAAAGACATTATAAAGGATGCCTAAAAAATAACTAAGTAAATCTATAATCATTGCTATGCATTGCATTTGATGAGGAAGTTCAACAAAGGAAAATAGATCATCCATCCAACTCCTACTTTGTTTGCTGATAATTTTATTAATTTGCAAAGTATTTTAACACATAAGAATACTATTAGGATGGTGGTTGTGTCTAGGGAGTAGATTTCTTGTCCTTATGCTAAAGAAATAGAGGGTAAGAAATTTGTGAATAATGAGTTAGATACCACAATTTGGAAGGAATGTGTTGTAATTGTGCAACTTACCAAACCTCTTTTATGTGTTTTGCAATTAGTGGATAGTAGAGAGAAATTATGTATGGGTTATTTGTATCAAGCCTTTTACAAGGTTAGAGATGACATGGTTGCTAGATTTCATAAGAGAAAGAAAAAAGTGGAGTCTTATCTTTAGATTATTACTTCTCGTTGGAATAATCAACTCTTAAGGAACTTACATGTAGCTAGTTATTAGTTTAATCCTCATTTTTAGTACTCATATGAAATTTCTTAGCATCAAAGTACTATATCTTCTCTTATTGATGCCATTGAGAGTTATGAGAATGAGAATTTGACATTAAGGTCAAAGTTAATGAGGGAGATAAATTGTTTTAAAAAACATAAGGTGATTTTGAAGATTTTAAAATATTGTCTATTGTACAAGATCATTGTGTTTTTGCTCCAAGTATGGCTTTGTTACTTATTTCAAAGTATTATCAATATTTTTATATTTAATTATAATTTTTAAATTTTATTTAGTAAATTATTTTATTAATTTTGTTGATGAATGGTGGGTATTGTATAGATGTGGTGCTCCAAATCTACAAAAGCTTTTCATTCAGGTTTTAAGCAAGACTTGTAGTTCTTCGGGTTGTGAAATAAATTGAAGCATATTTGAGCATATCCATTTGAAGAAAATGAATAAACTTGAGTATCGAAAACTCAATAATTTAGTGTTTGTGCACTCTAACTTGAGGTCGCAACAAAAGGGTGAATTTAGTTGTTGTTGTCTTACTATTATAAATCATGCCTAAAGTTATTGCTTTTGTATATATGATAATATTACCAAGCTTGTCTAATTTTTATTTATTTATTTAAGACAAGTTATGACCCAATTAATATTAAAGAGTCCGGTACAATTGGCTCTTAGAATATTATAAATGAGCCATTTGACTTGAATAATAAAGAGCTTGAATTATTAAGACAATCCTAGTGATAGTATGAAGATCATAACTTTTTATTGCTTATATAATTTGATATAATAATTCAAGTAATTATTCTTATTCTATTTTTGTAGATGTATTAGATGAGCTTGATGGAAATAGAGATGACGAAGTTGATGGGGATAATGGACATGATGATGAAGATAATCACATGCATAAAAATGTCATTCCTATATTTTCTAATGATGGAGATAATATAGATAATTTATAAGATTGGATGAGTAGTTATTTGATCGAACTATTTACTTTATCTAATTGAGTTGTAGCTTTTGAATTAATGTGTTTCATTTTAAATTATTTATGGATATGTAAGATATTTGATATTGGATTATGTTATTTTGTAACTGTATTTGATATATATGAAACTTTTAATATGTAATTATATTATTTTATGATCTTATATAAAGATATAATGATATTTTTACGAAGAAATATATTCTTTTGTGATCAATGATATTTACTATTAAATATTAAATTATATATTTATATAAATATATGTAAATTCAACTTTAATTAAGTAAACTAGTTGAATCACTAAACGGACTACTAAATCTATAAATCAATAATCTGAGCGATTGCTGTTCAGTCCAATTTATAAGATTATGGTATAGCCCCAATGATCACCAATTTTGAAGACCGGCAGAGATAAACCCTAAACAGAGATACGCCGGCCCAAACACTAGAAGGGCGAGAACAACTGACACGAAGGACGCATCAGCAGCACCGTAGAAGTGAAGGTGGGATTACTCATTGAAGATGTTTAGATTGAAGCGTGTAATTGATCAATCATCATCATCATCAAGTGCCGCTAGATCAATTTTAAGCTCTCTGAAGGTTCTAGGAAATGAAGGTTCTAAGTTCAACCCTTCATTTCTTCCTTCCCACACCACCACCTCCGTCCGTTTCCTCGATATCCACCAGATTGGTAACAAAGATGCAATAGCAAAGGAACGTGCCAGACTGTACGTGCATCATTCAATTTCTTTCCACTTGCTGTTAACTACTTGTATTTATTAGCTCATTATATGTGATTTAGATATATAAATTCAACGGGTACTGATTTTTTCTGATAAGGGAAAATTTAGGGCAGTAAAGATGAGATGAGTAGGGGATATTTTGCTGACATGGCTGACCTCAAGGAGCACGGCGGTAAGGTAAATTTGGGTTCGAGTTACAGTTGCCCAGAATCTTATCAGATCAGGATTGGCCAATTTGGGTACTCCAGTTTAATCGGGTTCTGTTTGATTATTGGATTATGATCAATGTTTGAGCAGATTGCAGCGGCCAATAAGACTATAGTTCCGGCTGCGGTGGCTGTGAAGTTCCCGACATTACAAGTGAGTTATTCTGACGGGAAGATTGTTAAGCTGCCTTTTCGCTGGAACGGAGAAGATGGTAAAGTCCAGAATTCGGATTTGCCCAAGGCCACTTTGCTTTGTCTGTCTTTCAGGGCTAGTTCTCAGGTTTGGAGCTTGTCTGTTTTCTGTTCCGTAATCTTTTCTTTATGTTTTCCTCACCATTTTCAAACTTTATGTAACCGGAGCATGAGCTAAACTATTGGGTTTTGTTCTAGTGAGGTTTTAAGTCGTTACTTCAAACTGTACAATTGGGTTTTGTTCTAGTGAGGTTTTAAGTCGTTACATGGTTGTTCAATTTCAGTCAGGATGTGCACCCTATGCTTGGATTGGAAGTTCTTTGAATGCTGTTGTCCTCTTTAACTTTAAAAATCTACATTCAGCTGTTGCATTTTTAGGAGGTTGTTGAGAAGTTGGTCCTATTTTTAATTTAGACACATGATTAGTTGTATGATTTTGTTTGATCGATGAATATTTAACTGGAGGACGCTTTTCTGTGATATCCGATGTGTTACTCAGTCTTCAGGACCACTGGCGTTGGTGATGAATCCCATCGGATTTTCTTCCTTCTCCATACCCCACTGACAAAAAAAATATACTACTAGGTTTGAGATATTATTCTAGTTTTGCATGACTTGTTAATATTGAGCTTTATTCATGCTTGGTGCTTCAACTTTTCAATGCATTGATATCCCTTCTCCTTTCCAAGTATATATATTTTTTCTTTTTTTCTTTTTGCTGCACAGGCACTAGAATGTGAACTTGCTTGGATTTTGTTATTTGTGTATCTCTCTTTTTTCTTTTCTTGTTCAGCTACTTACCACCATTGTTTTCTTGGCAGCCGATGGTTGACTCTTGGAGCATGCCTTTTCTTGAAAGATTCAGGGACTCCAAAAATATCCACCTCTATGAGGTAACAGTTTTTTTTAGATTTCTGCACATTGTCTCATTTGGAATTTCTGCATCTTATCATGCGCGATTCTTCATCTTGGCAATGTGATATGACTCAGATTTCCTTGCATCTGAGAATTGTGCTAGAAATTCTGTAGATTTGATTTATAAATGATTGGCTATGTCAGTGCAGAGAAATTATCTTCAGAACTTATTTTTAAGTGAAAATGATTGAATATGAAAGAAAGTTCAGTTATGCGTATCTCTTCTGCATGTGTTATCTGTATATGTCTTTCATTTGTTGTTTATTTGTGTAAATTCTGGAAAGTAATATGGTGTCGACAGACTCAAAAATTACAGAATCTGCATATCTGTCCTTGTCTATCATAAGCCTGGAGCTGCTTACGTAACCATTACTCGATGATATAGAGTTGAGCACAGTTTGGCATCATTTCTTTCTTTCTTTTTTTCTGGGTCAAAGTACGTATTGAATGAACTAGCTTTCTCCCCATGGAGCATTATTCTTTTTATTTGTTTCAGTATCTAGTTTTCTTTTGGTGAAGTGAATGATCTTCGGCTAATGACCAAGCTAACTCAAGTATCTTAGATGATGTCCTGTGTTTCTGTAGAACTTGAATCAAAGTTATTATGTAGAGTGGCCACACCCCTGGTCCTATTGCTATAACATTTCAAATCAAGGGTAAGATATCAATGAAAGCAATTGTTTTTAGTGTTTTTCCCCCCCGGGGGGGGGGGGGGTGGTTCTTCTATTGTTTGGTGGGGTTCTGACCTAAGGCCATAGAAGGGTTCCATTAGACTGGGAAAAATGGTAACGATACGTGTAGGATTTTTGGGATCAATGTGTTTTTTCCATCGTAAAAGTGATCCATGAACTGAGCAGAGAGCATTGACCTGCAACTGTGTACAACTTCTACATTACTTCATGCAGTAACTGTAGAATTGTTTGGCTTGCTCTCCATTAAATTAGCTCTGTTATAAGTTGAAGGCTCCATGATGTTGCAGAAGAAAATGATGGCTTATCAGATAGCTGGGAAATAGGTTACTGACAAAGAAATGGTGTTAAGGAATGACATTTGGATTATATTGAAGAAATCCACATAATGGTATCCTTGTCGACCACTTTGCATTAGGTGAGACAGCTTGAAATAGATGCAGACAGCAGTTAAAGATTCCCCAACAAATTGCAGAAGAACCCTTGCCTGTCATGTGATTGCATTAGAATTCAATATTCTGGCTGCTTAAGAACCCTACAAGTCGTGGTAGTCATAGGCAGCATGTCTCTTAATACGACTAGTTTAGTTTCATGCTTTTTACGATATACAACAATGGTCATTGTGAAAACTAACGCACAATACGGTTGGTATTTTAAGGTGTCTTTCATAGACTCATGGTTCTTGTCACTAAATCCGATCAAGCACTTCCTTCTTCGAGTAATGAAGAAATCATCTTTGAGCAATAAAGAAGATGCCCTTCGGAGACAAGTGGTCTATTCATTTGGTGACCATTATGACTTCAGAAAGGAGCTTAAAATATTGAACCTTCTAACAGGGTACGTATTTCGTTCGTTGCTCGATGAAATATAGCTTTCTCTATGATTGGGTTCTGATATTATTATTGCTCTTTATGTTTCTATTGAACGTTGATATTAAACAGATACATGTTCTTGCTGGACAAATTTGGAAGGATAAGATGGCAAGGGTTTGGAACAGCCACAGAAGAGGAAGTGTCGTCGCTTTTATGCTGTGCATCAGTTTTAGTGGAAGAGAAATGAGATTTTAAGAGCATGAGTGGCGTTATTAGACAAGTGATGGCATCCTCCTCCTGGGGCTCGTTTTATTTAGCTGCAGAAAATAACGCTGAAGCTTGTGAGAGGGAGTTTGGCAATTCTGGGCAAATGGTTTTTTATTTTGATTTTTGGTATCTCTTCTGATCATTCTTATGCTCTAACTCGCTTTAACTGAGCATATTTGTGTTATTTTTGGGGTCCCCCCGGGGGGGGGGGAGTGAAAAAGAAAGAAAAAAGAAAAACTAATGCCACATTCCGACCTTTTCTTAATTTCGCGTGGAAGTGTTCTCTTCAATCTTTACGTCTTCGCGCTTCCACCCTTTCAGTTAGTTCATAATCATATTCTGTAATTTGATCTGATGGTCGTAAGCAGTGGTCTCTGAACCTACCTGCTGAGCTTTCTAGAAATTAATGGGTGTATTTTTACATCATGGGATCTCGCAAGAAAAAAAAAAGGTCAATAAGATATGGTGTCTTCACTCTTCGGTACGAACGCGCTCGGGTGGTTGTGTTACCGTCGGGCATACTTTTCGTAGTTAATAATTCCTTGTTCATATCTATTAGAGGCATTTCGTTGTTTGAAGAGGGAGACTGAGGTCAGGGCAGACTATTGAGTCAAGGACTACTTTTAGACCGCCCATAATTGTCAACTGTTGGGTCGCTTCGAAGCTTCCAAGCAAGTGATGCCCCCACGGCAGGGAAAAAAAAAGAAAAAAAGAGGTAGTGCAGGTTCTTAAATCCCCCCCCCCTCTCGAAGCACCAATGTTCGGGGAAGGGGAGGTGCTGGCGGAAAAGGAGAGTGAAAAAAAGAAAAAGAAAAAGGATGGGGCATGGGCATGTGATACACGCAGAGAGTAGAGAGAATAAGGGGGAAATGAGAGACGTGCTGTGGAAGGGGTGAGCAGGGAAGGGGGAAGGGGAGATACGTGGGGTGGTCGTGGTTCCCCCTATTTTATTAATTTTACCTTTTTAAAAAAAAAATTTAATTATCTATAAATATTACATTGGAGGGAACTAATGTGGAAGTAAAATAGTTGGGATATTTTATGAAGATTTTATACTAATATTGTAGTATCATAATTGTGCAGAAACGTGTGTGAATGTATTCTAAATTGTTCTCATCTTTATAACTTATGAATATAAAAACTATATATTTATATAAACACGGCCTGTTAAAATAAAACTAGTAACTCAATTGCTTGACCAAAAGAGGGCGAACATTGTGGATCTCCCGGGCGCACCGGTTATGTGAAAGCCGCACATCGAAGACACCTGGTTCCTCCCTAGTTTTCAGACAACCCATTCCTCATGCGTGCCGTGAGAGTAAAAAAAAAAAAAAGGCTTAATTTTTATATAACGTGAAAATGATTTTGATTTTTGTAAAAAGATCACTCTTTTTAGGTAAAATAAAATTACTCCTAGTCACGAGGTTAATTTTTTGATAGAATTGACCACGACGCTCAGACCAAACGCGGATGAGATGAGGGCGGAAAAAAAGAGGGCGATATTATTTGAGAGATTCGCCTCCGCAGTGGGGGCACCGGACGGACAATGCTGCTGGCGCATCCCTCGTAAGAAAAAGAAAAGTCGAGCATATTAATAGAATAGGTGGGGGCATGCCCATTATCCAAGTTTTTTTTTGTCCTTTTCTTATTTCCCTTTATTAAAGCATAATACTATCTGCTACTACTTTTTTAAATAATATTTTTTTCGGTTGGTTAAATGGCAATGCCAACTATTTATTTATTTATTTATTTTTCCGACAGAGCCCATAGTATAAGTTTAATGTTTACTACTTTATAAACTAGTTTTCGAGAAAAAAATGCTTCAAATAGCTTATTTATCCTAAGCTTTCAACTATATTTTCGACTAATTTTACCAAATATACTAATAATGCTTTATATGACGTCACAACTTGAACAAAAAAAAAAAACATCCCAAATAGCCACACTCCCCCTCCCCTACTAAGCAACATCTTTTCCTCTTACAATTTCATATTAACAATCAAAATGCAAAAACTAAATGAGCACTTGAGAAAAATGGTCCTACCTAGACCATATCTTCTTCAACCTTCGTCCAAAAATTATAATAACTATTTTAAGATAGAAACTATAAGGAAATAATCAAGCAAGGATGACAACTATTTCAATTGTCTTAGACTTTTTGATAAAAAAGGCGACGATTTATTATATATATATATATAAAAGAAAGATTCTTAGAGAGCATAAAATAATTTGGCTTCTTTGATATTTGATTGAGTTCATACATATCCAAAACATATTGATTTCATTATTCTGCCTCAACGAATATGAGGTTAAAGAATAATCTAAGGTTTGGTATTAATTTATCCCTTGTTCTCTAACCTAAAAGCATAAAAAATTGGACAAACCTTTTGTCCAATTTTCAAAGTGCACAAACCTTTTGATTTAATTCAATCCTTCAAACTAGGGATTATCAATGCATCAACAACTAAAAAAAATTAAAGTAGAGGATAACGATTAACCTATCTAGGAGTAAGAAGAAGAAGAAGAAGAAGAAGAAGAAGAAGAAGAAGAAGAAGAAGAAGAACAACAACAATAATAATAATAATAATAAAGATGATCGACGAGGGAGGAGGATGAAGATAATTGACAAAGGAGGGAGGTAGATTCCGGCATGTTTTAGTTTAGGAAGAGGATAGAGTGTGTAGTTATGTTTATTTTTCTAATAGGAAATAACTAATTAGTTACTATATTAATTAGGAAGGAGTCATTGGGTCTGATACCCGATTAGGAGAGATAGAATTATTGATTAGGGGAGAGAGACTAAATTTAGTTAAAAATGAAACTAAGAGATCAAGTTGAATTTTATTTTATTTTTAACTCGAAAGCCAAAACAGAAAAAAAGAAAAGAAAATAGAAAAGATAAAGTACCGAAATCCAACTCGAATTTAATTCTGTAAGAAAATTTGATTGAGCATAATAATAGAGTAGGCGGGGAGAAGTTGGGGGTACATCCGTCATCCAAGTTGCTATTATTATTATTATTATTTTATCCTTTTTTTACTCCCCTTTATTAAAGCGTGATTCTATCTATTACCCTTTTATCAAAAAAAATAAAAAATTGTTTCTTAGGTCAAATAGCTATGTCAGCTATTTTTGTGATAGCATGGCATAACGCCATCTCCCAATCATCAATCATCACGTGGTCCGACCTAAAGAGCGGTAACTTCCCTTCCCGATAAAAAAATATAAAAATAAATCCTAAGATTGACAACTTTCCCTACCATAAAATAAAATAAAATTGGCAACCTCAATGTAATTTTTATGTCACGGACCCGACAAGATCTTATAAAATATATCTGAAATTATTTTTTTATAATTTTATAATTTTTATTTAAACATGTGAGATTATTTTTATAATTTTATAAATTTTATATAAGTATATGAGATTTTTTTGTAATATATAGTTATAATATATAAAATGGGTTCACTTTTATAATTTATAAGTCTTGTTTATAGGTATAAGGTCATTTTTATAGTTTATAATTCTTATTTCTAGATATGACGTTATTTTTATAAATTTTATTATGAACACAATCGGTAAATATGAGAAATTTTAGATAAATTTTATAATTTTATAATTTTTATTTATAATTTATATGTTTGATGAGTTAATTTTTGTAATTGTATAATTCTTACTATGTACATGTGTTTAATAATTTTCCATGAACCTTAAAATTTTAATGCAAAGAATATGTGTGCATTATTAACCTAAATATTATAAATCTAAAGGTGCAATGCTTTACACACGTGTGATTTTTTTATTACCTTTTTTTTGTAAATCTTATCACTATAGATGAACTTTTGTATTTTATATCATAAATTCAAGTTTTGATTTTATGTTATCAATTTAATTCTACTGAGTTAGTGAAACAAGTGACGTGGTAAATCAATGTGTTTTGTATGTTTGACATGATTGTTTTTGGTAATGAACCTATATTTTTATTTCTAAAAGGTGAAGTCAGTTGTGAGACCAACTTCCCTGAAATTTTAAAACTTCTTTAGGATTTCGATTTCTATTATGTGAAGTTCAGTTTGTAGTATACATATAATAATATCAAATAATAATAATAATAATATTAATAAAAGCATCATTAAATTGATTTAACTTTTATTCCAAAATAAGGTACTTGAATTAAAAAAAACCATCGTTGAAGTTGGTTGTGATGCTAACTTCAACAAAATTTCAAATTCATTTTAGGATTTTGATTTATGTTATATTGAGTTCGGCTTATAATATGCATGTAATAGTATTAGGGAATAAATTTTATGACATTAAAAATATAAATAAATTGGTCTAAATTTTATTCTGAAACAAGGTACTTCATTTAAAAGTTTTTTTTTTTGAAACTGAAGTTGGTTGCGATGCCAACTTTAGCAAATTTTTTAAAAAAATTAGGATTCTAATTTTCATTCTCTCAAACTCAGTTTGTGATATGTGTATAATAATATTATAAAAAAAATACTATAACACTAAAATTATTATTAAATTGATCTAAATTTTATTCTAAAACAAGATTACTAGATAAACTCAAACAGAAGTAGGTTCAACAAAAAAGTTTTATGCAATGAATATATATATTTTATACAGTGAACTTAAATGTTTGTTGCCACAAACTTAATTATTTTGTGCTATCAACCTAAACTAAAAAAGTAATCACCTTTGTTTATTTTATGCAATAAACTTAAGAATTTTATGTGATGAACCTAATAATTTTATACGATGTAGCTAAAATAAAAAATTAAATACCCTTTGGCTAAACCTAAATGATTTATGTGATAAACTATGGATTGAAAATAAAATTAGAAGATCTTGAGCATAGAACACTACCATATATAACTTCAACTATGAGTGAAACAACCAAAGCAATGAATTCAAATATTTTATGGACCGAACCTAAACGGTTTCTACCATGAACCTTTTTGATATATTAATTAAAGATAAAGCAAAATAATCAAGAATATTAAACTTAGTGGTAGAGAATTAGATTTTACATTATAAAGTAGGAAAATATTAATGTTTGCAGGGAAAAGTTGGACAAACAAAAATTGCTGGTCTAGCCATCAAACTAAATTTAGTTAAACCGTTGACGGAGTGGGCAACGAATAGAATCAACTAATAAGGTAGGTGCAAGGTAGATAACGAGGAGGCATCAACTAGAGCAAGCTTCTCTCTCGCTCTCCTTCTATTATTATTATTATTATTATTAGGATTAGCAATTTTATGAGGTAACCAGACCCAGAAGCAAAATCGTTCTTTTCAACATCCGAAGCTGATAGGAGCACATGAGAAAGGTCAAAGGAGCATTGCTTAAGCAATCGGCCATGACGGCCCATTCAACGTAGTAGAAATTTACTTAAACTCCTAATATTCTTCACGTTTGATTTTTACAAATTTGATTCAATTTAATTCAAGGGATCTAAACTATAGGAATAAGATTAAAAAATAAACAACCCGAAAAATCATCAGTAAAACTTATTAGCGACAATTTTTTATCGGTGTTGGTATTAAAATTTCTCACCGATTATCGTTAAATTTTAATATTATTTTAAATTTAAATTTAGGATTCATATTACTGATAATTTATTATCAGTAAAAAAATTATTACCTCATGATTTTTTTAAATTTGAGCAAAATTATAATAAAAAAAATCTTATCATTGTCAATAAAGTTATTGATAATTATCTTATTGCCGATAATTTTTGTACAAAAATAAAATAAAATCGCAACATATATTATATACAATCGAAAATAATTAGAAATATTTAGTAATATAAATAATGTTTAAAAGTCCAATATCATAAAAATGCAACTTATGAAACAAACATAATATTATTAACTTGTCCAAACCAACATAAAACCTAATCAAAATATGTTAAGTCATCTAAATTGGAATTTAATGGTTGAGGTGGAATACCTTGAGCCCATTTGGCCATAAATGATCTCATTAGTCGTAATTCTTCATCTTGACCTTCACATGGTGCTTGTTGTTAGGCTCTGCATTCTTTTTTTTTTGGGGTTGCTCATACTGTATATTTCCACTTTTAATCTTCTTATGGATTTATTTCCATCTAATTCATGCAAGAAGCAAAATGACTTGGATTCTCCCTTGCAAGCTTTCGTTCCACACCTTTTATGTGCCTTGGATGACGACCTATGACTTTTTCAACTATTGGTTATGTATTTACTTCTAAAGGTGTAGGATCATCCGAAGCAACATAGCTATAAGCCATTTGTGACAAACCTTCCTCCTACATTTTAAACATTTTTCCATGTGCATGTACAAAAATGTTAGACATATATTATAAAGGATATGAATGATGTTATAAATAATTACATGTAGCTTACATATAAAATTCTCCTTGCCTTAGTAAGTGACCCATTTGTTATTCTTAAAATGTATTTTTTTGTAAGTTTCAGTTGCGGATAATTTTCTATTTTGTTTCTAGATTCACTTTCATAATTTTAGGAGAAAAGTTGATACATTATATTAAAGTTATAATGAAAAAAATAAAAATAAAAATTTTAAATACTTTCATATAGCGAATATGTGATTATGAATGTGTACAATAACAGAAGAGAGTGGTATGTTTTTCCCTATTTATTTTATTTATTTCTACCAAAGCCTGCACCACAGGGAAAAAAAGTTCATATTTTTCATATTAAATTTTATTCAATTTGTATACCAAAATTTGATTTTACCTTTACATCCTTCAAATTCCATTGATTGATGCATTTCTTCTACACATCTAGCTAGCTTGAAAATGGAAGGCCTATAATTATTGCCTTATTTCCAATCCTTTTTATGATCACTCTTATGATATTTGTATTGATTATTCATTATTCAATTAAGTTCTAATTGAGTCCTGAGATAGGCCGAACTTATCTTTCATGGAGCTAAATCAAAATATATATGTTGATATAAACAAACATATGTTAGAATTATATGATTTAGATTTGATTAATTATAAAAGATAATAAATAAATTTTACCTCAACTTTTAGGAGGATCTTCACCTCATCCTCATGATGGATACGTGATTCTCTCTTATAACACAGTGACATCTTTGTTCCAATCTTATTTCCAACATACCCAGTAAACCGTTTTTATAGTACGTATTGATGACATACAACATGTTAACCTAGAAATCAAAGTCGACCTCAAATTTCCGTCTTCCACACCTTTCAAACTCTTCCACCATCATCATATCTCCATTTCTTTCTTGAGACCTCTTACTAGGACTTGAAACATGCGTATATTAATTATATTATTAAGATAATAAAATTATAAAAGTAATATTATAAAAAGTAGTGCATTAAAGTTTATGTCTTCTAAGTTATAACACCTAGAGCATAGTCTGGGGAGGATGTGATAGGTCACATCCATGATGAACTCACCATGATCTCGAATGACAACACCGGCCATATAGAAACTATTAAATATAATGATATATATAAACTATCAATTATGATGATACATGTAAATGAAAAAAATACATAATATGTTAATATTTAAGGAAATAAGAGAAGATGGTTACTATGATGAACTTGTGACTAGAGTTCGATTAAGTTAAAAAATACAACTAAAATACACAATTACTAATCAGAATCATAAATGCAACCTCTATAAGATAATTCTCATTCTCTATCATCATCTAAAGTTCTTCTTTGACATTGGCATTTTCATATTTATTAAGTCTACCATGTCCTCATGATCATCACTTTGGACTGCAACACTACTAGCGCCATCAAAAACAATATTTAAGTTGTCAAGATCCTTGATCTCAAGTCAATAGGAGGTGTCTTAGATATCCCTACTAGTACAAATGAAGATAATATTTAACCATGAAGTTAATGCAAGTATATAGCTTAAGTTTGTGGAGTAGAACTAAGTTGGATGGCATGCATGAGATGAGGTTCACTTCTTTATGGAAATGGTTTAATTTGAAAAAGAAAGAGAGAAAAAAAGTTTTTCAAAGTTGGTATTGGACCGATTCATTTTCCATTGGATTTGATTAGCTTATTTCTAAATTCTAACTTACTGAGGTGGTGCTCATGGATTGATGGTCTATTTACTTCCATTGTCCTATACGATGGAGTGGAGGTTCAAGTTTCCACCACATGAAACCAAGGTTTAATTCCCTTGGTCTTGAGTCAAAAATAATAATAAAAAAAATCTAACTTACCAAGATAATGTTTGGGGTGCAGAATAAGTAATGGCCCTTCATTAAAGAATATATAAAAAAAGGAGCCAAACATAACTAAGGTTTCATTCATTTAATAAAATACATGAATTTTTAAGTATTTCTATAATTTCATTTTATTTGTAAAAAAATATTATAATTTACACATAGTTAATCAGTTGAAGTTTAAAAAAAAGGGATTAAATTACATATTTTATAATATAACTATATCCAATAGATTTAATATATATGAAATTCTATTATCAATTAAGAAAATAGCGAATAAATATTTAACTATACCAATGTTCTTATATGACATTTTGAACGTTCAAATAACTAACAACTAATAGTTATCAACTAACTTTATCAAACAACTTTACACAAATTGCTAATGAAATCAGCTAACATAGTCTACTATTAGCTAACCACTATCCACTATACACATCTGCTAATTGCCAAAGAGGGGTGTAACTTTGTAGTTGTATGGGCAAATAATTTTTCTTAATACATAAGTAGGTTTGTGTAATAAAGAGAGTGGTTTCATATACCATAACACCTTAAAAATTACTATTGAAAATTTTTAATTTAAGCGGAAGCATATTATTAAATAGTTGGGTGTTACCACCGTAATTGACATAAGTTTGGCTTACTATACCATCTTTACATCAATCACAAGGCAAAATAATTAGAATATAAAACATGATAAAAAGGAAACGAGAGAACTTTCATAAACATCATATAAGAGTTTGGAAATTAACTCTAAGTATAATATCAAAATACAACAAAAGAGATCCCATGGAACTAAGAGTCCAAAAATATATCAGGTAAAACTAGCATCCGGATAACAAGATTCTACGTCCAAAACTCTGATACAAAAGTCACTCCTCCACATATAATGCATCAAAATTTATAAACTCATTTACTGGATCATCATCAACCCACAAATGGACATTTGGGTTGTCTATTTGTGGGAATAAGTAGCATCCATAAAATGGACGATCAATATACTATGTGCTGAGTAAGGTAATAGTACAGTCGAGTAGGGTTACCCATAATACATGAGTTCACCTCAGAAAATAAGCATACATGAATTAACATAAATGATTACAGATAAAAAATAACTTTAGGTCTCATTATTAGATATGCCATATTCTAATCTTTTATTTACGTTGAGTTTAGAGAACCCACTATTTTTAAACTAGTGAAATAGTATGAAAAACCTCTTAGGGACAACACACCTGTGTTATTATTATTATTATCCGGTGGAACGGATTCAATAACTCTCAGTGCAAAATGCTTATGAGCCACTATTCTTAAAACAGTGAAACGATTTGAAGAACTTCTCAGAAATAAAACACCTAAGTCTCTATTATTATCCGGTGGAACAAATTCAACACCTCGATCCTGACTCATGTAATATTCTGCTTTAAATGATTAATGTAATATTTTTCTTTCTGAATTAGGGATAACACATCTGAGCCATTATTATTGTATAGTGGAACGGAACCATATAAACACCTCGACCTAACTCACACGACCTTTCACTTTAAATGATTAATATCTTATTTAGAGTTGATTGTATATTCAAGATCAATATGTGGGACTTATATAAATATGTAATTGCATTATGTAAGCCTAACCACATAATTTTCAAATCCATAATTATTATCACTGTTATCCTTAAATGAATATAGTGCCCTTACAATAGTTAAGGCAATCATATTCTCCTAAAATCCTGTATGAAACCCAATATTAATATATAATATATATATATATATATATAATATATATATATATATCAATCTCTGATATTTATATGAGATACAAAATCTCTAGTATATACATAAATACCACAAATCCAGTATTATACCAAAAATACATACTTACACGTTTTCATTACTCTCAATATATCATATCATACTATTTTCATAAGCAAATTTATTCATATAACATTCCCAAACAAAAGCACATACAAATATACATGTAGCACATAAAGCTCTAACTACGACATGTATCATTACCAATAAGGACATCAAGCTCTAAGAACGAATCTTAAACCATCTCCTCCTAGATCACCGAAATATCACCTACGAAATAATAATAAAACACGATTAGGATCTACGATTATAGTTGAGGGAAAATTTAAGGTCCATGACAGTGAACATAGAAATAACCAAAACTAATGGGAAGCTTAGGTTGTTTGGAAGTGTGGTGGAAGGTATAGTGGTACTAAGGTGGTTTTATGGTGATGTTTGAGTGGAGCATGGGCGAGCTAAAAGAGTAACACGATTGTGACAAATAAATGGCGTGGGAGCAAGTTAAGGGCGAAGAACATGCATAAGCAGGTTGTGTGGGGATGCCATAGGCATGCGTGGGCGAGAAGGAAATGAGGGAACATGGTTGTGCATGAGATCATGTGTGGGTTGTGCTAGCATGCATGGGCAGGCTATACGTAAGAAGCATGGGAGTGCAAGAAAGTTTGTGAGATGGCACAACTGGGGCGTGCGTGAGAAGCATGGTCATGAGCCTCATGAAAACAAAACAGAGCACATAGGGAAGGAGTAAAAAGGTGACAATAGGGGGTGGCGATGGCTGGCGACGATGAAAGGGATTGATGTGGTGGTTGAGGTGGTTGTTTTACCAAGAACATGGTGGTGGTTGGTGGTGACGCGTGGATGATGGTGGTTCAACGATGGTCGTACATGGTAGGGAAAGAAGAAGAAGAAAGTAGTTTGGGGGTGGTTTGCTCGATAGAAGATAGGGTAATAAATGTGACAATCAATGAGGTAGGAAGAGGTTGAAAGGTTAGCATATATATACACATATATGGTGTCTTGATAAAGGGAGAATGGAATAGGATGGTGGTCATGGTGATAGGGCATGATATAGAGGGGTGATGGCAGCATGAGGGTGGTGGTATGGACACGAGGAGTAGCAGGGGTGATGGCCAAAAATTCAAGGGGGGCACAGATGAGGTGATGGAAACATGTTGTAGATGTTAAGAAAATTTGCATGCAAGGCAGGGTAAAGAAGAAGAAAAATTTGGTGGGAGATGGAGTAATGAAAAGGAAACGGAGAAAGAAAAGAAAAAAAAAGGAAAAATATTTCAAAATCTATGCTCAAATCTTGGGTCTTAAATAAATCATTGTTGTAATTCAAAATCTATGCTCAAATCTTGATTGCACAATACATCATCAAAATACATCCTCATCTTACAGGACGTCACTTGATAATTGATAGGAGGTATGATGTGATTTGCACACAACTACTCTTACCTTTTATAATTCCTTCTCTTGTTGTTATTTAATACTTATATTTCCCCATAAAATTTTACCATATTAGTCAAAAAAGGGAAAGAGGTTAATATACTATAATTAATAAATAGGAATAATGGTCTAGAAAAATATTGAAACTCAAGCAAGGGTTCTGGTGACAAAAAGAGCTTCAATGATTTCAATCCTACCCATAAACACATACATAGTTAATATTTAGCAAAAAAAAGCATCAAAATAAAAAATTAAACAAAATAAAAACTTGAAAAAAGGAAGAAAATGGAAGAGGGAGGTAGAAGTAGGGAATAGAAGGGAAGGGAGAGCTTAAAGAGAGACAATAATGGAGGAGTGGAGTGAGGAATGAGAAACATACCAATGACGCAGATGAAGAGAAGAAAGGAATGGGGCTATGGTGTTTGGGTTGGGATTTTATATTGGGGCTTATTATCAATGATCCTTATCATCATTATTAAGGTGCATATTGTCGATATTAAGCTATTTTAACCATAACGAAGTGTTTTAGTTGACCTATTAGAGAGGGTAGATTTCATGGAAGCTTATCACCCACAATTATAGTCTAGAAATTGTTAGTATTAAGGGCTCAAATATTTGCCTAGGAATTATATGGCTCAAAAATTACAAAGTGCACAAGGTAAAAAATATCTTATTACCAACGATTATAGCTTGAAAGTCATTAGTATTAAGGCCTAAGATCATCAGTATTAAGCCCCAAAATATCCTCTTCCCCTTGGTGGAATTTATTCCCCCTAATTTTTTTCACTATTACCTAAGATATAATCATCAACATTAAGGGACCTTTTCTTTTAAATTAATTTTCCAAAGAATTTTATGCTGTAAGATTTTGGCACCAAATTATTGTTGATGATAGCATTATTAGTAATACGATATATTTTACCTCATTGGGAGTATTTTTCTGATATGATCAAGAGCTTGTGATACATTTTGATCATGATTTAGGAATAAAGAATTAGGAATGCCTATATCAAATGTGAGCATTATGGACATCTTTTCTCAAAAGAGTTTTTGTTTGTCCTCAAGCACAAGCAAGTGAAGACAAACTGTGTTGTTGATAGGTTGAGTGTAAAACTTGATTCAATTGTGACACTTAAAATTCCTCAATAGAGAATAATTTTGAAATTAAAATTGTATAAAAGCTATTTTATATGCCCAGATGCTAAGTGACAATTACAAAATGCGCATCTTCATATGGCTATTCCTACTCCATATGACACAGGGGAGGATTTATCAATGTACTTTTATTTTAGGTTTGCTTAGGTCAAAGAAAGAAGTAGGTTTTGTATACTTTGTGGCATGCAAACTCTCAAAGATACATGACTCATTTTGTTCCTTGTTAACAAACAAGCGGTGAACCACATATTGTTATATTTTACCTTCATTAAATTATATACAATTCCATGGGATTCCAAACTCCATCCATTATGGACGAAACTTGAAGCTCTATTTACGATTTTGGTCTACATTATGAAAATGATTTGATTGCAGTTTTAACTTTGGTAGTACAGCACACTCTCAACTAATGGATAGGTTGACATAATCTATCACACACTTGGAAATCTTATCAACATTTGTATATACTAGCCAAACTAATGGGATAATGTAGTAAATACCTAAATAGAGTTTGCTTACAATAACACAAGAAGAAAAAAATCATTTCATATATCCCCACTTTATGCTATCTATTGGAACGTCTCAAAATATGCATTAGCTTTGGTTGAATTACCAAAAATCCAAAGAATGAGTGTTGCATTTGAGAATATGGTAAAGCAAGTATAGTTAGTTTAAGCAGAGGTTGGATGCGTCAAATTTCACAATATTGAATCTAATAAACATAGAAGGGAGAAGAATCAATGAAGGTGATATTTTTATTATTTTCTTGTGTGATGGATGATTTCTAGCAGGATACTTATAATAAGATAAAGACAAAAATTTATGGTGTGTATAAGATATTGAAAAAGGACTGTTGCTAGTGCTCATGTGATTGACTTGTGAGACAAGTAGGGGATTTCCAAAGCTTTTGATGTTGTGGACTTACATCGGTATTAGGAAGATGAAGATTGTTTGTATCCGAATATCAACTTGAAGGCGAGTTCTTCACAAGGGAGGGGGTTAACATATTGTAGGAGTTAAGGTTATAAATCAGGCTAAGAATGAAAGTGTTGATTGTTTAATTCAAAATTATAAGACAATTCAAAAGCTTAGCTATAAGGTGTCTTAGTATTTGATTGATAAAGATTAATTCTTTATGCATCAAAAATTGTATATACATAATTTTAATTAATAAGAAACTTGCTAGGATCAATTTAGAATAGTCATATGTTCATTCTAGTTAGCATCATGCCAATAGACGCATGGTGGAGGTTGCCATTCATTTTGCCGCATCCACCGACAAATTGATAAGAGATTCTAAGAGAATTGGTTTTCATTGTTGATATTAGTTAAGCTTCCTTTGAAATGGTCATGACCGAAAACTTTCCATTGAAATTTGAGAAAATAGATATTCTATTGCGTACATACATCTAGGAACAGGTTAAGATCATTTGATCTAATCAAATGAAAAGTCATGATTTAAAGAAAAAGGGGTCAATACTATATCACTTCCCTCTTGCCTTCTATGCCGATTCACACTTCTCACCGCGCGATATCTTAGCTAGCTACTACACACCATATATATATATATGACTTGACTATCAAGTTTCAAATTCTAATTTTTTTAGGGACGGTAATTTGACGGATTTTACTCGAAATTTGATAAGTTTTATTCATCGAATGTGTAAACGAATATGGATACGAGTATGGAGGAAGGGGAGAAATATCTGTCGGATTTGAATATGTATATAGGTAAGGGATTCTCAAATTCGTACTCATACTCGCATCCATTTATTCGATATAAAATTATATTTTTACCTTCATTTATATAACCTTAAGTATATTTTCTAAGGCTAAAAATAAAGATATGATTAAATTTTAACAATCTAATTATATAATTCTAATATTAAATGACTTTTACTTTATACTTAATGGGTTTTATCCGATGGATATTTAAATGGATATGAATGAGGAAAAAAAAAATATCCATCGAGTTTGGATACGAATATGAGTGTAGGTTTTCTTATGAATTTGGATAATGAATAGGGAGTGACCGATTCATACTCGATCCGTTGCTATTTCTAAATTTCTTTATTTGGTTTTCCTATCCATCATCTCTTCGTCAAATTACCACTTACTACGTACCCACCGTACTTCGACAAGAAAAACATATTATGCTCTTATTTTTTTTTTCTTACTCTTGTAATTAGGGCTCATTAAATAGTTTATAATAACATTTCACCAAATAAAAGACAAAACTAAAATAAAAATAACAAACCTTAAATTCAAAGTAACATATTTACGATACCGCAAGCCCTTAGCAGTCAGCACGCTCCACCAACCCTCCTTATCTGTGCGTGTGTGTGTGTGAAATCAAATTCCAACCATTTATTTCTCCAATCTTACGGTCCCTAATCATTCCTACATCAGCACTTAATATAAGGATTTGTATATATGATCCTAAACCCACGTATATATACCTTATATTTGTTCCGTTGAATCAAATTAATATTCAGATTATTATTAGGTGGCCAAATCTCTTCTAGTCTACCCACCTTCACATAAAATATACACACGTCCGTCACGTTCAAGACTTCCGAAGGTTTTTACGTCAGACGACACCGTCACGCCCTGTAAAGTATTCATATCCAAGCTATACGGACCGCCATTATCCGCCTATTTTACGTGAATACTGACTTGGAATGGTCAAAATACAAAGCAGCCATTTTAAGTCAAATCTCATAGTTGGTCAGACAAAAGAAACAGCGCGAAGTCCGACACCCGCTCGCTAAAGCTTTGTCAGCGTATGCAAAGAAAATAAGAAACGGAGAGAGAGAGAGAGAGAGAGAGAGAGCGGTCACAAAATGAAACTGAAAAACGTAACCAATTGGTTGGAGCCGCCGACACCCAAAAGGTAAGATTTTGTGGCTGAAATGCGCGTTTCAGATGCGATCGCGTTTTCTTACGAATTTACATTCGTCTTTTCAACCCGCCTTCGGGCTTGTTCCAGTCGATCAACACGCTCCCTCTAAGATTATAAAAAATTTGGAGATTTACGACACTAATAGCATCAGAAATATATATATTATATGGCACTGTTTTGCCTTGTTGTAAGGGTCTATACTATATATGTAGTGTAAAGGAATTTTATTGTTTAATCTAATTTTTACCAACTAACGCATCACACGACACTGCCCTTTCTTTCCACAAATATAAAACAAAAAGGAAAAAAGACTGATTCCCCCCTCCCCTCCTTTTTCTGTGATAAGGAGGTTCATGTCTTTTATGCCGGAAAGAAATGCCTTATACTCTTATATTATGGTGCATGCAATTGCACGTAAGACTCCATTAGGGGGAAAACAAAAAAAAAGGAAGCTCACAATCCAAAAAGCAAAAGCCATTGGTTTGCTTTACTTTGCCCGGAAACCACAACATCCGAGGGGACAAAGACAAATCCCATCACTTACCCACTCTTCGCTGGCAAAGTAACATTTCTATCTCAAAATACACCGTACGATTGTCCTCGAGATCGTAGTGCTTGTTTAATGGATCGTGCTCTAATTCTAATGATGCTATATATATTGATCTCCTTCGCAAGGAGGCATATGGTGACCCAACAATCGTTTTGATGCGTGCGTAAGTTTCGACGAGGATTGGTATACGATTGTATTAGAGTTGGGAGATTTAATATTTACTAAAGGCATAACCCTATCAAAATAAAGTTTTAATGATTAAATGCATTTTTAGCTAATGTCATGCCAATACTTGAATATAATTTGAGAATGCACTTGACGTGTCTCTATGACCTACCAATTTTTTTTTCTTTGAGATCCTCTTCCTTCACTCATGGCCTCCTCTCTTATCAACCCCTTTCACTCAAATAAATACAAATGTTTTTCCAATGAGGCTGAATCGGATACCCCTATAGTAGGTAGTAGGTACTTCAAACACCATCGCAAATGTCGTCATCCTAGATCATCAAACGACAATGGAAATGGAGCAGATGAGGATCCTTTCACTGCTTCTAACCTTTGGTTTAGAGGACATTCCTTTAGCAATATCATATCCAACCAAGTCTCCAAAGTAATTCACTCTGATTTTCAAAACCAAGATTGGGAAGAATTTGAAAATTTGGAGAATTAATGGAGAAACCTACGAAGGCGATCTAGCTGTCCCTAATTCTCCTTGGCCTTAGATTTGCCTCTCTACCAAAGAAAAGATGGATCTTTGCAAGCCTTAGCGGAGAAGTCTCATCCTTAAACCCTAGGGATGTTCCATTAGATACGAGATGCTTAACCACAAAGTTTGAGATTTATAGGACTTAGAGGGGGCTTATGAATTCATTGAATTGAAAAAAAAAAGCTTATTCTTGATTAAGCTGCAGAAGTGAATGAAATTCGACTGCATCCTTCTAAATGGTTCTTGGGTTATTTAGTATGCGTACTTAACCGTTGACATATGGAAACCATACTTTAGAGCATTGTTGGCCTTCGTTTCCTCTACATTAGCTTGCATTCATCTCTCTCGAATTACCTATTGAGCACTATAGAAATCGAGAGAAGTTGAAGGAGATTGGCATCTTTTGTTGGAAATTTTATTAAAACCGACTTCCATACTTCAACTTTGACTAGAGACAAGTCCTTCCTAAGTACTATATCAAAAATTGTTTCTTCAACATCGAATATAAGAGAATCAAAATGGCATCGTTGCATTATAGATGTTTTCGTCATTGTAGTGACACATGTCCCTAGGTACACTCAAATAATTACCCTCCTAGAAATGATGCCCCATTGGAATTAATTATGGGTCAATCAGAGACTTAAGATAACTCATTTGACTCTTGAATAATGATCATGAGATAAAAATTAAAATTCACAATAATCAAAGGGTTATTATTATCACAGTAAAAAAGTAGTCAACACCTGTAATTAACTTTAAATTCTAAGTTGATTAATTCGGATGACAAGAAAGATTTTAATTCCTCAGTTAATTTTTTCATGATGTATTTTATATAAAATGTAATGCATTAAATATAATTTTATATAACAAATTAAATATTTACGCTTTATATAAAGTGTAATGAATTAAGTATACTTTTATATAACAAATTAAATATTTACATATTATCAAGCAAATAATTTTATTTAATAAAGCGTACAGTTTTATAATTGTGTAGACCAATAAATTTATTTAATAAAACGAATAATTTTATATACCAAAAAATTTATTTCGAGTTCTCGCATGCGGCATGCCCGTTTCCGTCTGATCATTTTTCCGCGGCGAGAGGACAGAAAACATATATAAAAGGGACCCGTCGCGATATGATTCGGAAGCTTCAGTTCACCGCCTTCTTGTCCCCCAATCGCTCCATTCATTCCCAAAATACCCAAGCAAACATACATGAAAGCCTCAATCTTTGCTGTATAATTCCTCTTCGCTTTTGTCTTCTCATATACTAGTAAATAATAAGCCCCTCAATTATCAAATTCTTCCTCATCTCTACTTTTTAGTTGTCTCTGTTCTTCCTTTTTATATTTTTCATCTTGGGAACAGGTTAGCAAAAATAAAAGTGAATTGAATGAGGAAGAAATCGCTGCCGGCGTACTTTTATGGCGGATTTTTCATGTGGGCAATCCTGTACGGAGTCATATTACCGCCGACAGTAGTCATTTATGGATTTCCGAAGTCTCTCACCCTTGAACGAGCTTTTCCGGTTAATCGGCGAGTTGAAATGAGTCAACTTAGAGCGCGTGACAGAGCTAGACATGGACGAATGTTGCTAAGTATCAATGGTGTTGTCGAATTCCCGATTGAGGGTACCTATGATCCATTCCTTGTTGGGTAATTCCATTAAGATTTGATGGCGTTTTTTTCCCCAATATTTTTAATGCTCATTATCTTGACAAGCTGTTTCCTTGATAACTTGTTAGATTTAGGACTTAGGAGTCCGGAATTCAGAACTTATTATAGGAAATTGGGGTAATTTAGGTCGTTTGTTTTTTGGGTAAATGACTGATGAAACTTATCAGCATCTGCGTTCTTTCGTCAGTATCAAAATATTCCTGATTTTTATAAGTTTCTTCGATATTTGGTTGAAATTTATGAAGATATCATTAAACATAGTGTTGGTTTGTACAGATCTATTTTGCATTTTTCCATTTGTTTGCACTTACAACTCGACGAGCGGTTGTTTTTTTATCTATCTCCTCATCTACTGGGTCAAATACTTGCCGATTCTGATTTTCTGATTATTTTTTTGCTTGTTCGTTTACATGTGCTTTTTAACTATATGGTGTCTCATACACTAGTTCTATATAGTTCTACAGTGTTGATTGATAAATGGCCTGTGATGCTACTTTGTACCTTTTTCCCCCCTCGTTGGTCTACGACCTCATATTAGATGCTAAATTTCAACTTTAGGCAATTTCGTTGCTTTTCCACTGAATTGCAACTACTAAAATCTTGTAAAGCAACTCTATTGCTAATTTGAAAATTTTGTAAATTATGTCTTCATTTAGGCTTTACTACACAAAAGTAAGTCTTGGGACTCCAGCAAAAGATTTCTACGTGCAAATTGATACAGGAAGCGATGTCTTGTGGGTTGGTTGCAGTGGTTGCTCCGGTTGTCCCACTACTAGCGGTCTCCAAGTATAGTTGCTTTTATTTCTCATCACTTGTAATCTTCCTTCTGTTTGGTATTTGATCTTCTTAAATACGCCAATCACAACACCACCGATAAGGATCAACTAATATTCTGTAATTTTGTCATGTTTCTGTTATCTTCTTCACAGATTCAGCTTGAATTATTCGATCCTTCGAGCTCATCCACTGCTTCAGTCGTATCTTGTGCGGATAAGAAATGTAGTTTAGGTTCTCAATCAGCGGATTCCCTTTGTAACTCTCAGACCAATCAATGTAGTTACCGATTCCAATATGGGGATGGAAGTGGGTCTAGTGGGTTTTATGTCTATGATGTTATGCAGCTTGAGACAGTTGGTGCTGGAGATCAAACGAGTACTAATAATTCTGCGGGTGTCGTGTTTGGGTGAGGTTTTTGTGAATGTCAATAAAAGTTTTTCTGCTGTTTATTTTACTGTTGTTGTTATTATTATTATTATGAATCTTAATTTGGGAAATTTTTTCTGCAGTTGTAGCACGACACAAACAGGTGACTTAACAAAGTCTGATAGAGCAGTGGATGGAATTTTTGGTTTTGGGCAGCAACCAATGTCGGTTATATCTCAATTAGCTTCAGAAGGAGTTACACCTCGAGTTTTTTCACACTGTTTGAGAGGCGATCCTCAAGGTGGAGGCATATTGGTTCTGGGGGAGATTGTGGAGCCCGGCATGGTCTATACACCACTAGTGCCATCACAGTATGTTCTTATTTCTTTTTTGTTTGTTTGGAAATTGGTTGTGCTTTGCTTCCCTTCTGATCACCTAGTTAGTTTTTAGCATCAAATGATGTTGCTTTATTTATTGATATATTGGAGTACAAACTTACGTGATTTAAAGGCTTTGATTGAACAACTAAGCCAAAAATCCATTGGTTACTACTAATAGATGTTTGTCGTTATGTTTTTTGGCTCTAAAGATGGATGATTAGAAATGGGATGTTAATGGTAGTCTCTGGTATGCTGTATCAGATGCATGTGCAGGGATATATTTCACCGTTTTATGTGGGTTTCATTCATGTCAGCATAAGTACCCTCAGGGTAGGAGAGGGAAAAGAGATGCAAAGTGAAATAGATTATGTTGCATATTACTTGTCACACTTCTTTATATTCTTTCTTGAATTCTGATTCTGGAAAGAATAAGGGGAGACTTGATTCTCTCCTCAAGCTGGGTAGGAGAGGGAAAAGAGATGCAAAGTGAAATAAAATATGTTGCATATTACTTGTCATGCTTCTTTATAATCTTTCTTGAATTCTGATTCTGGAAAGAATAAGGGGAGACTTGATTCTCTCCTCGAGCTGGGGAGTATTCCATTTTCTGAATGAATGGTCTCGGTAATCAGGCAGATGCATCATGTATCATTTACCATAGTTATCAAAAATTTGTCTATTAGTTGAAAATTGAAATGCAATGCTTATTTGAGGCTTGGTTATTCGGGGATGTATGAAACTGAAAATGAGACAGGATTATTAAGATACACTTTTCGGAGTTTTGAGTGGTTAGGTTGCTTCAAAATGCTTGAAACTGACCTACTTGTTATGTGAAGCTACTTTTTGCTAGCTCTCAACATGACGTTGAATTTTTCACCAGTATTATGTGCTGCAAGTGTTCTCTAAGAACCCTCTAAATTCAATTTACACAGGCCCCACTACAATTTGAAACTCGAGAGTATAGCTGTGAATGGCCAAACACTGTCCATTGATGCATCAACCTTTAGCACATCAAGCAACAGTGGAACCATCATAGATTCGGGAACGACTTTAGCTTACCTTGCAGAATCAGCTTATACTCCATTTGTCAATGCAGTGAGTTCCTGATACTGTATCTCTTTGTCCCTTCTCTAGGGAAGTGATGATACAATGGTAGAGTGTTGCAGCAGCAAATGATTGGAGAGGGCACTCTCTAAATTCTATCCATTTGCTACTGCACTTTGATTGCCCTTGGTAATT
The DNA here is from genome assembly GCA_030549775.1 of Tamarix chinensis. NCBI lineage: Eukaryota > Viridiplantae > Streptophyta > Magnoliopsida > Caryophyllales > Tamaricaceae > Tamarix > Tamarix chinensis. The sequence goes on along the minus strand of CM060173.1, from coordinate 81,578,308 downwards.
TACAACGAGGTTAAAAAGATGGGACATTGATGATGTACCATTGCCTTCTGTCGCTTGCAGATATCAGCTGCTGTTTCTCAATCCGTACGTCCTTTACTTTCTAAAGGAAACCAGTGTTATCTCATAACATCCGGGTACTTATATAATTACTCCACTTAAGATATTTTACTATGGTTAATTTCTTTGTTTCATTCACTTTTGTATATATAACTGGTATCCATGTGCCGAACGTAACTATACATTGTCACATCTCTTGAACAGTGTTGACGAGGTCTTCCCTCAAGTTACTCTGACCTTTGCTGGGGGAGCCGGCATGGTCCTCAGACCACAAGACTACCTGCTTGAGCAGAACTCAATTGTAAGTTTGTAGAGAAGAGAGTGACTTTCCGTGGAGTTTCTGTGTTATTGTAGTGCGATACTGGATCACTCATAGCAGAATATGATTCCTTTTCTCTTGTGTATTACAGGCTGGAGCTGCAGTGTGGTGTATGGGAATTCAGAAAATCGATGGTCAAGGAATGACAATTTTAGGAGGTAATGACAATTTAGGTCCATGTTGGCATGGAGCTCAAGTGCGTATATATATATATATATATTGAGAGAGAGAGAGAGAGAACCATGCTGTAACTTCTTAGCATTTTGCACGCTGGCCAGTTATGATTGACATATATCTCATATATGCATTGGCCTGTTCAATGATTTGGGCTCTAATTTGATGTAGATCTTGTTCTGAAAGACAAAGTTGTGGTCTATGATATAGCTCAGCAACGAATTGGTTGGGTCAACTATGATTGTAAGTGTTTCTAACACCGGTTGAAGAGATACTACTACTGAAATCAGATTGCAGCCTTGTGATTTTCTCCCTTGTCAGGTTCTTCAACGGTAAATGTTACCACAAGCACGAGCTCGACGAGAAATACATTCGTTAGCACGGGACAGTTGAGCAAGAGCAGCTCGCTACTTAGCCCTGCAGTTTACAGAACATTACTGCTAACCATCGCCATCAGCACCTTCATGTTCATATGAAATCATAAAACGGGAAGTTATACAGGGTTAGGTTCAGGTTGAGACTGCATAAATATTTATCATAGACTCATTTTTCTTTTGTGATTCTTTATACTACCCTAGGTTGAATTTCCTGGTCATTTTTTAGGTTTTAGCTAAGCTCAGTTCACCTCTGTGCTGCTGCCTCCGGCCTCGTCGGGCATCTGCTTTATGGTACTTAGTTACTTACTATGTTAGGAGATGACTCCTACTCGCCTCTGGTGGGTTCTCTGTGTTTATAGATACCCTTTGTTTTTACGCCTTTTGTCCGCTGGGGGAGGGAGGGGGATGTGGGGTTTGTTCCCAATATTTTGGCGGCTGTGTCTATAGTTACAGCATCCGGTGTTCGTGCTGCATTCTTACGGGGTAAATTAGTATTGTCTTTTGCTCATACCGGTTGATAGTTTCAAAGTTCTGCTTATTAGCTATTCTCGCAACTGGCGATAGTGTTTTTAGGTTTTACTAGTAATAAATATAAGATTCATTCTAGACTGTATGTATGCTTTTGTTGATCAAGTCTTATCTATTTGTGGAAATTCATGCCCCTAACTACGCTTTTTAAAAGTGGAGTGTTGAAATGCTGCCCGGGGAAGAATTTACTTGACGTTAAGTGTTAGAAATTACATGCAGTATAATGGAAAAAAAAACTTATAAGCATGGAAATTTCGACTTTAGACTGAAATTAATGTTTTCTTTACTAACGTGCCTTAGTTTTTCTTAGCATCACCGTTCTTTGTTTTGGTATATATATTTGTTGTACTTTCCACAATTATATAGTATTGTTTTGGATAAATTTTATATAAGTATCTTGATATTTGACTTAAAATATTATAAGCATCGTGTATTTTAAATAATTTTATTTGGGTACCTTAATATTGAAAAGTATGATCACTTAGGTATCTTTTAATCAATTAAGTAAGATTATGTCAAGATTAGTATACTTAAGGTGAATTTTTTTATAAAAAAATACTCCCAAACATTTAAAATAAGTGTTAAAAATAGAAAAAAAAATCTATTTTTTTAATTCAATTTTTTTTGCAAGATATCTAATTTTTAAGTTATGGAAATGTTTTTTGAAAAAAAAAATATGAAAAGAAAATTTTAAAAAAAGTTTTTAAAATAATTATGCATAATTTTTTTTTTGTATTTATCATAAAAAAAATCACCTTAATTTTACTTGTTTTAATCTATTATAACTTTGTTAACATAAAAATAATAATTAAATAAGTATTTAAATGATCATAACTTAAAATTAGGATGTGCCTAAATAAAATTATTTAAAATATAAAACACTATAAAATATTAGATTAAATATTAAGGTATATATATATATATATATATATATATATATATATTTTTCTAGATTGAGTCGACATTGATCATTATTTAATTGTGCTTTACGCCGTTGTCATGTCGTGTACGTTTAAGCCGGAGAAAGTTTACCTAATCTGAGTTTGCTAAAAAATGCAAAATCATGGTTGATTAAAGCACAAGGGATCTAGTCATGGCAAATCAACGTAGCAACGACGGCACAATCAACTCTTTGATACTACCCGATAAGCCAACATCCAACTCTCCCCCCCCCCCCTCCCCGATTTTCACTGATATGATATAGAAATTTTTTTTACGTATTATTACTGCAGTTTTTCTTTTTTCTTCTTTGAGATATGATGGTAGCTTTTTATATTTTTATGGATTTTTTCTAATTTGATCTAAAAATACAGTAGGTAGAATATTCTCAAAATTATTATTTCCCAAACCTGCTGTGTCATATACAATATATTCGTCTGACGAATATTAAAAGTAGTTATCAAGTGATGTCCAGTGTTGCACGGGGATCGAGAAAACTGAGACGGGACGAAACGTAGAAACGAATTTCTTAAAAATTTAAGAAACGGGAACGATAAGAAACGTAAAAAAATTATATATATATATAAAAGATTAAATGTATTAAAATTAAGAGAAAAAAATATAAAATTTCTCAAATTAATTCTTATATAAATTAATTTTAATTATTAATAATTATTTTTTAATAAAAATATTAATTAAATAATTTTAATATAATTTTTAATCAGAAAATACTTCCGAGGAGTTTCCGAAATGGGGGACAGCACCTGACTGCCGTCCCTGTGCATCACAGGTGATGTGATGTCTACTCGTTCTTTTCATTTTTACCATGCCATTTTTATTTTTATTGTTTTCATTACTTCAAAGGGAAGGATAATATCTAAAAAGTACATCACATCAATTAGGCCACCGCACAATTAACCCTGCTATAAGTCACGCTTCCATCCAAATCAAATCCTAGTTTGGTATGTAGGGAGTGAGGTGTGGCAATAGCAGTTATTGGGAGGTGTCATTTTCTTAGTAGTTTTGCATAAAGTAACCGAAAAAGTTAAAAATTAATAGAAGTTTTATTATGAAAAAATTTCTTAGCAGTATATTTAGGTGAAACTAATTAATTAAAAATTAAAATGGTCTAAAAATATTTAATTACAAGTACAAAATATCATGTACATATAATTATACTAATATGTACACCTAATTATATATAAATGTACAAGTAATATTCTATATATGTACATGTATATTAGAGTACCAAAAAAATTAGACTAAGCACTAAATAAATTGTACAACTTTAATTATTTTGGTCTAAGTGGACCACCAACTATTTTTCCCTTTCATTATATATGTTTTTTTTAATAAAAAAAATCTACCTAGTGAGAGTCACATCACATCAGTAAGTATGATTTATTCTTCTTTATTATTTATATTTTTTCTTACATGATTAAATTCGAAAATATAAAAATACCACCCCCTCCCCTACTTATACTAATAACAACCAACTTAATAAATTCAATTTAATTCTAATGATTCCCAACTTCACGACTAGCTAAGATTTTATGTCATAAGATAAACTTGGAAACTTACTTAAACAGAATTAAAACAGCTGAAACCCCCATAAAATAATGTTGCAGAGAGTTATTCACTCGTGTATGGGTATATTTATGACGAATCTACTACATGTTTATTACTTATCCAAAGAATGCACCAATGGTATATTTATTAAAGATACACTGGACATAAAATCATGTAAGTTATCCTCTTAGAGCAACAGTAATGGACATCTTAAATAGGAGATCGTAGATGTGGAATAAAAATTTTATCCTCAGATTTAGAATATCCTTAAAAATTTTGTGCCTCCTAATCTCAAAAAATAAGCCCAAACAACCCGTGTGGAACAGCGAAAGCTGTCACTGCCAGCGTGGAGCCCACGCATGGTGCTGACGCCCGCATGTGTGACTCACGCACATAGCAGCTTTTGTTGGTCCGTATGGACTTTTAGGGCTTATTATATATATATTTAGCATAAATTTTATCATTAGAATATAATTTTTTTTATATAAAAAAATATGACCATTAATAACGACGGTAAAAAAAATCTAGATATAAATACATCATTTTTTCCTATATTTTCACATTCTCTATTCTATCTTTCTTTTTCGTATTCATTTTTCTACGAAATTAATCTTATTTATTTTCTCTAGTTATATTTATTTTATAAATTTCTCTTGTTATATTTATTTTATTAATTATAAATTTCTCTAGTTATAAATTTTTATTAATTTCTCTGATTATATTTATTTATTCATTTATCTTCAATATTTCTCTAGTTATATTTATTTGATTAATTTCTCTATATTTATTTTATTAATTTATCTAATTATACTTATTTTATTAATTTATCTACTTAGATTTATTTTACAAAAATGGATTCGACTAAATTTAATTTTTTGAATCTTTTGGATAACCCAAATGATTCAAATTTAAGAAAACTTCCAAATTAAAATATCCAAAATTTACAAAATTATCCGAATATAAATTCTCTAAATGTCCGAAATTTCCATTGTATTAATTTATATTTTTGTAATGTTATTGTATTTGTATTTCCGTTGTAAGATTTTTGTTATATTATTTAATTTGTATTTTTTTATTTTTGTAATATTATTATAGTTCTTAATTCTGCTTTTATATTTTTGTAATATTTTTGTACTTGTATTTCCATTGTAATATTTTTATTAATTATATTATATTTGTATTTCCATTATAATATTTTTATTAATTATTATTATTGTAGTAAAAAACTATAATATTATTTTAAAATTAATTAAAATAAAATATTTATTTAATATATTTCATTAATTATTATTATTGTAGTAGAACAACTATTAATTATTATGTATAGAATAATATAAATTAAAAATTAAATAATATAAAATATAAATAATTGATAATGCAATTAATAAAAATAATTGAATATTCTAAATTTAAAATTATGAAGTATAAAATATTAAATTAAATTTAAAATAAATTAATAAAAAATAGAAGAAAAAATAATTAAATAATACAATTAACATCTTAAATTTAAAAATACGATTGTAGTTGCCCTCGTCCAAATTTCATGCTTTATACACATATGATGAGTGATGACACGGGCCGGACCCTAGCCATAGGCAGACTAGGCTGAGGCCTTGGACCTCCAAAATATTAGGGCTCCAAATAGTATAATATAATATCATATACATAAGATTATCGTATAAGTGGTATTGTTATTAGCTTTGGCGACTTTTAAGGGCGGTAAGTGGCTCAGAATCTGACGGTGGATATTTTAACTTTGCCATCTTTCACATCATTTGTGTCGGTGCTACTTTGCAATCTACGTGCAATTTTGAATTTTTTAATCTTTATTTCGTACTTCTCTACATTACTTTAACTTTTCAATCTTTCATATCTCGGAGTATATCCTAAAAATATTTTAACTTTTCAACCTCTGCATGGGTACTAATACTACGTAGACGAACTTGTCTTAGAAGAAAATATTCTGAAACCAACAAGTGGTATTACTATCATATTTTATTTTATTTAGATATTATGTATTTTAATTCTAATATTTTCAAGAAATGTCACAACATCTGTAATTATTTGTAATTTAGTATCATAGTAGGATTGTAAGTCTTTCAGTACTAAACTTTGGGCCTTTTTGCTACACACATTATTCTTAATTGAAGTATTTTAATCATTTAAGTAAATTTTTTTGAAAAATTTTAGAGCTCTTTTTCAAGGAAAAAAGTCCTCATAATTTGATAAATTTTTTAAAAATTCTCAAAACAATCAAAATATTAAAGTACTTTCAAATTAGTATAGACAATATGTGATGGTGTTTTCTTCTTATTTTTTTTAGCTATCTAAACAATGGTTAAAAAAAAAACTATAATATCGTTCTGTACTATTGGAAGTACACAGTACATAATAAAATTATATCAAATGTAATGATACCAATTATGAAATTTAAGTGTATTCTTATCGTAAAATTTGTATTCAATAGTAAACATTGGATTGTTTATCTTATACGCCTAGGGCCTCGGTATGTCTAAGTCCGGCCCTGTGATAACAACATATATATGTCACAAAAGTTTAACAGGGATATTATTTTATGCTTGTATTCAAAATAAAGCTAATCATACAAAACACGGTATTAACTTAATTATATAGCACTTACTATATATATTCCTATATCTAAAGAGTTAATCATATTATCTAGCTAGTTAAGTCTTCAAGCAAAATATAAAAATACTCCTAAACACCTTCTTCAAGATTCCTATCTTCGGAAAAGTAAGAGTGAAAAGCTTGGAATGGCATAATAAGATAAATAAGAACCGAAAGAAAAGAAGAGAATGGAAAACAACCCTTGAATAATGAGGATGGAAACTCAACAAAAATGACCAAGAATCACCAAAGGGATAACCAAAGGGAAAAGGGAGGCCATAGGAGGGCTATGTGAGAGACTAGATACAACCAAAACAAGAGACAAAGACGGGGAAGAGGTCCACGAATAGTAGAAACAGCGGCTGCAAAAACGCATTAGTGAGAAAGGGTAAAAGGAGTTCAAACCCTAGCCAAACATCAAGAAAATTCAAAGGAAATGGCGGATAAAAGAAAATAAGTATGCAAGGAAAATAAACCAAGGAAAACTGAAGAGGAAGAGGTGCCCAATGAGGCAACAGACTAACACTAAGCTGCAATAGCAGCCCAATTTTCGAACATCAGCAGCTGCAGCAAGAACGGTGTACAGTGACAGTTCATAGCTTCTAAACAGGCCTAAAAGTGAGGAAAAGTTGAGGGAGAAGAATGTTTAATGAATTAAATAGCAAACCCCAGCAAGCATCAAGCCAAAAAGAAGCAAACTAGGTGGCAGAAACTGGTTGAATTCGAAGAAAAATAAGCCCGAGCAGGTCATGCAGGCTGATCGACAGGGGGAAATAAAGAGAAAAAGAAGAAGGGCGCTGCATGCGCGAGTTCAGGAAAAAAAAAAGTAAAATGAAATTATGCATTGCAAGGATTAAAACTAAACAAAAACGAGAGGGATAGGACATGAGAAAAGGACAAATGAAAGACTGGAAGATGCAAAGTAATAAGCTAAGAGGATTGAAGGAGGAATGCCAAAACGTGATTTTATGTGAAGTATAATGCAAATAATGCAAGATTTGTAAAAATTACGTAATATCTGATAATGGAGGACCGTGGGATGAGTTTAACCCTATTAATAATTGAATAAAATATTCAATGATGGGTGTGTGAAAGAGAGGTCAGTTATCATTGAATGCATAAAAGAATATGTCACGACAATTATACTTTTAACCAAGTTTATGGTTGAATGAACATAAGAAAACCCACAGATTAAATTTGGTTTAGTTATAAGACTGGTATCCAAAGGATAGTTAGGGGATAATTTTACATTTACTATTGGTAATTAAATAGTAAGAAAGTCTAATAATGGACATTTATTAAAAAAAATTAGTGAATGGATTCCAAATATTATAAAAATTTATAAAGAGGTGCGGAGAAATTTCAGTAACCCAAATATATAAAATATTGTTGATTGAATTTGGTTTGAAGCTTGAAAAATAAAAAATAAATGAAAACTAGAAATTAAAATTGAATAATCAACAAAAACACATTTTTTCACAAATGCGTAAAATAAATAATGGAAGATCCAGATGGGTTCAAGTTAGTTTGGAAGGATTTTAGCAACTCAAGTATGTAAAAATATTTGATCTCATAAATGATTTTCCACTCAAATGGAAAAAAAATGATTAATATCATCTAATTGCGCGAACAAAAATTTTTGTAATCTAACAAGATGGAAGGAACAAATGAACCAAAATGGGACAGAGTGAGTTGATAAACATAGAAATATTTTTAGAATGAGTTATAAATTTTAGACTAGTTGAAAATACATGAAAATGACTATATAAAAAGAAACGTAAAAAAGTATATGACTTCCTGAAAATGAATAAATTAAATTGTAGAATGTTTGAATTTAAGTCAAATGGCCTAGGAGTTAATATAAATAGTTTTAGAAATGGATTATAACCAAGATTTCAATGATGGCTCTGTTTTCATTAAGAACGAATGTTGTTTAAAGCGATCCTACCGTTCAATTTCTCAATTTCGCTACAATAAGGTATTGTATACTTACTTGATAATTTCATTCATCATTTATAATGTTATTTATAATTATATTTTATTTTTTATTATCATTATAGGCTGACCCTAACACTAGCTAAGAAAATTTCAGGTGAGTTCGAGACTTTCGGAGAGATGTACTATAAGGATGAAAAATGGGTGAGTGAGGATGCTAAGAGGAAATATATAAGTTTATAATTCTATAAATAAATTAATCTAATTATATTTTATTCATAAACTATTTATTCTTAATTTTGACTTTTCTTATAGCATAAAATGGTGGAGACATTACAAAGGATGATCGAGGAGGCTCGACTACAATCACTTAGGAGTGAATGTGCATCTAATGAACCGATATAAATTAATGAGGTGACCATTGTACATGATGTTCTTAGACAATGTTGTAGCCATGAGAGATCTATTGGTAAATTATTGAAGGGCTCTTTGTTGCCTTCACCTCCACCTGCACTAGTATCACCACATTTTACTAGTACCAATACAAGCGCTTTTATACTTGAGAAAAAGCTTGAAAAGCTAACCAAGATTGTTCAAAAGTATAGTAAAGTGCTAAAACATAAATAAATAAAAACCTATTAATTTGCAAACTATTATAATACAAGACCTTAGACACTCACTTATAGAGTCAGCGGAGGAGGTAGGGAAGGAGGAAGAATTTCAAGATTAAGGATGGGGAAATGATTTATGCCTTGTTTGGAACTATTGATCAAAATTGGTTATCTAAAATAATTAATTATTTTAAAAACTTTTTAGGCTAAATAATTACTAAAATAAGTAATTATCTGTTGATTAATGCTCTCAAATCTTGTTGCTAGAATATTTCCTATTTTCTAGTTTATTATTTGTTTACTTCCTGGTTTATTAGCAAGTGTCCTCTGTGTTCTGTTTTTTTTTGGTTTATTGTGTTCGTGGGTCCTGTCAAACCACTTATGTTGTTAGTGGGTTTAATTAATGTTGTTAGTGGGTGTATTTCTAGCCACGTTTATTCTGCAGAGTTTATTTAAAAGGTAACTTTGTAGTTCCATTAAAAAAATGAATGAAGTTAGTGAAGTCACTTTGCAGTATACTTCCTTTGACTCTTCATTCGCCTATACTGTCAATTCCCAACAAAACTAGTATCAAAGCATTGTGTGAGAGAGAGAAAAAATTTGCAAGTTTTTTCCGTTCTTCATCAGGTGGGTCCTTGGGCATGAAACTAAGTGATATCATTCGAATTTGAGTGAAACACAGTGAGGAAAACACAAAAGAGAAACCAATCACGGCAGCAAATGTAACTAACTCATATGCTAATCCTTTAATTCCAATTTTTGAAGGAGAAAAGTACCATTTGTGGAGTCTAAAAATGCAAACTCTGTTTAAGTCTCAAGAGTTGTGGGACCTAGTGCAAAGCGTGTTTGAAGAACCCATTCCGGCACCGTCAGAACCAGATCAACAACTGCGAGAAAACAGGAAGAAGGATGCCAAAGCCTTATTTTCATCCAATCAGCACTGGATGATGACATTTTCCTGCAAATTTCCTCGGCTAAAACAACAAAGCAAGCTTGGGAGACTCTAAAAAAGGAGTATCTGGGAGACAAGAAGGTGATTTCTATTAAATTACAAACTCTTCGTGGTGACTTTGAAAATCTATTAATGAATACTAAGGAGTCTGTGCATGATTACTTGTCAAGAGTCTCTAGTATTGTGAATCAAAGAAGGACTTATGGAGAAACGGTTAGTGATGAATATGTTGTTAGTAAAGTTCTGAGGAGCCTCACTAAGGACTATAATCATGCTGTCAGTGCAATTGAAGAAGCTAATGATCTTTCGAAATATAGTTTTGATGAACTGAGGAGTTCTTTATTAGCCCATGAAGCCCGAATTAACAGAACTCATGAAAAAGTGGAGGAGAAAGCCTTTCAAGTAAAAGGCGATACTTCTTACAAAGGGAAGTTTGAAAGTTCAGGAGGACGTGGACATGGTAGAAGTGGCTACTGTGGTAGAGGACGAGGCCGAGGCAGAGGACGAGGCCAATTTGCAGGAGAGTGTTGCTACTACAAGAAATATGGGCATAAGGAGGCAGACTGTTGGTCGAAGCAAAGGAATGAGCAGAAGCAAACCAACTTTACTGAAATAGTTGGCGAAGAGAGCAATCTGTTCATAGCTCACACTCCTAGCAATGATGTTCCGAATGAGGTATGGTTCATGGACAGTGGGTGCTCCAATCATATGTCCGGAATGAAGTCAATGTTCAGAAAACTTGATGAATCCCTGAAAAGTGAAGTCCGGCTCGGTGATAACAAGCAGATGAAAGTGGAAGGAAAAGGTACTGTTGCTTTAAAAACATCAGAGGGCAAGGTAAAACTTCTACATGATGTGCAATATATTACGATTATGATTCCAATTTGATTTATAAGAGGTTGTAAGCCCTAGTGATGAAACTTATCAAAGGATATATGTCCTAATCTATAGTGCCATAATTCATTTTTAGATTCTGAAAAAGAGAAGCAAATGTTAGTGGAAATATCTTGTACATTTGCATTGTAAGTTGAAAAATATAGGACAACGGGATATTTAGAATGTCTTTAATAAATAAAATTTTCAAACCATGTGTCTATTCACCAAGAAGCATGATTGTGTTATTCAAAAGGTCCTAAATAAAACATTGAGTACCGTTAAAAATAAGATTGGACTTTATTGAGAATTTAATTTGTTGTTATATAGAAGATTAAAATGGAAAGAAGGTACATGTAAAACATCATGTATTATAATGTTTTTTTTTTTATAAAAATGAATCAGTCCTATGTGCATAAATAGAATTTGTTAACCAATTGATATAGTAATGATTGTATGACTCTTCATGGCATGATATGAAATGAATAGAAATGAATGAGGAGTAATGCTATTAGTATCTCCACTATCAATAATCCACAACATTTTATGCTTAAAACTAAAAAAAGTAAAATGAAAATGCTTACCGTCATCAAGGGACTAGAAGATTTACAATCATTAGGTATGGAAATTTCTCTTGTATTCTAGCGATTGATCATTGAGAGAATCTTGAAATATTGATCTATTATAAAATTTTGGGCACTAAGAATTGAATTTGACTGGGAATTATCATCCATGTGTTGATCTTGTTGGACATATGTTGCAACTCTTTTATCTTTTCCATACTTAAGAAGATATCCGAGAAACTTATAACATCTCTCATTGGATGTTTGTGACATCTTGTAATGATTGTTGTGACACCCCAAAAATTGCAACTAAATTTTTTTGTTTATTTGGAAATGTAAAACCATATAAAATGGGTTTTACTGCTATACTCGAAAAAATTCTGGCTTACCATGTCATCCTTATATCAAACACAAGGTAAAACAGCTAAATATTTGAATACAATAAAATAGAGAAAGAGATAGACTTCATAAACTAAACAAGAATTTGGAGGATTACTCTGAATACAAGATAGAATATAATAAGGAATACAGTAGGAACTCAAAGTGCCAAGAGGTATTTGAATTTAAAGTGTTCAACCGGATAACCCGAACTCCGACCCATAATACAAATATATATTCAACAATCTTATCTAACAAGCACATCAAAATCAATATAGTCATCTAAGGGGTTCTCATAGACCTTTACAAACTCAATTAGGCAATCTTCTCATAGGAATGAGTATCACCCATAAAGATGGTGGTTATTACGCTATATACTAAGGTAACGGTACAATCGAGTAAGGGATATAGGCAATTATATGAATTTATAGTGGGAAGTAAACATACATGCTATTTACATAAAATATCACAAGGTAATAACATATCCAGGCCTTATTATTATATATAACAAATTTCATTCTTTTATTTACATTGAGTTTAGGGACCCTATTATTATTAAACTGGTGAAATAGTCTGAAGTACCTCTCAGGGACAATACACTTGAGCTACTATTATCTTCTGGTATAGTAGACCTAACAAATCTTAGGAAAAAATATACCTGAGTTACTATTCTTAAAACAGTAGAACGGTTTGAAACACCTTTAAGGGGCAACACACCTGAGATACTATTATCCTCTAGTAGAACGAGCCCAAAATCTCAATCCTAACTCACTTAATCTTTCACTTTAAATAAATAATGTCTTAACTATTAGTTTCTTATATCAAATTATACTATCATTCATATATATATTTTAGGGCTCCAATATTCTTAATCTGGTGGAATAGACCTGTAAAATAGTTAAGCTCGATTCACGAGATCTTTCACTTTAAATAATATCTTATTTATGATTGATTTGATAGGTAAAAAATAGAATTTAAAGTAGGGAAGGAACAATCACAAAGATAATAAGGCCATTCTCAAATGTCAGGATCCTTATACTTCCTTTAAAAACCCTAATTTCTCATTTTAGGCATAACTTCTTCTCTATTACTCTCTTATAATTCCTTAGACTTGTTGCTATTTTTTCTTGAATTGAGATCCAAATTCAAAATTTAAAGAGGGTATAATTTGAATTTATATAAACTTATGGGTACAAAAATGTTTCCCATAGCTCTTACAATGTTGTTGACGTTATTTTTACTACTTGATGTTATTTTAACTTGTATGATTGTGAAATTATTACAATATTCTTTTTTCTTCTTTTTGTTAAATTTATACACACTAGAATATCTTGAATTTTTATCTCATCTTAATCCCAAGTAATTAATACCTTAACCCAATTCTAATATCAAATTTTGATGTTTTACCTTACCCTAACCCTAATATTTTCTCTGGATAATTTATATTTTTAGCCTAATCTTGATCTAAGATGTTTAATATTTTAATCTTAACTAACTTAGATAATCATAAATTTTAACCTAACCATAACCATAAGCTCACACTTATCCTTTTTTCTTTTTTCTTTTTCTTTTTCTCCTTCTCCTTTAATTTTCACTTTTCTTTTTTTCCTACTCAACTGTCTTTCTTTTTCTTCTTATTCCTTCTTTCCTTATGTGAATATCTCCCTCAACTATACCCCCTCTGCCATGTTTCCATGACCTATCTCCCCTGCCCTCATCATCAACCATCATCTCCCACCTCTCAAGGGATCGATTTGTTGAAATTTCAGCCCAAAATCTATTCCTGATTGTGCACCAACCCTGCCATTTACCCTTGTGCACATCTCCCCTTCTTTATCATTCGCCATGCATGTGATCTATATATATATAACAATCCTGCCTTATTTAATGCCCAGCCAACTCACTCCCTCTCCCTCTAATTCTATTGAACAAACAACCTTGATCACCCCCTCTTCTTCTTCTTCCTTTCCTACCATATGTGTTGTTCTCCACAACCATCAACACCATGCACCACCACCAACCATCAGGCCCCATCATTGCCTTAGAAAACCAACCACCACTACCACTTTCATTGTCGCCTAACCATTGCCACCCTACACCATTTACTTCTTCTTCTCCATTATGCTTTGTTTGTTTTAGTTGAGGCACAAGGTCATAGATGCTCGTATAGCCCCATGAAAAGTTTTGTGCATAGCCGTGCACACTCTTTTTCCTTGCTTGTGCATTTCACGCATAGTCTTGCATACCCCCACAAACCCTATCTGTGTGCATTTCACACACTCGACCTGTGCATGTGTTGCATGCCACACCTATGTCATTTCTTTAGCATAACCATGCTTCCCTCCTAGCACACCCATGCTCCACTCGATCACCACCATACATTTTTCCATAATTCCGTGTGGCTCAAGCTTTCCATTAGTTTCAGTTAATCTCATTTCCACCCTCTTTTACCTTAACTTCTCCCTCAATTTTTATTCTAAAGTTCTAATCGTGGGTTATTCTTGCTTTCATAGGTGATATTTTGATGATCCCAATAGACATGGTTTAGGATTATGTGCTTAGAGACCAGTGTCATTATTGATAAGGATACATGTTGTAGTTAGGACTTGTATGTGCAACGTGTATTGTATGTGAAATCTTATTTAAGAATTTTATATGGATAATATTGACTTTGATAATGTTATGATATAATATCTTCAAAGGGAGGAAAATGTGAAAGTTTTCATTTGGGTGTCATATATCATTTAAATATTTGGGATTTGATATGTACTAATATTGGGATTCGTAAGGCCTTTAGAAAAATATGATTATGTTAACTACCTTAAGGGCATTGTGGTCATTTGATGGTAATATGGGAAATAATCATGGCTTAATAAGTTTGGAGGGTGTTATCCATTATTCCATAAGTAATTTCATTAAATGATGGATTGAGTAAAATATAAGTTACCTAACATAAGATTATGAGATTTTTGGTAAGAAAATGGCATTTTGGTTAATTAGGGGTAAAAATGAAAATTTGATATTTTAAAAAGGAAAATATAATTTAAATATGTGAAGATACTCAGAATATTTGGAAAATTATGGACTTATTCCTTGCAAAATGCCTCAATAACTATGTGGTTGTGCTTTATATATTTTCAATTATATGTTATGCATATCTATATGTGTTCTTGTGTTCCCGTCCCACCAAACGATAATAGTGGCTCAGGTGTGTTTTTCCCTAAGTGGTGCACTAGCCTATTCCACTAGATTAAGAATAGTGGGGGTCCTATACTCAACGTAAATGAGAACATGATTCAATGATAAATACGAATGGATAAGACATTAATCATTTAAAGTGAAAGATTATGCGAGTTAGGACCGAGGTGTTGTGTCCATTCCACAGGACGATAATAGTGGCTTAGGTGTTTTTTATCCTAAGAGGTGTTTTAGATAATTCCACCTGTTTAAGAATAGTGTTTGGGAATGTATTACCTTGGTATATGTTTGGGTTTGTTCCACTAAATAATAATAGTGACTCGGGTATGTTTTTCTTAGAGAGGTACTTTAGTCTGTTATGCTATATTAAGAATAGTAAGGTTCCTGAATTCAACGTAAATAAAGAGATAAATCTTTTTATGTCCAATAATAAATTATGGAATCAGTATTTACCTTACATTGTTTTATGTTAACATGCATGTATGTTTTATCTTTGGCATCCCTACTTCGGCTGTATGGTTACCTTACTCAATACATAGCATATTGATCATTATTTTTATGGGTGTTGCTCATTCCCACAATTAAACATCCTAGATGTTTATGTGCAGGTCGACACAGATCTATTGGATGATTTTACTGCTTATGATGCTCTATGTGTAGAGGAGTGATCTTAGTATCAAGTTGGGCGTAGAGTCATATTATCCGATGGCTAACTTTTACTCGAATACCTTATAAGACTCTTATTTTTATGGGATCCCTTTTATGTATTTGTGGATATTGAGCTCAGAGTTAATCTCCAAACTCGTATTTAAGTTTATAAAATTTCTCTCATTTTCTATATGTCATGTTTCATGTTCTAATTATTTTACCTTGTAATTAATGTAAGGATGGTACAGTAAATCAGACTTATGTCAATTATGGCGGTAACACCTAGCTACTTTGGTATTACTCTTATTCTAAAAATAAATTTTTTTAGTAGTAACTTTTGAGGCATCACACATGCAATGCTAACTTATGGATCTGTGAAAAGAAAAAGAGAAAATGGTGTTGGTAATATATCAAATACAGGTTGGGAGCATGGTATGTAGATGTATGATGGTGGTAAGAAAGTGATGTGTAAATACTATAAGATTGTAGATTCTAGGGGAGCTTTTCACCTAAAACATCACCTAGATAGAATTCATATGAATTTTGAATCGAGTATACATGTCCTAGAAGATGTTTGACAAAAATTTAGAGACATTTTGTGAACTTATGAAGAGAAATCTAAAAGAAAGATGAGGAAACTTAATGGCATTTGTGAGCTTGATACTTTTGAAGATTATAGGCATGATTATGGTTAAAAGAGAAATGGTACTATGGATTCTTTTGTTAGCCAAAAACTATCGATGCAAACCACACTTGATAAAAAGTTTAAGAAGGAAAAAAGAGAGGAAGCTTGTCACTTGCACATTTTTTCTACACTAGTGTTGTTCCTTTCAATGTATTGAATAATCCTAATTTTGTGATTATGGTTGAGATTATCGGTAAGTATGGAATAAGACTAAAGCAGCCAACTTTTCATGAAATTTGAGTTAAATATTTAGGTAAGGAAATGGCTAATGTAGGGACCATACTTTAGGAGTATAAGTATGGAAGCGAATGTGTTGTATTATTATGTATGGTGGACGGAGTGACAGGAAAACGTGCTCTATATGAACAACCCTAAGGGTATTATCATTTTATTATCTATTGATGCATCAAAAAATTCTAAAATAGATTTAAAAATTGTTGAAATGTTAGATGTTGTTGTGGAAAAGGTTTGGGAGGATAACGTAGTTCAAGTTGTGACTAGTAATGCTTTAAACTATAAAGCAACTAGGGAGAAGTTGATGAAGAAAAGGAAGAGGTTCTATTGGAAACTATATATTGCCGATTGTATTGATTTAAATTTATAATATTTTGATAAAAATGATTAAGGTTCATGAGGTAAAAATTACAAAGGCTAGGAGGATAACAACATATATATACTCTAGAGCATTGCTCCATACTTGGATAAAAGATTTTGTACAAGGAAAATAGTTGGTTAGATATAGTGTGACCCAATTTTCAACTTCATACTTGACCTTAATGTGCCTAAATGAGCTAAAAGGACCATTAATAATTATATATGCATCTGGAAAATGGAGATCCAATATTTTTGCTTCATTAGTTGAAGGAAAGCAAGTTCAAAAGATTATTTTAGATAGTTGTGTGTTTTGGCATGAGATTTTTTATGTGTTTAAAAGTAGCCTCACCACTTGTTAGAGTGCTTAGTATAGTATTTTTTGATGATAAGCCATTTATGGGATTCATATATGAAGATATGAATAAAGAAAACTTTCAAATCAAGGAAAATTTCAACAATGTTAAGAGGCGATAAGTTTTAAACTTCATTTGTTTGATACTTTGATATACTTTAATGATTTTTTCTATTTTTTTATGTTATGTGTGGTTATTTTTAATTAAATATTTTTTCCTATTATCTAAATCAATAGTTTCACTATGAGCAAGATTTTAGAGCTACTGCATATGCAAAGATTGTCTTTTACAATTGTTTAGAATGGATGTTTTTGGATCAAGAGGAAATGCTCAACATTGATTTGCAATTGGTTTCATTTAAAAATGCAGGAAGGATTTTTGGTATGCATATAGCTTTATTATCAAGAACAAAAAAGTATCCAAGTTTGTCAAGTATTATTTTTAAAAAATTTATGAATTGTTAATTTTTGTTAAGATAGTAGACTAAAATGAAACTATAAATATGCAATTTATTTGTGGTATTCATATGAAGATGAACCAAATTTTAGTTCCAGCATGTAACTATTTAGGTTGTGAAAGAAATTAGAGTGCATTTGAAATGGTAAATTATTATTATTATTATTATTATTATTATTATTTATTATTATTATTATTATTATTATTATTATTTCATGTTATTTAAATTAATTTTATTATTATTGATTATATTATTAATAATTTTGCATTTATATGTGATATATTCATACAAATAAGCGAAATAATTTGCATTTAAAAAAAGATTAATGATTTTTTTTGGTAATGTATAATTTGAAATTGAGGCAAAAACAACAAAAATGGTTATCTACAATTGAATGGTCAATTATCTTAGATGAGGTACCTTCATAAGATGAATGGATAGATAACCATAATAGAGGATCTCGCCCTTCCTATTCATAGAGCATGGTTAAATCCTTTTTAAAGAGTAAACAAGATATATACTAGAGAGGATACAAGAAATGGTGATAAAATCACTAATGAGGAAGCTAATTGGATGTTATCTTCACAATTTTTTTATTATTTAAAATTTTGAATCAATTATTAAGTCTTATTTCAATAATATATATATATATATATATATATATATATATATATATATATATATATATATATATATATATATATATATATTGTTCTAACCTCTAGATGAAATCCATGAGTTAAGTGAAAATGAAGTTGTTATGACTTGTGATGCTTCTAATAAAGCTAATAATTTAGATGATTTTGATGTAAATATTTGCAATAATAGGGATAAAACATATAAGATAGGCATTGCTAGCTAAACAACATGCTGAATTTGGAAGTGAAGATGTAGTTAATGACAAGTATGATGGCTATGAATGAGTTATGTTTATGTTCATCATGTCATTGTAATATATACTTTGTTTATATGGTTTTGGTAGTTCATGTTGTTCACTCGTTAAAACACTTCTTAATTTGTAATACTATTTTGACAATATATAAGTTTATAGTTTGTTATAATTTAATTTGGGCTATTTGAGATCTTAAATTTTAGTTTTTAGTGTTATTTAACTTCAAATATGAATAAGTTATTGCATACAAGTATTACAAGATCATATATTTGTAGTTTAAGTAGAATCTAACTATTTTACTAACTCCATATCAATTCTATGTAGAATTCTAATTGTGAAAACTTTGGTGTGAACACAAGGGTAGCACACACAACCACATTCAAATGCAAAAGTTATAGGCAATTGCAATCCCACATAAGGTAATAGCCAAGCATGCCCTAGCTAGGGCTAAATCAAACATAAGTTTCAATACAATTTAACGTTGATCATGTCAAAACCCTAATCCAATTAGTATAATAGGTAACATAGTGTTTTCTTAATTCCATTTCAATTCAAATCATAACCTTGAGAGGGTATAATCCCATAATCCAAGGCAATAATCACCAAGGAGATGTTAACAAATTAAACCACTCAATTCTAGGGTAAATCTCACCAAGGAAGTTTTACGACATAACAATCACCCATTCCAAAATTTCAACACCTAATTCATTAAGTGAACATACCTTCAATAGGTTATATGGAGTACCTCTAGAGAAGAAGTGGACCCTTTAACCAAAATATGTGACAATCACCCATGCCAAAATCTGAATATGGACTCAGAGACATAAGTCTAAGACACAAGATTTTTCCAACTTAAGTTGTCTTTCACTTCAAGCTATTAATGTTTTGTTCAAAATCAAAGTATTGTTCAACAAAGAAGACAAGATCCACCAATAATAAACCAACTCAATTAATCCATACTTGACCACAAGGGTTGCAACAAATCAATTCCGTAGGAGCCTGAGGGTTAGGTATTATGTCATATCTCAAACTCTTATTCAATTCATTTAAATTCCATCCTTTAGATTTAATTTATATAAAAATCAACATAAAGATAACTAAAAAATTCAAAACCAAATGGTCAACACTAAGGTTAATGAAAATTTAACCAAATAAAAATAGAAATATTATGGTCAAACACAAAAATCAAGGTCAAATACCAAGTTCAAAATCATAGTTAACCCACATGGTTAATTCCTAAATATTAACAAAATTGTGATAGGGAATTGGTCAACATATCCCATAAACCAACTGACTAGTTCAAGAGTAGTGTAGTAAGTAGGCAGGCTAAGACAAATAAACCAACTAATTGATTTAAGGGTAACTAGTTGACTAGTGAGCCATTTAACTAGTTAAGCCATTAATGTTATACCCCAAAAATGCACTTTAAAAAAATTTTATTTTGTAGAAGCATAATAATAAAAATAATTAGTATCATCACTGCATGTGGTGAAGGAAAATTAATCCCTCTACTGAATCCATGTCAAGTAGAAGGCTAAAAAGAGCAACTTGCAAATCGATATCAAGTGTGGGAAGCACTTGATCTCATGTTACAAGATTGCAAAACATACGATAGAGGAGAACAAGAGAATAACATACAAACAATATGAGTAACAAAAGTTTAGAAGAAGAGACCAAATAACAACAATAATACACCCACAACCCAAAACATCTCTCTACAATAAGCAGCGTGTGAAAACACTAATAATAACAACACCTACAAAACAAAGTGCCATCTACTGGTGAAAATAAGTAGAAGTCTATAAAATTGACATGACAATTTATTTGCGGATGAAGTAATACAATTAATTAAAAAAGACATAACATACTACACATATATCTTGGTATACATAAAATAAAGCATGCAATAGCATATGTTAAAATTACATTCATAATAAAAGGAAGAAATTAGAGTACAAGCCATTTATAATCCTTACTTAGCAATCACACAACATAGCTTCTTATTTACAATAAGTACAAAAACCCAATTATTACCATGGAAGGATTGTGTGTGTGTGTGTGTGTGTGTGTGTGAACCAAACCATATTTTAAGTATAATAAATTATAACTTTAATTAAAATGAGAACTAAGAACTAATGATAACCTTTAGATTGATACAAATCAATGGTTATAATTTCAAGTAGAACCAACCAAATTAAACAATAAATAAAAAACTCTAAACATTGAACCTCAAACCTAAACTCTAAATCATAAATCCTAAACCTTGAACTATAAACCCTAAACCCTAAACAATAAGTGTAATCCCCCGAAAATTTTAAAAGCCTACAATTTATTAAATTACTTTTATTAGGGATAATTTAACTCTTAAACTTATTTAATTTAATTACGTTAAGGATTTTGCCTTTTAAATTTATTTAACTTAATTATTTTGTGGGTTTTAAGCATAACAAATTAGATGTGGGTGTTTAATAAATTAAAATAAATAAATTGTTATTTTACCATACTCATTTTTATTTAAATAGGTTCAAACCATTATTTTCTAAAAGCTACCTCCTTAAACTAATCTAATAAGATAAATTACTAAAATTTTTATTCTCTAACAAAAATACTATGACTCACCCCATAATTCATTTTAATTATTTTCTTCCCTAATTACCTTCCTTAATTCTTTTTTTTCTTTCTTTCTTTCTTTTCTCTCCCCCTCTCCTCTTTCTCCCTTCTCTCCCCCATTTCCCCCGACTGGGCCAGCCCACCGGCCCAGGTCAGCTCTCTCTTCTTTCCCCCCGTCTCGCATGCAGGCCTGGCCTGCTTCTCTTTCGCCCGAACCGCCCGACCGGTTCTGTTTCTTTTCTCCCCTGGACCGACCAGTCCAGCCCCTGTCCCATTTTCTTCTTCCCCGCGCCCCGCTGCAAATCGCCGCCCTCCCTCTTCTGCGCCGAAAACCCCTTTGCGCCGCCTGCACACCTTCTCCCTCTCTTCTGCACCGCCCGTCTGTCCCTCCTCGACCGACCAACCACCCCCACGCCTCACACAGGTCTGCCATGGCAAACCCATGTCCTCTTACCACCGACGGCCGGCGTGCTAAATTTCAGCCTACTCGTACCTCCCTCTGCCCTCTCTCTCGATCCCCCCATTTTTGAGCTTATAAGTACCCCCACGAGCCCAGCATCGGGCTCTTTCGAAACCCCAACCCAGAAATCACCCTTGCGCCATCCCCGTTTCAGACAACCACTCTGTCGCTGCCGCCCGATCCACCCACGAAATCCTCCCTTGCATCACCCTACATCAACCTAGGCCTCCCTCACCCCTCGGTTTGCTCTGCACGAGCCACCCCGGCCGTGCAAAGAGCTCTTCCCGATCAACCTTGCTTCGAGCCCCGCCGCCCTTCTCACCACCACCCACCGCCGGTGCCGCCACTTCCAGCATCCCCTCTGCCTCCTAAAATCACCAGGGGAGCTTCCTCTACCTCCCCATATCTTATTTTTCCCCTGCCACCCTCTCCTCTTCCTTTCTCCTCCCTCCACCACTTTTCCACCTCTCTTCTCCCCCATCACCGCCGCCGCCGCCGTGCACTGTGCGCCGCCGCCTGTGCCACCAGCACCCCTAGGTGGTCCTCTAAACTCCCCAACCCCTAAACCCTTGTTATACAAATGCTAGCTATTTTTAGTAGCATTATTAATATTATTCTTAAGGTTATAATTATTGATATTAATATTATTATTTAACCTAACCTTGAAATATTTATAACTGTTATTATTACTATTATTAATGACCTATAACTCTAGTATTATTATTTTAACATCATTATTGCTATTATTACTAGTATTACTATTATCATTATTATTATGGTTATTATTATTACTATTATTTTAGGTCCTTGTCACCATTAGTAATATTATTATTTTAGCCCTAATGGTAAGTTGTGATAAGGGTAAGGTAGGAAGGCTAGTCAATTTGGTTAGAGGAAAGTTAATCCATAGTCTTTCCTTCTTATAGGCGAATCAAGTCAAAACCCGGAGGAGGCGTAGGAACGTACTCCAAGACCGGTGTCGTATTAGGTAAGGATGTGGCTAAGGTTCTTACGTGTTATATGACTTGTATGCCTTGGGTGCCTTATATATATATATCATGTCCTGTTGTGTATCACATGATTATCCTTAACGTGTTTTGTGCATAGCGCAGCTTGGAGTTAAGGTACGTGGTATGTGTTTTCTTATGACATGAATGTGATATCCATATGTGGTGATTATGACGTGTTGTGGCATGATTTTAACCCTCTAGGACATGCATGTTAGGGTGATTATTATTATGACATGGAGATGAAAAGATAAAAGAAATAAATGGGAAGTGAGTTGCTAAAGGGGGTATGAGGTTGACCAAAAGGAATAAGAGATGAGAACCATGCATGGGAATTCTAGGGTTTGCATGGGAACTTCGAGAGTTTGCATGGGTTGGATAAATCTTGCATGGGGATGATCGTTACGTGAGAAAAGTTGTATTAAGGTGTAAATAAGCTAAAGGAAGAGTTGTGGAGTGTTTGGAGACTTGGGATGAAAAATAATACGTAGGTTGTTGTAAGGGTGTATAAGGGACCCGATTAGGGTTTTGGGAGAAAGTAGTAATCTGGGAAAGGTGGAAGTAAAAATGATTAAGGGAGAGTGGAGTATGGGTTAAGAGTGGGAATTGTTGTATAAGGGGTGATTATGGGTGTCATGGGAGAGAAGAGATATTGGGTGAAAAAGAGAGGGGTTACTTGTGGGAGAAGAAAGGTGCTAGGGTTGAAGTGGCCAACTAGGGTTTTTCGGTCACGTGTGGAATCGAGGGGTAAAGCGATATGATTTGGGATTGGATCTAAATGAGATGAGGAGTGGGACGATAAATGGAGTAATGGTAGTGTAAGGGAGAGAAAGTTGGGCCACATAGGTCCAATTAGGGTTTTCAAGGGAAAACCCTAGAGGGAGATAGCACGTGGAGTGGATGTCATGAGGTGTTGGGCCTTAACCCACACCCTTAAGAGTTGGTCTTCATTATGTGTAAGAGTAAAAGGGTAGTGGATAACGAGGTGTGATAAGGGGCGCAAGAGTCCCAAAATATGGGACGGGCCCTCTTGGGAGGATAAGTGTGGATAAAAATAGTCATGCATGTCAAGGGTAAACTACTTTCAAATAAGATATGTTAAGACACTAATTATTTAAAGAGGAAGATGTTGAGTCGGACCCAGACCGGTCCACCGGCGAATAATAGTGGTTAGGGCCGGGGTGCCCTACATGACCAGTCCACCGGCTATAATAATGGCCAGGCGCATTTTGCCCTGCATGATTTCCTGTCACCGGCTATAATAGTGGGGGATTCCGTGCTCAACAAACCGAACGTAATAACGATAAGACATGGGAAAGACACAAAGTAATTACAATGAAACGTCATGTGAGTCGGGGCCATACCGGTCCACCGGCAAATAATAGTGGTCAGGAGCGTTTTGCCCTGCATGACAGGTCCACCGGCTATAATAGTGGCCAAGCGCATTTTACCCTGCATGACCGGTCCATCGGCTATAATAGTGGGGTTTCCGCACTCACATGAATTGATAAGACTATGATGTGAATCGACTATATTTACCAGAGTTCTAAAGAATAAGACTATCCGGACTGTAGTTGGCCTATCATCTATTTTTACTACTTATCGCTCATGTGATTTGCCATGAATACTGTGTCGTGTGCTTTGTATGTTGGCCTTAGCGCATCTGTTACCTTACTCAGTACGTAGCGTACTGACCACCCGTTTCATGGGTGCTGCTCATTCCCACGAGTAGAGGACCCACCCGAGTTTGTGCAAGTAGGAGACGATATCTTCGATGCCTACGACTCTTACGAGGCATCGGGCAGGGCTAAGAGTGGAGCCTAGACTTGGCCTGGGGACTGAGAGCGACATGGCCGGACTCTCCTTTTCGTTTTGTTTTACCCTGTATCGTTTTATGTTAGTTCTGTCTTGTCGTACGATACTTTTTATTCCTTGAGAACCTAGTTTATGTACCCCTTTGGCTTGTAAACCTTTTTATGCGTACTCTGAATTTATATTGTGAACTATTTAACTTCCTTACGAATCCTTGTTTTAAGTATTAGCTTTTGCCTGATGGTAATCTGTTTTAGCCTTAGCACTCGGTACTGGAACGGTAGGAGTGAACCGGTCTAGTACTGAGTGTGGCAGTAACATTCCCCATAATTCACGGTTTTCTTATTTCGCTTCTGTTAAATTCTTTCCTTTAAAACGAAATTTTTCAGTAGTGAATTTTGGGGGTGTTACAATAAGCACAAACCCTAAACCTTAACCTTGAAACTCAAACCCTAAACCCTACACCAAAAACATAAACCCATAAATCCTAAACCCTAAAACCTAATCCTTGAACCCTAAACCTACACCCAAACCCCAAACCCAAACACACTAAACCTTAAACCTTAAACCCTAATCCCCAAACCCTAAACCTCAAACCTTAAACATTGAACATTAAATCATAAACCTTATTAGATAAGTCTTAATTTCCTAAAATAAATAGAATCAACCTTAAATCCTATTTGATAAATCTAACAATCCTCAAATATATGAAATAAATTATAAACTCTAACCCCTAAACCTTGAATAAATCTAAAAATGTAAAATTAATGGAATAAAAAAATCATAAACCCTAAACTAATAAAAAAATAAATGAAAGTAAATAAATCCTAAACTCTAAACAAATCTAAAACCCCTAAAATAAATGGAATGAATCTTAAAGCCTAAATTTGACACATAGAAAAAAAAAACATAATAAATCTTAAAGTATAAACCATAAATTTGAATAATTCCAAAATACCTAAACCGAAGATCCATTAAAATTTAAGAATAAAAATAGGAAAAATCAAATTTAACCACAAATTAATCTAGAAAATATAAAGTTGAATAAATTTAAAAATCTCAAACCTTACAACCAAAAACCTTAAACAAAATTCTAGGAAAACTAAATTTAACCATAAATTAATCTATAAACTCTAAACGTAAATATACCTAAACCCCTAAAACATAAACCATAGAAAAAGATGAATGTAAACATAAATCAAGGAAAAAATCAACTATTAAATTTAACCATATTTTAAATTTGAAATAAACTTAGGCAAACCTAACAACCTTAAATTCAAAGCATAAACCGTAGACCTAGATTGAATTAAACATAAGTAATCTAATAATAAGAAATGGAAAACATTGTGTTAAAAAAATGGAAAAGCAAAAAGGGGCAGTGTACTGCCTCCAACTAGGGCTGTGCAAAAAATCCGGAATCCGAAAATCCGATCCGACATTTTAGATATCCGAACCGATTTTAGTCCAAAAGGATATCCGAATAGTTTTTTACTAGATTATCCGATCCGAAAAAATATACGATATTTTATTGGTTATTTCAACAATACATTATATTATTGTGCTTTTATAGTTTTAAGTTTTAAAATTATATTTATTTTTATATTTTAAATATTTATAATAATATTTTAATACTTCTTTTAGATAAAATAAGACATTTATATGAATATAGATATGAATATTAATTAATATAAGATCTTTATTTTTAAAAATACTCTAACAAAAGTTATTAAAATTAATAAAATAATATTTTTATATAAATTTAGATATATCCGAATCTGATTATTATCCGGTCAATATTTTTCAAATATCCATATTCTAAATATTCGGTCTAAAAAATACACAACGAATATCTAAAAAACACGTCTAAACGAGTACAGATAACCGATTTTGCAAGCCCCCACCTCCAACCATAACAATACGATGAGAACGGAGTGCTCGGCTAGCTCCGTTGGCTTGGTTTTGCATTACTAGTTATTCTCTTTAAATATACGAACAGACCGCAAATACCATAAGAGAACCCAACGTACGTGGCACGCTGATCGTCGTTTATGATGCCGATGCGCACCACTCACTTATTACAAGAATGGCACCACCTCCCCTACGTCCATTTTAATCTCAGCCCTTCATATTATCTATCTAACAGTGCATATAGATTCTCAGTTCGCCTTTTAACATAAGTTCTCATATGAGCCTCTCTCTCTCTCTCTCTCTCTCTCTCTCTCTCTCTCTCTATATATATATATACATACATATTGTGTCTGACTATGATATTTATTGTGAAAGGTCTACTCGTTAAAATAAAGGAATCTAGATATATAAATCTCGTCACTTCTACGATATTTATTGTGTGTCGACTTAATTTTCAGAATTCTCCTCCAAGCTGAATCTAAATATATAAGTATGAAATTTATAATTGACTATTGTTTATGATGATTTGGTAATCATCTATCTATAATATGTCTATTATAATTTGTAATGTCTAAATATGTGTAGTCTAAGCTTAAGTCATTTATTCAATCAATACTAATGAATTTAGTGATATTAAAGATTCAAAAACTTGACATTGAATTTTGAGAACAATGCCAAAATTATGATGATGATAGGGACATGGGTATCGGTGAAAGGAATAAAGGAATTCCAGAAGGCTGAGACACTTACTGAGGAACTTACATGACTCGCGAAAGTTTACCGCAGCCTTCAAGCATGATATCCGCTGGCTCTTTCCAAAAGTAATTGTCCGCTGACTGTGGATTGCAAGCAAATCAACAACTCTCAGCGATCCCAAAAGAAAGATTATTGAAGCATGGAATATAGAGCATCAGTGGGAAAACTTCCATGGCAGCTAGCTACGAAGAAGGATACGCTTTGGGTCAAATCATCCCATGAACTCTATTTCAAACAAAGAATGTTTGGACGTTCAATGTACAGCAAGATAAAATTCTGAACCCAAGACCTTGGGATTCTTCAAGTATCTCAACAGCTTTAAGATGATAGACAGATGCGAATCCCGATATGATAAATTATTTATTTTTTAATATTTAATTAGAGTTTTGAAAATTGTAAAAATTAGAGTTTTGATTTAATATTTAGAATATTTTATTTTATTTTATTAAAAAATGTATCCAACATTTACCACATCTTTTTTCGATTGAATTATCCGATTCAAAAAAATATTTAATATTTTATTAATTATTTTAACAAAATATTATAATATTATGATTTTCTAGTGTTGAGTTTTTAAAAATTATTTATTTTTGTAATTAAAACATTAATAATGATGTGTTAATATTCTTTTTAGATAAAATAAGTTAATCATGAATATAGATATGAATATTAACTTATATGCAATCTTTATTTTTAAGACTTTATTATACAATTGTTAGAATTGTTCAAAGAGGATCCAATATTTGGTCCATACTCAATCTGTAATTTTAGATATTCTCATATATCCGATCTAAGATATGTGGAGTAGATATCCGATTTGATAAATATAGATATTTAATTATAAATATTATAATCTAGAATACTATACCCACACCATTTTAATTGTTTTGCAAAGCTAGTTAAGGAGATAGATGCATTATGGGTGTGAATAGTGATGGAGGAACTTTGAACGTAATAAACACATATTTGGCAGGAGTAATAAAATCTACCGTACTTGACCCCCCAAAAAAAAAACTTATTGCTCCTTTTGTATACTTTAAAGTTTTTAAACTTTTTATAGGCCGTTGATTATATAGGAAAAATACACCAAAGCACCGTTTGATAAACCTTACTATTTACTTATTATCTAATAATATATATTTTTTGCTATTTGTTTTACTTGATTATTTTCATATCATTATAATTTTAATATCTACATTTTATTTATAATTTATTATTATTTCATAAATAACTCTCACCAATTTTGACCAAATGCTAAAAAAAATATATGTCATTTACTTTTATTATAAAATATCATTTATTAATTAACTTGAGAAACTTAACTCACGTTTTAAAAAATTATTATTGTACATCAATTTATTTCTTTTTAAATAAATTATCAAACATTATTATTACCAAATGATTTGCCAACCAATCTACCATATGATTACATCATATATTATGACCTTATATTATATTCAAATTATATATTAAATTACTCAAGCAGAACCTTTACAAATTTAAGCTTGAACTTAATCTTATAATATAGTGCTAATTATATTTTTATAAACATCATATAAACTTTAGTTTAATCTTTTATGCAACAAATGATCATCTAAATCAGATTGGCATCATATAACTCTAATTTTGTTAATGAAAGATCATTTGGTATGGAGTGGTATTATATCAAAATTAAAAAAAAAAATCAAAGTTATATGGTATGTCAAATCTAAACACAACTATTTTACATATTAACCATATAATAATAATAGATAGATACGTATTGTAAATATTTGTTTGAATTAAAATTACCATTGCTATTTCTAAATACCCTATATAAAAGGGATCATTACCTCTTCCGCCATCCATTAAGTTATATATAGTAGGGTAGATGCTCTTAACCTTAGTATTAAAACCTGAATTGGACTGACTGGTCCAATCGGTGAACTAATCAGGTGATCGATAAGATTTTATATAACAATTCTCAAGATTTTTGAACCAATAAAAATCAATAAACTGATTAAAAAATTAATTACAAATTGATCAAATTTATATATAGTTTAATTATTTTATATATATTATATTTTTTAACTAAATATATGTTACTTATAGTCAAACTACTGATTTGTTCACTAAACCAATAAACTAACTATAATCCCAATTTAATTACCGGTCCAAATTTTAAAACTATGCTTTTAACCAAAGAAATTGTTCTTCCTTAATAAACCATGTCCGTGGCTTAGTGATATGGGTATTAAAACTTTGGTAGAACTGTGCCAATATGTTCCTGAGTTCCTGGAGTACACTCGTCGGACAGGACCACCGCTTGCATTGTGGGGATATCTAGGATTTCGTTTCCTTTTAGGAGATTTTCCTTTTTTTTTTTCCGTTTTGGTTCTTCGTGTTTCTTAAGGATCCATAAAGGCTAATTTGTCCCCACAGAACATTAGAGACTACAGACGTCTCAATGGCAAATGCAGACGAAATAATGCCAATATCATATTTCATAGCAAGGGATAGACAACGAATCATGGTTGTGAAATTTGAACCTTTTACATCATTCAAACCAAAAACATCAATTACCAAATACTCCACTATTGATATGAAACATAACACCCATCAGAGAGTCAAAAAAAGATAATCGGAAAATAACACGGTTCGTGTGAAAACATCCGACCAAGTAGAAGATGATGTTAGGAGGGCATGGCACACGACTCAACAATAGAACATTTTCGTCTTGACTTTTTCGCTGAGGGAGGGTAGGGGTCGAACCTGCACATTGGAATCCCTGGTCTGTCCTGCACTTGTTGAGGCACTTGTTGAGGATGTAGATTCAAGACCTTCACCTCCTCCTTCCATGTAGTAGCGTGCTCGGAATGCAGCCAGGTGCGCATAGTAAGCTGGAGGCACTGCAAGGCATGGAATGGAACGGAACACGGGTAGTGTGAGAAGCTGCCACACAACCATTTTTAAGTAATGAACGGGACGGGACGGGGGCCGCACTTGTGATGTCACAAATCCAATAACATAATTTGGGGGGAGGGCGGCGGACACAAACCTATGGAGACTGAACGAGTGCAACGAGCATAGCTGAACATGATGAACAAAATAATAAAGTTCAGGCTTCAATTCAATTTCAAGTGTTAATGAGATTACCAAAAAGAAAGACATAAATAACAAAAGGCGATGCGGCGATTACGTATAACACAAGCTATTTGTTAGAAGCTGAAGCAGGTCTGCGGTGAAGTTGTTCTCATCAAACAGCACGTGATAATGAGTAGGCCTGCTAGTACCCTGCATGGTTCCATTCAAGTTCCAGCAATGTCAAACAGCACAGATGATCCCAGCCATTAATTAACACGCAAGACAACCGTAAATATGACGATGATATACGCACCTGAATACCAGCATGGCTGCAAAGGTAGAAGTCAAACTCCGTGCGATGGGAGATCTTTGTGTCGATTACAGTACCTAGGAACAATGATTAGATTTAAACATACACAACAGTCGAAAATGAGTTCAAACGTTGGTAACCAACGTAAATACGTAAATGCTATCACCTGAATACCACATCAATGGCTGCTAAGTTGAATGTGAAGCAATGCATACAAGAGGACACGTGATGATCACTAGATGGATTACACGCATCAGGTAGAGGGGGGAGGAGGGGGGTGCATTTTGTTACGAAAACTGACAATTAAGCTATTCGTCGGTCATTCAGAAGCTGACCAAAAATAAATATGTTTCAGACAAGTGCGCACCGAACCGTATTTGAGAAAATATATGGGCAACAAAGAGTATCAAATCCCGTTCCAACAAAAAGCATTTCGGTCCTCCTACTTTCGGATGTGGCAGATGAGAAGAAGCAAGTATATACCTGGCAGTATGTTGTCGCTCCTGTCCGCCATCTTAGGATCACTGGGAAAAAGCCGAGTATGGTGCCTCTTTTGCACCACCACAAAGGTCACCCGAGGCAAATATTCATCTCGTATAGATAGACAGGCCTATGCGGATAAACAAAACAAAATTCTCTCTGCTGTGAATAAATGAAGTCTCGTCCCTTCTCTTGGGTTGCAGGGGGTTGGGGTTCGAAGGGGAATGATCAAAGTGGGCATGTGAGGAAAGGGATTGCACGACATCTCAAAACTCAATCCTAGTAGCGGTCTAACAGCGATTATATATACTAGTATTTTGGGGTGTACTTTAAAAGAAGTCTTTGGACTGAGCAAAGACGAATAATTTATTATAAGACGATTTATAATATATACCTCCCTTATGGCAGTCATCTCGTGGAGCAGAACTTGTGCGAACTGATTTTCACCGACGCCATCTCTGCCCAAGAACCAAACCATAGGAAAATCACAAAGCAATGGCAAAAAAGTGTTTCGAGTCCAGACTCAAAGTAGAAATGTTACATCCTAATAAATAAATAAACCTTTTGATTAAGTAATAACCCACCGATAGAAGATGATCGCATCAGGCCCCTTCTTATGTTCCCTCATAAATGCCAGTAAAAGCTCCCTGCAAAATCAAAACAGGAAATAGTAATTTTATTTTAAAGACTATAATAATGGAATAAAAGCAGGACCCAGCAGCAACATCGTGTGTAAAATTGGTGATACAAACCTGACCATGCTCTGAAGATCTTGAATTATTTCCACCCTATGAGACTGAGCAGAGACAAGTCCCGTATACTTAGCTATGTGTGGCCAATCCATAGAAGCTACGACCTACGGAGGACGAAGACAAGCTTAACAAGGATTACAAGGACCATCATCTGAACAAGGCGGCCAAAAACCCGGTATGAACAAGACATACTGCCGCTACAGAGGGGCTGGAATCTTCCCCCGCAGGTGGATGTGTCACATCTGCCCCAAATATAATGGTTAGCTTTGTAGTCACAAGCGGTATTCTCCGCAGATGAGCATCAAGCAACGCATTGTTTCGCCCTCCAACCTAATTCCACAATTCTCAACACTTTGCAGTGATCAACCAAGTAAACAGATATCATATAAGGAAAAGCATATATGCCTTCATAATGATAGATCAACAAACCTTAACATTGATCTTAAGCGAGAGGTTTTCCAGATATTGCTTGGAAATCTTTGTCACGTTCTTAGGTCGACAACATTGGGAGATTATCCCAAGCTCCGTCTCACATATTCTCTTGATTTTCCCTGGATTGGTAAAGGACATTATCATCGAAGTGAGAGGAATATTCATCGAATCATGTTCCATATGCAGGAAAGTTCAATTGACATACCGTATGAATCACCACCAACTTCTGGCAATATTATAATCAGCAAATCAAGTTCACGCCCTGTACCAGCAGTCTGAGCGTGAATATCCTTTAAGCTGTCCTCAATCTGACCAGGTCGCCAACCAATCTTGATCGCAGGAGTACGGTCGAAGTTCTTGGGAAGCAGAACAGCAAACAAGACTCATCAGCTAGGAAATATAACACGTTGACCATGTTGAACGCCACATGCAACGAAAACAAGAAAACCAACAGAACTGCTCGACCATGTTTAGCATCAAAGACACCTACCATTCCTTTACTAGCACACATATCGACCAGTTCCCGGCAGAACTGTTCGACCATATCTCCTTTTGAACTTGAACAAAAGTATATACATGTCCAATTTTTCACCGTGCCACCTTCAAACATTCGCTGCCAACAACAATAAATGATTTAGCACTGGCTGGAACTGATCGAAATAAATAAAATATGACAGAGATTGACACTTAAACACAAGGGAATTTATAGCAGTTGAGCAAGTACTTCACCTTTTTAATCATATTCCATTGCCCAACCTCAGGTTCAACAAAGAGATCGCGTCCAGTTTCATCATTATATTTAAGCTGGACATATGGAACCATCAAAGGGTTCAGAACAGATAGAAAAGACAATTCGCATTGCTCAATAAGAACCTACTTTGAACTTGAACTCACTGTTGGAGGAGGCAGTACTCTAGCTTCAACTGATGTGAGCTTTGTCGAAACGTGTATACCAAATTCATCATTTACCAGTTCGTCCGCCTCATAGTTGTTATCCTTGGCCATCTTCAAATCATAAAATAAAGTTAGAAAAGACAACAGGAGGTGATTCGCATCCTGTAACAGACAAATATACATATATGGACGATGAACATACAATGGCAAAACGATACCTGCACAATAAGATTCTCTCTTTGTTCAGGACGTTGACAAGTAGCCCTCAGGAGGTCGGTCACTTGACTCTCGTTTAGCTTTTTAGTGTATCGTTGTCCCACAACGATTCTGCACACCTGTTATGTTTGCAACAAGTACGCGTTCTCAAAAACACAGCACCAGAAGAGGCTAGCTTAAAAGCTAAATGAGATACTCGAGAGTACCTCCATGGGCAAGTAGATAGGTTTCTTTGAATTTCCCACTTGGACGCATGGGAAAGAGGGATACCTAAGCCCAATAGTATATTTCCTTTTGAAATACCGAGCAACTGACACCTCCCCTTCTTCAGGAGTAAAGAACCTACAATCGAGAAAGAAAGTGAACTAAGTTTTTAAGCTTTACTATTCTGCGGTAAACAAATAGATGAAGCCAGAGTAATATAAATGCGACTGCATGAGCACAAATGTAGCAAAAATATGCATAAACTGGTAAACTACCCACCCACGCACATAGGGATCAGACGGCTACAATTCAATAGTGTATCAGACGGTAGAAATTCTAATAAGACTAGTTATTTTATTAGGTCCACAATGCTTCAAAAGAAGCTCATCTTCCTTCCCCGCCATTACATATGTGGATGAGATTACTACATATGCAAAACAGAAAGATATAACTTTTTATATTGCGCTATTTAATAATACACCAATAGGTTAGTGGTTACATCAACCAGGAATTCGGGTAAAAAAAATAATAAGAAACGGGAATTAGAAGTAAAAAAAATAAAGAGGGGAAACAGCATGAAAACATTCATCAATAAACACAAAAGAATGTCTAACTTACATTAACTCATTCGCTGGTTCAGTGGAAATCCCAACGATCTTAAAACGCCTCGTATTTCTGCCATGAGTAGTTTCTATAGTGATTCCTTTCAAAGCCTTTTTAACCTGGAAACCGTAAGTGAGAAGTCACCTACAGCCACATTGAATGAAAAAATAGGAATATAGTAGGAAGGACAATAAGGGATAGAGAGAACTGCCTTAAGTCGCTCTTGGTCCGATAGCACGGACAGCGGACGATTAAAATACTCGGTAACAAAATCCGATAGCAGTACTGGCTCATAAAATGGTCGAGCAGAAGCATCTGCAAGAATACGTTGGAGGTGAAGAAAACTATGCATAGACGGCTATGTCAAGAAATGATGGAAAGGGGCAGAATATAAGAAACTTAAAAATATGGACTTCATAAGAGAAAGTACCTATGTTGAGAGAGAGCCCCATTTGGGTCGGACGAAGACTTTGATAATAACCTCTCCAATACTCTAAGCCATTGCTCATACGATCACCACCCATTGATGTAGAAAAGAAGGACCTTCCCACAACAGTATACCTGCGATTCAAAGTCTACAGATGTAAGCAGTAAAGACCAGACTGTTCAAACTCTGAGGAAAAGGCAACATAAGCATGAAAGAGCCATAAGATGATTACTCCTCCACACGTTTTGCTGATCTAAGAACAATGTCCAGAACTTGGATAGTTTCATGTGAAGCCTCTGCAAGCCCACCACTCAGAAACTCCTTGAGCTTGAGCATATCCACTTGTGCAGCTAATTTAATGACAACCTTGAATTCGGAGTCCCTACTGCTTACAAGCATATATCACCAAATTAGAATCC
Organism: Tamarix chinensis; assembly: GCA_030549775.1. NCBI lineage: Eukaryota > Viridiplantae > Streptophyta > Magnoliopsida > Caryophyllales > Tamaricaceae > Tamarix > Tamarix chinensis. The sequence goes on along the minus strand of CM060173.1, from coordinate 81,543,225 downwards.
GACCAACTTAGAAAGAAAATGTCTCGGTGAAAATGCAGAATAAGAGTCCAGACCGTTTAGCATCATCCCCGTCCAGTTTGATAACGAATTCCTTTGAGGTAAATGGCAAAGGACCCGCTGTATAGAAACTCTTCATGCCATCATACGCAAGCATCTTATTTCCCAAATCAGATGCCTTGTAGAGCTGGACCAGCCTGCTCAAGATAGTCTTGCATACCTTCTTTGAAGTCACTTCGGGTGAAATAGCCACCTAGAACGAAAGATAAGAAAGAAAAATCAATCCAATTGCAATAAGGGATGGAAAACAAGTCGAAAAGTAGTGAGCAAGCACAGTTTAAGTTCCAGAGAAAAAATAGCCAGAAAAGAAAAGGAATGCAGACCGTGATTAGTTCAACCAAGGGACAATTAGTTAAGGGGGACTAAGAAAAGCAATACAACATAAAAGGCAGACACCATATGCTGTAGGAAAGCGAAGTAGTTGGTGACGTGTCGTACAAACATGGACCAAATATTACAATCACAAGTCCTATAATGACATGCATCATGCATGCGAACGCGTTTCAATAAGACTATCAAAAGCAGGCCAAAGTATAAACATGATCAAAAGAATACAGGATAGGTAAAAGGAAAGAAATACCAAGGTAACTTATAAGCAGGGAACACAATTGGCAAACTAATCGGAATAATCGGTACTTAGGCCTTTTTTGGCAACCTATATTATCTCTATATTACAGCATTGCCTGTATCCTTTTTTATCACAATATTATTCTAAAGTACCTTCAACCAAAAAAGAATTGAATTAATATTACACTATATACCCAAGAGCGTCACTATGCATCAGTTCACGTTAGTATCCACAACTACATATCAATTTATTTTGGGTGTTAATATACAAAAACTATAGAAATGCAGAAAAATAATAATCGAAAGACTCACAAGACTCACTTTAGCACCAAAAGACTATACCATCATAGATGATCAAAAGAAATGGAGTTTCGGAAAAAGAGGGATTACTAACATCGGGTCGAATTTAGGACGCAGAATATACGGTGAGATAAAAGGTTATGCACTAGAAAGTTTCCGAGAAAGAGTTTAGAAATTGCACAACAATTTGCCCAAACCAAGGGAGGATGAGCAAGTGTTTCGACACCTCCCCGGACATGGAAATCGGACCAAAACAAATACATGAAATAGAGATTAAACCTTGCTCATATACCCAAAACAAATATCATGGATAGACGACACGACCCATCAAACGAAATGGAGTGACGAAATCTATCCCGATACAAACAGCATTAACGATGCATCTATGGGTATACCCTTTGTACAAGGGCACAAGATTCCACAACTCCGGTCAAAATATGAACCATGAGTATACCATACCTACTCTTTGCACAGGGACTCAAAATTCCACAGCGATGCATCTAAGCAACCACAAAACTCATATTACAGTTTCATAACATGTTTGCCCAACCTACGATTCCGGTCAAAGAGCCCATTTGAAAAACGGCGTACAACTACACACCATTCGACCACCCGCAGAGGATCGATGGTCACTATATATCACCAGCCAAACGCAGAAAATAAAGCAATGTCTCACAAACAAACGCATCATGTTAATGCAGCGATTATAGCAAAAAACACAATGCCTAGAAATAAGTAGCATAAAGAGACTGCAGGCATTTAAACAAAAAGAGAGAGGGAGACGTGACAAAAATGGGGCGAGAATAGTGCGGTAAAAAAAATCGAAAACAAAAAAACAGAGGGAGAAAAAAAGTGAGGAAGCGTAAAATCACATCATAATGGTAAACATCTCCTCCATGAGCAACGTCAACAAGAAAATGATTGGCCTTAACGACGCAAGGGACTCCGATCTTTCCATATCCAGGCCGCGTCGCCTGAACCAACCGTCGTTCTTTGAGTGTCAGTCGCCTAAAGTCGTCATTCAGTGATCCCCCAGCAGCTTCCCATTCAGCGAGCGTTAGCTTCGGCAGTGACGGGGCCACATAAGCAGATCGCCGGCCACCACGTCCCCTCCCTCTCCCCCTTCCACCGTATCCCTCATCACCACGCCCCACCCCTCTCCCTCTTCCACCGTATCCATCATCACCGCGCCCCCCTGCTCTCCCCCTTCCACCGTATACATCATCACCGCGCCCACCTGCTCTCCCCCGTCCAGAGTATACATCATCACCGCGGCCTGGTCCACCACCGTAAGCAGCACCACGGCCCCTTCCACCACCACCATAATAACTACCATCGCCTCTTCCTCCACCACCCCCATAGTAGCCACCATCGCCTCGCCCTCCACCACCGCCGTAGTAACCAACATCGCCTCGACCTCGACCGCCGCCATAAGAACCAGCATCTCCGCGCCCTCCTCTATTCCCTGCTACTCCACCACTGTAACCACCACCTCCATAATAAGAAGCCGACGACGAATGCGATGGTGACTGCTGCTGATAACCGCCACCGCGGCCCCTACCTCCCGTACCACCACCGCTCCCGCCGCTTCGACCTGTCCTCCTACCAGACATTGAGTCAGCGGAGGAAGAAGACAGTTGTTGATAAAAAAATAAAAGTAATGAAGAACGGAAGAGAACGTCGTCTAACTCCGACGTAGAAAGGTCACCGGGAGGGTACGAGTCAGAGAGACGCAGGCGGTTAAAGGTGCAAGCATAGAAGAAACCAATGGACTGAGTGACACTATTTATACAGAAACAGTGAGAAGATCAAAAAGATTTCGACGGGATTTTTTTCGAGGAAGAAAAGGGAGGAAAAAAAAATTTCTGTATTGATAATTTATTATTATCCGATTCAAAATACTAAAAATTGGTTCCATGGAGTGCAAAATTAATTATTTATAATCAATTATTTTTATATTTTTAATTAATTATTAAAATTAATTATTTATAATAATTATTTATTTTAGAAATTTTTTAACCTAATTTTTTTTTAAAAATAAATAATTATTATAGATAACTGCTTTTGATAAGTAACTCCAAATAAATATATATCTCCAATTAATATTATCTCTCTTATTATATAATGAAATTTTAAATCTTTATTTTAATATGGTTAATAATGTAAGGACAAGTTAGGAAAAGAACAAAAAAATTTATTTTGAAATTTTCAAATATTATTTATATTGGAACAAAAATAAATCCTAAAATATCTTTTATTTTGAATCGGACTGAATAAATAAAATGTTGTTTGAGAATGTATAAGATTGACATAGATGAATGAAATACAACCTTATTTAAATTGACATGAATAAACATGTATAATCAAAAATCGATAAAAAAAAATTTTAACATTAACCTCTTTCAACTATGAATTTAAGGGTTAACAATTTTAGGGATGAATCTAAGTTCAAATAGGCCAATTTTTAACCTAACATAATATAGATTCAATAAAATAAAAATAAAAATAAGTCAAAGAAGCTTAAGAAAAAAAATAACCTCTCCTTATCTAGGTTAATCTCAAAGTAGGCTCTTATTTTTATGAAGTACACCGAAGGAAGTGAGGTAATAAAAAAAAAAAGGGAAAACATTGACAAGCTTGATAAGAATCGATCCCAAATAACAAAAAAGGTATAGTTAGCCACTGAGATTTATTAGAGATTCCCTATAGTTTTTGGCTTATTAAATAGTCAATAGACTAGTGGCTTATTGGCTAGTCAATAAACTATCTCTTCAAAAAAGCTATGTTCAATAAGTAATTTTTTTTACTAGCTTATAAGTTGATTTTTGAAAATTTTTATCAAGCAGACTTATAGCTTTGAAGATTTAAGTTAGTTTTTCATCTAATATTGGTAAATATATTGTATGTCATTAGATGGACATGAGATAAATCAAGTTTGAGCCGTGTATGGGCTAGATCATGACCCATCTGAACATTTTGTATAGGTATTGATCAAGCCTAAGCTACCATTAGGTTAGGTTGGCCTATTAGTCCGCTACTACATAATTCGATTTTAACGAAAACCATTATCTAAATTTTCCATGATGCAACACTTTAGATAACAATTTTAATGAAAAACGACATCTGAGACATGCGCATTGTTCACCTCACTCTCTCTAGGTCCCCTATTTCTTTTACAAAATTACAATGTTCGATCATTAACTAGCTAACCTGACTGTCATTTCTAGCTGGCTTATTCTCTCTCTCTCTCTCTCTCTCTCTCTCTCTCTCTCTCTCTCTCTCTCTCTCTCTCTCTCTCTCTCTCTCTCTCTCTCTCTCTCTCTCTCTCTCTCTCTCTCTCTCTCTCTCTGTTGTTTCTCCATTGCCGAGTAGGATAGCTTTATCCCCAACCACTGTTATCATTGCCACATTCGAAGCAGTACTAGTAGTGGTCTCTAGTGGCTATTCTTCAACCTTACGTCTTCTCCAGCATTGATTTTGCTTATGGTTGGCTTGTGAGCACTCTTCTCCGCCCCTCTTCATTTTTCTCATAATCGTCAACCATCGGCCAAATTTTTCTTGGTATGCTTCTTCCTTGTACCTTTGTTTCGGTTCTAGTTTTCAAAAGGCTTGCATATGTTCTATCACTCTTACTCTATATTTCTTATCTCTCTCTTCCTCCATTTTTATATACTTGAGTTGTTCATGTTGTGATGTTGTCTTTAGCCTTATCCTCATCATTTTTGTCAGCAAATGTCTACATTTAGTTAGGTAATCTTCGTTCTTCACTCTTTTAGGATTAGATTTTAAATATTTGTGATTTTTTATTTTTGAATTTTCATGAAATGTGTGGTTTTAATTCATTCTTAATCATTTACTTTAAATTAGCATTGTTTATTATGTAAATCCTTGAGTATTATGAATTATTTTTGACGTAAATGCTCTTGGTTTAGGGTTATTATTGTTTTTGTGATGCTTATGCTATTACATGTTGTTTTGAGGTGGAGTTGTTTGTTGGTGGAAATTTTCTAGCTATTAAAATTTTATTTTAGGAGTAGTGTGAGTATGTGCCTTTTTTTTGGTTTCGGGGAAAATATTTGTGAAATTTCTATATATACTCGTAGCTTATAGATTGAGAAGTATTGCTTGAAAGTGTATATTTTAGAGCTATCACTTTTGTTGCTCGTAGCTTATAGATGTTGCTTGAAAGTTTGAGTATGTACCTTTTTTTAGGTCCTGTTGATGGTTTCAACACTAAAAAATTTATGTTGTTTGTTTAATTATTTTTTACATCTACTCATGGTTTAGAGAAATGAATGTTGGCTATTTGTTGTTGGTGTTTGTTTTGTTTCCTAAGTGATTAATCGAGCTAAGGTTGAGTGGTATGAATAGCCTAGATAATAAGACCTAGTGGATGTTCTCCCTTTTATAGATAGTGAGATGGCATTCCAATCGTGTGCATACCCTCTACCACACTTTAGGATGACACCTTATGGTGATAGTAGGAGACATATAGTCATGTTACATAGGAAGCTAGGGGCATGATAGAGAGTGGTGTGCACATGGAGTTGTATGTGTTTAGGTCACGACATTTATTATTGACCTTATCTTATATTGAGCCATGGATATGGACTACGACTAGGTATATGGATTTGTTTCTGATATATGAGATTTATATGTTATTTTGCTAAGTAAAAATGTCATTTATTCCTCATTATTTTTATAACATTTAATCTTTTCTCGAGCTTTTCTCTTTTCGATAGATTTTGCAGGAAAAGATAAAAATGAAGAAATTCAAAGGAGAAATCAATGGAAAGAGAAAAGGAAGCAAAGAACACATCAAGAGATATGGAATCAATGGAAGAAAAGACTAGAAATGAAGAATATATATCAAAATTCCTTAAATTGAAATAAAGAAATTGCTTCTCTAGTTGGTAGAGTCTAGCTACAATCCCAAAATTCCTTCCCACCTTAGAACCCTAGCCCCATGACAACCAAATTTGAAGACCTTTTGATTCTTATATACTTTAGTTCTTTTTAGCGGTGGCGAATTGAGAATTATGGCAAACATATGGGCGATCATTATCATTTGGAGAAGATTTGAGAGTAAACACATCATACCCTATACACATAAGAGTGAGTGTTTTCACATACCAAAAGTAAGAATCTACCTATTTAAATTTCATTAATCTTAATCTAAATTTGCATGGTGAGATACTAACTATATTAACTCTCATTCCCTAACCACTTAAGCATTTGATAAGACTGCTTATAAGGTGTGTTAGATGTGTGACCCAAACTGTTTTTAACATTGTGATTTTATGATTCATAAGTGTTTTAAGTCCCAATGCATTGTTAAACTCTATGAATGAATAAATCCAATCTTATATTTCTTGTAGTTTAGAACTTATCTCATTTATAATCCTTGATGTTTCTTTTGTGCATGACATGATGTTGCTTGAGGACAAGCAACGATTTAAGCATGGGGGTATTTGATATATGAGATTTATATATTATTTTGCTAAGTAAAAATGTCATTTATTCCTCATTATTTTTATAACATTTAATCTTTTCTCGAGCTTTTCTCTTTTGGATAGATTTTGCAGGAAAAGATAAAAATGAAGAAATTCAAAGGAGAAATCAATGGAAAGAGAAAAGGAAGCAAAGAACACATCAAGAGATATGGAATCAATGGAAGAAAAGACTAGAAATGAAGAATATATATCAAAGGGAAGATTGTGTTGAAATTTCATGAAGAAATAATGAAGGAACAAGAAACACGCCCCCCCCCGTGTTTCCTAAACACGTGCCGTGTTTTTCTATCAGCACACAAATTTCAGCACTTAAAAATTCAGCATTTGGCCGAGAGTTCAAGGAAAAACACGGGGGTCCCGTGTTTTCTAACACGGACCGTGTTTTTCTCAAATTTTGTAACCGTTCGCGCAAAGTTTCCCCGATATATTTCTAAAGTTTGAATATTCGAAAGGTGGTTCGGGGGAGTTCGAGAATGGGATTTTCTCTCTCTATATACTCTCTAGATACCACATGTAATTTGTAATTCCAATTCTTTTTCTCTCCATTGTATTCAATTGAACAATCAACAATCTACAATTCAATTTGATAAGTTCTTCTCCATTCCTCTTTTAATTGCAAGTTTTGATTTTTGATTGAATGCAATTCAATTCTCTTTGCTGCATTATTATTTTTCTTGTGTTTAGTGTTTCATTGTTAATTTATTTATAAGCATTGATGTTAATTATAGATTATTGCATTTAATTGTGTGTTACTGCAATTATGTAGATAATATAAAGTAGGAGGATTTGATGATGGAATTAGGGTTTTGGATTTTGAATTCATGATTCTAGATGGAATTTAATTAAATTGATGGACGGAATTGAATGATCTCGCATCATAGATTAAGAATTTAAACTAATTAGACTGATCACCTATCTAGTTTAGATCTTAATCTACGCTAGGATAACGGAATTAATACGTAATTGTTAATTAACGTTTCCAAAGTAGCAAAAGATTAATTATTAATCTTGTCCATTAATTCGTTCGATTACATGATCCGAGCTTATGTGATTATGGTCGTAGTTGACTGCTTTCCATTCATAATGCTGCCATTAATTGAATCTAGTGTTCTTAACCTAGGTTATTAATTGGTTAGGTGATAAATTGAGAGCTTATTCAATTTATTAGGATTGAGAGAAAGCAAATAGATGAATTAATATGAGTTTCTACAGGTCAACGTTAAATCATTTAGAAGCATTCTTTTTTCCATGATTATTTGATATCCTAATTCCATAATCAATACCTTCCTATCCTTATTTATTAATTAGTGAGTATAGTGTTTTATTATTTATCTGTAGTTTAGATATTGATGATAGAATTATATGTTATTGCATATCTGGGGTTTTAACATCGATTACAGAATTATTGATTATATACCATTCCTTGTGGGTTCGACTCCTTCTTGCCATATACTACGTATTTGGAAATTAGGATTTATTTATTAAATTTGTTGTGCATACGATAGTGCATCAGTTTCTCATGAACATTCTACATTCGAGTTTAATTGATGGCAAGTGTTTTACGAGACATTACCACCAAATAGCTAGGGATCTTATCATGATACATGGGTTACTGGAGAGTCTATACCCTGGTAGGATAGATGAACCATCTCATAATGAAGTGAGGGAGCAAATCATTCTTCGAGAAGAGTGACTTAAAGAGTGAAAGCTAATATTTTGAGGCTTCAGGATGGTTAGGAGTAGCTTAGGATATTTTAGGAGTTGAATGCTCTTATTAGAATGTTGGGGATTGCAACAATCTTTTGTTGTACATATTGATGCTTTTACTTGGGATTTCTTGATAGTTTTTGTGTCATTCCCCTTATGTTTATAGCAGTTGTAAGTAGATGTGAATCCTTATAACAATCTTGTGTGTGTGTGTGTATTAAGTATATATGTTAAGGTACCATTTGTTCCTTTATGTTAATTCTTCTTTGCAATATTCCAATTATTCTATACATAGCTTGTAATTAATTTGTAATATTTATATATCTCCTAGACTAGGTAGTGATACCATGATATAAATCTTGAATTATGGTCATTAAACCCTAAACCCAAAGAAAGATTTTTATTATTTATTTTTATTTTGCTATTGATATAAATTGTAACCCAAATCTAGCTTGAATTGTTAGGATATGCCATCATTGATTGTGTTTTTTCTTTACTACAGTAATAATTCTAAGGAAGACATGTAGATTGAAAAATTATGTCAAAGGAATGGGTGTATGTAGATAGTTAGCCTAAGAAATATAAAGAAGGGTTGGAGTTTTTTTATCAAGTTTACAAGAGAACATGGCAAAGACTAGTAGAATAATTTATCCCTATTTGGATTGTGCTTATGTCATGCATATCAATGTTGATGAATTGAGAGATCATTTATTTGTGTATGGATTAGATAGAAGTTATACTCGTTGGATATGGCATGGTTCTAGCATGTGTATAATAATTAGGAAGATATAAAGGAAAATAACCAAAGATTTGAGAATTATGAGGCAGATTGTTATAAGAGATGACTAAGAAAGTTAAAAAAAAAAGAGCTCAAGATTGTCCTAAAATGTTTGAGATGTTAGTGAATGATTCGGAAAATCCATTGTATGGTAGTTGTAAAACATTTACTAGATTATCCACTTTTAAAATATTGTATAACTTGAAAGTGTGCAAATGATGGAGTGATAACAATTTTACATAATTATTAGCACTTTTGAAGTATACACTACCTAATGATAATATTTTACTTGATCGCATCTATGAAATTAAAAATATTCTTTCATCCATGGCGTGAATTATGATAAAATACGAGCATGCTCTGATGATTGTATATTATTTCACAATAAATATGCATCCTTAAATAGTTATCCTACTACCGAATGCAAAACACAACGATATAATAAGAATAAGGTTATAGGCAAGGTGTTATGGCATGTTCCTATAATATAAGATTTAGATGGATGTTTAATCATGAACAAGATGCTAAGAACCTAACAAGGCATGCTGATGAGAAGACAGATGCTAAGCTTTTTAGACATCTAGTTGACTGTAATACTCTAAATTTTTAAAACCTATAATTTAATGATTAATCCTTATTTAATTATTTTGTGGACCTTTTGATTTATAAAAAAAATAGACATGATTATTTCATAAATTCAAATAAATATTTTATTATTTTATTATACTCTTATTATTTAAATAAATTTCCAGACTATATTTTACTAGAGTATCCTCTTAAATTAATACATTAAATTTTAAATAAATTAATTTATTAAAATATTTCTCCATCTAAATAACTTCTAATCTTAATTCCAACAATTATTTTATTTTTCTTTTCCTCATTTTCCTTTTTCTTTTTCCTTTTTCCTTCCCTTTTCATTTTCCATCTTTTCTTCCATCCTTGGGTTGCCCGACCCTTTTCCTCATTTCGTACCCCACTGGGTCACTGGCCTCCTTCCCCCTTTCACCCATCTAACCCCCTTCCTCCCTTCTTTTGCTTCTTTCTTTCTCCCCCAATTAGGCCAGCCCAACCCCTCTTCCATATTTTCTCCTTCTCCCTTGCACGTGGGTCGGCCTACCTCTTCTTTCTCCCCCTCCTGTCCGACCTACCTCCCCTCTCTTCTTTTTCTTCCTTCTTGTTTCCCTTCACGTCAAGCCCTCATGCCCTCACCTACTCCCCTAAAACTCTTCCCTTGCATCTGCCATTGTAGCCCCACCCTCTTCCTCTTTCTCTCATCCTTTTCCATTCTAAGCTAAATGCCCCCTATATAGCCTCATGCGTGCCTTCCCCTTCCCTTTCTTCTCCCTCTCCCTACCACCCTACACACCTCAACTTGCAGCCTACACCTCTACCTAACTCAACCATGCCTACTCTCCTTTCCTTCTCCTTATTTCCTTCTTCTCTGCCTTATCTCATTCCCCCTCGAGCTTCTCCTTCTCCCCTACCAAGCCTCTTTTTCTCCCTTCTTCCCTTCTTCATCTCCTCTTCTAGTTTTGCTTCACTACCCTCAACCACCATTTTAGCTACTTAACCAACCACCACACCAACTCCCTTGCCTCCCCTACTTACTCCTTGCACCACCCAACAGCCACCACATGCCTTTATAGCCCACATTTCCCTTTCTTTTTATTTATTTTTTCTCCTTCTTAACCCCCACCCTACACCATGACCTTGTCCTGCTATCTCTCCTCTTCCGCTGTCGCCGAAGCCCACCCCTCAACCCCTTGACATCACCCCTACACCCCCTGCCTTTGCCTGCCCGAGATCTCCCATATAACCCCTCCTTTCTTCTCTTCTTTTTCCTTCCTTCTTCTTCTTCTTCTCCCTTCCTTCACACCTCCTTTCCAGCCCTATCGTCGCTATCTCTACTTCCCTAAGCTGCCAATCTTTGACCCCAACCACCACCTACACCCTGCCACCCTTCCTACACCCAATCACTGTCCCAACTCCCATCACAAGCCCTTAACTGAGGCCCTTTTTCTTTTACCCAAAACCATCGTTCCCCCTTTTTCCAACTTTCTTCTCCACCCTTATTCCCCCCTTTTCATGCATGCGACTCACACTACCATGCAACGTGATATTTGCTGCATATTTTGATTTTACTCAACAAACCTTTGAGGTATAATATAGTTAGTATTAGTATGTATTTAATAAGATTTTGATAAAAAATTATTATTTTAATTTTCTACGACTAATATGCTAATTTTGATATTATTTCTAGGTACTAATTTTTACTGATCAAGTCTTAAACTTTTTAACCGAGATACTAATAAAGTTTTTTATTGTTGGAAATAAAGTAATCATTATACCCTACTAAAATGTGTGGATATATGTATGCTAGTACATTAGGGCTTTGGAATATGTTTGTGTGCATATTATGTAATGATAAGCATATCATGATTTGTAATGTATGTTGGAAGTTGGAATGAAAAGCATGCTATATTATGAAATGTTTCATGTGTAGAAATGATGGTTAAGAAAGGAGCCTTGTTGTCAATAATGATAACAGATACATAAATATGTCATGATAAGTAAATACGACCATTTGTAGTAGAGATAATGTTAATATAAGTCCTATGAGCATTTTAGTAATTTTACTTGTACATAGGGTGTGGCCTAAATAAATATGCATGGTAGGTGATAATGGGTATTAATAATGAATAATAATGGTTGGTGGTGTTAGATGATGCATGTAGACCATGGGTGACAATATTTTATGTGTTAGGGGTATTTTGGTAGTTATACAATTGTGAAGGGCAATTTGATAATTTAAAAAGTATGAAGGGTAATTTGGTAATTTAAAAAGTATGAAGGGTATTTTAGTAATTTAATAAGTAAGAAGGGTACCTTGGTAATATAATAAATAAAAGGATATTTTGGTAATTTAACAAATATGAAGGGTATTTTGGTAATTATATAAGTATGAAGGATAATTTGGTAATTTAATAAATATGAAGGGTATTTTGGTAATTATACAAGCATATAGGATAATTTAGTAATTTGACAAGCAAGAGGGTATTTTATTAAATAGGCAAGTAAGAGGAATAATCTAGTAATTTTTTAAGTACGAAGGGGTAAATCAATAATTTGCATGTAATATGGCAACTGATTTAATAAGCCTCCATAATAAGCCATAAGTGGTATTGAGTAATAGGATAAGGGTTATGGCCTTAGTATTACTTGTTTAAGTATAATCATGGAAATTATAAGGATAAAGATGTTTTAGTAAATCGGTGAATATTATAAGGATAGTGCATGATATAGGGTTAAATAGATAATTAAGGGTGTGTTATGAGGTTAATTTCATAATCGTGCAAGAGGTGCCTTAATTATTAATTATGCACAAAAATGTGTGTTGGATGTGCTAGAAGTACACGTTAGGGTTTATATGTTCAATGATCATTTGGTGAGTAGAGTACTTGAAGGAAGCCTTAGCCTTAGGGGCATTTTGGTCATTCTGACTTATGGTGCCTAAGTATAAGAATTGGAACCTAGAATGACCTTAATGGACTATTTAAGTTAGCATGGTTAATAATACTAATAAAGAATACTTAATAATAACATGAATAATTGAAAATGAATAAGTAGGTGATTGATGTGTTTCTCATGGTCACTTTAATTAAAATAATGATTAAAGTGAAAGACCTCAAGATTGAAAATGGTGGCTCTTTAGGGATCCCTACCCTAAAGATATAGTTTAGCCCACAATTATTCTAGATTATGCTGGTATGCCTTAGTGTCCTAGCAAGACCCTACATCTTACTCTATATAGCTCTACGAACCTACTTAGGAGGTATACATACTTATGGATTAGGTGTCCTTGTCAGTAGGGTACTATGTGTCCTCGTGCACCAGTGCGACTAGGGTACATTTGCATTCCTAGGTTGATGGTTGGAGGGTATTGTCTTGTTGTATGTGCTAATATGACCAATGTACTTTTGTGTCTCTAGGTTCGTCATCTCCCCCTCGAGTCAAATAAATAGAATTATTGTGTTAATTAAAGGAAAAAATACTAATCATTTAAAATGGAAGATTATTGAGTTGGGCCCAGACTGATCCACAGGCGAGAATAGTGGCTAGGAGCATTCTACCCTAGAGAACGGCCCACTGACAAATATAGTGGTCGAGTGTGTTCTGCCCTAGAGTTGTATTTTTGATCCACTGAATATAACAGTGGGGGCTCAATAACCAAACCTTGGATGATAATAAATTATGGGAAAGATATTAATCATTTACAGTGGAACACCACGTGAGTTGGGGTTAAACCAATCCATTGGCGATAATAGTGGCTAGAAGCATTTTGCCCTAAAGGCCAATCCACCGGTAAATAATAGTGGCCAGGAGCATTTTGTCCTTAAGTGTATTTCTGATCCACCGGCTATAATAGCAAGATTCCTGTATTCACGTGGATATAATTTGAGAGATGATTATGAGTAATATTTAACTAATTGCTTAAGTCTAGATAATGTTGATTTTAAAATTATGATCTATCGTTATGGTATAGATGTGGAATTGGTTTCTGTTTCTCTTCGTAAGTACTAGAAATGCTAAGTAAATGGATTTTATGATATATGATTCTTGCGGTACGAGCCCATCATATGTTTGTTGAGTTTATTTCTATGTCTTGTGTATGTATTGTTCTTATATATGTATGATATATTGCATGCGAGCCCTACCTTTTAGTTTTGTATAAAGGATTACTTAATACCTTAGTATTGAAGGATTCTTTTGTGGACCCCTACCTATTCAATGGGTAGTCTCCCTTACAAGTTAGAACGCAGGTGCTATTCAAGTTCTTATAAGGTAATATCATAAGGACCGTCTGGGAAGTTTTCTAAGTTTATCTTTTCAACCTTTATTCTCACTATTTAATGATTTTATTTATGTAACCACGAATAGTGGACTTTATTCTTATAATGTAATTTAATATGCAACTCTGATTTAGTTTTATAACTTAGTTTTGTGCAATGTGCTCTCTTTATTTTTAAGCCTTAGCACTTAGTACTAGAACAATAGAAGGAAATTGGTTTGGTACTAAGTGTGGCAGTAACATCCCTAAAATTTTTTCCTTTTTTTTGTTAATTTTTAATGAATCAAAAATTTTCAGTGGTAAATTTTGGGAGTGTTACACCGACTATCTACAATGGATGACAATTTATATCACATTCCCTAATTTTGGTGATGAATCAGGAAATATGCATCTTGCATTGTAACACCCCCAAAATTCATAATTGGAAATTTTCATTTAGGCAGAAAATTATACACAAAAAATAAGGGGTGCTACTGCCATAATTGGCATAAGATTAACCCCTACCAATGTCATACTAATGACAATCTTAGAAAATTTAAAGGTGTTAATGTGAGTAATCAATAAAACCATAATAGTTCCAACACTTTCTAAATAAAACAAAGTACGCAATTATCAGAGTTAATATAAAAGTGGAAAGTGAATACAATAACGCCCCCTATGGGGGAAATAAAATGATAAATAAAACTACAGGGAACTCAGATAAAGGTAAGTTTGGACAACACCCTCTTGGATCCCATGAAAAATATATCAGACTATCATTAGTCCCCCCCCAAAAGCATTGTAGGCGTCAAAGTCATCACAAGCATCGTCTCCTATCTGTACAAACTCAGGAGGAGCCACTACTCATAGAAATGAACAACACCCATGAAAGGGGTGATCAGTACACTACACTGAGTAAGATAATCATATGGCTAAGACCATGTAAACATAAAAAGGTAGATGATGCATGCAGTATTTCATTCAGATTTACCATTATTATTAAGACATAGGCCATTCACTTTGTTTTTACACATCGCTTGAATTATATCCACGTGATTATGGGAACTCCACTATTATAGCCGGTGGATCTAAAATGATAATCTAGGTCAAAACGCGCTTGACCACTATTATAGCTGATGGACTGAAAATCATCCCAACCTGGCCTCGACTCACGTGATATTCTACTATAAGTAGTTAGTGTCTTTTCCATGATTTATTACCATATAAGGTGTGGTTTATCAAGCTCAGAACCCCCATTATTATAGCTGATGGATCGGAAATGATACTCTAGGGCAAAATGCATCTGGCTACTATTATAGTTGGTGGACCGAAAAGCACTCTAACTTGGGATCGACTTGATAATCTTTTACTTGAAGTAATTAACATTTTACTCGTGTCTTATCCCACACGTAACCCCAACCAGACATGCATGCTCTCAACAGACTCCTGACTCACACCCCAGACTCCCTGAATGACCTGGTCCTATATCTTGGAACCTCTGCACTCCCCAAGACTCCAAGGCCTCTGGGGCCCCTTTCCCCTACTCACCATGAAATCCAAATCCCCCATACATGTAGGTTTAGGCCCACTTTCCCATCTCTCCACCTTAGCTCACCATCATCCACTAGGGTTTCCCCTTATAAACCCTAATCTGGCATATGTGGCCCTAACCACTCCTTATCATACATGGCCCATGCTTCCTTTATTTCCAACACCATCACTCCACTCAACCCACACACGAACATCACAATCTTACTTCTCATCTCTCATATGTGATAATGAAACCCTAGTTGCGTAACACCCTCAAAATTCACTACTGAAAAATTTTATTTTATTAAAATAATTAGTAGAAGAAAAATATCAAAACCGTGAATTCTAGGGATACTACCGCCACACTTAATACCAGACCTGTTTACTCCTACCGTTCTAGTACCAAGTGCTAAGGCTAAAAGCGAAGAATACAACTTACGAGAAATTCAGACATACTTAAATCAGAGTAGCGTAGTAAACAATTTACGAAAATAAAATCCACTAGTGGTGGTTATAAAACAACAAATACATTGAAACAAAAATTTAAAAGAGAAAGAGGACAACCCTAGGACTTTCCGGATAGATCCTTATACTCTTTCCCAAGGGCCCACTTGAATAACACCTGGAAACGACCTGCAAGGGACACTGCCTATTGAATAGGCAGATGCCTCACGAATGGAACCCTTCAGTACTACGGTACTGAGTAACCCTTTAAAACACACTTAAAAGTAGGCTCGCAATATAACATATGATATACCACCATACTCACACATAACGACAAGTGTAAACATAATATTTAGATCCATACATTCACATATTCCGCAAGTCACTCAGATATCAATGGTGCATACATAATATTCACTTTGGTATATTCGTATGCTTAATAAGTCAATCAAATATTAATAGTTCATAATGAAAAATTGATACTTTTAGGGCCTTAAAGCCATTAGTCTATCATTAATCAATCATCTCGGATTATAATTGTCCATACGAGTGTGGGAACCCAACTAGTATAGCCGGTGGATTGGAATACATACAGAGCATAACACTCCTGACCACTATTATTCGGTGGTGGATCAGTCCCTAGGGCAAAACGCTCTTGGCCACTATTATTCGCCGGTGGACCGGTCTGGACTCGACTCACAAGATGTTCCACTGTAAGTGATTAGTGTATTTCCATGTCTTAGTTTCATTACGTTTGGTTTATTGAGCACGGAATCCCCCACTATTATAGCCGGTGGACCGAAAATCATGCAGGCAAAATGCTCCTGCCCAATATTATTCACCGGTGGATCGGTCTCTAGGGTACCCCAACTCCTGGTCACTATTATTTGTCGGTGGACCGGTATGGGTCTGGCTCAACAATCTTCATCTTTAAGTGATTAGTGTCTTGTTTGTGTCTCATTCGAAAGTATTTCACCCTTGATATGCATGTCACCGACCTCTACTTTTATCCTCCTGAGAGGGCTCGTCCCATATCTTGAAAATTCTGCACCTTCTAACTCACCCCGACACCCTTCCCTTATTCCACTTACTCACACTAGGAGCCCAACTCCTAAGTGTGTGGGTCAAGGTCCACTACCTTATACCCCAAAGTCCACTCACCGCCTTACCCTAGGAATTTCTCCAGAAACCCTAGTTTAGGCCTATGTGGCCCATCCTTCTCTACCTCACACAACCCAACGTATTCTAACACCCCACACGTCACGACCCTTAGATTCAACTATCACTTTATACCTCACTCATCCTCATTTATTTTTATTATTTTCTTTTTCTTTCTCCACCTTTTCAAACTATGGTTTCCTCCCAAACCCTAGCTCGATCTCCTATGCACCCTTATACTATCCCACGTATTATTTTTCACCCGAAGCCTCCAGTCACCCAAACAATACTTCTATTACCTTCCTCCCACCCCAAGGTAACTTTTCATATGTAAAGTTCGCCCCCATGCGAACTCTAACCATCCCATGCAAACCCTAGATTCTCCCACTCTTTCAATTTATTTAAAGTCCCCTTTTATTCATCCACTCATGGCTCATGGGTTATTTAGGTCATTTCTACCTACATTAGCCAACTTACTTCCCCTTGGTTATCTTACTTTCCCATTTTTCCTTTTCATCCTTCCATACCACACTACCACATTAAATATCCTAACATGTGTGTCTTAAAGGGTCACATCGTATAACATCGTACGCACAACATATATAATCATCATCTACATGCCATAAGGAAGTCACATAAGCATATGTCCACTCCAAGTTGCACTACGACTGATCAATCATCAAGCATAAAGTACACAATATGGCATAACACATGGCACACAAGGCACGTAACCCACACATAATCATTCCTAGCTACACCCTTACTCAATTTAGGTTACCAAATTATCTCCTACACTTATTAGGTCACTAATCATCCTTCCTAATTATTACATTTACCATAATTCCCATTTGGTTGGTTATATTACCGAATTACCCTTTTCCTTTATTATAATTAACAAATTGCCCATTAGTTGGTCAAATTAGCAAATTACCCTTTAGTTGGTTAGATTAAAATCATATTTACCATTTTACCCTTTAATTATAAAATTACCATTTTTTCCTTTAATTATAAAATTATCAGTTTACCCTTTTATTTATAAAATTACCAATTTTCTCTTTAATTATAAAATTACCATTTTACCCTTCAATTACCAAATTACCATTTTACCCTTCAATTACCAAATTACCATTTTATCCTTTAATTATAAAATTACCATTTTGTCCCTTAATTACAAAATTACCATTTTACCCCTTAATTACAAAATTACCATTTTGTCCTTTAATTACAAAATTACCATTTTACCCCTTAATTACAAAATTACCATTTTGCCCTCTAATTATAAAATTACCTTTTTGCCATTTAATTATAAAATTACCGTTTTACCCCTTACTTCCAAAATTACCATTTTATTCTTTACTTCCAAAATTACCAATTTACCCTTTTACTTGCAAATTACCATTTTGCCCTTGCCTCCAAAATTACCATTTTACCCCTTACTTCTAAAGCTATCATTTTACCCTTTACTTCCAAAATTACCACTTTACCCTTGTTACTAAAAATTTACCATTTTGCCCCTTATTGCACCACTTATATTAAATTATAATCACTACATGAAATATTAATATTAATACCCCCTTTCTCATTATCTAACTCCACAACTATTATATTTAACATAATACTCATTAACACCCACACATAATAGGCCACATGCTTGCATAAGACATATTACTAAAATACCCCTAGAGCTCACAATAATATTAACCATGCATTAAATATTACAATAACATAATACAACATGGATAAATAATTAACAAATTTCATTAGTAAACAAGCTCTTACCTTAAACAATATTTCCATAAATAACATATAATCTAACATGCTCCCTTTTTATCAATCAACACAAAAAAAACTACATATATTATATTAAACAACATATATCAAGCATAATAACATATTAAAAAGTCTAATGTGCTAACATATGTTATCCATGCGTTTAAGTGGGGTTTAACAGTTATCTTAATTCCCGTAAAAATAAACATTACCGGTATTCTGGTCAAAGGTTCAAACTTTGATCAGCAAAAACAATACCTAAAAATAATATAAATATTTATCACATTAGAAATAAGAAAACAAAAGGCATAAGACTTTATAATATTTAATTAATGAAATACTTAACTTATTATTATACCTTAAAATCATTAACTAAATAAACCAAGAAATGTAGCAACTCATACTGCTCATGCAATGTGAGCTGCATTCAAAGAAATGAGGGGGAGGCGCTCAAAGGTGGGTGAAAAGAGGGAAAATGGGCTATTTTTGGCTTGGGGTTTTGGGGCTAGGAAAGAGGGTTGATGGGGGAGGAATTAGGGTAAGGGAAGGGTGAGGGGTGAAGAGGAGATGTAGATGGTTGTTGGGGATGGGTTGACGGTGGCCAAGGGCAGTGGCGGCGGCGGTGGCTGTGAGGCCACGAAGGAGGCTGCCAAGATGGGTCAAGATGGAGGGGTTGAGGAGGAAGGAAAAGGGAGGGAGAAAATAGAGGCCTGCGGGTGGTGGTTCCAACCAAAGGAGGTTTGGGGGTGGTAGAGGGGGTTGTAGGGATTGGTTTGGTGGCTCAAGTGGCAGAAGAGGCGGTGGAATGGCAGTGGGACAAGGCGGTGCATGGTGGTTGCCGAGAAGGGAGGGAAAGAAGAGAAAAAAAAACGAGGGGAGAAAGAAGGAGGCTGCAAGGTGGCTCGAGGGGTGTTGTGATGGTTCAGGGGTGAGGTAGAGGGTGGTAGGGGGTGGTGCAGGTGGTTGGTGTGGCTGTGCCAACGGTGGAATGGGGGCGACAAAGAAAAATAGGGAGGGAGATGGGAGGAGAAGAAAGGAAGAGAAAGAAGGTCGGGGAAGGCAAGGGAGGCTCAAAAAATGGCAGAATGAGGCCGGAAGGGAAGAAGAAAAAGAAGAGAAAGGAGGGGATAGGGTGGCTCGGTAGGGCGGCAGAAGGGTGGTAGAGGTATGGGGATGGCAGGGAGAGGGAAGGAAAAAGAAGGGTATTGTAACACCCCCAAATTTTACAACTAAAAAATTTCGTTTAAATAAAAAAGGTTTAGCGGAAGCGAAAGATAAAACCGTAAACTTGGGGGCATTACTGCCACACTTAGTACTAGAACGGTACTTAGTACCAGACCGGTTCACTCCTACCGTTCTAGTACTAAGTGCTAAGGCTAAATCCGATCAACATTAAGTGCGAAACATCAAAACATGGGTCGACATTTAACATGAATCATTAACAAAAAATCAGTCAAACAAAAGTTAAAATACGATTTAGGATTACAACTCAAGAGTACAATTTTCAAAACCTGAAGTGTAGTACAAAATATAGCTAAATATGGAAATACAAAATCTGATGACAGCAATAGAGTCTGGCCGAATTGCTCTCAATCCCCAAGTCAGGCTAGGCTCAACACTCTGCCCCACCCAATGCCTCGTAGGTATCGTAGGCATCGAAGACATCATCTCCTACATGCACAAGTTCAGAGGGGACTTCTGCTCGTGGGAATGAGCAGCACCCATGAAACGGGTGATTACTATGCTACGTACTGAGTAAGGTAACATACGTGCTAAGGCCAACACATAGAACACTTGACACAAGGATAAGCACATAGGCAACATACAATAACACATATGATAAAGCCTGGTTACTTTCCTGGTGACTTATTCTTTATCCTGCTTAATAGTTCGTTCATTCCACACATACTCTTTTACTAGTCCATGTGAGTGCGGGCGCCCCACTATTATAGCCGGTGGACTGGAAAACATACACTTAGGGCAGAACGCTCCTGACCACTATTATTCACTGGTGGACCGGTCTCCAGGGCAGAATGCTCCTGGCCATTATTATTTGCCGGTGGACCGATCTGGCCCTGACTCACTTGGTGTTTCACTATAAGTATTTAGTGTATTTCCCATGGCTTAGTTTATTTACTTTGGTTTGTTGAGTACAAAATCCCCCACTATTATAGCCAGTGGACCGGAAATCATGCAAGGAAAAACGCTCCTGACCACTATTATTCGCCGGTGGCACGGTCTCCAGGGCGCCCCGACTCCTGGCCACTATTATTCGCCGGTCGACCGGTTTGGGCTCGGCTCAACAATCTTCCACTTTAAGTGATTAATATCTTATCCGTGTCTTATTAGATAACATTCCACTCTTGACATGCATGTCATCGATGTTCTACTTCTTTTCTCTCAAGAGGGCCCGTCCCATATTTTGAGACTCCTGCACCCCTTATCACGCCCCGACATCCATTCCCCCTTACACTCACACATAATGAAAGATCAACTCCTGAGAGTGTAGGTTAAGCCCAACACCTTATGACATCGACCCCACCTATTCTCACCCTCTAGGGTTTTCCCTTAGAAACCCTAATTGGACCTATGTGGCCCAACTTCTTCTCACTTACTTTACCATTACTTGTTCCTCGCCCCACATCTCATCCTTATTAGGTCAAACCCCAAGGCGTATCACTTTACCTCTCGACTTTGCATGTGACCGGCAAAACCCTAGTTGGCCACATCAAACCCTAGTACCCTACTTCTTCCACAAGTAACCTCTCTCTTTTCATCCTAAAGTCTCTTCTTTCACATGGAAAACCCATACTCATCTTTTATATAAATGAATTCTCACTCTTAACCCATACTCCACCCTTCCTTACTCATTCTTACCTTTGTACTTTCCAAATTTCCACTTTTTCCCAAAACCCTAATCGGGTCCCTTATACACCCTTGCACCAACCTATGTACTATTTTTCATCCCAAGTCTCCAATCACTCCACAACTCTCCCATTCTCTTATTTACACCCTAAATCAACTTTTCTCACGTGAGATTCACTCCCATGCAAGATTTAGCCATCCCGTACAAGCACCCCAAGTCCCCATGCAAATTTAAAGACTCACATGCATGGTTCCCATCTCTCATTTATTTTGGTCATTCCTTCCTCTTAAATTTTCTCTCATGGATCATGAGGTAATTAGGCCAACCTCATATCCCCCTTAGTGAACTCACGTCCCATTTCTTTCTTGTTATCCTTATATTCCCAATTCATATTATCAGTTGTCCTAACATGCATGTCCTAGAGGGCCATATCATATCACATCATAAACATCATACATATATATACATATCATGCTCATGTCATAGGAAGTACATACAAACATACCTCAACTCCAAGCTATGCTACACATAAGACAAGTTATCCACAATCATATAATACACGACATAGCATGGCATATACAACATCCAAAGTATACAGGTCACACATTACACAAGGGCATTAGCTTTGTCCTTACCTAAAGCAACGCCGGGCTTGGAGCACGCTCTTACAACTCCTTAGGGTTTTGGTTAGGTTCACCTATAAAAGGAAAAAATACTAAGTATTAGTTTCCCTCAAAAGTACCATCATCCCTTATTTTAGGCTAAGATTAGGATTATTATTATTAAAGAGAGTATTATACGAAAACTAGGGTTTTTATCTTAAAAAAATAGTCTACTAAATAATACTAGTCAAAATATGTTTATTTTAATATTTATTGTTACACTTATATTATTAAACCCATTAGCTTTATTCTTATAATAATAGTATTCATGCTAACTATTAGTAAAGTAGTGATAATAATAATAAAACTAATAATAGTAACGCTAATGCTTATAGTGCTAGAACCCTAACATTTTTTTTAAGACTAAGGTTAACTATAGTGTTAGGATTCGAATAATAATATAATAATTGCAATATCAACAAAGTACTATTATTCCTAAAGATAATAACGATAAAGGTCATATTTTGGATAATAATAACTTAAGGGTTTAAAAGTTTACATTAATAAAAGTAATGATGGACAAGGTCACCATTAACAATATTAGTAAGGAAATAAGGATAATGATAATGGTAGTACTAATAGTGATAATAACAATATTACTAAAATACTTTTAGTTTAAGTAATAGTAACAATAATAGTGTCATTAATAATAGAAATAATAATGCTAATAGTAATAATAATAACAATGATAATAGTAATATAAGATTTCAAATGTCTATCACATATAGTAGTAAGATAATGATAATAAGCCATATCTAGTATTAGTAGTAGTGATAGAGATAGTAATAAGAGTAATAACAATAATAGGAATAATAATAATAATAATAATAATAATAATAATAAGGATAACTATCTTAATGTTAAAGTTGTTTCCTTTTAATAATATACCCTAGTTAACTATCTCTGAAATTAGGTTAGGAAAATAAGGATGATACATAGTAATATTAAGAGTGTAATAATAATAATAATAGTAATAATAATGATAATAGTAATAATAGTAATAATAATATTATTATTATTAAGGATAATATCATTAATATTAGATAAAATTACTAACACTTATAGAAAATAGTTTTAGGGGTTGGGGAGTTGGAAAACCACCTAAGGTCAGTGGTGGACCGGCAGTAGCATGTGGCGGCGACGTTGGCGGCGATGGAGGAGGAAGAGAGGTGGAAAGATCAAGGTGTAGGCTAGAGGAGAGGGGGTAGAGGGGTGTTTGAGGTGGAGGAGGATACAGCAGGTGAAGAGGGGTGGAATGAGGGTGGTGGCATGGCTGGGAGTGGCGGCGCGCAGTGGTTGGCACGGTTGTCGAAGGTGGTGGAGGGTGGTGGAAAATGGGGGAGGTAGAAGGAGAGGGAGGCAGGGGAAGATGGAGGTATGGGAATGTAGAGGGAGGTCTGTTGGACACTTTCGAGGGTGCAGGAGGCGTTGGTTGCGGTGAGGGTGGCGGCAAGAGGCGGCTCGAGGGGCGGCGAAGGGCTGGAGAGGGCTGTTCGGGGTGGTGACTTTGCACGGCTAGGGCGGCATGTGCAGGGTGAGGCAAGGGGTGACGGTGGTTTGTTTTTGTAGAGGGAAGTGCGGGGAAGGTTTCGGTGGGTGGTGGTTGTCACGGCGATCACTGGCGGCTGCGGAAAGCTCGATTGTTTGAGCGGTAGTGGGGTAGGGTTTCGGGGCTTTTTTGAAAAAAAGAAACTGGCTATGGCTGCTAATGGGGGTATTTACAGGAAAATTGGAGGGGGAAACAATGAAGGAGGGAGAGGGCACGCGGGGCAGGTGCGGCAGGTCGCTGACCGGCGGTGGCAGCCGGCGCATGCCCTGCGAATTGCAGGGTGTGTTTGGCTAGGTGATGGGAAAAGGAAAGGGGGCAGTACACGTGAGGGGAAGGACAAGTAGGTTGGGTCAAAATGGGAAAGGAAAGTGACGGGAATGGCAGGAGAGGACAGCCGGACGGAGCAAGCGGTTGTCAGCGGTGCAGACTGCGAGTTGCAGGCCTGGCGCAAGGAGGAAGAAGACAGGCGCGCTCATAAGGTCTTCAAACAAAACGTGGCATTTTAGCGAATTGTAGGATGAAACGCTGTGTCGGGTTGTCGGTTTGGCAATGGTTATAGTCATTAAACGAGACGCAGCGTCTCAGCGGATGGAGGGACGAAACGCTGCGTCTGGTTGCCGCAACGAAGGGGCCAAACGGCGCTGGGCAGCGGGGGAAGGAGAAGGAAGGAGGGGGTTGGGCTACGGGCAGGCCCAACCGGCGAGAAGAAGAAGGAAAAGAAGAAAAGGAGAAAAGAAAGAAAAGTTGAAAAAGAATATTTTAAGGATTTTGGTTTTACATAAATATTTAGAGTATTTTTCTTGGGGTACCCAGAATAAGAATATTTAAATAAAAATATTAAACCTCCTTTTTAGGCTAATTTAGGGCCCTTTTAAAAATATTCCTCCTAACTCCTTTTTAATTAACAAAAGCCCAATTTTCCTCCTTTATAAAAATATTTATAATTTCCTATTAAATTGCCCTAAATAATCCCTCTCAATCCAAATAAAATAGTAAATTAAATTAATTTCCCAATAAATCCTTATTTAATGACATATCTCAAAATAATTAATTCTGGGGTATTTCAAGTATGGGCAAGGAGAGGGAGAGGTGGTGGGGCTGAGATGGGGCAGGAAAATGACGAGAGAGAGGGGGCAGCAGTAGGGGGAGGAGGGTTGTAGGTGGGGCGGCGGAGATGACAGAGGCGGTCGAGTTTTGGCGCCGGAGAAAAGGAAGAAGAAGAAAGAAAGAAAGGGGTCATGTGCGTGCGTGCAGGTCGACGAGAGGAAGAGGGTACGGGTAGGCTCAATCGGGGGAGAAGGGGAAAGAAAAGAAAGAAGGGAGGCAGGCCGGGCTTGCACGGGAAAGGAAGAAAAGAAAAGGGGGTGGTCTGGTTTGACGTCGCAGGAGAAGGAGAGTGAGGAGAAGAGTGGGATTGCGGCCCAGGCACAGGGGGAAGGCAGGCTGGGGTACCCGCGGCCCAACGGAAGGAAAAAAGAAAAAGAAAGAAAGGAGAAAAAGGAGGAGGAAAAAGGAACAAGGGAAAAGAAAAGGAAAAATGGGAAAAAATAAAATAATTTAATTTATAAAATAATAAAATGTAATATTTATGGGTAATAAATTTATTTAATAATTTAATTTAATTTAATTTAATATATGAGTTTAAAAAGAATAATTTTAGTGAAATAATTATTTGGAAAATTATTTAAGCAAAAAGAGTATGAAAAAATAACAAAATATTTATTTTAATTTAATAAATATTTATATCCAATTTTATATACTCAAAAATCCATAAAATAATTAAATTAAATAGATTTAAAAGTTAATTTATCCCAAATAAAAGTTATTTATTAAATTATAAGCTTTTAAAATTTCGGGGGATTACAAGTTGGCCACCACAAACCCTAGTACTTTTCCTTTCTTTTACACTATCCCTTCATCTACACACTCCATCCTCCTCTCCACTTGACTCACCCCTTCATAAGACACCCCCTCCTAGTCTCAACCCTTACTCCAACCACTCGCCATCAACCTTCTCCACACACTTCCCCCCACTTAAGGTTTTTTCCTACAAACCCTAATTAAGTCCCTCATGCACACTTCTACTAACTCATGTACTATTTTTCACCCATAGACTCCAATCACCCAAAATACTCTTCCCTCACCATGTTTAACCCTTAAGCCACCTTTTCCCACATAAACGTAACCCCTATAAAAAGGCTAACCACCCCATGCAAGCCTTATACTTCCCATGCAAGATTTACTCCAACCCTTCATTTTATTTTTATTATCCCATTATTTTGTCACCCATGAATCATAAGACGCTTAGGTTTTTCCTTACTTCACCCTAATCACTCCACCCTCTTTATTTTTTAGCTCTCCACAACCTCATCATACCACGTAAGGCCTTATAGCATGTATGTCATATTATAGCAGCTTGATACATATTAACACATACAAAACTTACCTTAGCTCCAAGCTTCATTACAAGTATTTTAGTCCATACTCACATATAATATAAGCACATATCTAAAACACCCATGAATACATAAAACATACAATTTAGCCTTAACCACATCCTTACATAATAGGACAACAAGCTTAGAGCATCAATCCTACACCTCCTTAAGGGAAGGGTTTGGTTCACTTATAAGAATAAAACACTAGTATTAAATTCCCTCTTACTCCTTTTTCTTTTATTATTCTTTAACTAAATATTAATAAAAATTTTTGTGGATCGATACCAATTTGGAAAAATAAGATCTAATTAGAATCAATTAAAACACACAAGAATTGAGAAGAGAATAACACTCAAGAACACTGATTGGGGAAACAGATGATCTTATTGATGTAAAGCAATTGTGATTACAAAGAGAATCAAAGAAATTCTCACATAAATCACTCAATTCATCAAGGAATTACAAGAGAACTCAATAGGAGAAGAAGACGGCGCTCGCTTGCCAATTAATGTTCTAATCACATGGTATTTATAGTGTACAAGACTGTCATTAGCGAAAACCAAGGCGGAGTGAAAAAACCAAAAAACACGTACCATGTTAATAACATGGTACCACCGTGTTTATTTTTTGTCTCTCGGCCTCTCTCAAAAACAGGACACATTTTCCTAATGAAAAAACACGGATCATGTTTCATGAACATGCCCCCACCCCCCCCGGTGTTTCTTTTCAGCTTTGATAGTCTCTAGTACTTCAGCCACCACTTCTTCATATGACCTTCGATCGAGCTGATTCTTGATGCGTTGGAAAGCTAACAGAAATATCTACAACTTGTGTGTTTAGAAATTTTCCAAATTCCAATTTATTCAAGGTAAAGTCTTCACATATTTCTAGCATAGCTCACAGTTCTACTTCAAATTCCTCCAAAACACTTCACACGCCAATCCATGCTATTCTACACACTAAATACAAGTCAAAAGCTCACAATTCTCCACCTTGACAATGTATTTAAAGTAGCTAGCACCAGGAACACAAAAGATCATCTGTAAAAACCCTTGGGCCCCAAAAGGCCCTCATGGTACACAAACACCAACCAAGTCCGAGCAATGCTCGAACTTGCTAACCGTCAATGACTTCGTTAGCATATCTGCTAGATTGTCAGCAGTAGCCACCTTCTCCAACACAACCTTGCTTGTAGCAATAGTAGCTCAGATGAAGTGGTACCTGATATCAATGTGCTTGGTTCGACGATGAAAAGAATTCTTATTCTTTGCCGAATAGATAGCACTCTGACTATCGCTACAAACAATGGGAGCACCATGACCAAATCCAAGATCATGAACGAAACCACCAAGCCACGAAGCTTCTTGAAAAGCCTCAGTCATAGCCATATACTCAGCCTCAGTAGTGGACAATGCAGTTACATCTCACAAAGATGACCTCTAGCTAATTACCGAACCACCAAGATAAAACACATAACCTCTAGTAGATCTCCTATTATCAAGATCTCCACCATAATTAGAGTCAATGAACCCAGTCAACGCATCAGTCAACCTCCCATACTCCAAACAAGATGATGTGTTATCCTTTAAGTACCTCAGAATCCACTTCACCACTTGCCAGTGAGCCTTCCTAGGATTCACCATATATCTGCTCACAACACTCACAGTTTGAGTAATATCCCGCCTAATACAAACCATAGCATACATTATGCATCCTACAACATTAGAGTAGGGAACTGTGGCCATAAACTCCTCCTCATCTTTAGATTTGGAGCAATCTAAAGAAAACAATCTGAAGTGAGTATCCAAGGGAGTACTAACCGACTTGGCATCAATCATATGAAACCTCTCCAACACCTTGTTCACATACTGCTCTTGTGACAAGTAAAGACATTTCTGTCTGCGGTCTCGAAGATCTCCATACCAAGGATCTTCTTTGCAGCTCCCATATCCTTCATCTCAAACTCAGTCTTCAACATTGTGTTCTCCTTGTTAACTTTAGACATATATTTTTCTGCAACAAGCATATCATCGAAATACAACAAAAGATACACTAGAGAACCATCACCAACCTGCTTCAAGTATACACATCCATCGTAGTCACTCCTGGAGAACCCATGCTCAATCATAAACTAATCAAACCTCTTGTACCATTATCTAGGCGACTACTTTAGACCATATAGTGACTTCTTCAATAAGCGCACATGATCCTACTTGCCTTCAACAACAAAGCCATCTGGTTGTCACATATAGATCTCTTGCTTGAGCTTACCATGTAGAAAAGCTGTTTTATCATCCAATTGCTCTAACTCCATATCCTGTATAGCCACAAGCGCAAGTAAAGTATGAATAGAAGTATGCCTAATAACAGGGAAAAATACCTCGTTATAGTCTACACCAGGTATTTAACTAAACCTGCATGCAACTAAACCAACCTTGTACCTCGGTCCCTCAACACCTAGAATTCCCTGCTTGAACTTGTACACCCACTTGCAATCAACTATTTTCTTCTTCGTGGATGCCTTCACAAGTTTCCATGTCTGATTCTTCCATAGAGATTGCATCTCCTCCTCCATAGCAGCACACCACTAAGTAGAATCAGCACTAACGATGGCATTTGAGTATGACACTAGCTCTTGTACATCAACTATAGTCTCAGCACTAGCCAAAGCATAACCTGATAACTCTTCAAAGTCATAGCTCACAGGAGGCTTCACAACCCTCCGTGGTCTACCGGAAGCAACACCCCTTTACTCCACTTGCTATCTGGATCCACCCACTTCAGGAATAGTGGGTCTCATACTAGAAGAGTCTGAATGATCCAAATCAACCTCTACATCCACCTTATCCATAACACCATGCAGATTCTTCTGCTCTACCTCTTCAGACAATTTATCAGAAGAAGACTCGGTCTTTTAGAGGAATACAGACTCATTAATGGTAACATCCCTGCTAGTTAAAAACTTAGATGCATCTGGGTCCCATAACCTATACCCCTTCACACGGATGTATAGCCAAGAAAGATGCACTTCTTGGCTCTAGGCTTGAGCTTCCCATCATTCACATAAGCATAGGCAGAACATCCAAAAACATGCAAATCAGAATAATCTGTTGGTTTGCCAGACCATACCTCCTCAGGTGTATTCAAATTAATGGAACGATTGGGTGACCTATTCACTAGGAATGCCGCCATGTAACCTGCCTCAGCCTAAAACTCCTCACCTAATTCAGCTTGTGACAACATACATCGAGTCTTCTCTAATGGGGTCCTATTCATCCTCTCATCAAACCCCATTCTATTATGGTCTTCCAACACAAGTATGATGCCTAGCAATACCATGGTCCTCACAGTACTCAAGGAAACTACGCTCCACAAACTCAAGGCCATTATCTATCTTGAGACACCTCACTTGTCTCCCAGTCTTCTTCTCTAGTAAAGTCTTCCAACACTTGAAAACTTCAAAGACGTCATTTTTTCTTTTAATAAAATAAGTCCATAACTTCCTAGAGAAGTCATCAATAAATGTCAATAGGTATTGCAAACTACCCTTAGAAACCGCCCTTGCAAGACCCCACAAATCAAAGTGAACATAATCTAGAGGCCCCATTATGCTATGTGTAGCCTTTGAAAAAGTAACTCGCTTATACTTGCCAAACACACAGTGCTCACAGAAATCCATAGTACCTGTACTCTTCCCATCCAACAACCCTCTCTTAGAGAGTCCAGTCAAGCCTTTGACACTCATGTGTCGAAGTCATATATGCCAAAGTCTAGTAACATCCGATTCAGACATACTCGATGATGTTACCGCAGCTACTCCCTCAATAGTGGAACCAACAAGCTCATACAGTGTCCCGATCCTCTTGCCTTTCATTGCAACAAGAGCCCCTCTAGTAATCCTCATCGTTCCATCCTCAATCACACAACAATATCCATTACAATCCAAAGAACTCAATGAAATCAAGTTCTTGGTCATATCAGGGACATGTTGAACATTAGACAGTGTTCTGACCACACCATCATGCATCTTCACCTTCACTGTCCCAATCCCAACAACTTTGCATGTAGCATCATTACCCATTAGAACTAATCCACCCCGATTCATCTCATAAGTTTGGAATAATTTCCTGTTGGAAAAAATATGGTGAGAGCATCCAAAATCCAAGATCTACCTGTCCATAGTCTTGGTTTGACTATCGGTGGCAGTCAACACATCACCATCACTATCATATTGAGCTATAGCACCGTCATCCTTTGTACCAGATGATTCACCATATTTATCTCTAGATATCCTATCAGGACAAAACTTCCTAATATGACCCTTCTTATGACATTCAAAGCACATGATATTCTTGGATCTGTTATTCCTTGACTTCAACCTATACTTCTTCTTCTTATCACCAGAACCCCGTTCCTGAGGTATTCCCCTAGCTATAAGTCCCTCACTATGTGAGTCACTAGAACCACCTTCAGTCAACTGATTCTCAATCAGTTCTTGTTGTAGCAGGGATGTCTTGACATCATCAATAACCAACTCATCATCCTTCCCATACAATATAGTCTCACGAAAATGTTTGTAATCAGTAGGCAAAGAACATAACAATGTAATAGCAAGATCTTCATCCTCCAATTTGATATCTATATTCCTCAGATCCATAATTATAGAGTCAAATTCATCAAGTGAGATTTTAGGGATTATCCATTACCTAATTTTAACTCATGCAACTTGCTCTTCAATAATAGATGATTCGTCACCGACTTCATCATGTGTAGAGACTCCAGCTTGAGCCATAGGGATGACATCGTTGTTTCTTTAGCCACCTCGCGCAAGACCTCATTAGACAAACACAACTATATGGTGGAAAGGGCCTTTTGATCTATCTCCTCGAATTTCTCATCTGTCATTGAATCGGCCTTCTTTGATTTCCTGAGTAACGCCTTCTCCAATCCATTCTGGATCAGGATTGCCTTCATCTTCAACTTCCATAAGTCGAAGTTCACAGACCGATCAAACTTCTCTATATCGAATCTTGTAGACATCTAGAATATGAACCCTATGCTATAATACCAATTCGTTGTGGACCGATACTAATTCTAGAAAAATAAGTTCTAATTAGAATCAATTAGAACACACAAGAATTGAAAAGAGAAGAACACTCAAGAACACATATTGAGAAAATAGATGATCTTATTGATGTGAAGTAATTGTGATTACAAAGAGAATCAAATAAATTCTCACATAAATCACTCAATTCATCAAGGAATTACAAGAGAACTCAATAGGAGAAGAAGACGGCACTCGCTCGCCGATTAGGGTTCTCATCACATGGTATTTATAGTGTATGAGACAGTCATTAGTGAAAATTGAGGCGGAGCGAAAACACCAAACAACACGGACCGTGTTAATAAACACGGTGCCACCGTATTTATTTTTTGTCTCTCGGCCTCTCACGAAAACATGACACATTTTCCTGATGAAAAAATAGGGATCGTGTTTCACAAACATGGTCCTCTGTGTTTCTTTTTGGCTTTGATAGTCTTTAGTATTTCAGCCACAACTTCTTCATATTACCTTCGACATAGCTGATTCTTGATGCGTTGGAAAGCTAACAGAAAGATCTACAACTTTTATATTAATAATCTTTCCAAATTCCAATTTCTTCAAGGTAAAGTATTCACATATTTCCAGCATATCTCACAGTTTTACTCCAAATTTTTCCGAAACACTTCACACACCAATCCATGCTATTCTACACACCAAATATGAGTCAAATGCTCACAAAAGACTAATAATAGTAGTATTAATAATAATAATGTTAATGATAATAAGATAAATGATATAAAATATTTAAAATGAATTATAATTAAATAAAAATAAGGGTTAGAGCACAACCAAGGGTGGATGTGATAGCTAGGGCAGTGGCGACGGTGACTCACGACAAATGCGATGGTGGCAGCACAAGGGCGGTGGAGGTGGTGATTATAAAGGTAATATTTTGGGGTTAGAAAAAGGGAAGGGAAGTGGTGGTTGTGAGGTGGTAGGGTTTCTAGGTCGGAGAGGGTTGTAGTGGTGGTGGTGGCATGCCATGGTGGTAGTGTAGCCACCTGTGATAGTTGTAACAACCCAAAATTCACTACTTTTTTTTAGCGGAAGTAATTAAAAATGAAATACTTAAAACGTGTGAATTCTGGGAATGTTACCGCCACACTTAGTACAGAACCGGTTCTCTCTGACCGTTTCAGTACCAAGTGCTAAGGCTAAAGAAAAGATTTACATTAAACTCAAACCAACAGTTCATAAAAGAACTCGAAAGATTATACATTAAAAATAGAGTACGCATAAACGTTTATGAACCATAATAAAATAGAAATCAGAGTGTGAAATCAAAGAGGATAAATACTTAATACAAGGTAATGAATCAAAGAGGATAACTCCAATACAAAAGAAATAATAAAA
The DNA here is from genome assembly GCA_030549775.1 of Tamarix chinensis. NCBI lineage: Eukaryota > Viridiplantae > Streptophyta > Magnoliopsida > Caryophyllales > Tamaricaceae > Tamarix > Tamarix chinensis. Next base: position 81,510,598 of record CM060173.1, on the reverse strand, counting down.
GGAAATAGAATTGCATAAAGACTGAAATACGACTACAACACTCTCAAACTTAAGCCAAACAAGCTCAACACACAGCCCCGACTGATGTCTCGCCCACCTGCACAAAGTCAGAAGGGCATACTACTCATGGAAATGAGCAGCACCCATGAAACGGGTGATCAGTACGCTACGTACTGAGTAAGGTAACCGAGCACTAAGGCCAACATATTATCACATAAAATAATACAAGATAACAAGAGATCATAGAGACTAGCACCATAACGTACATGCATACGATCATTCAGATAAAAGTACAAAGGCCCAATTATAGTCCGGATTAATTACTTAATTAATCTCTGATCATAACTCATTCACACCATACCTTTTATCAAATCCATGTAAGTATAGGAACACCCCACTATTATTACCGGTGGGCCGGTCACTTGCGGGACAAAGTCCACACCACTATTCCTGACCGGTGGATCGGTCTGGTTCCTACTCACATGGTATTCCACTGTAAGTAATTAGTATCTTTTAAGCGTTTGTAACTCTGGTTTGTTTTTATTGAGCTCGAGTCACCCCACTATTATTGCCGGTGGGCCGAAAATGCACAGGTACAAAGCCTGACCACTATTATTACCGGTGGATCGGTTACACATAGGACATCATGTCCTAACCACTATTTCTGACCGGTGGATCGGTCTGGACCCGGCTCAATAATCTTCCACTTTAAATGATTAGTGTCTTAAGTATCTTATTCAACGGCTTTCACCATGGACATACACGAATCATAAATTCCATATTCATCATCATACTTACACTTTAATCACCACATACATATGATAACACAAAACCCTAATCAGCCACACCACACCCTAATTAACCACAACAACCCATAGTTAATCATTCCAAACCCTAATTCAGTCTCCTTCGTACCCTTAATTTGCTCCACGTGCTATTTTTCATCCCAAGTGCTCGAACACCCAAACAAAACTTACATTACCTTCCTCACATCCCAAATTAACTTTCCACATGTAAATTTCATACCCATGTAGACATTAATCTCCCCATGCAAACCCTCGATCCTTTTTCATGCAAACCCTAAAATTCCACGTGAAACCCTAAATCCAACCATGCAAACCCTAATACCGCCATTCAAGCATCAATGCCACCATGTAAACCCTAATACCACCATACAACTATAAATACCACCATACAACCCTAATACCACCATATAAACCATAAATATCACCCTAATACCACCATACAACCATAAATACCCCCATAGAAACCATGATTACGTCATACAAAACCCTAAATTCCATCCAACCAAAACTAAAGATTCACCCATACCAAACTCTAAATTCAAACCACATAAAACCCAAAGAGTCGTCCATACCAAACCCTAAATTCAATCCATACCAACCCAAATATTCATCCTTACCAAACCCTAGATTCAAATCACATAAAACCGAAGATTCATCCTTACCATACAATTGATTAGATTCTCCCATTCATAACCACAAATTAGATTTTCCCATACAAGACCATAAGTTAGATTCTCCCACATAAAATCATAAATTAGATTCTTCCAAGCAAAACCATAAATTGGATTCCCCCAAACAAATCATAAATTAGATTCTCCCAATCAAATCATAAATTAAATTCTCCCAAACAAACCATAAATTTGATTCTCCCATATAACATCATAAATTAGATTCTCCCAATTAACATCATAAATTAGATTCTCCCAAACACACTATAAATTCGATTCTTCCACATAAAACTATACATTAGATTATTTCTTATAAAACCATAAAATTAGGTCAACTCATTTTCCTTAGTCAACCTCTTTCCCCATTCTCCTTTCTCATCATTTCCCCCACACAACCACATCAACATCCTCACATGCATGTCTAACAGGGTCACAACACGTATCGTCACATACACATAGTACACATGCCATACAAAAACATACTTCAACTCCATGTCATACCATATACGAAATAATTAATAATGACAAACATAGAATACATAGCATATAAATCACATAATGCATATAAGCACACAAAAGGCCTTAGCACCCCTTACCTAAAACGACACCGGTCTTGGAGCACGCTCCTATGCCTCCTTAGGGCTTTGACTGGTTTTACCTATTATGAGAGAAAAGCTAAAATTAGACTCCTTCCTATCAAAAATAATATTAAAAACTAAATTAATATAAGACTAGGTTTTGATAACATATTAAAATAATAATAGCAAAAATACCAAAAATAATATCGATAATAAGGTTAATGAAAACAGTAACAATAATAATAAGAAGGACATTACTCAAAACATAGTAAGATAAGGGCTTCATCCCTTTTACTAAAATAAAAATACTAATAATAATATTAGTAAATTAAATAACCAAATTTAGTAATAATAATAGTGATGAAAAAATAATAATAATAATAATAATAATAATAATAATAATAATAATAATAATAATAATAATACATTATTAGCAAAACTAATGTTAAAATATTTGTATTAATAATAATGGAATAAGAATAATGGAAATTTGAAATAGGAATAATAATAATAATTATACTTATAACCTTTTAATATTAATAATAGTAAATATAGAAATAATAAAAAGAATAATAATAAAATCGAATTAAAATAACATAGGCTTCAGCCCTCAACATAAATAATAACAAAAACATTAATACTAATACTAATAATAATAATAATGCGTATTAAAAATATAAATATTAAGAATAATAATAATAGTATTTATATGCAAATAATTGAAATAAAATAATTTAAGGGTTATAAAAATAGGGAAAATGGCTGAGAGGGTCTAGGGTTCAACCATAGGTTGGTGGGGATAGGCGGCACCAGCGGTGGTGTACGGTGGCAGCGGCGGTGGCCGGAAAAAGAAAAGAAAGAGGAAAAGTTGCATGCTGGGAATAAGATAGGGAGAATTAAGATGGGAGCTGGGGTGTTTTGAGTTTCCCAAAAGGAGAGGGACAAAATGAGGGTGGTGGCGCAGCCAAAGGTGGCGGCGCACGGCGGCGGCGGTGGTGGCCGAATGGAGGAGATGGAGAAAGAGAGAGGAGGAGAGGGAGAAAGAGGAAAATAAAGGTATGGGGAGATAGAGGAGGGTCTGCAGAAGATTTTGGAGGTGAAAGAAGAGGCAGAACCTGCGGAAGAGGTGGCTAAGGGCGGCGCAAAGGGTGGCGGAGGTGGAAGAAAAGTCTGTTTGGGAAGGCAACTTTACACAGCTCGTTAGGCTTGTGAAGGAAGAATTGAAGGGTGAGGGAGGTTTGGTTAGCTAGAGAAAGGTTCAAGGAAGAGTTTGGTGGCTAGGGATGGCGGCGAAGTTGGTCGGAGGCGGCGGGCGAAGCGTCTAAAGGAGTGGCGGTGACAAAATAGGTTTTCTGGGTTAGGAAGTCAAAAACTCGAAACAGGGTGGATGATGGGGGTATTTATAGAATTAGAGGAGAGGTTAGGGTTATGTGGGTCGGTGAGTAGATAATGGAGTAAGGTTCGGGCTTACCGGCGGCGAGGGTGGCCGGTGGGAGTGAGTTGCGGGTATGGATTGGCGGCGCAAAAAAAGAAGAAAAACGCGCGAGAATAGGGGAGATTTGGTTGGGTAAAAAGGTCGACGGTCATTAGGGAGAGAGAGGAGCGAAATGGCCGGTCAACAGCGGCGAAAAACCAGGGCATAGGGGCGGCGATAATGGCGCAGGTCGGCGGCGTCGACGGCAGGTGCGAAGGAAGAAGAAGATGGGGGAGGAAAGCTGGGTGGTTCGGGAAAAAGAGAAGAAAAGAAAGGGAGGCAGACCGGGTGGTCGGGCGCGGGTTAAGCTCATTAAATAAAGCGACGAGTTTTAGTGACATTAAGCATAAAACGCAGCGTGGCGGAGTCAAAGGAAGGGGTCGCGCGGGCTGGGCCGCGCCGAAGGAAAGGAAAAAGGAGAAGTGGGCTACGCGAGAGGTAGCCCAAACGGGGAAAAGGGGAGGAAAAAGAAAAAGAAAAGAAGAAAGAAAGGGAAAAAGGGAAAAGGGAAAAATAATTATTTATGGTATTTAAATTAATTAAAATATTTGGGATATTTAAAAAATAATAATATTTAAATAAAATAATATTTAAATCCCTTTTTAGGCTAAATTAGGATTTTTAAAAGATTTTCCATAAATTCTATTTTAATTAGCAAAACACCCTAAATTTCTCTAATTAAATTATTTATAAAATTAATATTATTTTGAAACTATTTTCTCCCTATTATTTTAAATAAAATAATTTGTTTAATTAATTTCTAAAATAAAATCCTTAATTAGCTAAAATACACAAATTCCTCCTAATTAAAATACTTATAAATCTCTTCTTGGTTTTCCCTAATTAAATATCATTTTATTTTAATAAAAATAATTTATTTAAATACTTTTTTTCTGATAAAACCTCATTTAAATATAATTTGTAAAATTAGAAATTTTTGGGGCATTTCAATAGTGGTGGCTGAATATAGGGGAGAAGGAAAGAGGAGGAAGGAGGGGGAGAAAAAGGAAAGGGAGGGTATGGGGAGCTAAGGGAGGATTTTTGGGCCGAGAGGGAGGTAGTGGGGATAGTGGTTATGGCGGAGGAGGCGGCGTAGCTAGGCGAAAGGGTGTAAAGGGCAACTTGAGCTGCCCACTTTGCATGAGCGGGAATAGTGGAGAAGGGAGAGTTAGAGGCAGGGAGGGGTCTTGTTTGGTAGAGGGTAGTGAAAGGAAAAGGGTGATGGAAGTTTGGACGGCAGCGAGGCATGGCGGCGACTGTAGCCAAGTCTAAAGGGGCAGCAAGAGGGGATTTTGGGAGTTTTTGGGCAGAGGAAAAAGAAGAGGAAGAAGGGTGAGGGGGATTTTATAAGCGAGGGGCATAGAAGAAGACAAAGGGGATGAGGATAAGGGAGTGGAAGGGGCAGGCGACTGGCGGCTAGAGGTGGCGGGCCGACACAGGTTTGCAAGGTGCAGTCACATAGGTGCCAAGGAAGAAAAAAGAGAAGGAGAGGGGGCACACAAGAGGGCTGTGTAGGGGGAGGGCTTGGCCTGAAATGGAAAGGAAAGGGACGAAGGAGAGAAGGAGAGGGTAGACTGGGCGGTGTAGGTGTAGAGGGGGTGGAATTACAGGCGCAAGGTTGACGGGCAGGGCGAAGGAGGACAAGGAAGAAGAAGAAGAAGAAGAAGAAGAAGAAGAAGAAGAAGAAGAAGAAGAAGAAGAAGAAGAAGAAGAAGAAGAAGAAGAAGAAGAAGAAGAAGAAGAAGAAGAAGAAGAAGAAGAAGAAGAAGAAGAAGAAGAAGAAGAAGAACAAGAAAGCGGGAGCAGGCTGGTCAGGTGGGGAGAAAAGAAAAGGGGGATGGGTCGAGCCGCACACGAGGGATAAGGAGAAAGGAAGGGGGTTGTTAGGCTGGCCCAACCGGGGAGGAAAAAATGAAAGGAAAAAAGAAGAAGAAGGGAGGTGGGATAGATGAGTGAGAAAGGGAGGGAAGGAAGAGGAGGGACCAGCAGCCCAGTGGGGGAGGAAGAAGAAGAGGTAGGCCGAGAGGCCCAAAGGAGGAAGAAAGAAGAAAAAGGAAGGAAAAAAAAGAAAGGAAAAAGGGAAAGGTGGGAAAATAAAATATTTTTAGAAATAGGGTATTTAATTATTTAGATGGATAAATTATTTTTAATAAATTAATTTATTTAAAAGTTAAAATATTAATTTAAGATGATAATTTTATTAAAATATGGGTTTTAAAAATTATTTAAATAAAAAGAGTATGATAAAATAATAAAATATTTATTTTAATTTATTAAATAATCATATCCATTTTTTATAAATCGAAAGTCCACCAAATAATTTAATTAATAATTTAAAATTCAATTTATCCCAAATGAAAATTAAATACTCAAATTCTAGGTTTTGAAATTTGGGGTATTACATGCACTTTCTACTAATGGAATGAATCCGCACAATCAAGGTATCTATAACATATGACCAATGATTTTGGTGATATATAAGATATTGCCATGACTATACATGAAACGCTAATATATGATGTTGTCTTTATTTTTTTTTTGGAGTCATTACAATTGGAAAATGATATTAATATTTATTCAACTCCTTTGATTGATTATTTAAAATTATTGTGAAACACTAGTGTTAAGGTATTTGATGTATATTGAAAACACCCTATAGGGGTGAATAGGGTTTTATGGAATGGGAATAACTAAATAAAAATTTACACGTAAAGTAAAGTGGTTCAAGAGTAAATTATTCTTTACATCCACTACCAAAAGGTTCTCCCTTTTGGAGTTTTGAAATAGTGATATATTTTTATTGATGATCACTCTTCTCTTGGTTTATAAGCCTTCCAATCTCAATGACCCTCTCAAGGGATGATTTACAACTTCACCTAATTATCTTCTCTAGATTCACTAAATGAATCCTTCAAGAATGATAGGAGATACTTACTAAACCCTTTGATTGATTGTAACACCCCCCAAATTTACTGTTAAAAAAATTTGTTTTAATAAAAAGGTTTCACGAAAGCAAAATGACAAAACCATAAACTTTGGGGCATTACCGCCACACTCAGTACCAGATCAGTTCACTCCTACCGTTCCAGTACTAAGTGCTAAGGCTAAGCATGGTTAACATCAACCACAAGTCATTAATAAAAACACAAGTCATACATAAATCAGAGTGCGGTTTAGGATTATAACCCAAAGAGTAAGTAACTAGAGTTTTCCAAAAACAAAAAACATCGTACGACATAAAATAAATAAAATAAAACGATACATGGTCAAGTTAAGAGAAAAATAGAGTTCGGCTGAGTCGCTCTCGATTCCCCAAGTCAGGTCTAGACTCAACACTCGGACCCACCCGATGCCTCTAGGGATGGCAACGGGGCGGGTGGGGGACGGGGACCCCCTCCCCATCCCCGGACTTGATAAGGAAAATAATCCCCGAACCTGACCCAATCTCCACGGGGATCAAATCCCCATACCCGACCCGATCCCCGATCTATTTTCCATCCTCGATTTATTCCCCGTTCTTAAAACTTGACCTGATCCCCAAAACCCGACTCTATACCCAATCCCCGATCCCATCCCGATCCTCAAACTACTTTTTATATTATATTTTTAATTTATATTCTATAAAAATATTATATATATATATATATATATATATATATATATATTTCGAGACGAGTTTGGGGACTGGGACCCCAAACCCATCCGCGCCCCGTCCCCGAAAAAATTCCTGTTAAGAATCCCCGAACCCGAACCCGAATGGGGAATCCCCAATGGAGCCCCGAACCCGCGGAAAAAATTGCCATCCCTAGATGCCTCATAGGTGTCATAGGCATAGAAGACGTCATCCCCTACCTGCACAAACTCAGAAGGGTCTTCTGCTCGTGGGAATGAGCAACACTCATGAAACGGGTGATCAGTACGCTACGTACTGAGTAAGGTAACAGATGCGATTAAGGCCAAACATATAGAGCATATAACATAAGCATGGTCATATAGGCAACATACAATAATAGATGTAATAAGGTTGGGTTACTTTTCAAGTAACTTATTCTTTAGTCCCCTTAACAACATGTTCATTCCACACATACTCTTTATTAATCCATGTGAGTACGGGAACCCCACTATTATAGCCAGTGGACCAGAATACATATAGGGCAGAACACTCCTGACCACTATTATTAGCCGGTGGACCTGTCTCTAGGGCAGAACACTCCTGGCCACTATTATTCGCTAGTGGACCAGTCAAGCCCTGACTCACATGGTGTTTCACTGTAAGTACTTAATGTATTTTTCATGGCTTAGCTTCATTACTTTTGGTTTGTTGAGCAGGGAATCCCCCAATATTATAGCCGGTGGACCAAAAATCATGCAGGACAAAATGCTCCTGGCCACTATTATACGCCGGTGGAACGGTCTCTAGGACACCAGGCTCCTGGCCATTATTATTCACCGGTGGATTGGTGTGGGACCGGCTCAATAACATTTCTATTTAAATGGATAGTATCTTATTCATGTCTTATTTAATAAGCATTTCACCCTTAACATGCATGTTCAACAACATTCTAACTTTATCCTCTCAAGGGGGCCTGCCCCATATCTTGGGACTCCTGCACCCTTTTATCACGCCCTGACATCTATACCCCCCTTACGCTTACACATAATGGAAAACAATTCCTAAGGGTGTGGGTTAAAACCCAACACCTCATGACATCCAACTCCACCTACTATCACCCTCTAGGGTTTTCCCTCAAAAACCCTAATTGGACCTATGTGGCCCAATCTTTCTCTCAATTACACTACCATTACTCCATTCATCACCCCATACCTTATCTCATTTAAATCCAATCCCAAATCATATTGCTTTATCACTTGATTCCACATGTGACCGGAAAACCCTAGTTAGCCACTTCAACCCTAGTACCTTTCTTCTCCCACAAGTAACATCTCTCTCTTTCACCTAAAATCTCTTCTTTCCCAAGGAACCTATACTCACCCCTTATAAAATAAATTCCCACTCTTAACCCGTACTCCACTCTCCCTTGATTATTTTTACTTCCAAATTTTTTTTCTTCAGATTAGTGCTTCCTCTCAAAACCCTAACCAGGTCCCTTACGCACCCTTACACCAACCTACGTACTATTTTTCATCCCAAGTCTCCAATCACTCCACAACTCTCTCTTTAGCTTATTCACACCCTAAAATAACTTTTCTCACGTAAGGATCACTCCTATGCAAGTATTATCCACCCCATGCAAACTCTCAACGTCCCCATGTGAACCCTATAACTCCCAAGCATGGTTCCCATTTCTTTTTCATTTTTTTCCTCTCATGGATCATGAGGTATTTTGGTCAACCTTATATCCCCCTTAGTAAACTCACTTCCCACCTTCTTTCTTTTTATCTATTAATTCCTATATCACATTATCAATCATCCTAGCATGCATGCCCTAAAGGGTCATATCACATCACATCATAATCACCATATATACATATCATACTCATACCATAAGAAACACATAAACATACCTCAACTCCAAGGTGCGCTACACATAAGACAAGTTAATGACAATCATACAATACAAGAGATAGCATGATATACAACATCCAAAGTATACAAGTCACACCACACACATGGCCTTAGCTACATCCTTACCTAAAACAACGCTGGGCTTAGAGCATGCTCGTACGCCTCTTTAGGATTTTGGCTTGATTCACCTATAAGAGGGTAAGACTAATGATTTGTTTCCCTCCTACCAAAAATACTATTATTTCTTATTTTATTCTAAGATTAGGGTTTTTATTATTAAAGGTAGCTTTATAAGTGAAAACTAGGGTTTTTACCATCAAGTTAGTCTACTAGATATTACTAGTCAAAATATACTTATGTTACTATTTATAACTATATTTATATTAATAAATCTAATAGCTTTATTTCTTCTAATAATAGTACTAGTACTTGTTAAAATAAAATAGTAATAGTAATAATAATAATAGTAATACTAATGCTCCTAGAAATAGAAGCCCTATTATTTTTAAGGCTAATGCTAATAATGGTTTTAGGGATAAAATAATAATATAATATTAGTAATACTTACTAATATTATTAAAGATAATAATGATAGTAGTTATATTTGAGATAATGATAATGTAAGGGTTCAAATGTTTTTATCACAATAATATTAACAGAATAATAACAATAATAATAGTAATGACTTATAATGATACCATAGTGATAATGTTAGTAACAAAGGCATTAGGAATAATATTAGCAATATTTGAATAATAATAATAATAATAATAATAATAATAATACTAAGGTTGGGTATTCTTCTTCTACAGTAAAAAAATAGTAACATGCCAATTTCGGTTTCAATAACATTAATAATAATAAAAATAATAGTAATAATAATAACAACAACAATGATAATGATAATGATAATAATAATAATAATAATAGTAATAATACTAAAAATAATAATGATGATAATAATGGTAAGCATAATAATAATAATAACAATAATATAGTAACCGAATGATCATAATAATATAAGGGTCCAAATATTTATATTAATAATAAAAGGTGATAATGGATAAAGCTAGTATTAATAATATTAGCAAGAAAATAATGATGATGATGATGATGATGATGATGATGATGATGATGATGATGATGATAACAACAAGGGTTATCATGATAACACTAAAACTGTAGATTTCCCTTAATAGTAGCATTAGTTATAAATATTTCAAATGTTAGTTTAAGTAATAATAATAATAATAATAATAATAATAATGGCATTAATAATAATAATAATATTATTATTATTAATGGTAATAATCATAATATTATAGATAGTACCATTAATATTATTAAATAACTAATACTTGTATAAAATGGGTTTAAGGGTTAGGCAGGTTAGAGAACCACCTAAGGGCAGTGGGGGCACCGGCGGCGGCGGCAGCGGCGGTTGTGGAAATTTGAGGTGGTGGAAGGAGGAGAAAGGAGGCAGGAGAAGGGGGAGACAGGGAGAAAGGGAGGTGTGGGGAGGTAGAGGAGGCTCCCCTGGTTGTTTTGGAGGGTAGAGGTGGCATTGGTGGCAGTGGACTTGGCGGCGGGCGGCAATGTGAAGGGCGGTAGGGGCTAAAGTTGGTTGTTTGGGAGGGCAACTTTGCACGGACAGGGTGGCTCGTGTAGGGGAAATTAAGGGACAAGGAGGGTTTGGTTAGATAAAGGGTGGTGATAGGGGCAGTTTTGGGGGTGGTTTGGGTGGCGGCTGTGGGTTGCTCGTCTGAAGGGGCAGCGACGAGAAGGGGGAGGTTCTGGGTTTTGAAATTAAAATTTGAATTAAGGCAACCTATGGAGTATTTATAGGTCAATTGGGTGGGCAATGACAAGGGGAAGAAGACAAGGGAGGTGTAGATGTAATACCCAGTATTTTTAAAATCCATATTTATTAAGTTTAATGATTTTATTAGCGTAATTTGATGTAAACAATTAATTATTTTAATTTCGATTCGTTTTATGGATTTATCGACGATTTTGAATTCATAATTGAATGTAATTAATCATTTTCGGGAAGTAATATTTTATTGACGTTTTAATTAATTGAATGTAATATTTTCAGGAAGTTTAAATTAAAAATATTTTTGGAACTTATTTAAGAATTTCTTTTTGAAATTAATTTTCTTCCGTTCTACGCTTTTTAGTTTGCGGAAGACCGATTTCGGAAATTATTAAAATTAGTCTTGATTTATTAGAATTCGACTTAAATATTTCATTATAGGTTTTAAATATTATTTTAGGGTCTTATAATGTATTTCCGTAAATAATATAAATTTTCACGTTCGATGGTAAATTCTTCCGAAAATGTTTCCGAAATTCTTTATATAACTTTTTATTAATTTTAAGCCTTCGGATCCGTTCGAAATAAATTTTCGTTAAATAAATTTTATATAAAATCTTCCAATAATATTTTTATATTTTTAGTATTTTATTCTATGTGTATTTGTAAAACAAAAAAACAAAAAAAACCCACAACCCCGACCGGTGCCCCCAACCCCTCTCCCTCTTCCTTTTTCTCTCCTTCTCTTCTTTCTCCCTTTCCCATGCGTCCCTGTTCTGCAGCCCTGAACCCTAGCCGCCTCTTCTCCCCAACTCCTGCCTCCTCCTTACTTCGCCCCGCCGGTCGACCTCCAACCACCGGCCACCACTGTTGACGCAGGACCAGCAGTCGAAGCCACACACCAGCAGCCGCGGCAACAACCGCTGCAGCAGCGGCCGAAGCAGCCAACCCCAGCAGCCACGCACAGTAGCAGCAGCGGCGAGCCGCCGTCCGGCCATGGCGAGCTCAGGCGACCACCGTCGAGCCACCCCCGTCCCCCAACGAAGCCTCCCCAGCCTTCCTTTGCCCCGATTTGTCGGTTTTTAATTGGTATAAATTTCTGAAAACCCTAACACTGATTTGATTTAATTGAGTATGATTTAGCCTGTGATAAGCTAAATTAATTGTTTGATAATGTATATATGTGCTGTGAGATTGTTTTGGATAAGTTAATTGTATGGTTTAGGTTGGATTTCTGGAAAATTGAATTTTTGGCCAGGTTATGCCCGAATTTTTCGGATTCATTCGATTTAGCTATTTTTGATAAATTGATTATACAATATGTTTTAAAATGTATCCAATTTCATTTTGGAACCGTCAATTTGAGAAATTTATGCAGGTTTTATCGGAATTTGATTCCTAGGTCAAATTTTGGGTGTAATGAAATTGGGTCGTATAATTAAGCCGTTCCACTCAATTGATTTTATAATATCGTTTAAAATGTATTTAATTTTATATCGGAAGTGTTGATTTGGGAAAATTGTGCGTAATTAATCAAAATTGGATTTTTAGGTCAAAACTCCCGCGGGTTTAAATTGGATTGTGTAATCAGGTTATTCTATTCAATTGACTATATAAATTACATTAGAATATATTTAATTACATTTTCGAACCATCAATTTATATGTTTTGGTAAGAATTGATCGGATTTGCGTTCCAGGCCCAAAAACCCTAACTGAGCTAAATTAGGTATTTCTTTTATTGGTTTTGATCAATTGATTATTTGATATGTTATAAAATGTGTTTAATTGCATTTCTAAACATTCAATTTGATTAAATTTATAGAATTTTACCGAATTGCATCTTCGGGCATAAAACCCTAGATTTCAAGTGAGATTAAGAGATTGGTTATTTGTATAGTTGTTTTGCTAAAATGAAATTTATAAAAGTAGTTGAAATGATCCTAATTGTATTCCGATACCTTTAATTAGAATTAATTGATTTGAATTACCTGAGTTTATGTCGTGGGCTTTAAAACCCTAATTTTGAAAATTGATCATCTGGAATTGAATTATCGGAATATCGTTTTGTTGAAATTGATTGTCTAGATTTATCTAAAATTGGTTTAATTGTGTTTTAAAACTATCAATTTGAGGTAATCAAAGTGATTTGGCCGATTTGTGGTTTAGGCATTTAAAAACCCTAATTTTCGGGGATGATTTTATAAAATTAATTTTTGCTATGTGTATTTTATCTAATCGACTCCTATCTTTGGGTTTTAAATCATTTAAATCCTGTTTTAACCTAATTGGTTTAGATTTGGTTCTATGTAAATGGTTGGGTTACCTATTTAGTTGTAGAACCTAATAAATAAGTTATTTCGATAAATTAACTTATGATTGATTATTCTTTCTCGGGCTTTCCAAATTAAGTTGAAATGTCCCAAGTGATATTTGTATTAATCCGTTTTGATTTAGTTTTAACCTTAAATCTTAATAAAGCTATGCTTTTAAGTTCTAAGTTTTGGACACGTTTTTTAAGAAAGATCATTTGTGTTGTTTGTGTTTATTTAATTAGAATATGTGCATTATTGATTGATAGAATAGTTTCTAATTTAGTTTTCGATTTCTATCGGATCTAGGAAAGCTTTCTCGTGGATCCACGAGCTAGTGATCTCTCTCCCTCTTATCTCGCTTAGCTAGCTTCGGATCCAGGTAAGTCTCTACTTACCTCTACTTATGGGTGTTTAGTAAGGACGAAGCTATGGCCTTGTGCTATGTGTGATATAATGTGTGGGTGAATGATGAGCATGCCATGTCGATGTGTGTTATGCATGTGTTATGAATAACCTGTTTTGTGTAGCGCAGCGTGGATAATGAGGTATGTTGTGTGTGTGCCTTGTACTATACGTGTATGACATGTTCCATGTTTGATGTTGATGTTGATGATGTGACTTGTTATAGCCCTCTAGGACATGCATGCTAGGGTTTGGGGTAGCATGAAATGATAATAAAAGAACAACGGGGAAGTGGACGTTTGGGAAGTTTGCATGGGGGGACTAGACCTTGTATGGGCATGATCCTTACGTGTGAAAAGTTGATTTGGGTTGTAAGTAAGAGCTTGGGAGAGTCTTGGAGTGATTGGGAATTTGGTATGAAAAATAGTACGTGAGTTGGTGCATAAGCGACCCAATTAGGGTTTTTGGGAGGAAATGAGCAATTTGAAGGGTACAAGGGTAAAAATGATCAAGGAGGGATGGAGCATGGGGTTGAGAGTGAGAACTCACTTATATAAAGGGTGAGTGAGGGTTTCTAAATGAGAGAAGAGATTTTGGGGTAAAAGAGGGGAGGTTACTTGGGGAGGAAGTAAAGTGCTAGGGTTTGGTGTGGCCAACTAGGGTTTGGCGGTCACATGTGGAGTCGGGGAATAAAGGGATATATTTTGGGAATTTCTTAGTAGAGACAAGATGCGAGACAAGGAACAAAGTAAAGTTAGGATGAGTAAGATGGAGTTGGGCCATGTAGGCCCAAATTAGGGTTTTCCAAGGAGGAGCCCTAGAGGGGTGAGGACATGCGGGACCGATATCGTTGTGTTAGGGTTAGTCCATATTCTCGGGAGAGTGTGCCCTTACTACGTTTCCTTATGTATAAGAGTAAGAGGGGATGGGCATTGGGGTGTGATAAGGGGCGCAGGAGTCTCAAGATATGGGACAGGCCCCCTGGGGAGGAAAGAAGTAGAGGGTAGTTGATATGCATGTCAAGGGTGGAAAGCTTTTTGATAAGACACGAATAAGATACTAATTACTTAAAGAGTAAGATTGTTGAGCCGGGCCCAGACCGATCCACCGGTATAATAGTGGCCAGGTGCCGGGGTGCCCTGGAGACCGATCCACCGTCGTATAATAGTGGTTAGGTGCGTTCTGCCCTATAAGTGACCGATCCACCGGCTATAATAGTGGGGGATCCCAAGCTCAACAAACCAAACAGTATGTTGTAATTAAACCATGGGAAAGATACAATATACTTACAGTGGAACACCATGAGAGTCGGGGCCAGACCGATCCACCGGCATAATAGTGGCCAGGAGCGTTGTGCCCTGGAGACCGATCCACCGGCATATAATAGTGGTTAGGTGCGTTCTGCCCTATAAGTGACCGATCCACCGGCTATAATAGTGGGGTTCTCGTACTCGCATGGATTAACAAAGATTATGGTGTGAAATGACTTATAAACAAATAATGGAAAGATACGTTATAATCACAGTGAAACACCATGAGAGTTGGGACCAGACCGATCCACCAGCATAATAGTGGCCAGGAGCGTTCTGCCCTGGAGACCGATCCACCGGCATATAATAGTGGTTAGGTGCGTTCTGTCCTATAAGTGACTGATCCACTGGCTATAATAGTGGGGTTCCCGCATCCTCATGGATTCATAACGATTATGACGTGAATCTACTATATTTACTAGAGATCTAAAGAATGAGTCTATCCGGACCATAGCTGGCTTTTATTATTTGTATTACCCCATGCTGCTTATGTGCATAATGAGTTACTTTACATTCTGGTCATAACACCCTTATATGTTTCAATACGATGTTACACATGTTTCATATGTTACTATATGGGTATGGTAGGACTTGTGATGTGGGTTTTGAGTATGCGTAATAGTGTATCAACGTATTGTATCATGATTTAATATGCACTTGATGATATCTCTCCTATAAGATAGGGTAGTGGGACTTACTCAATATTGGACCCGTACTGATACTACCTTGGTTGAATGGATCCTGTGATGATCCACCGATGGTGGGGAGCAGACCCCTTGTGCAGGTTGATACTGTGTTGGGGTGGAAGGATTGACCTGAGTGAGTAGGCAATCCGGATATTGATCCTTCGGGATTTTTTTTTGTTTAGCTGTATTTTGTATTACATTCCTGTTTTGAGAAACATATTCTGGGGTTGTAATCCTAAATCGTATTCTAACTTTTGTTTGACTTACCTCTTGTTAAGGATTTATTTTAAATGTTGTCTTGCGTTTTTGATACTTTGTACTAAAGGTTGATCGGATATAGCCTTAGCACTTAGCACTAGAACGGTAGGAGTGAACCGATCTGGTACTAAGTGTGGCGGTAATACCCCCGAGTTTACGGTTTTATCCTCTGCTTCCGCTAAACCTTTTGATTTTAAACAAAATTTTTCAGTAGTAAATTTGGGGGTGTTACAGTAGATGCCAGGCATACTGCCCGGTGGCGGCAGCCAAGGCGGTTCTGCCATGGCAAGGGCGGCAAGGTCGAGGGAGAGAGGGAAAGGGAAAGGGACAGGGTGATCGGAAGAGGGGAATAGGTTGGTTGGGGTCGAAAATGTGAAAGAAAGCTCTGGGAGAGGGAGGGAAGGACGATGGCAATGATGGTGGCTAGCGAAGGGCTGGGTTGCAGCTCCTCAGTCACGCCCACACCTTGGGGAAGAAGAAGGGTCGGGACTGGGCGGCTCAGGGAGAAAAGAAGAAAAGAAAAAAAAAAGAAACCGGATCGGCCTAGAAGAAGAAAAAAAAAGGAAGGGTGTGGCGCGGGCCCTGGGCCGCATAGGGGAAGAGGGAGCTAGGCAGCGCAATGGGCTGGCCCTGGTCGAGGGGGAGGAAAAAAGGGAAAAAGAGGAAGAAAAGAAAAAAAAAGAAAGGGAAAAATATGTGGGTTGAGTATTTTGGTGTTTTTGGATTATTTAAAATAATAATATTTAGAAAATAATAATTAATTTCTTTTTAGATTAATTTAGGGTATTTTGGATAATTTTTTTTCTATTAATCCCATTTAAATTAGCATCACTCCCTAATTTTTCCTAATTAACTTATTTATCATTTTTCCTTTGATTGTCCCTAAATAACTCCCTATATTTGAATAAAATAATTTATTTAATTAATTTTCCTAATAAAATATATATCTAAACATAAATATACATATTTTAATACTAATATATATATATATGTATTAGGATAAAAATACACATATCTTAGATTTAAATTTTGGATTAAAATTGGTCAAAATATTTAGTAGTATAATTTATTTAGATTTTGTGAATTTTAAAACTTAAATCAGAAGCAGCATGCAGGAATATCGTTCTAGTCCGGCGTCATCTTTCGCTCTCCAATAAATTTGACCGCCAAAAACATGTGCGCGCGAGGAGCAGGCCGAAATGGCATCCACCGTGCACCAATTGCCGTTCATTCGTCAGAAATCAACATATTGAGCCTACATATATCAATAATTATTTATTTTTGTTTCATAAATAAAAAAATTTTGGTAAAAAAATTATTTATAAAAATCATTTTACATTAGTCAGTATTTATTTTTTATTTTTACCCCTATTTTTTTCTGTATTATTCTATATATTAATTGTTATTTTATTTTTCAATTAAAAGTGAATTTATAATATTAAAGATATAATTATTATTTTCCAAAAATAGTAGTATAAATTACTAAATAAAATTGTTTTTTATAAAATAAGGACGACATTTATGGCATAATTCAATACTTGCGAATTGCGATTACAAGGAATGGCAGCCATGATAACTTTATTGGAATCCTCCATGAGATAAAAAAAGAAAAAAGAAAAAAAAAGAGAGTTTATTGGAGTTTGTACAGTTATACTGTCGGATGCCTTGAAAATCTACGCGACAATGAGGATTACATACGGATCATTTATTTATTTTTCGGACAAGTCTGGGATTCTATCGAAAATTTTCGCTTGGATTTCGGAACATGCAGATTTTCTAAATTCTATACAAGTTTTAATTTATAAAATTTTAATTGAAAGTAAGCTATAAACCGTGGATAAGGTCAATTTTTAGGTTATATTTTAAGGTTGGAGAATAAATTAAAAATAAAATTTAATATTTATGATCCTGAATTGAGTTGAGATTATTTTATTTATTAGGTTCAAGTATAAGCGAATGAAATCTCCATTCTCATCCTAATTCATTATCATTCTTAATATGGACAAATGATCCTATTACTAAAGGTAATTAGAAGTCATTAAATAAATAAATAAATAACTAATAAAACTTACCGATAATAAAAATATATTTCATTATGGAAATATTTACCATAAAATAATAATAATAATTTATTAAAAACTATAATTCAGATCATATAAGATAAGAAGCAAAAATACATCCATAACTTATGTACGTGAACTTGCACTATCGCTGTACTCTTGTCTTTCGTATCTTTATTTGCACTTATCATTGTTCACAATTGTGGACTTTATAGATCAATAAATTTTATCAATTCATTTTAGATGAGAACAAACATATTTTAAAATTTAACCTGTCTTATTGAACGTACATGTGAATTATGAAAGGCGCATAGCACAGTCAAGAAAGTGGTGAGGAGAACAACATTGTAAATCATATCTCTGGCATAGGAAGAAGCAAAAGGAATAACTATGAAAACTTGAAAGCTTATGCTGTAATTTTTCTTTGAAGTCTTTAACACTAAGTTGTTGGTTGTGTAATTCTTTGTGCGCCTAGGGTTTTTAACGAAAGATATGTCTTAAATTATGCTAGGAACTCTAATTGAAAAGCTCTTTAAATGTTTTAAAAGGTTTTAGTTTTCTACCAAATACTAATCGGCTGATTATTATTATTATTATTATTATTTTCCAATACTATTCTCACGACTTGAACCGGCTCACTGGTATCCATGACAAATCAACCCACTAGTCCATCATGCCCGCTATTTTTGGGTAGCGAATACTAAAATGGGTACCGGTCCGGTCCAACCAACAACCCCCCATAATTTGGTCTGATCGGACAATACCACCGAAAGTGGTGTAACCGGTCATATCTGTTATGGTAATTTAAAACACAACTTTTGTTCATTATTTTACTATAGTTTCACTCCGACGATTAAAAAATAATTTAGTATATGTTTAAAGTTACTTATTAAAAGTAGTTATTTATGATAACTATTTATTTTATAAATTTTTTAGACTGAAAATTTTATAATATTAAATAATTATTATATATAATTACTTTTAATAAATAACTCTAAATAAGCTATTAATTATTTTTTTAATCTAAGCTTCGTACCCTCGAGCTCTTCCCTCCGCTCCCAGATCTAGCTACCGCCTCCACCCACCAGCCATCTCTCTCAGCTTTCTTTTCACGTCCCGACACAGCAAGGCTCTGATTGCAGTGTGGCTTCATCTCTGGTTGGTTTCTCCTTCTTCTTATTTCATCTTCTAGTCTTCACGTTTCGTCCTTTTTTAACTGCTTGTTTGTTCCAATTTTCGTCCTCATAATGCTTCATGTTCATCGCCGAGAAATAATTTCGTTCGCTTGCTTGTGTCGGAGATCCCGTCATTCTGGCTTGCTTATTTTTCTTTTTGAGTAATTACATTTTATTTTCATTATTATCCACAGCTCGAGGCTATCTGTTGTAAGAAGGGAAGGAAAGAGAAAATATCATGTGTGAAGATGGAGTATTTTGGAGTATTTTGTCCAAAACTCTAAATTTCTTGAGTTTCTTCATTTGATCATAATTTATAGAATTTAAGATGTGTATCTGAATACAATTGAATTTATCATGAGGAAACAAACGTTTTCTCTATTCCTTAGTCCGGGACATCACAAAAATAAATTATTTTTTTAAGAAAAATATTTTTAAAACCTAATTTTTGGAAGCTTAAACACAAGCTAAATGATATTATCGCGCACTCAATAGTAACCATTCCATTATTATACCGAGCGTAAATCTTAAACTTTAACTATAATCAAATGAGATAATAAATAATAGAATAGCCAAAGAAATAAACATCAGTACTAATCATACATAGATCAACTCCAAATGCAAACAAAATATGATTGCATGTAAAAGAGAGAAGGCAAAGAACCAGGAATCCAAAAATATGTGAACTTAAAAGAATTCTAAAGTGTATAACACTCTGATAGTTATGACTTTACACTCAAAACCATAAAGGCATCGCTTCGTTGCAAGTATAATATCGAAGTTATCGATGTCATCGGAAAACTTTGTGTGCAATGTCCCAAAAGTTACTACTAAATATTTCATTTTGCATAATCATAATTACAAACTAAAGAGTGTTACTATTATAATTAGTACAAGTCAGGTCATTCTACTATTCTCATACTAAGTATAAAGTTAATGCATTTTGAACTAAAATAATGAATAAGAAAGAGAGTAGTGATATACATACATACATACATACATACATATATATATATATATATATTCAAGCATAAGTATAGAGTTAGAATATCATATCCAACATACATGGACAACATATATTTTCAAGCATAAGTATAGAGTTAGAATATCAAATCCAAAATACATGGACAAAAAAAAAAGGCAAAGGAGAATACATACGAGTAAGATTCTAAAAGATATATTCGAACCAAAAGTTACAATAAAGTATCATGCACTAGCTTGCATGGCATCAAAGTCATCAAGATTGCCATCAAAGGCCAACGATACCTCACAAGTTTCATATGCATTTTAGTTGAATAGTGAGTTACAACATAAAGTTAGCATAGTTAAGTATTGAATAATACAACATACTCAAAAGGCTTGTGATGCTTCACATAAGGCATATAAGAAATGAACAAAACCATAAAAGCTTATAAACAAGCAAGACAAGAAATAAAACAAACTCTACTAGTTTTAACCAATTGTATTAGTAATCCTTTACTTCAATAACATTCAATATTAGCACTCAACAAAAAATCCATTTTATGAAATGTTTCAAACATCAATTCAAACATGTGCTTTACACACGAATATGGAATAAGTAAATGAAACAATTGTAACGCGTAGAAGGTTATTAACCTTACAAGTATTGACTCATCCTCACAAGAGTTATACTCTTTGTTCTTCTCTCTAAATCAAGGATAATACATATAAGCACATTCACTTAAGTGTGTCATTTAACACATTTTCCAACATAACTTCTCATTTGGAGTATCACACTTTTTGTTATATATATCCAAGAGAATTTCATCACTCTCTATCTCTCTCTCTCTCTCTTCTCTGACCCATATAGCTTATTAAGAGATGGAAAATGGAGTAAAATTAATAAAAACAAAATCAAAGTGGCTAGAAGGCTTACCATGTGAGGCATGCTCATATCTTAACAAAATAGGGGAATAAATGTTCAAAGATGGCCCATGGTTGATGAAAGTGATTGTATTTCCACAATATGCCTATCTTTATTCATATGCTCCTCATTTTGATGAGACTCATCTTGTACTTCTATGGGTTATTCTTTCTACCCGAATATGCTCCTTATCAAGCTCCATAGGGATCTACTCAACCATGTCATCTTCACTCATGGACATGACATCCACACGCTCATCACTCCCATTTGAATTTGAAATTGAAGTATTATCAATTCCACTCGTGTCTCTAATTGATTGACCATGTTGACCACAAAACCCATTTGTTCCTCTAATACCAACTCCATTTCACTTTGTTTAGATAAGTCTATTTTTTCTAATTGTTAAAGCTTCAAGAATCTTGTCCATTTTTTCTAAACTTGAGGGTTATTAAACGAGAGAGGATTCCTCTTGAGGATATTAATAATAGTTTGGGGCTCTATAGTTGAGTTTGTAAGAATCTTGATATGGAATTTTCAATGGCTTCCATCCAAATTTGGGGTGATGCCTCATTCCCAAATGGTATGAATTAGTGTAAGGGTCATGTCTTTGAAAGCCATGGAATGCTTGAGCACTATGTTGTGCCTTTCATCCACCACCCATAAGTTTTAGATAATGGGTATAAGGATTTCTTTTTTGTGACACACTCCGCTTGTAGTAACGACTCTAGTATCTATGATAATTTACGAAACAAGAGTACTAAGTTAGTTGAATATATCATCAAGTTGCCTTAAACTTACCACATTTACTCTAGCACATTGATAAGTGAAATTTATGTCTTATTTTTATGATATTAATCATCTCACTTTGCATTATTTTTCCTATAAAAATGCCAATTTAACATCTTTTAAATTATATGTACTCATTTGGTATTTATTATGAAGAAAAAGAGCCAAAATAAGGTGATTTTGATAATGTGCGGCTAGACAAGAAAAATAGTGTACGTCTATGAATAATCAAACTTTCGGTCAATATATACTAAAGTTCTTAAAAAGTGTTAAAGATGAAAGTTGCATATATTTTGTTATCTTTCCCAATCATTTTGAATCTTGTCATTTGAATTTCGGATTAGAATGTTATATCCAAAATACTAAAAGTTGTCAAAGTAGGCAAATAAGCCCTAACATGTAAGATCTTCGGTCCATATATTTTCCAAACTAAAATACTATCTTATGAACGACCTCTAGTACGATTTAAATTTCTCAAACCCCTTCTCTAATGCCTGTAAATAAATCATAAACTTAATATCTCCATATACACACATAATTAACCACTATAACAAAATTCATATATAGAGTATTATTCTTCTTTAACTTTCATTCACCTTCATAATTCACATTCATCAAGGTTCGATATTTCCTTCATAAATCCATCAATCCATCACGCACCCATCCCCTAGATTGATTTTTGTGCCCAATAATACACAAAAAAACTATCAAGATTCAAGCTTCAATTAAAATTCATCATTGGAGGAATTCACACAAGAGAAAACATTTGTTTTCTTTTTTTGCTTATTTCTTTTCCTACCCTTATATATTTTATGTGTAATTAATTTTTACATGATGAGTGGCTAATTTACTTGTTGTTAGAAGTGATATTTAAACCTTAGACTATGGTTTGAGGTATTAATAATAATTTCTATGTTTTTCTAATTGTCATGATATTTAATTGATATCATTTATTTATGTGATTATTCTGAGTGTAGTTTATATGGCACATGCCATGTTTTGTCTTCGTTATAGTGGTTGTATGTAGTATTATATGCCTGATAGGTGGTTATATAGTTGTACTAGAATTCATGTGTATAAATTTCAACTGGATTAAATAATGATTTACCTAATAGTATTGTTATTATAACCGAAGTAGTGGAATGTTAGGATATGTGTGGGTTAAAGGTGTATCATACAACTAGACATGCTTAAGATACTAGTTTAGGTATTTATATTAACATCCTTTCACTACTATTTAATGCTTTAAGCCTAGTTAAATTTAGTATCCATTTGTTGCAAATATACTGCTATAATTTAATAACATTTAATATTGACAATTTATCATAGTAAATTAATTTAGTAATATAATATAAGATGTATAGATCTATATCTAGTTTACAATTTGTTTGATATCTTTCTCATGACTAATATGTGACATAAGAATTATTTATTGTTTCTTTATCTAATCTAGAGGTGGATGTTGACTCCCTAACATCTTCATTGCTATTGTAGTTTTCATATTTACTTTCTTATTTAATTTTATTTGCTTCTGATTATTTTCTATTTTTAAATCCTCATATTAGTGTTGTCTTATTATTAGTTATTTTGTGTGATTTTAGATTCATAGTTAATCTTTTATTATTATCTGTGTGCTAGCTATATATTATGTTAGCCTTCTCAATTTTTGACATAGAATGATATCCTTATTCACTAGTGGTACAATTATACAAAAAAGAAGAAGTTTTAATTGTGTGTCACCTACAAACATGTCAATTTTAGGTGCAGTTGTCGGGGATTGGTAACTTTGTCTTTGTTTTGCCAGTGTTTTAACTTGTTTTGAGTTCATTTTTCTAGTATTTTTGTGTTTAGTATATATTGTGTGTTTTGGCTCACCGTTGTCCTTCTCTTGTCAAGTATTTGTGTCATTACAGGTTGCTATAATAGAATACTTGAGTTATGGACAACTTAGCATTGCCCCATAAGTTAAGGGTAATGAGGTAATTGTAAGTTAACTTCAATATCAGCTCAATTACCGTACCTCTCTTATTTTACATGTTTTAACAATGAATAAATAAGGAGTGCCCATGGTAAGTGGAGTATGTCACACACAAGGAAACCTATATGTTTACTACACTATAAGAAAACTCTTTTATAGCAACAACACCCTTACAACGACAACACTTCGTTGTTGCGGAAAAAAAAAATGGGAACGACAATTTCATGACGTTACAAAAAGTTGTTGCCAAAAATAGTTCATATATATGGTGACTATTAAGAAATATTTTGCAATGATATTTGTCCTTGCAATATATATGATAGTTTATTTGCAACTATATTTATATGTTGCAATATACAAAATGTTTTGCAACAACTTATTTTTGTTGCAAAATGTTGATTGAATTTATTTCAACCACTATACTTGTTATAAATATTTAGATTATTTTAACGTAATGACATTTATATGTTTTGCAATGACATTTGTCGGTTCAATATATGAGATGGTTTATTTGCAACGACATTTATATGTTGTAATATATAAAATATTTTTGCAACAAATTTTTTTGTTGCAAATTGTTAACTAAATTTATTACAATAACTATAATTATTGCAAATATTTAGATTATTTTAACGCAATGACATTTATATGTTTTGCAACAACATTTGTTGTTACAATATATGCGATGGTTTATTTGTAATGACATTTATATGTTGTAATATACAAAATATTTTTGCAACGACTTTTTTTTGTTGCAAAATATAGATTGGATTTATTACAACGAGTATACTTGTTACAAATATTTAGATTATTTTAATGTAATAACATTTATATGTTTTGCAACGATATTTTTCGTTGCAATATATGCGATGGTTTATTTGCAATTACCTTTTTTTTTGTTGAAAAATATTAATTGAATTTATTGCAATGACTATACTTGTTGCAAATATTTAGATTATTTTAACGCAACAACAAGTTGTTGCAAAAAACATTTATCAACAATTTTATTGCAACGTCTATACATTATTGCCACTGCCTTCTCCAAATCCCAATCTTACCTCCATTGTGTTAGATTTGTCTAGTTATATCAATTGGACACTCCAATTTATCTCGGCATCCATCAACTCAATCAAAGCCCTAATTGCCAAGCAAAATTTTGGTAAGTTTTTGTTCAATTTGATATTTTTTTTTGATATATATGTTAAGAATTATTTTTATATATTTTGGTTATATTGATTTAAGTGGGAAATATGTATATGGCATAATTTATGGACATTGATTAGAGGTTTCACAAGTCATTTATTGCAATGGTGTTTAAACAAGTTATCGTGTTGTCGCAATTGTATGTTTTCGCAACAACAAAGATGGTTGTTGAAGTTTGAAGTTCAAATTTTGGCAAAGACTTTATTGTTGCAATTATATATTTTTTACAATGATAAATTTTAATAGGCCTAAATTGAGTGGGATGTTATTAGGATTAATATGATTACTTATATCAATATAGTATATCATTCTTTTGGTGATTCTGTCTAAAAATTTCACAGTTAAGTGCGCTTGTCGTGGAGCAATTTTTAAGATGGGTGACCCTCCTAGGAAGTTTTGGAAAGGATTCGTGTTGATTTGTGAGGCTAGTCAATCAATCTAAAAGCTTTCCACGATAGCCCTTATAGTTCTTGTTGGCCTAGGTGACTACCAAGTGGGCCCGCGTGGTCATTTTGACTCGGGGTGCTAGATATTTCTAGGTCCCGGGTGCTATCAGGTGGCCCCTATGTGGTTTTATTGACTCGAGATATTTTGTAATTTTTTATTCCTAAAGTATATTTAATTTTTTGCAACGATATAAGACGTTGCAATTAATGTGTTTTTGCAACGACAAATATTATTGTTGTAATATGCTTTTCTTTTTGCACCAACTTTTGTTGCTGCAAATAGCAAGCTTTAGTAACGACATAACTTGTTACCAAACTACAAAAAAATTTTTTAACGACAAAAATCGTTGCTAATTACAAGTTTTTGTAACGAAATAAATTGTTGCCGCAGTAGGATAAATATTTTGCAACGACAAAATTCGTTGCAATATATAAACACATGTAGTTAGGTGAAGTGATGTATTGCAACGACATTTATTTGGCAATGACAAGTTATGTTGCATTTAATTACTGTTTTACAACGACCATTATTGTTACTTTATTTTTTTGCAACGCCATGACGCGCAACAACCCTGTAACAAAAAATATCGTTGCGACATATATTTTTTTCAATGACTTTCTATCTTTAGCAACAAAAAGCATCGTTGCTAAAAATAAGTTTTTTTTTTGTAGTGCTATCCACAACCTATGAGAGGTGGATGATGGGCTCAACCTAGTGTTAAAGGCTTCCAAAGCTTTTAAAGACATGACCCTTATGCTAATGCTAATTATTTGGGAATGATAAATCATCCCAACTTTATATGGGAAATCAATGATAATATTCAACTGCTTTGTTACAATCCTTACAATCTTAACTATAGAGCCCCAAATTATTGGCATTATCCTCAACAAGAATTAAAACTCTCAAATGTAGAAACAATGGAGTAGAATTTCAAAACTTTGACATATGAGCAAAATAAAATTATACATCATCAAAGAATAAAATTCGTAGGGTACATCCTCATAAACTCCTTTGGTAAATATGAGTTTTTTTTTTCGGAGGATGAGACATGAACAAAATTCCGTATGACCAATCTATAAGGCCTTGAACAAAATTAGTAGGCTACATTCTCATAAACTCCTTTGGTAATCCTTTAGGTAGTTAAGCATTTAAAAAGATACAAAAGAACACCATACCAAGTCTTAAGATTGAGGTGACATTGAATTCCATCAGCACATAAGATTAAAATATCTTAAAACATATATAGGATAAACTAACAAAAATTTATCATGATCTAACCCCCTTTACTACCACATTCCTCAAGTCATCATATCTAAACTATGCATTAACTACCTGGAACATTCTAAACTTTACTACTAAAAAATTTGGTTTATGCGGAAACATTAGTAATAAAATAATGGATGTTATGTTGCATCAACATAGAAGAGATAATTCTTATACCCCATCTATATTGGGTACAAGGCTAAAAAGTAACTCATATATAAAGAATAGGTGTGAAAAGAATTTAATCCCATGATGGTACAAGATTACAAAATTGACAGAGAATAAATGATAGCAAATAGAGGACTAAAAGTACATGGAAAGAGAGACATTTGGATAACTATATCCTTGAAACAACCCATAACCACTTGTTGCATGTAAGAACAACGAAAGAATTAAATCAACATATACCAACAAACAAAGCAATAACTACTTGAATGAGCAACACCCATGAAAAGGATGATCAGTAAACTATGTACTAAGTAAGGTAACAATACACATCCATAGAAAAGGGCATGTGCGGCACATGCAAACATAATGACAAGATAGATACTATACATGCATAAATGCTCAAGATATGAGATAATCCAAGAGAAATTTGTATTTAAAGTTTATCATTAGGTGAGTCACACAACCTATTTACTTAGTCACATTGAGATCATGAAACAACTTGTAATATAACCACTCATCTCCTCTTTCCCCCACATATGGGAGAAAGATAGCCAACTGCACTAATATGTAACATTTTCTCTCTTCTTCCTCCACAGATGGGAGAAAGGTAGTCAACCTCATTGATGCTCTAACATTCAAGGTAGAACACACTTGGAATACTATTAAACCTCCAATATTTAAGTATGCATATCCCCTATAATCCAGTGAATCGGTAATATAGAGTAGACTAGGGTTCTTTGGTTTCGTTAGGACTAGATAATCAATTTCAATAATTATGACAATTTCAGCTATTGGAATCATTTCGGTCCCATCTCATGTGATATTATACTTTAAGTAGTAGTGTTTTATTGAATCACTAATCAGCACTTAGCACATAATAATGCCTTACTTGATTTACTTAATGTCATCAATATTCCACTTTTATCCCATTGACTTACCATGACAAAGCTACTTATCATGATCCCTACTTATTATGAATTTATGTAGTAATTGATAACATCTATTCACTTAGAGTGTATTGCTAATATCACATTGATCATGATACATGATTAATCTAAGACATAAGCATATTCAATAAACATATAAAAAAAATGTATTACAAGGTGAAATACCATATTACCCTAATAGCCTTAATTTTACAAATATACCATGACTTCTTCCATAAGGCTTTCCAACTCACCAAAATTAACACCCTAACCTAAAATATTATTAAAAATACCATATCTAAAAATCATAACTTAACTCCAAATTTTCACACATAATATACCGATGTTACCCCCTTTTGGTTATTATTATCAATTTAAGCCATTTTTCAAAAAACAAAACATACTTTATGCTATTAATGATTAATCAAAGTACTTAAAAAATCTTCTTCTTTTTATTTTGACCCATATTTTAATTCTACAACACCCAAATTTTAATATTTGGCCTAAAAGACCAAAATGTCCTTATTTCACCTAAATATCTCAAATTTTATTAATTCCATAACTTAAATCATCCTTATACAAAACTTAACATATTATATATATAATTTATTGTAAAAACTCAAAGGAATATAATGTCATGTTTATTTCCTTTAAAAACTTACAAATAACCATTTTACCCCTATGGAAAAACTTCCCGCTAATCACAAAAATTCTACAAGTCTCCAATTTTACACATAACACCATTTACATAATTATCATCCTAAAATATAATTTACCAAAAATAAGAGAATCCATAACAACATAAACACCATAAGGCCGAGACACCCTAAGAGCACAAAACCCCTAAACTTTGAGATTTCAACATGATACTCCAATGTTCAAACTTAGACATATTTTAATCTGCTCATTCCAAGAATTAAGAACGTAACATAATATAACATACTACATATGATTTTATGAAGAAGTATAACAAGGCATAAAATATAGCAACTATACATAAAGTCAAAAATCTTATAAAATGATGCATTTTGCTAAATAATACATAGATATGAATTTAAAATAAAGCCTAGCATAATTTCTAGCATGAAACATGATAATATAAAAATTTATAAAATTAACACATAATCACAAATATTTTAAAACTAGAGACATGTATCATTACTAAAGGTTACACCAATATCTAAGCAAAAATACTCCTTAATAACCTTATTCCAACCTTTGATCACCTAAACAAAAAAATATAA
Source organism: Tamarix chinensis (assembly GCA_030549775.1). Classification (NCBI taxonomy): domain Eukaryota; kingdom Viridiplantae; phylum Streptophyta; class Magnoliopsida; order Caryophyllales; family Tamaricaceae; genus Tamarix; species Tamarix chinensis. The sequence continues at coordinate 81,481,624 of CM060173.1, read as the reverse complement.
ATTAAATAAAAGAAGTATGTTAAGGGTTAGAATATAAAAGAAAAATTAAAAGAGGGAAGAATAATATTTAGGATTTTGAGAAATTGGTCTTGAGGAAAAGCTTGATTCAAACCTTCACTAATCTATGAAATTAGCTCTTTTTTGCTTAGAAAAAGCATTAAAGACTTAATATTCAAGATTTTAAAAGTTAAAGGATGAAAGGGAAATGGAGAGGGTAAGAAGGGGGGTTTTAGTTTCACCTTAGAAAACAAAGAGGGAGGTGTTCTTCAATATTTAGGTCAAACTCAAAGAAAAGAGGAGAGAGAGAATACAAAACTCCAAGTGTTGAAGACCAGAGAAAGAATGAACAAATGAAGGCACAATGGTGCATAAGGGGGTTTATTTGATAATTAGTAAGGAGGGTAGAGGGAGCATACCAATTTTCTTCTCCAACATTTGTATGAAAGATTCAATATAAGTAGAAAGTATATGAGCATGTGTGGGAGGTGTTGTGAAGTGATCATGACTAGATTTTTTGTTAGATGAGCAAGAACCACATGAAATCTGATCACAGGGTGTGAGAAAGACAAATCTTTGAATTTCTTAAGCATTAATATTTGTTTTAATTTCTTAAGCATTAGGAATTACATGACTTCAAAGGGTAATATAATCTGGATTATTGGCCTAAAATGAATTATCTAATGGATTGATTAATATTGATTAAGCATTATTGGAAATCCTACCACATAAATGCGGGAACGAGAATGGTTAAGGTGGAATACGTATGTGGATGCCTTAATTGCATATTGTATGAGTCGTGTATGATCATGTAACCTCAAAAATAACATACTAATCACTTAAGCGAAAGATGATCGAGTTATGTATGGGACTGGTTTACTCGATCCTCGATCCTTCAAACTTTTATTGGTGCCTTCAGGCAGGATCCTAATAGATCTCGGTGCCTTACCTAATCTAGACTCTGATGATGTAATAGGGGGTATCAATACTAAAGGGTCTGGTTACCTAGGTGATTTTTGGATTCAGTCTGGACTTATGTCTATTGGTGGTTACTTAGCTTTGGTAGGACATTATGTCATTTGGTTTGGGTAGAATTACATGATATGTGAGACCATAAGGTGGTGCACAATCCATCACTTGATTAGAATTTAGAATAAGAATGTGGATAAAGAAAAAATAAAAATAAAAATGAAAATAATGCTAAAAGAGACAATGTCTTATAAATAAATGGCCTAATGGATTAGATAAGTGGGGAGCATGGCCTTATTGTGGAACTACGTGCATGGATGATATAAGCCTTAATAATAGCTGGAAAATTTTCTTGGTAGATTGCATGATTTCATCTATGATGTTATGTTATGTTGTTAAGCATAATGTGTCATGTATGGTATGAGTTTCCTATGCATGATATGACCATGACAGAGCATACATATCTGTTTATATGGAATTGGCATGAAATATGTTAGTATGATCTCCATATGATATGAGAACTTTGTGTGCTTGTAACTCCCATTGAGGAGGTAACTTGGCTCACTCAATACAAAGTATACTGATGTGCCTATTTGCTAAGTCATCTGCTCATTCCTATGAGCAGAGGGCCATGTGCAGGTTTTTAGGGATGGTCAATAGTAGGCTTACCTCGTGTTGGGCGTGGTTTCTAAGAGCGTGGACATTTGGATAATTTTGTGAGTTCCTTGATGGGCTAGAGTTTAGGGATATGCCCTACTTTTGTTTCTATAATTGAAAACTCTATACTTTAACTTAATTTCCCTCATGTATTTGAATATTCACTGACCATTGAGGTTCTGTACTTAAAAACATTTCGTTTGATATTCATATAATGTGTTTCTAACACACTCTACTCTGGTTTTGTTTGGTTTGATGGTCGAGCATTGTATATAACATGGAATTGGTGGCTGAAGCCTATCCTATGTTAGGTGTAGTAGTAACACTCCATTTTTTAAGGGTTTTGTAGTTTTCTGCTTTTGTAAGGATTTAAAAAAAATCAATAGTGAAAAATGAGGGTGCTACATTGGGTGTAGCCCAAGGGGAGTCTACTATTGATAAGTGAAGTTGATGTATTTTGATAGAAACCTTAGTGATAATGGAGAACCAACAACGAGAACTATTGCTAAAGGGAGCTTGGAATGATGAAGAAGAAGAACGGGCTTAGCCCTTTGGGATTTCTGGTGTAATAAAAACACACAAATGAAGGATGAAGAGGGCTTAATGGGCGATGACATGAATAGGGAAGTGGATACAGACACACATGAAAGGAACAAGGTTGAGGGGAACATGGGAACAAAGTATGGAGTGCACAAGAGAGGATAACGTGAGGGAGAAAGGTGAGGAGAAGAAAATTACTCCCAGTAGTATGGGTAGCAGATGACTAAAATATTAATAGGGTAGGGATGCCATATTAAATAGCTAGACCAAGGGAAAATGAAACACCCCCAATTTTTGAAACAGAAAATTTTATTTTAAATACAATGCGGAAGCATTTATGAAAGCAAAACCAAAAAATGTTATTGTCACATCAACCATAAGAGACGTGTGACCATCACTTAACCCATTTCTAATGCAAGATAAAACGAAACATTAATGAAAGAATGTGTGCTCTACTAATGATATAACAATTCTATGATAATAATGATGAGGATAGTAATATAGATAGAAGGGAGAGTTTACAAAATCCAAATACAATAATCAAAACCAAAAGTTTAAATAACCAGAAGAAATCAAAAGCATCCCAACATAGTGGACAAAATTTATCTAACCAGTTATCCTAAGTCTTAACTAATGGTAAATATAACTCTCAACCCCAAGCAGTGGCCAACTATTAAACCACAACATCATTCTCAATGTACTCTAGCCCTTCAAATCATCTTCTAATTATTAAACCAGAATTCGAATCATCACAGTGACCATACATGCAGTATCAGTACGACGAGGTAAGGACTCATGCATGGTGGTAATCATACTATCATGAAATAACATTCAAGATCATGATAGTAATAAACAAGGTATAATTGCAAGGAAATCATGGAAGAATAATCATATAGATCATGCATTAGAATCACATGCTGGAAACCATATTATAAATCTTTCTTTAGTGACTACATATTTTATAGTTATTAAGATAATCCATTCGACCTCGCCCAATTCTCCACTATGAACAAAATTTATAGCAGTATACACACACAATGGGATACCACATCCACAACACAGGGTCGAGATATATCAAAGGGGCATTTCTCCGAGGATACCACACCCACCATACGTTGAATACATATGACGTGAGGGCTAACACACAATGGGATGTCACACCCACCACACGAGGTCAAAATACATCAAGGAGGCTTGTAATGTGATACCACACCCACCACACATGAGGTCAGAACCCAATTAACTCATATACAACACATAAAATACCCCAAGAATATGAAACTACAACATACCACAAAAAGACCTTATTCATATTAGAGATAAGATTGTCTTACCTTTAAGTAAATCTTCTAGCACAAAATACTCCTAACTTGACGACTTCCTACCAAGACCTTGATTCCTATAAGAATCAAGAATCAAAATAATTAAAAATATTTTTCCAAAACCCAATAAAATAAAATTATAAGAAGAAGAAAAATTCCATAACTCAACCTTTTCTCAAAACAAAATTTTAAGGAGAATGAAGCTAGATCTTCACCATTTATCAAAACCTCAATCATTCTTTACTTAATATAAACAAGGGAGAGTTAAAGCTAAGATAAGGAAAAGAAAGAAGAGAAAATAATTCAACAAAAGTATGAGAAAACAAGAGGCAATCCTTTTTTTTTAGTAGAGAAGAAATATAATACCCCAAAATTTTGAAATCCTAAAATTTATTTTTCAATAGATTAATTTAACCTAATTTTTAAATTTTATTTTATTTAATAATCTTAAATTAATTATAGGAAAATTATGTTAATTTATTTACTTATTATTACTAATTTAAAAAATTTACTCTAAAAATCTAACATAAATCCCACACCCAAAAATTTCCTTTTTCCCTTTTCCTTTTTTCCATATTTTTCATTCTTGTCCTTTTTCTTCCTTTCCTTTTTTCTCTCCTTTCTTTTTTTCTTCCCCTCCTTCTTTCTAGGTTACATCATCCCCAACCTAGGCCTTTTTTCTTTGTTTCTTCTCCCCTAGATGGCTAGGTCTGTTCTACTTCTTTTTTTCCCTTTTCTCCTCTTTTTCTTTTCTTTTCTTCGTTTCCATTTTTCTGCATTTCTTCTTCCTCCCGCCCATCTCCTTCCTCACGTCACCTTTTCCTTTCTACACATGTCCTGTGCCCCTACATGCCGTCCCATCCTTGTCACCTTTCCTCTCTTGGCCATGCATTGTCATGCACACTTGTGTGCACCTTACACCCCTGCCCCTGCGTCCTTGCCCCAGTCCCTGTCGTTTGCAACTACCTTCTCCCCCTAAAGCCATGCACATTGAGGATGCAAGCCACCCTGTCATCTTCCCCTTTCCCTCAACCTCACCCATCTATAAATACCCTCTTGAGCTCTCCTTCCTCTCCTCTCCCATTTGCCTCATCTCCCCTATTTTTCGTGCCTTCCCCGCCCCTACCAGCTCTAGCACTACACTACCGTTGTTGACGCCTAGATATATCCTCTACCACCTCTCTTCCATACTTACTCCTTGCCCTCACCTATAGAGCCACCTCTCCCTTCTTCTTCCTTTTATTTATTCTCTCGTGCTTGCCTGAAGCCGTTGCAGGCTACATTTTCTCCGCCACCACCTCCGACCGTTCTCCTCCCTCCTTGCCACCACTACACCAGAGCTACCCTGCACAGGTGTCCCAACCTGTGCAACCACTCCAATAACCCTCCTTTTTCCCATTTTCACTTCCCTTCTTCTTTCTCCCTCTTAGCTATGTGCCACCCTACACCATCGCTGACTGCCAGCTCCACCACCATTAACCACCACTAACTCTAGCCAGTCCCAGTGCCACCACCACCCCCTCGACCCTGATCTACCAACTGTTACACCCAAATTTTTTATAATTTAAAATTTGAATGTTTAATCTTTAATTGCTAATTTAATTATTTTTATGAACCTTTGACTTACAAACATAGATAAATTATTTAATAAATTAATATAATCATGTTTATCATTTTATTTTACTCTTTTATTTAAATAAACCCTAAACCCATAATTTTACCAAAATTATCTTCTTAAATTAATACCCTAATTTTTGGATAAATTAATATAATATTTTTTCAGTAGCCCAATTTTAATCTAAATTCTAATCCTAATCCTAATCTTAAATCTTAAATCTATTTTCCTTTTCTTTTTCTTCTTTTCCTTTTTCCTTTTTCTTCCTTTTATTTCATTTACCTTTTTTTCCTTCTTCCTTCTTTCTCCCTCGGGCCAGTCCAAGCCCTTTTCCCCATTTTTTCTTTTCTTTTTCCCTTAGGCCAGCTCAACCTCTCCTCCTTTATTCTTCTCCTTTTCTCCCATGCGACTAGCCCAACTCCCATTTCTTTTTCTTCTCCTTCTCTCTGGCGTGACCGATCCACTTCCTTCTCCTTTCTTCTTTTTTCCCCGCGTGGCCTAGCCTCCCTTTTCTCCTTCTTTCCCCGCCTATGCTCCGACCGAACACGACCCAAACCCTTTCGGTGCATGCCTCTCCTCCTCGTGCGCATAGCATGTCTACACCTCTGCACGCCAACAACGCTACCTACCCTTCCCGGCTAGACACCCCTATACCCCCACCCTCCTACCCATCCCTTTCTTTCCTTTTCGGGCCCTACAACCCCTTGATCTCTTCCATCACGTGATCCTTCCTTCCATTTTTGCCCCTACCACCTCTGTCATGCATGCCACATCCTACACCACCCACCTACCTGTCACACGCCGATCCATCCACCCTCTCCTCCTCCTCCTCCTCATCATCATCATCTTCTTCTTCTCTTCTTCCATTCCCCTCTTCTCCCTCGTGGTTTGCTCTCTCCCCTAACCTTCCCCTCTTCTTTCTTTCTTCTTCTCCCGCCCCTATTTTTCCTCATCACTCTATCTGCAACTACCCTCGATGCCTCCACCACCAACCCAGCCTCTACCATCAGCTACCACCCTTTTTCCTCCATTCCCTCCTTCACCCTCCTCCTCTATCACCCTATCTCTCCTTCTTTCTCCACTACAGTTGTTCTTGCCGATTCTTCCCTGCCACCTCCCACTCTCCCTACAACATCTATCTTCTCTACAATAATAATTGCCAGCTCCCCCACCTCGCAGCTCCTTACATAACCCTAAGCAACTAACGTCCTAGCCTCTCCTACAGCCCTACCCCATTTTCTCCTCCTTGTGACATCTCACCCCGCATCCACCACCTCCATTTAGCCACCCCTCTTCACTCCATTTCTTCCACCACCGTAGCCCTTCCCAATTTCCTACCGCCAGCCACAACCACCTCAATTCCACTCCTGCACCATCATCCATAGCCACCCCAACATCACCGGCTATTTTCTCCTTCTTCTCTTTTTCTTCTTCTCCTTTCCCCTTCTCTACACCTCCTCTCCATATAGCCTGCACCTACACCACACCCTCCAACCACCAACCACCAGCCATCTCCACCCCCACCTCCTACACCCAACAACCAAAACTAGCACCTTCCACCATCACCTCCAGACCCTTACCCAAACCATCCCCCTTCTATTTCATCCATTTTATGCATGGATCACGCTGCACATGAAGCATGAGTTGTGCCTTGCATTTTTATTTATTTTGGATAATATTTAAGGTATAATGGTAGTTTGATAATTTTATATTTAATAAATATTTTTAAAAAATCATTATTTTATTTATCAAATATTAATATGGTATTTATGATATTATTTTTAGGTGTAAAATTTTATTAACATAGCCTAATCATTTTTAGTCGATTACTAGTAAAATTTCTTTTTGCTGGAAATGAGGTAACCTTTATACTCCACTAAAGTATTTGGATATCGTATGTTAGCAAATTAGGGTTTTGACATGTGAATTATGTAGATATGATTTGTTACAAACAATTCAATGATTATTAATGTGATCATGGAAAATAGAAAAAGAAGGCTTGTTATTTTGTGTAAGATGTTATGTGTGAGAAAGGGTGATTAAGAAGGAGTCTAATGTTGGAAAGTAAAGATGTACGTTATGTGGGTTTTATTTCCCTTCCACTGATACTTTTGTAACCACAATTAGTGGGTTTTATTTTAAAGTTGAATTAATCTCCCTAACCATTGCACTACTCTAATTTATAACTGTATTATTGAATATAAGTAAAGTACCGCTTTAGTCTTAGCACCTGGTATCAGAAAGGTAGAGGAAACCAGTTTAGTACTAAGTATGGTAGTAGCACTCCAAAATTTATCGTCTTAGCTTTCGCTTGTCACTTTAAAAACGAAAACTTTTAGCAGTAAATTTTAGGGGTGTTACACCAACCCTCATCCCTTTTCACCAAAGTCAACCATGACCACTGTCGTGCTACCATCATGACAGTCACCTGCACAATTTTTTCTTCCCCATTCTAATCACCTCCATTTCTTTTCTCCTCCTTAAGTTTTTCTTATATAAATTTCTCTTTTTTAAAAAAAAAGAAAATAAAATTTAAATTATGTATATTCCTATTACTAGGTAATATTCCAGTGATAGCGGAAGAGGAAACGTAGGTCGTGCATGATTAGAGGTTGGAGCCGCTCCAATAAGGGTACATTCATAGATAGGGTTTTATTTTATTTAATGTATGTCATTATTGTGCAATTTGGCTTGACAATAGTTGAAGGTAAGAAGCTGTGTGGTTATGATTATATTGATTTCAAGTGTTGATGTATATCCATGTCCATATTATATGATATTTCATGGATGGCAGTTTGGAGAGTTCTTGTGTTTAATGCATTGTGAATTAGGTAGGGTTTTTGAGACCTAGGGGCATTTTGGTCAATACCAAAAAAAATTACCTGTAGGGTACTTTATGGTGTAAACTGGCATAAAATAGTTTATAGATACTATACGAAATATTTGTGGTAAAAATAAAGATGTTTATGGTAAATACAGTGTGGGATGAAAGACCATGAGTGGGGCGAGTAAAACCTAAGGGGAGTTATGATCATATGTGAGGAGAGTGGAGGTTTGGCACTAGAAACTGGATATGGGGTTAATGATGGTATTTTTGGGTAGTCATGCAAATTTGGGAATTTCTTTGAGTACCAGGGGAGAAGATATGACCAAAAGGTGAAATTAGGGTTTTGGGATGCTAAGGTGCAAAAATCTAGGGGTAGGCTATTATTGCATGTATGAAATGGGAGTATGATATTAACCATAACATTTTGGGAATGTATACCAAATTTAGTAGCCATGCAGGATAAAGGGAAGTAGTTACGATCAAAATGAGAAATTAGGGTTTCAGATGGGGCTTGAATATGAAGGGTATTATCACATGTACAATATGGGGGAGTTAGGATGCAATATTTGAGTTTTTGGTTAATCATAACATTCTATGCATGGGTATGGAAATTGAGGGCTAGATAAGTAATAAAGGAGGGGTTACGACTTACGCTAACCAGGAGGGACTAGGGTTTAAGAAGGGTAACCCTAGAGGCTAGTTATTATCATATGTGAAATATGTATGTAACATGCCATGAATCTTGAACATGTGTTTCTAATGAAATGTTAGGATAGATTGGGGATTGAAAAGGGAAACTGGAGGTGAGGATATGCTAGGGTTGTAAAATTAAGGTTTCAAAGGGGAATAGGGTTGTTTCAAGGTAGTAGTTGGGAAGGTGCCTTGCATGAGTAGGTGTACATGTTTGTGTGATGGCCCTAAAGTGAATAAAACACGAATAATACACTAATCACTCAAAGTGGAAGATTACTTGAGTAGGGCCCAGTTGTATTTGCCGATCCATTGACGAGAATAGTGGCTAGGAGCGTCTTGCCCTATAAGTTATACCCTATTACCGTTCCATCGGTGAAAATAGTGGGGTATCAAACTCTAGTAAAACAAACCATTGGATGATAATAATCCATGGTAAGACACTAATTACTTACAACAAAATACCACGTGGGCTAGAATCAATTGTACCTTGATTACCGATCTACCAATGAGAATAGTGGCCAGGAGCATTCGGCCATAGGATTGTACTCTAATTACTGATCCACCAGTGTAAATAGTGGTCAGGAGCATCCTACCCTAAAATTTGTACTTTTTTATCGTTCCATCGATTGAGAATCGTGGGGTTCCTGAACACAACGTGAATAAAATCATGAGTTTATTATTATTGTACTAGTACCGTATGTTTGGATAATATTAAATAGGTCGGTATAATCTACTTATGCATGTGTCATCTCCTATTATGGTGTTATTGATCTTTATAACCTTCTTGATTATATTGTTACCTTACTCAATATGTAGCGTAGCAATCACCCCTATTATGGGTGATGCTCATTTCCACAAGTAAAGATCCCTTTTGAGCTTGTGTAAGTAAATGATAACTCACCAGACGATTTTGCTACATACGATGCTACGATTGGTGTGGAGTGATGCTATTATGACCGGGGCTGGGGACTTGAAAGTGTGACATCTAGTTGTTGTTTTAACCGGTTTTCTTCTTTTTAATTTTCACTTGAACATTTATTTACGTATTTTAGTGTTTCTTTTGAAACAAACACCTAACTCTTATTTTTGATATGGATTGTACTCATGCTACACTAATTATAGTTTGAGTTCTATTTTATCTTACTTTGTAGTTGGTACAAGGATGGTTAGTGGCCAGAATTATACCAATTATGACTGTAATACCCCTCTAATGTTTGAATGTTCTTCCGCTTACAATAAAAATTTTCCGTAGTAAATTTTAGGAGTGTTAAATGAAAAGGGAAGAAAACGAAGAATGGTAAACAATTAGGGATTTTTCACAAAGGAAAAAGGGAGAGAATGAGTAAGTGTAGATGAATTGAAACAATAACAGAGTGTATAGGAGAGAGTGTTGGTTTTCACACACAAGTGGGAGATAGAGAGAGAGAGAGAGGTCTAACTTAGGTTGACTGTGGGCAACCAAAGTGTAAGGGAAACACATGATGGGGTAAGGGAAGGTGGAGTGTGGCCAAAGAGAGGCATGGGAGAGGGTTGGTAAGTCGGGTGAAGAAATGTAAAAAGTTAAACATACAGCCATTGCTGCCAGAAGAAAGATAAAAGTGAAGGAGAAGAGAGGAGAGAGAAGGTGAGCAATATCTTAAAAGTGCTTTTAGAAAATTTTAGCTAAATAAAATCGTAAAATGGTATAAATAATATAAAAATAATCCCAAAACACTAAAAATATACTTATTAGCACAAATATATTATAATTACAAGTTTTCACAAACATTAAAAAGAGATTCGAATAAAAAAAAAGATCTAAAATTGCACGACAACCAGTTGATCGGTTTGAACAAACCAGTCGATTGGTTTATAAGTAAATAAAATTACCAGTTTTTGAGTATACCGCTCGATCAGTTAGGAAACTAATTGGTAGGTGCACCTAAAATTTAAAATTTTATTCAAATTTCAAGTCCTTTCCAAAGTAAAACTCATTTATTATATATCAATATAATTTTAAATATAATTTGAAGGATTTTAGGATATAAAAAATATCTAGTTTATAGAGTTATGGTTCCTTGGTAAAATAGATATGGGTCGGGATCCCAACTACGGTTAAAACTAATAACCCAAATTCTTTTAAATTTTATCCTAATTAAATTTATATCTAATTTGTTATAATAATACATATAATAATAACACATTTAATACGAAATATCCTACAATAATTATTATAACTAATTATACACAATTACCACTTTATAGTTATGGTATCTACAAACAGGGTATTACGTATGTGAATTAAGATTTAGAAGGGAATTGTGGTCAATTCATTGACATTATGTCCTCTTTTGGCCTGGTTTTGCTTCTCTCTTATCTTATGGTTATACTATGTGATTGTGGCATGTTTAATTTAGTTGACCATGATATAATTCTATGTGCACACAAGTTAATCAATTGTTAGAATAAATTCGGCAATACTTGGTATTTTATGTAAATATTATAAGGAATAATCCATATATTAAGATATTAATATTTAAAGTGGAACTTTAGGGGTGAACACAATTTTATTTGATCTGGTTTCAGTCTCAAACCAAACCATATTTTTGCGGTTTGGAAAAATCTCAAACCAAACTAAACTATATTTTGAATGATACACACTGAATCATAATAGTAGTTTATGGTTTGGTTTGGTTTATAGTTTTACATCTTAACTATCAAAAAATAATTACGCAAGTTATAATTACTTTATTATTCCTACGGAAATCAAACTAATGATCAATCTATAATAAATTGTAATTTAAAAATGTCTCTTTTGTAGTAATATATAATGTATTGCCAAACTCATATGAATATGGTTGTATATATATAAATATTGTTTGTGTGTAATCTATATTTACAATTGCATAAAAAATAAAATGAAAATATGATTCAAGTAATGTGTAAATCATAGAATATATTTTTTTAAACAACTCTCTAACTACTTGAAGTATGTAAACAACAAAAATAAAAGTAAGCATAAATACTTTTACAGACATAATGAAGAGAAAAATATATACAATATAGCTATAATTAAATAAATTTTTAGAAAAATATCTAAATTAAGTCAAAAGTTAAAATTATAATTTGATTTAATTTAATTTATAATTTGAATCTTATTATTTTCAGTATAGCAAACTCCACTAGTCCCCTTTTTGCCAATCTGTCCTCATGCCTCATCTTTTTTCACAAAGCCGTACAAAACTGATTTTTCACACTTTTTTTTTGCATCTTCTAACACTAACACTAGGCTGTGATGCACGGGGACAGGCCGTCCCCATTTTTAGAAACGTTTCCGTTCTGAAAATTTTTTGAAAATGTTTCTAAATTAAAATTTATATTAAAATTATTTAATTAAATAAAAATATTATTTAATTATTTTTTTATTAAAAAATAATTATTAATAATTAAAATTAATTAATATAAGAATTAATTTTAGATTTTTTTTTTATTTTTCTCTCTTAATTTTAATAAATTTAATCTATTTTTTTTAAAATATAATATATATATATATATATATAAAAAATTTTTAATATTTTTTTTCGTCTTTATTTTCTAAATTTTTAAAATATAATATTTCTGCTTTTAGTCCTGTCTCTGTTTCCCCTCCCCCTCCCCGTGCGACGGTAGGTTTCCATTTTCATGCCGTCATCGACTCATCATGCATCCCGGTTTCAAGAACAAGAAACTACTGACGCAGACACTTCAGTAATTCACCTTCTGTCTTCATGACAAAAGGTCGCTAGTTGTGGCAATATACGCCTTTTTCGTCTCCTCAGCCCTACTCCTGACCTTTCGTCTCAGCAGTCCTACACCTAACCTCACGCCGTCCTAAATAAATTGCAGATTTGCGTTTTCTTGTCCCTCGCTAGTAGGAGTGTCCGAGTGTGATTTGGGGAAAATCCGGGCCCGGATTCTCATCCTCGTGAAGATTTTTATTTATTTATTAAATTACCATTTAAATCGATTCTTAAACGATTTATTTTTTATTGAAGAATAAAAACTTAACTTAACTTATACCGATTCTATTTTAATTATGTATTAAAAATTATCAAATTTTGATTCGGTTTAGAAAATAACTCTTTATTTTTCTTGAGTTTGACCTTGTTTTAATCTAACTTTGTTAAAAAAAAATTTATAAAATAAGCTAAAATTAGGTCGGATAAAAAAAATTTGGTCAAACTTGGACCGACCTTTATGCTCATTTTTTCCGACAACTATGACTATGACTCGGACTATTTTGAACTAAACTTAACCCTATTTTACCTCTCTAGTCTGGTCCAAAATTTCAGATTGATCTAGTTTGTACACATCCTTACTTGCTAGAAGTTGATTTAAGAAAACTTTATTTGAAATGTGTCTCGGTATCAAGAATAATTTTCTATATTTATATTTATATTTATATTTTTAAATATACACAAAAATATTTTATAATTAAAAAATCATCATTTCTTCATTTCTCTTCGTTTTAATACCCGTGGAACATCGAGGATAACAATGTTTTCGAATCCAACCCAATTCCACCAAATTTGGCTAATTTTTAAGGGATATACATTGTATCTCAATCCATATATATTTAAATAAATCTACATATGAATATGGCCATTTCATATCTAGAAATACACATAGATATTGGGGACATATCTAATAAAAATTATAATTCATGGTGAGAATTGAGAAATACCTTAGTTTCCAAAGCTACTTACAGTAGTTTCTATCATCTACCGTAGGTAGTTTTTACCAACTATTGTAGGTAATTTCATAATTTAAAATATAAATGTCTAATATTTATAAAAATGTTGTCATCTTTTTTCCCAACACTTAAATACTATAGTTTATTGTTAGAATTATAGTAGCTTTCTCAACCATTAATAGTAGTTTCCATCACATATTATAGATAGTTTCCAAACTTAAAATATAAATATACAATATTTATAAAAATACCACTGTATTTTTTTAGCACTCACATAATCTAGTTTCTTGAAATATTTATAGTAGTTTTTTATGCTTACTAAAAGTATTTTCTACTATCTACTATAGATAGCTTTTCCAACTAAGAGTGTTAACTAATAGAGCTAGCTCTCTTTCCGTCTGTCTATCTATAATACCCTAAAATTTTAGCTAACCTTAATCCCGAATAATTAATATCATAACCTAATTCTAACCTCGAAAAATTTATTCTTACTATTTTACCCTTACCCTATAATCCTAAAGCTTAGCTTAATCCTAATTTTTATTTTTATTTTGGGTTATTAACATTTTTCCTAACCTAAATTTAATCTTGAATAATTATTTAATTAATCTACACTAATACCTTAATCTAGATTATTTTAATATAAACCATCTTTCCTTTTCCTTTTCTTTTTTTTCTTCTTCCCTTCCCTTATCCTTGAGTGCACGTCTTTTTTTTTTCTGCTTACCCGTACCCCATCTTGTCCCAACCCCTATAGTTATGGGTTGGGGAAAAAATATTTTTCTTTTCTTTTTTCCCTCACCCGATCACAACCATGCCCCCTTGTGTTACTTGTATTTTTTTTCACAACAATAAATGCCCCCAACTGCCCCTTTACTTCCCCCTCTTATTTTCTGTAACCTTTGTGTAACACCCTTCCCCTACCACCTCCTATCTGTCGCAGCTGCCAGTCACTACGACCTTCGACACCCTTCAAGCTCCCACTCCCAGCACCACTTCGCAGCCGCCAACCATAGCACCACCGCGACCTTTGCCCGCCGCTGTCGTCGCCAACCGCATCCCACCTCTACACCACCTGTCCCAACCGTCTTCTTCAACCAAACACCCTTTTTCTCCTTCGCCCCTCTCCCTCGCGCCCTGCCTCTTCTCCTCGACCTCCTTTCCTTTTTCCTTTCTTCTTCCCTCGTGACTCTCCATCTGCATTGTTAGCCCGATCAACACCTCCACCAACAGCTCAGCAACTCCACTGTCGACCGGCCATCCTCCATTTTTTCTACACCCTCCACCATAGCCTCCACCCTTCCAGCACCAACTACCTCCCCCTCTACTAGCTACCGCTAGCCGTTCCTACCCCCTCTATGTCATGCCTTGTCTCCTCTTCACCACCCTCTTACAACCAACCCAGCAACCACCTCTGACCAGCAGCCACAACCACCGAAGCCATTACCACCATCCCCACCACCGCTACCTCACCTTACCTCCTCAATCCAGCCAACCCGCTCCTGTCAATCGTGCACAATCCTCATGATGCACATGCAATGTGAGTGAGTTGTGTTTTGTTAAAAAATTGGCACCCATTTTAGTAAGGGTAGTGTATTATATATATAAGGGTATTTTGGTAATTTTAAAAAATATATATATTATTATTTTATCTATTAAATATTAATTTGGTAATTTTGGTTTTGCTAATTGTTATTAGGTGAATTATCGGGAGTACCAGAAGAGTAGGAATATGATAAGCGTGCTTAGAGATCGAAGCTTTTTCAGTAAGGATACTAGTCGATGTTTAGAGATTTGTAATAAATGTTTGAATGGCTATGTATATTATCATGTTATTGTTATTATATTACTAAATGCATGTTGTTAATGATATGTTATGATAATTTGGATTATATGCTAGAGAAAGAGTAAGGATGACAAAAGAGGTGCGGATATGACGTTGTTTCGATAGTCGTATTTTTGTGAATGAGTATAAATTGTGGAAAGATAATATGGGCCTAATAAACATGCTAAGTGAGAAATAATGATATAGAAAATATAAGATTTTCGTAAAATAAAGGCTATCGGCTATCTTTAAATGCATTTTGGTCAATATGAGTTAATATGAAAATTTTGGTATTTTAACATGTTAGATGGATTATAATATGCTAATAATGACGTGTGGAGTATTTGGGAGTGATTATGAATGCCATAAGTTCTTCAAATGGGAAAATAGCCTAATTTAGAAATAGTAACCTTAAATGGTAATGTCATTATCACATGTGTAAAATGTTAAAGTTAGGCCACAAAATTTGGATATGTTGTCAATATTGGTATTTTAGGGATATATATTAAATTTGGTAATTATATGAGTCTTATAGGAAAAGTTATGACTTACCTGTGAAATTAAGGTTTTGGGAGCCTTATAAATAGTAACTTTTGAGATACGACTATTATCACATGTGCGGGAGTTAGACTTTGAGTTTCGGGTATATTAATAAAAATATTATTTAAGAAATATATACTAAATATGGTGAGTAAATAATCAATATGGGAGGAGTTGCACCTAAAGTGTGAAATTAGGGTTTATGGGGGTAAATAAGCTTGTAGTCTTTGAGAAAGGCCTTGTTATCTGTATGTTGATGTCTTTCTTGCCTTAATTATGTTTTGTACTCATAAACCAATAATGAATAAGATATTAATCATTTAAAGTGAAAGATCACATGTGTTATAATCGGTTCTATATGTCCGTTCCATAGGACAAGAACATTAGCTGGGAGTGTTCTGCCCCAAAAATGTATTATTAACCGTTCCACTAGTAAGAATAGTGGCTAGAAGTATTTGTCCTCGGGTGGAATAACCGTTCCATCGGTTGAGAATAGTGGGGTTCCTTAAACTCAATTTAAAATAAATCCCATGAATGATTATAATCATTGATAACACACTAAACACGCAAAGTGGAATACTACATGAGACAAGACCGGTTGTACCTATCCGTTCCACAGGACAATAATAGTGGTTGAGGGCGTTCTTCCCCTGGGTTGTATATATATTGATAACTGTTCCACCGGTAGAGAATAGTGGGCACTTTGAACTCAACATAAACAAAATAATGGCTTATGTTATTTGAAATAATGAGATATGGATCAATAACTAGCATGTATTATATTATGTATTCACATGAGTGTTGAATTCCTATTTTGGAATGCATGCAATTAATTGTATCCCTTACTTGACTATATCATTACCTTATTCAATACGTTGCGTACTAATCATCCTTTGTATGAGTGCTGCTCAGAAGACCCTGATGGTTTTGTACAGGTCTTTGAGGACCTAGTTGATGATTTCGCTGCCTTTGATGCATTATGTGGGGAAGAGTGACCTTTATTTGTACTGGGTGTTTGGGCAAAGAGTCATGTTATTCAGATATTATTTTACCTGGATAACTTTTTGGACTCTTTGATCTATGGTATCCCTTTTGTATGCATTTTGGATATTGTACTTGGAGATAATCTCCAAACTCATATTTACTTTATAAAGCTTCTCTTATTTCTGCTTACTTTATTTTACTTGTAATGGTTTTAGCCTTGTGATTGATGTAAGGATGGTATGGTAAGCCAGACTTATATCGATTACGGTGGTAACACCCAGTATTTTGGTTATAAGTTTTCGCTGTAAAATAAAAAAATTTAGTAGTAAATTTTGGGG
This sequence comes from Tamarix chinensis, assembly GCA_030549775.1. Lineage (NCBI taxonomy): Eukaryota > Viridiplantae > Streptophyta > Magnoliopsida > Caryophyllales > Tamaricaceae > Tamarix > Tamarix chinensis. Next base: position 81,464,606 of record CM060173.1, on the reverse strand, counting down.
TGTTACAATATCTATCTATCTCTCTCTCTCTCTGTGTCTATCTATCTATCTCTCTATCTATCTTTCTATCTATCTCTTTATCTGTCTCTCTATCTTTCTGTCTCTCTCTCTCTCTCTAGAGAGAGAGAGAGAGAGATCTAATAATATGATGGGTCGGATCAAATTTTGGTTAGGTCATACAATGATCGGTTATTTTAGTTTCAGATAAACTCAAGTCATTTTATCATATTGGGTTTAATTCAGATGGCTTTGATGTTTGATAATATTAGGTCATTTTATTATACTAGATCATGTCGGTTGAGAAAGATTAGGTTCAGATTTAGATAAATTTGAATTATTTTAATTTTGGTTTGGGTGTGGGTTAGATTTGAATAGTACAACTTTTTAGGTTAGATTTGGATTAGATTCGGGTTATTTAAAATCTGGGTCATGTTGGTGCCATTTTTTCTATTTTAACATGTATCAAGTCTAATTATTTTAAGTTTGATCATTTTGGTTATTTTAATTTTTGAGTGTTATTGTATCAGACTTGGGCCCTTAGAATTTTTTGTTAATATTTTATCTTTAGATATGTTGTGAATTTGTGGTTGATATTTCAAATTTAAAAGTCCTTTTAATTGAATTATTTACATTTTTATTATTATTTCAAGATATAACTTCTAATATATCTTCATTATAAGCTGGATTATATAGAATTCAAGTATTATTTTAATTTTATGTTATATTCATATCTCCTTGCATAAGATGAACTTATATTGAACATTAATAATAGATCGATTGCATCATAGCAACATAATTTTAATTGTAAAACCCCGTAAGCTTGAGATTTATAAAATAAGAAATTCTTGTGTTTAATGGAGCTTGGATGATGTTTGATCTTGATTTGGAAATATAGTATGAGTTTGATTTGAAAGGGAATTGGAAAAAGTCTTGGAAAGTTAAGTAAAATGAGTTTTATTGGCATACTAGCCAGATGACCAATTTTATGAACCGATCAGTTGATTTGTCATTTTCAGCAAGGGTTTTGGTTCGACAAAACCAATCGAATAGTTTGGGAAACCTGGTTGACCAAACCAATCTATTGGTTTGTCGAGTTGAATGAATTTTGAGCATGGATTTTTCTTCATTGATAATCCAACTCCGATATGTTCTTGAGTAATCTTTAACCCTTTTGGCCAGTTACCTAGCCTTAATCGTTGTCTCAAGGGTATTCAAAGCTTCTGGCCAGTTACCTAGCCTTAATCGTTGTCTCAAGGGTATTCAAAGCTGCTGCTTCTTCTTCTTCTTCTTCTTCTTCTTCTTCTTATGTTAGCATATTCTTGATAAATTTATTGGTTCAAACCAAATTCAAATGGTGAAATTATGATAAATGGTGAAATTATGATTTTTGATCTAAATACACTCTCTTACTCATTCCTTAACTGATTAATTGGCCATATATAGCCCTAATCATCTCTCCCCTTCACCTCTTTTCAGCCACCAAAAATATTCTTAGTTTTTCAAACACTTCTACTGCACTTTTCTCCATTTGGAGCTTTCACCTAATTCATACATTTCTTCTAATCCTTTCTCTAGATCCCTCTTGTTTCATTCATAACAAAAAAAATAGTTAGATTTGGGGAAAAATGAGTTCTTACTTTTGGTTGATCCTTTTCTTGTATTCTTTTGGATTTGGTAATATTGTTTTCTTTCCCTAATTCACATTTTGTGGTTTCTAAGGATTATTTAAAATCTTCTAGCCAAAGTTTTTATCCCCTTGGTGTGGAAATTTTGTTAAGCTTTTAAGTAAGTTATTCTTGCCTTTGAAACGTGACATGAATGAGCATGTAAGCTAGTATGCTTCGTAGATTTCTGAACTTTGTATGCATAAATGATATTACAAGTAATTTGGTGTTGCATGTTAGAAAATTTAAGTTTTCTGAGAGAAATATGAATTCATGAGGAAAATTATGATGGATTCTCCGCTAATACAATATGATTATTATATCAGCATGTGTAACCTCTATTTTCTATAAATGGTGATGTTATAATGTGATATACTGATATGGTTGGATTTTGGAGCCTTGATCACATTTAAAATTCTTGTAATGTGTTTTTCGGGCGCGAACTGATCTATTGGTTTAGGTAAACCGATTGACTGGTATTTAGAACAATTGATTAGTTAGCCTAACTAATTGGCTAAGTCACCTGCAATGAATTTGGGTTGCTCTTTAGTTAAACTCATTGACTGGTTTGTCAAAACCAATAAATTGGCCTTAAAACAATTGACTGATCTAACCAAACTGATTAACTAGCTTTGAGAAGAACTCTAAGGCTTGGCTGAGCCAAACTGATTAATCGGTTCGACCAGAGAGTGTTGTTTTTATTTTCCTTGAACTCGGTATAATTTGATATTTGACATTATGATATAACATGATTCTTAAATGATGAGAACACACATCTTGGCATGAATTAAGTGACCTAGTGGATGGACTACTTGGATTACTTCATGGTATTCTTAATAAGTGCCTTCGGAAGGTTTTAATGGAAAATTTTGAGTATGTATGCTATGATGCTATCAATGGATGATGTAATATAGATTCTTAACATAACTAGATTATCTTAATAGGTTTATTTAAACTTGGCTAAGAACTAATGGAAGTCCCACAACATGGCTAGGAGGGTAACATAACCTTGGAAAATAACACAATAATCACTTAAAGTAAAATATGATCTAGCAATACATGAGTCTAGGTTATCTGATCCTTAATTAGCCACGTCGGCAATGGTAATGTCGGCAATCCTTTGATCTAGCGATACTACTAGTATGGCATTGAACTAGCTTTCCCATGTAATCCTTACCTGGATGATCTCTTTTGCAACATCGGCAATGGTAATGTCAAACCGGTCTCTTATTTGCCTTGCCATTGGGAGTACTTTGATTCTTTTTAAGCCGAACTTTAGTTTGAATTTGAGGCTGGACCCGCAAAACCTTACTACTGGGGCGATGACTCTTTTCTCCGGACTCGATCTCTTCGCTCTTCCTCTTGCCTAGGATGGAGGCTTGTTCTTGGACTAGGGCATCGGCGATACACGCTCGCTCGTACACCGTACTCAGATCGTGGAAAATGTCAACGCCCATCATGCTTTGGATGTTGAATCAAAGTCCTTGCTCGAATTGAAAGACCATTGTAGCCTTGCTAGCTGCTATTCTGGGGGCGAACTTCAGCAACTCAGTGAATCGCGTGTAGTTTTCTTGAACCGATAAGCTTCCTTGTGTCAGCTCCATGAATTCTTTGAGTTTGGCCCTCTTGAGACTTTCTGTGTTGAAACGCGTATGGATGGCGGTCTTGAAGTCTTCCCATAATGTCGGTCGTCCTCCTTGGGTTTGAAGGTCTTCCCACCAAGTGTCGGCTAGTCCTCGAAGGAAGTACGCCGCGATGTTCGTCCTTCGTTCCTCAGGGTAGTTTAGCGCCTCGAAAGTCCTATCGAAATCCCGTGTCCAACTTTCTAAGACCACGAGATCTTCTTTTCCATCATAGGTCAGGGGTCGATGAAGTGAAACTCTATCGAGCCAATCCTCTCCGATACCCACTAGAGGCAAAGCAATTTGAAGTTGGGATACTAGGGAACGTTGAGCTAATCCTATGAGTACTTCGAACGCCCTCTCTAGGTTATCAACCCATTCGTCTTGATCCATTTTGAGTTAGCTGCAAAACAAAAGTTTGTTAGCGGAGGTGCTATTTCTCAAGCTAGGTGATCCAAACAATGGTCACTTAATCTACCCATACCCAACTCTCAGGACTAATCCGGTTTTTGAAACAAAAGAGAGAATTAGGGAAAAACTTTAGAAGAATCATTTAACCTTCAATACTTTAGTGAAAAACTTTGATACTTACTAGTAGTATCAACTCAAAACGTTTAAAAACCAGGAAAGGTTTTATGAAAATATTTGATACTAACTTGTGGTACCAACTTAAAATGTTTGAAATTACAAGAGTGGTCGAAACCTAACCTTGATACCAATTGAGTTATCTGCGTAAAAACATTTATAATTGAAAGAGTTGTCGGATTGAGCGTTGGTACCAACTTGTCGTATCAACTCAATATTTGAAAATGGAAGTGGTTTTTCAAATCAATTCCGAATGTAAATGTTTTTGAAACGAGGAAAACTTTATCAAACAAAATAAAAATTCAAAACTAAAGCGTGGTTATTGGAACCAACGCTATGATACCAACTTATGGTATCAGCTTAAAAAGATAAAAGAAAAATAGATGAGCAGTCAAAACACACTTCAAAATCAAATACAACTTTCGAAAACTAAATTTATTTTTGAAAACGAGCGTGGCCAAAGGACCAACCGCTCTGATACCAACTTGTGGTATCAGCTTAAAAAGATTAAAATCAAAAGAGCGTGGTCGAAACCAGCTCTGATACCAACTTGTAACACCCCCAAAATTCACTACTGAAAATTTTCATTTTATTTGAAAGAGTTAGCAGAAGAAAATTATAAAATCGTGAATTCTGGGGATATTACCGCCACACTTAGTACTAGACCGGTTCACTCATACCGTTCCAGTACTAAGTGCTAAGGCTAAAAGTGTAAAGCACAATTTACAATCTATATTTAAATCAGAGTAGTGTATCAAATCATTTACAAGAATATAATCCACCAGTGGTGGTTATATTAACAACATTAACATTAAAACCAAGAATTTAAAAGAGAAGGAAAAAACCCTAAACGGTTTCGGATAATTCCTTACTCTCTTTCCCGTAGCCCACTTGAGTAGCACCTGAAAAGACCTGCAAGGGACACTGCCCATTAAATAGGTAGGGGCCCCACGAGTGGAACCCTTCAGTACTATGGTACTGAGTAACCCTTTAATACCACACTTAAAAATAGGCCCGCAATGCGACACATAATGCAAGCTATATACATATGTAATGAGAAGTGCATACATAACATTCACTTACATAACAAGTCTATTACATATCAACAAGTTACAAAGTACAATCGATGCATTTAGGCCTTAAGCCATCAGTCCATTATTATTCAATCATCTCTTTGTTATAACCAAGTGAGTGTAGGAACCCCGCTATTATAGCCGGTGGACTGGAATACATACAGGGCAGAACGCTCTTGACTACTATTATTGCCGGTGGATCGGTCTCCAGGGCAGAACGCATCCTGGCCACTATTATTCGCTGGTAGACCGGTCTGGCCCTGACTCACAAAGTGTTCCACTATAAGTGATTAATATCTTTCCATAATTTATTCACATCCAATGCTTGTTTTATTGAGCTCGGGACCCCTACTATTTTAGCTGGTGGACCGGAATACATATAATCATCATCCAGGGCAAAAATGCTCCTGGGCTACTATTATATCCGGTGGATCGGTACTCATAATCACTTGCCAGGGCAACACGCTCCTGGGCCACTATTATAACCGGTGGATCGGTACTCAATATCATAAGTCAACTGGGCCCAGCTCATTAATCTTTTACTTTTGTAATTAGTGTTTTTCCTTTCTTTAATCAGCACAATTACCCTTTTACATCCAAAATTACTATTTTACCCCTTACTTCCAAAATTACCATTATTACCCTTCTCTTCCAAAATTACCATTTTACCCCTTACTTCAAAGATTACCATAATACCCCTTTACTTATAAAATCACCATTTTGCCATTTAATCATGAAATTACCATATTGCCCTTTTGCTTACAAAATTACTATTTGCCCCTTTTTCTTACAACTTACAATTTTATCCTTTTACTTATAAAATTATCATTTCACCCTTTTCTTTTGGAATTACCAAAATATCCTTTTACTTACAAAATCATTGTTTTACCCTTTTCTTCCAAAATTACCAAAATGCCATTTTACTTACAAACATTACCGTTTTACCCTTTTATTCCAAAATTTCCAAAATACCCTTTCACTTATAAAATTACCATTTTACCCCTTTATTACACCCCTTTTATGAATTTACCACCACTACATAAAATACTAATATTAGTATTTCATTCTTATCATCTAACTCCACCAACTTGTCATTATTCAACATAATACTCTTTAGCAACTACATATATTAGATCATACACTTACATAGGCATATTACTAAAATACCCTTAGTCTCATAATAATATTATTCATGCATTAATGACATAATACATCATAAACAAGCATTTAACATATCCATAAATAATCAAACTCCTTCCTTAAATATCATATCTACACATGGCACAAAAGCTATCATACTTTTCTTTTTATCAATCAATATAAGCAACCACATATATCATACTAGGCAACACATAACATGCATAAAATCATACTAAAATCCCTAATGTGCTAGCATACGTTTTTTCATGCATTTAAGTGGGGTTTAACGATTATCTTAATCCCACAAAAATCCAATCTTACCGGTATTCTAGTTAAAGATTCAAGCTTTAATTAGCAACTCAACACCTAAAAATAATATCAATCATTATTATATTAGAATAAAAAGGATAAAACTTTATAAAAATTTATTTAATAATAAAACACTTTAATTAACTATTAATATACCTCAAAATTTAGACAAATAAATTCCAAATCAATGTCGAGCTCACGCTGCATGAACAGCGTGAGCCACATGTAGATTAAGGGGGGAGAAAAGGGTCGAAGGGGGTGAGGTAGAAGGGAGGGGGAGATGGCTCGGTTTAGGGTCTTTAGGCTAGAAAAGGAGGTAGATGGGGGAGGATTGGAGGCAAGGTAAGGGTGCAAGAGTGAAGAGGGGGTGTAGGTGGATGCTGGGGATGGGTTGTTGGCGGCCAAGAGCGGGGGAGGCGATGGCAACAAGGTGGTGAAGTTGGTTGTCGAGCTGGGCGTGGCTGAGAAGGAAGGAAAAGGGAAGGGAAAAATGGAGGGGTGATGGGTTTTTTTTATAGGAAAGTAAGGTATGGGGGTGGTAGAGAAGGTTGTAGGGTGTGGATTGGTGGTTTGATTGGTGGAAGAGGTGGCCGGACGGCGGCAAACAGGGCGGTTGCAGGTGGCCTACCGATAAGGGGGGAAAATGGGGAGAAAAAGAAGAGGTGGAGAAAGGAGGAGTTGTAGGGGATCGAGGGTGGCTTGGGTGGTCTCGTGGTGGTGCAGGGCTGAGGTATAGGGTGGCAGTGGGCGGCGTAGGGGCTTGTTGCGGTGGTTGGAGCGGCGGGTGGCGGCGGCGTGCAAAAACTAGGGGAAAATGGGAAGGAGGAGAAATGAAAGAAAAGGATCGGGGAAGGGAAAGTAAGGTTAGAAAAAAAATGGGGCAAGAACTGCTAGTGGGGAGAAGAAAAAGAAAAGGGAGAGACAGGGGAGTAGATGGCCGGTCGAGGCTGCAATAGGGTGGTAGGGGTGGTCGGTTGGCAGGGAGAGGGAAGGGGAGAAGAAGGAAAGGAAGAGGGCATGCAGCTAGGGATGCAGAGATTAGTTTGGTTCGAAATAGGAAAGAAAATGATGGGGGAGAGAGAGGAAGAGAGAGCAGGTGCGGTGGCAGGTGGGGGCAGCTGCAGGGCGGCTCGGTGGTGGCAGGCATGGAGTCAAAGTAGCAACTGGTCGGGCACGAGCAAGGAGAAGAAAGAAAGGAAGGAGGGGGCAGGGGCAGACCGGTCAGCGTAGGGGAGAAATAATCGGGCCGTTCCGGTCTACAATAAAAGGAAAGAAGGATAAAAAAAAGGTCGGGGAGTGGGCTGTGATGCACAGGCCGCGCAGGAGAGGAAGGAAGGAAGGGAATGGGTCGGAGGCCTAGGCGTAGGGGAGGAGGAAGCAGGCTAGGTGCGGGCGGCCCAAAGGAAGAGGAAAAAGGAGAAAAAGGAAAAGGGAAGAAAAAAAGAAAAAAAAAGAAAAAGAAAAATGGGAAAATGGGAGAATTTAAAATAATTTAATTTATAAAATAATAGGATTTAATATTTTTAATAATAAATTTATTTAATAATTTAATTTAATATAATTAAATATATGGGCTTAAAAAGGATGATTTTAGTAAAATATTAGCTTGAAAAATTATTTAAATAAAATAAGTATGATAAAATAATAAAATATTTATTTTAATTTATTAAATATTCCTATCTAATTTTATATAATCAAAAATCCATAAAATAATTAAACTATAAAATTTTAAAAGCTAATTTATTTTAAATAAAAGCTATTTATTAAATTATAGATTTTATGAATTTTTGGGGGATTACAGTTAGTGTGGCTTCAGTTATTTATTGGTTCCTTTGAGCTTGTTATCGGGAGGAATCCTAGTAGATCCTAGTACCTTACCTACTCTAGACATATATAATGTAACAGGGGGTATCGATATTAAAGGGTCTAGTCACCTAGGTAATTTATTAGCTTTGACCGGACTTTATATTTATTGATGGTTACTTCGCTTCGGATGAACTTTATGTCCATTTTCCATTAGTGGTTACTTAAATTCATTCAGACTTTATGTCCTATGAGTTGGATGAATTCTATGGTATATGAGACCATGGGGTGGTAATCAGTTAATTATTCAAAACAGAAATGACGGCTCATAAATGATTAATCTAATTGAAGATGTAACTCGAAAAATGGGTCAAATGGGTAGTTCATGTAAGTGGATAGAATAAGAGCTTGGTGAGTGGTAGAATAACTTGTTATAAATTTAATATTGTTATCCATGATATATATGTTGTGTTGATAAGCATGCCAAGCTATGATTTGGTTAGGTCCTTGCATGGCATGGAATACTGATGTATTTTATGAACATGATAACAAATGTATATCTAATTGTATCATGTAAGTATGATATTGTGTTTGGTATGATCTATTATTGACATAAGCCTTGTATGCCTATGACTCCCGTTAAAGAGATAACTTAGTTTACTCAGTATGCATAGTATTGATATGTCTATTAGTTTGATCACCTACTCAATCCCATGTGCAGAGGACCATGTGCAGGTTTTTGAGGATGGTTAGTAGTTAGCCTATTTATGTCGGGCTTTGGTACTTGAGATCGTTAACAACCAGAGATCTTTTGTAGGTACTTAATGGACCAAGGTTTCAGGCTTTCCCTATATATGTTTCATCTCCTTTGTATTTTAACATTCCAGCTATTATGGTCTAGTATACATTTCGGTTGTTTTGGGACCCGACATGCCCCTTTGTAAACACTTTAGATTGGTATTTCTATAATATATGTTTTGCACACTCTTTTTTTTTGATTTGGTTGGTTTCTTTAACCTTGTATCTAACATGGGACTGATGGTGGACGTCCATCCTGTGTTAAGTGCGACGGTAATATGTAACACCCTCAAAATTTACAGTTGAAATTTTTTATTTTAATTAAAGGTTAAGAGAAAGAAAAAGAGTAAACCACACTTAGTACCAGATTGGTTTTATTCTACCGTTCTAATACCAAGTGCTAAGGATTAGAAAGAAATTGAATACATTTTACACCAAACCAAGTTATAAAGTTAAATCAGAGTTGCGCATTAAGGAAAACCCACTATTAGTGGTTACAGAAAATAAAATAGTAACACAAGTAAATATGAAAGTTTAAAAGACAAATTCCAAAACTATGTGGAATGTTCTTACGCTCTTACTCGATAAGAACCTGAATAGCACCTGCGGGCTAACCTGTAAGGTACACTGCCAATTGAGTAGACAGGGGCCCACAAAGGAACCCTTTAGTACTAAGGTACTTAGTAACCCTTTATACAAAAGTAAAAGGCAGGGGCTGCATGTAACACATTATACAACATAAGAGTTGTTACACAATGCATATAAATAACATAACAAACAATAAGAATTGTATATCACAAAGTCCATTTACTTAGCATTTCCATCACTTATCAAAAGTGACAGAAACCATGGCCATATTTATTCTATAACAATAGATCATGATGGTGAAATTAATAATTTATGGTATTAAGCCATTAATTGAATATTAATCAATATCGTCTCTCAAATTATATCCATGTAGGCTCAGGGACCTCACTATTATAACCGGTGGATTGGGCACAAGATATCCAACTCCAAGGTAAAACACACCTGACCACTATTATAACCGGTGGATCTGTAAACATATACAACCTCTAGGGCAACATGCTCCTACCCACTAGTATAACCGGTGGGCTGGTACAAATGATATAATCCATTTGGCTCCGACCTACGTGGTATTCCAATATAAGTGATTAATATCTTTCCATTTAATTAGCACACCTGTTCTATTTATTTAAATCGAGGGGGAGATCACGTACTCGGAGACACAAAGGTACACCAGTCATACTAGCGCATACAAGCAGCATAGTACCCTCCAGCCATCAACCTAGGGGCGCAAAGGTACCCTAGTCACACTAGTGCACTAGGACACACAGTACCCGACCAACAAGGACACATAATCCATAAGTATGTAGACCCTCTAAGTAGGTCCATAGAGTTAAATAGAGTAAGATGTAAGGCCTGACTGGGACACTAAGGCATACTAGAAAAATCTAGAATAATTGTGGGCTAAACCACGTTTTTAGGAAAGCGACCTTTAAAGAGCCATCATTCCCAATCTCAAGGTCTTCTACTTTAATTATTAGTGTCTTAATTAAAGTGACCACAAGAAACACATAAATCACATACTGATTTATTTTTTTATTTATGTTATTATTATGTTTATTAGTATTATTGTCCATGTTAACTTAGATAGTCCACTCAGGCCATCCTAGATTCTAATTCTTATAGTCAGGCACATTAGGTCAAAATGACCAAAATGCCCCTAAAGCTAAGGCCTCATCTTATCATTTATTTCCATCACATAATTCATTTTCATTTATTCACATGCCATAATAGGTTATCATATCATAGTTATACTATTGGTCATGTTATTGAGTACTATATACCAAAGGATCATTGAATACATAAACCCTAACATGTACTTCTAGCACATCCAACACACATTCCCATGCATAATTAACAGTTAATGCACCTCTTACATGATTATGAAATTAACATCATAACACACCTTTAGTTATTCATTCAACCCCATATCATGCAATATCCTTATGATACTCACTAATTTACTGAAATACCCTTATCAATATAATATACATGATTATACTTAAACAAGTGATACGAAGGCTATAACCCTTAGTCTATTACTTAACATCTCTTATGTCTTATTATGGAGGCTTATTAAATCAATTTTCATATTATATGCAAATTATCGATTACCCCTTCTCACTTACAAAATTACTAATTTACCCTTCTTGCTTGCCTACACTACTACGAAAACGGGTTATAATAATGGGACATTAATAACAGTAGTTCGAAAACCGTTGTCAAACGCGTGAAAATTAATCGGCGGGAAGTTTTGATAACGGTTATATTTAAAAACCGTTATTAAAAGGCAACGTTAAAATTTGGACGGATGTTTTAACAGTTTCAGGTAAACGGTTATTTAAAGTATATTTAATAACGGTTCATATTAGAATCGTTGTCAAAAGTCAGAAACTTTTAATAACGGTTCTTCCAGTAACCGTTATTAAAAGATGTTTTAATAACGGTTCTCTCAGGAACCGTTATTAAAACCCCAAAATCAAACTTATATTTCGTTCAGTTCTGTTTCGTGCCAAAATTTTTAGACTCTCTGCACCTTCGTTCTCTTGCTCTCCTTCTCCTTGCAAACCCTTGCACGACCACACCGGCTCCTCTTAAGTAAAGGAAACCCTCACACCGCCAACTCTCCACCACGCCTCCGCCATTGCCGGCTCTGCATGTGCGTGCTGTCATTGTTCCGAAGCTAGCTAGCACTTGCACCTTCATCCTCTGTCGTGTTTGAAGCCCTTGCCTCTCTCAACATTCTCACCGTCGTGTTTGTAGCTAGCTCACTTTATGTATGTGTTTGTTCTTCTTCTCGTAACATTTTATCTACTTATATATGTATATATATATAAATGCATGCATGTTGGTACAGGGTTTCGTTTGTTTGTTATTGAAAGATTGTGGTTTGTCGTTCGAAAATGGGTTGTTTAATGTATTGGCTGAAAATTTTGCTGTTTTTTGTTGAATTTGTTGCGTTATTGTTATATATTAACAAATGCATGTGTTGGCCGAGACCTTTACATATATATATATAATATGAATGTGAGTGTAGAATTATATACATTTTCACTCATAAAAACTATATACACACACACACACACACACACACACACATTTTCATTAATAAGTATAGGAGACTAGCAATAAGATATAGGAAATGTCATATAATGAAATGCAAATATATTTTACATATGCATATGTTAATGATTGCTATTTGATGAGGATTAAATAGATATAGAGAATAAGGAATATATAAAAGTGAATAATTAAATAGAGAGAAATAATTGTGTATGATAATAATAATAATAATAATAATAATAATAATAATAATAATAATAATAATTAATATGATTTATATATTATGCTTTAATTACATTTAGCTAGGTTTAGGGATTAGGTTTTTTTTGTGGTTTAGGGTTAGGTTTTATTATAATAAATTATGGTTAATTAGCTACGGTTAGGGTTAGGGTTTATCGTTTATTATGGTTAATTATGGTTAATTAGGGTTAGGGTTAGCGTTAGTATTAATATCTTTTTGGAAACGTGTTAACATGATTCGTATATATATATATATATATATATATATATAGAATAGCATGATACATTTGAGATTAATTCTTTCTAAGCATGATTCGTATCGATAATATAATGGTACATTATTATGCTCAATACATAACATTCTAACATTATTTATTTATTTATTTATTGTAGAGATATGGCCAACAAAAACATTGATAGGGATAGCAGTGATGAAGAAGGGAAGAGGGGACCTACGATTATGAGAATTATCATAGACATGAGGAATAGAGGAGAAGTAGTCGATTTGGGATGGAATACTTACAATCTTCCCATCGGCCCTTACGCAGATATGTTCTTGACCTACATTTCACTTGTGACCCGTAACCGTGTTCCTATCTCCTATAATAATTGGAAGCAGGTTCCACAGGGTCATAAGGAGCATATTTGGCAGGAAATCACGGTAAATATGCTATTTTATGTAATCTTTTTTGTATGTCAAATGTTATTAATTTTATTACATTAACATCGATATACATCTACATGTCTTATTTTGCAGAAAGTGTTCAATGTCCGAGAGAGTAGGAAGAAATGGCTTCTTAGACATTGTGGGGAGCGTCTAAGAACCTTTAGGTCATATTTAGCTCGTAGAAAAATGTATAGAAAGAAGGATGGTTCTGTACGACAGAACCCACCCAAACGATACGGTTTCATCGATCAAGAAAGTTGGAACCAATTCATTGCTTATCGTCTTACGGTGGATTTTAAGGTACTTGTTAGATAACAATTAAACTTTTTGTATCAATCCCAGTATTATGCTTAATATTGAAATAACCATGTCATTATGTTTTGGCTTGTCACATAGGAAAAAAGTACCCAAAATAAAGAGATTTCCAAGCAAAATAAATACCGGCATAATATGGCTCGCAAAGGCTATGCGGGCCTTGAAGAGGAGTTGGTATGCATTTTGTCATTATCTATTTACATGTAAATGTTGAATTTTATAATAATATTCTTAATTAAGAATATTTTTTGATTTGTAGCTCCTAGCCCAAAACTTGGACCCATGTACCTCGTCCATCAATATTGGTACATTATGGAAGAAGGCTAGAGCAACAAGAGATGGATATATTTATGAATATGTTGATGTTGCAGCCAAAAAAATTGTAAGTTTGTAGATATCTAGAACCCTACTTAGTTTTCTTTTAGAAAACTATTATATTATGCTTATTCCTATAAGTTAAATTTACAGGATGAACTTGAAACGTCAGAAGGTGAGGAGGTGGACCAATATAGCATTGTGGCCCAGGCTACAGGAATTGTAGAACACCCTGGAAGACACAGGGGCATTGGATTGGGTGTTACGAGAACGAGCATATGTGGTCGATCTCGTGGTTCTCGTAGCACTAATGAGCAAGTCGCCATCCTCAGCCAAAAATTGAACGTGGCATTTGAACGGATGGCAACAATGGAGCAAGAGTTGTCATTTATTAAATCTCAAGGGTATAAGCCATCCGATTCAGTAGACCATGATCAGCTTCACATACCTAATGTAAATAGCGTCAGAGATAGTTGTGAAGCTGATGCATTTCTTTCTACTCTTCCCGAGGTAAGCATTACAAACTATGAATTGTTATTAAATGTATTCGGTGTAATAAATTATTAATAATGTGTAATATTTTTGTTTAGGGTTTGCATAAATGTGACTTATTAGCGAATGACCTTTCAACAATTTTGGCAAAAGGAAGGGTCCGCATTAGTCACAGTATTGAAACGCAGACAATCCACGGGTACAATTTAGCCCTAAATACAAGGCCGGTGAGTATTGACACTCCAATCATTGGCAGTGCACACTTGCCTTGTTATAAAGAGGGCGATGAGGCAACCACAGTACTAGAAGCTCATGGAAGCTTCGTGGCTTGGCCTGCGGATCAAATACGTATCACTACTGAAGAGGTATTGACATTTGACATGTTCATTAGACTTTGTTTAGTAGTTACACTATATATACCTTTTTCATATATATATATATTTATATGCTCAATATATATTTTGTTTAATATTATCAATTAAGGAATCAAAAAAGAAGACTGCTTCTGCTAGTAAAACCAAGAGACGTACTAGCAGAACGAGCAACACAAAACAGGGCGCTGCTAAAGGAAAGAGAGCTAAATCTGAAAAATTAGTTGCCCCACAAAAGATTCCTTCTTCAGATCAGCAAAGCCAACCTCCACCAGCATTAGCTATATTATATTTTTATGCCCAAAACTACCTCAGGGACAATTATATTTTCATTGATTGTCGTCCTGAGTATGTTGGGAGGGACGATGCTACTTACATGGTATCAACAACTGACATAAGCGACATTTATAATCAAGAATGGATGTCAACCATCAGTGTCGTCGTCTATGTCACGTAAGTATTATTTCATTTTGAGATTTTAGTGCTCTTAACTTATACAATTGGAATTTTTATGACCTCTTATATGAGTTATTATTTATTAACAAATATGCATTGTTTTTGTTGTCCATAGGTTGGTAGCTACTCGAGCTGCGATGGAGGGAATGCTGTCCTCTATTGTGTTTGTGTGCCCATACTACATAGCTGACGGTAGTACAATAAGAGAGGGTAGGCACATAAACTATTTAGCGGATCGCATTTTGATTGAGGGACACAACAAGCTCTATCTCATTCCTCACCTCGCAACTGAACATTGGGTTTTGTACGCCGTCCGACCTGATCTTAATAAAGTCTATGTGTTTGATTCCCTTCGAACCTATGACGTGCCTTTTGAAGTCACTCGTCGTGGTGGGAAGGAATTTATCGACATGTTAGTATACTTTTCACTTCTTACTTCATTAGCTTATTTATACATATATTCGCCTAGCTAGCTTTCATTATTTGAGGTATATATGCGTACTTACAATATTGTGTATCCAACTCTATTTATTAGGGCACTACGGACAGCGTATCAAAGGAGAGGTGGGAATGGTGTCCCAGACCCAAAGAATGTTCAATACGAGCCTGTCATAGTAAGTAGGAAGGCAACTATTTTGTATTTTATTTTCATTAAAATTAATATCTAATAGTTAGAGAGCTAACTGAATTTATATGACAGTGTCCACAACAGCAAAACGACAAAGATTGTGGATACTATGTATGTAGATCAATGGATCTGATAGTCCAAAATAGATCGGTCAACATAGATCCAAGCCATGTATGTTTTCTTTTCGATATTTTTCCATTAATGAATCATGACATATATGTTTGATACTTGACGTAAGTGCTAACTGTATATTAATCAAAACTTGGGATTTGTAGTTTTTCACCGATGATTATGCACAAGGCCAGCAATACAATGTTGAAGAAATTGATGAAGTGAGAGAGCAATGGGTCAAGCATGTGCACTCATTCATTCGGTATTAGGTAGAGATCTATATATTGTACATGCATGTTCAGGCTTGTATTTTGTCTATGTCTTTAAGTCTTGTAATTAAGCTAGATTTATAAACATTTTGCTTTGGTGTGTAGAGCTACCAAGTTGTGGTATGCCTACTAATTTTGATTCTTGAGTATATATGTCCGGTGTATTAACAAGGGATTGATTGAAATTATGGTGTGATTGCAGATATGTTATCAATTGATGTTGTTTTACAATGCAGATTTGGTAATTATTTGAACATACAACTGTGTATGTGGGCAGAAACAAAACTGCAAAAACTAAAAAAAAAAACTGGAGTTTTAATAACTGTTCTGATGAAAACCGTTATTAAAAGATGTTTTAATAACGGTTCTGATGAAAACCGTTATTAAAACTCTGTATTTTAATAACGGTTTTCATAAGAACCGTTATTAAAACTCTTGTATTTTAATAACGGTTTTCATAAGAACCGTTATTAAAACCTACCTTTTAATAACGGTTTTCATCATAACCGTTATTAAAACCCTCTTTTTTAACAACGATTTTTCTCAAAAACTGTTATTAAAAATGCATTTTATGCTCATATTGGCTGGTTTTTTTATATTTTTGATAACGGTTATGAACCGTTATTAAAGATTTAATAACGGGCGTTTTAATAACGGTTGAAAACCGTTATTAAAACTGTAAAATAACCGTTATTAAAACTACTTTTTGGGGTAGTGCTATTTACTAAAATACCATTTTTACTTGCCAAATTACCATATTACCCCTCATACTTATATAATTACCAAATCACCCTTCATACTTGTTAATTTACCAAATTACCCTTCATATTTATATATTTACCAAAATACCCTTCATACTCATTAAATTACCAAATTACCCCTCATCCCTATATAATCACCAAAATACCCCTCATACTTGTTAAATTACTAGATTACCCTTTATACTTGTTAAATTACTAGATTACCCTTCATACTTATATAATTACCAATTTAGCATGCTTTTCATATCAACTATCAACATATGCTACAAATCATGATATACTTAACATCACATAATATGCACACAAACATATTAAAAAACCCTAATGTGTTAGCATATGTATATCCACACATTTTAGTAGGGTATAATGGTTACCTTATTTCCAGTAATAATTAAACTTTACCTATAATCTAGTTAAAAAGTTCAAGCTTTGATTAGTAGAAATTTGTACCTATAAATAATATCAAAACTAACATATTAGTAGTAGAAAATTAAAAGAATAGATTTTTATCAAAAATTCTTATTAAATACACATTAATACTAACTATATTTATACATCAAAAATTTGGTAAATTTAACTCATAAGGTGCAACAAAACTCACGCTACATGCACGAAGGGAAGGGGAGAAGTGGGAGTGTAAGGGTGGAAGGTGGTGGATGAAGGGGGAGAAAAAAGGGTCTCGGGCAAAGGTATTTGAGGGACTAGTGAAGGGGAGTTGGGGTGGTGGTTGGGTGCAGGGAGGGTGGCAAAGTGTAGGTAGTGGTCGAGGGTCAGAGATCGGCGGCTCGAGACGGCAGAGATGATGTTGGCAGGGCTGGAAAAGTGGTGCAAAGGAAGGGAGAAGAAAGAGAAGGAAGGGAAAAGAAGGGGAGAAAGGAGGGTGCTGCAGGGGAGATCTTAGTAGATTGAGGTAGGGAGGTGTTAGGGGTTGAGGGGCAGATTCAGTGGCAGAGGAAGAGGGGAGATGGCAACGCAATGTGGTGGTGCAAGGTGGAGGCTGGGAAAAAGAATAAAAGAAAAAGGAAGAGAAAGGTGGGCTGCAAGGGCTAGTGGTGGCTGTTGGGTGGTGTAGGGAGGAAGTAGGGGAGGCCAGGGGGTTGGTGTGGTGGTTGGTTGGGTAGAGGAGATGGTGATTGAGGGTGATGAAACAAAAATAGGGGAGGATAAGAAAAAGGGAAGAAGAGAAAAAAAGAGGCTCGGTAGGGGAGAAGGATATAGGCAGGGAAGAAGGAAATAAGGAGAAGAAAAAGAAGAGGGTAGACAGGGTCGTGCAAAGTAGGTGGTTGCAGGGTGGCAGGGAGAGGGAGAAGAAAGGGGAAAGAGGAGGCACGCAAGAGGGGCTATGTAGGGGGAGTCTGGCTTGAAATGGAAAGGAAAGGGATGAGAGAGAGAGAGAGGGCATGGCAGGTTGTGCAGGTGCAGAGGGGTTAGGAGAGTTGTAGGCATGGGGAAAAGAAAGGGGTGTTTGGTATAACAAGTGAAGAAGAAGAAGAAGAAGAAGAGGGGGAGGCAGGCAAGCTAGTCGGGTAGGGGAGAAAAGAGAAGCGAGTCAGGTCGCGTGTGAGGGAGAAGGAGGAAGGAAGGTAGAAGGGGTGGGTTGGCCCAACCAGGGAAGAAAGAGGGAAGAAAAAAAGAAAGAAAGATGGGGGATGCTGGATGGCGAGGAAAGGAAAGAGGGTCAGCGGCCTAGCGGAGAAGAAGAAAGAAGAAGCAGGCCGGGTGACCCAAGAAAAAAGAGAAAAGAAGAAAAAGGAAAAGGATAATTTTAGATAAAATAAAATAATTTTTAAAATTAGTGTATTTAATTTTTTAGATAGATAAATTATTTTAATAAATTAATTTAATTAAAATTTAAGATATTAATATAAGAGGATAATTTTAGTAAAATATGGGTTTGAAAAGTTATTTAAATAAAAAGAGTATGATAAAATAACAAAATATTTATTTTAATTTATTAAATAATCATATCCATTTTTTTATAAATCAAGAGCCCATAAAATAAATAAATTAATAATTTAAAATTAAATTATTTTAAATAAGGTTTAATCATTAATCTCTAGGTTTACATTTTTGGGGTATTACATAATACCCCGTTTTCCCTTTGTGTAATTGATATTTTTCACTTTTGCAATATTTTAACATGATTTTTTTTTTGGTAATGAAAAAGGGGGGTTTATAATAGTAGTAGTAGTAGCAGTATATTATTAATCATAAATATTATAATAACGATAACAACAATAACTATAGTAATAATAGTAATTAAGTACATGGTAATAATACTTGTATAGTGATAATAATAACACATTAAACTTTTTTTATCTTGATTATATCATATTAAATCATATCAGATCTAATAATGATAATGATATTGTAGGATGTTCTCCAATCTAAAACACGTATATTGCTTCAACTTGGAATAGTGATTGTTTTGTTGCTATTGAATGGATAAAATTATGGTGAAGGTGTATTAATTTATCTTAGTCCATTGTTGCTTCATTAAGGGTAGGGCACCATGAGTTATATGCTAACTTTATTTATTGAGTGTATTGCTCCATAAGTCTTATTGAAATAATGTTAATACAAGCTACTCTTGATGTATAAATCTTCTTATGGCCTATACTTTTTGGCCTACATCCAAAATATTATAAGAATAGTGATAGCACTAATATAAAAATATTAATTGTGACATTAATCATAGTAAAGTAGTAAATAATAGCTTATTAAAAGTTTTATTTAACTTCAAATTGCATCATATTAGCAAAAATAAGTTGATGAGAAGACGTATTTAGAGGTTTTTTCAATGTTTTATCTCTTTTGATGATAGAGTTGTCAACTTAAGCTACCAATATGTTATAAACCTACTAGTTTAGATCATATGGGTATGCTTAGTGAATTATGTATATGTTTTTATCTTTTACTCGTAAATAGAAGAAACAAAATGTATAAAATAATATTAAAAATACTATGATTTTATTAAAATAATTTGGTTTGGTCTTTTAGGGTTTATAGTTATTAGGCTATGTCAAATTTTGGATAAACATTGAATCAGGCCTATTTTGGGTTTATAATTTCTCAAATTATATCAGGTATCGATCGGATGTTAGGTCTTGTTAGATAGGTTTTATGTTCATAATTACTCAGGTCATATTAAATATCAGTAAGATATTGGTTCAGATTAGATATATTTCACATTCATAATTTTTCAAATTATTTTGAATAAATTTTAAATGTATTAGGTCAATTAAAATTCTCTCTTGAAATAAAAACCACTCTTATTATACACATATAATAATTTAATCATAATCATTGGATTAGTTTGCATTCCATGGTCAAGATTTAATCCATATGTACACTAAACTCTAATATAAACTGTAAAGCCTAAACCTCACACCATGACACTAAATACTAACCCTTTAACCATAAGTTTTAAGCCTAAACCCTAAATATAAACTCTAAACCTAAATTCTAAACCATAAACCCTAAACCCTAAACTCTAAATCTAAAAAACTAAAATAAATATAATAAACTCTAAACCCGAACTCCTAATATATAAAAACTTAAAATAAATGGAATACAATGTAAACATTAAATCTAAACCCTAACCCCTAAAATCTACAAACATAAAATAAAGGAAATAATTCTAAACCCTAATAGAATAAATTCTAAACTTTAAAATAAATGGAATAATTCCCAAACCCTAAATCTTAAATTTAAAAACATTAAATAAGTAAAATAAACCCTAAACCCTAACCTCCTAAATCTAAACACAGAAAATAAATGAAATAAATGCTAAAGCCTACGAGAATAAACTCTAAACTATAAAATAAACCCTAAATCTGAACACCTAAAATAAATTAAATAGACCTTAACCTTCATTCTAAAAGCATAAAATAAATGAAATAAATCATAAAACCTAAACCTTAAGCTCTAAAATAAATAGAATAAAACCTAAACCATATTTAAAAACTAAAAAAATCTAAAATAAATGAAATAATTTGTAAATCCTAAAATCTAAAAATATCAAAAATTATTAAATTTAACCATTTATTAAGTAAAATACTAAATTTAGATAAACTTAAAAATCATAAACTTTAAAGTATAAACCTTAGATCTAGACAGAATTGAACATAAGCTAAACAAAATTAGAACTTAAATTAAATGCAGAACATAAAGCCAAAAATTAATTTTTAAAAATCATAAATTTAATAAAAAAATTCTATTAAAAAAGAAATTCAAAATAAAAGCCAAACATACAGAGAGAGAAAAAAAACTATGAAAATCAAAAGAAAAGCAATGTAAAAAGGATCAATTAACGACGTCGGTCTTCGATCGTGTATCCTTACTAGAGTTGTAAATGAGTTGAGCCAGTTCATTATTCGACTCGACTCGGCTCGTTCAAAGTTCGGTCCGGCTCGTTCGTTTAGTTAAACGAGCCTAAAAGTGAGGCTCGAGCTCAGCTTGTTTATTAAACGAGCCGAGCCCGAGTTAGAAAAGGCTTGGCTCAGTTTATTTTTTGGCTTTGGCTCGTGAGCTCGGCTCGGCTCGTTAAAAGCTTGGTTCGGCTCATTCGTTTAATTAAACGGGTCAAGTCCAAACATCATTTTATCCTCGTTTAGTTAAACGAGTCGAACTTAAGCCAGGGGTATTCAGATCGGCTCGGCTCGTTTACAGCCCTAATCCTTACAACCCCTCCCAACACCCCAATATAAAGAACTTATTACGTTAATTTGTGTGTCTAATTTTTAGCTACACCATATGCGCATTTAATATAGTTATTATATATTGTTAGTATATTTATTACATTTTATAAACACACTTCAAAATATTTTAGCGTACTTTTAATAAATTTTAATATACTCTTAATATATTTTTGTAAATCTATACTAAAATATATTAAAAACACACCACAAATTTACTTAGGAATCTCTCCCCAATATGGTAGGCCAACGTGCATTTCGTGTGAGCTAAATACATCAATTCATATAAGAAGAATATTTTTGCGACCCACGTACCGTCAATTGTAAAGATTCTATTTTATAACATTTGTGTGATATTTCAACACTGCCACTGCATGTCGAATACTTATCGTCACTTTGAGATCGAATCCTGACCATTTGTTTGATCACTCCAATGACTATAAATCATTCCTTTATATGTATTTTATGCTGTTATTTGATCACATATATATAGACACACCCACACCGGCCCACACGTATGTTTTTGGTGATATAGTGTAGGCTCGTAATTCATTTTTTCTGATTTATTTATGTTTTTTTATTTATATGTAATTTATTAATATATAAATTATTTTATTATAAAAGTATTAAAATATCATTAAAAAAGTTAAAGTACAACTTTAAAGATCCATTTTTTCATAGAAGATTTTTTTAATAATAATTATATATTAAGGTATGTAAACATAAATATATTAGTATATTTATATTAATAAATTATTTAAAAAAATAATTGGACCCATTTAAGACATATTTATGATTCAGTTATTCACTAAATATAATGAGTCTAATTTAAAAATTTTAAGATATAAAAAATTTGAGTTGTATATAGAATTAAATACCGTAAACGGATATAAATCCGACCGGACTCGAAATCTAATATAGTACCATCCCTACTTTGTAAGATGAACCACAATATTCTTTCATGCACGGCATGAAACCATGCACCTTCTGATACACCAATTAACATCTAAACTCATATGCACGCATGACAAAAGATTGATAACAGTTTCCTATTTGCTTAATTTTGTTGTCGAGAAATTTATGGGTAACTAATTTAAAGGATTTTCAACATAAAATTTCAATCTAAAAAAAATGATTCTTTTAATTAATTATTTTTACTTGAGATTTATTGGCCCTTGAGTCGTTGAGTGTGTGTGCATAGTCTATTTTAGTTACTTGGAAAATGTTAATGAATAGTTATAAACTTATTTCTTACATATTTGTTGATTCCGTGCAAAGGACGAGTCCTTTCAAATACCGTAGATGATACATTCTTGAACTTTGGAGATCATTTTTCGTGCATGTATGTGCTTGTTTTTTTTTAATACTTAACTTTTTCGATATTGATATTTTTAAATTTAGTATTTTTTTCGTTATAATAATATTATCATTTTCTATTTTGACTATACTATGGAAAAAAATTATTTCTTTTCCTTCATAAAATCACTAATAAAACATGTTTTTATTATTTTGTGCAAATACATGAAGAATTTTTCAAAAACATTTATGAAAATTTGCAAGTTTTTAAAATTTTTCTCGGAACCTCTATGATAGTCTTCTAATTAATAAATATGATTGCATATTTTAAAATATATTGAATTCTATAACCTCTTTTATTATTTTGGAACTTATTATGCTACATGCAATGAATCCTTGATAATAAATAAAATTAAATATGCAAATAGTAAGACTAAACAATAAATAATACGCTAAGAAATTGTACCACTATATATAATAAGTAATACAAATGTAAACGAAGAATATAGTGTGGTGATTTAGAAAAATATTGGAGTTTTTTTTTCTTAGATTTATAGAGGTTTGTAAATGCAAGTACAAATCATTGTATAGGTAACGATACTATAAAGGTGTTATAATATCAAAAGAAGGGGGAAGAAGTTTCAAACCTGAGACCTCTGGTACCCAAGAATTGATATTTACTACTAGACCAAATATCATCTAAATATATAATATATGTACAAGATGTTGCGGAAAAAGGACTGGTTGATAGCGGAAGACATTTTCCTTCCTTGTGTGTGATTAAAATGGGCAAAACAAAGATAGCAGAAATAGAAAAATAAAGACACCAAATTTTACATGGAAAACCCTTAAAGTTGAAGGGAAAAACCACGAACCTTCCACTATGATGATAGTAAGATTACAAGTAATTCTTCTCTAGTATGAACTAGAGGCTCACTCAAATTCTTTGCCTAAAAGAGGATGGATTACAAAGGATGGACTCTCTCACCAATAAGTGGTGGAACACTCAAACTTTCGCTTGAGAAAATATGAGAACTTTTCTCAAGCACCTCACTTTTGTAGTGGCTCTCACTTTCTCTCTTTTTGTAGAGGATTGCTTGCTTTGCTTGATGCTCTAAGCCTTCCCAAAGACCCCTATTTATAGGAGTAGAAAGGGGTAACCCAAAAGCCATAAGATGACTCTTGAATGCTCTCCCATTAATTTTGAGCCAATGAACCTTGGTAACTTACACATGATAAAATGCACTTGCCTTCTCAAATTTCCAAGAGTTTCAAAGTATTAATTATCTTTGTAACTCATGCATCATCCCCACTATTATTATTATTATTGGGAAACCCCTTTAATTAAAGAGGGACCCCAACACAAGAATTTTACAAAATGGTTGGAGAAATCTTATACATTCATGAGTAGCAGAATGACATGTATATATAAAGCCGGTAAAACCTGACCTGTTCTAGCCTTTGGACCGTGCCAACACCAACATGAGCCGAGAAACCAAAAAGCCATATACCTGGATGATCACCGGCTACTCTGCCCGCCTCAAGCGACCTCGAATCAGATCTACCTCTCCCGCCTACGTTTATCTTCACCAAACCAGATGGTGGCCCACCTAGGTTTTCTTTCCTTTGCCCACCTATTGACTGTCATTAAATAATTCCTAATCCCAGCAAATTGACGGATCCGCAACGTAGCTCTAGTAGGGGTGAGCATACTCTCCAAGGAACACACGATGGTTCCTCAATGTCTCAGGTCTTGTGAAGATTTGCCCACCACCAATCATGAAAAGGAGAATCAGAGAAGGAAACCCACATATCAAGAGGAGAACATGTTCCCAAATAGCTCCACCGGCGTTACAGTCGCGAAAAATGTGTAACAACTACTCCACCGGGTGATCGCATGCAACACACGATACATCCTCGGTTAAGCCCAGTGTGAAGCTGGCGTATGGCATAAACATGTTGACGCCTAAAATGAGGAGGAATGAGTCGAGGGGATATAAGAGATATCAACATGACTCACTCTATATTTTTCCTTGACGAGCTTAATCCATATCTTCCCCTCATTTTGTAGGAACTCCCAAGCAAACTTCGTTAGCAAGCTTTGATTGGTCGTATCCATCTCACGCGGTCTAAGTCTACCCTAGTTATTAGGGATGTATGATAGATTTATTTAATCTATAGATCCAACGGGATTGAATACTAATTCATCAAAGATTAATTCAATAACATAATTATACGGAAGCGTACCTAAATCCATAATTCAAGAATAACCGATGGATTCGAGACAAGGACAATACTGCGGTCTTCTAGATTTGGCACACACTCTTTGGTTTCTATTGACTGATAGGAATCAAATAGGACATAGTATATGTGACCTAGGAATACAATCCTTTATACAGATAACTAACATGTTGTCTATCAAACTATTCTAGATCGGTCCATCAACAACCTAAAATACCCAACGTCTCTACACATACAAGTCCACATTTAATTAGATACATTAAGCCCAATATTTTATATATAAATACTATCACTTATATACACGCTTAATTTATATGACAACCTGCAATTCGTATCGTTCACATATAAGCCCAACTGTTGGATAAAAACCCAACAATCTCCCACTTGGGCTATGTGTGTGACCTTATAATCACGAATTACCAAACAACCGAATGAGCTCAATATTGTTGTCATAATAAAATGTATCTATAACCAATTCGGTCCATTAGTCACACCAACATAGGATCAAAGCAGTTTTTGTCACATTTCTTCGTAACTAAACCTTCAATGGTCACATGTGCTGATATAACTAAATGACATGGATCAAGATGTGGATGTGTAGCATGAAAATTTCATGTACTATGATCTTAACATGCCTATTTCCAACTGCTCCACATTAGTAAGATCAAATCACGAACAAAGACATAAAGGAAATAAATAGAAACTTTATACTAAAACTTTATTTCTATAGAAAATATATGGTCAAAAAATGTCCATAAACCAAAACAAAGTGTCCATACATAGAGAAAACAAAGTGAGAGACTCCCACTGAAACTAAACATCATCAGCTGGTATAACACCCACATGAGCAACATGCTTGAGAAACTATTTGGGTGGTAAAGCCTTAGTGAGTGGATCTGCTATCATGGAGTTTGTATTAATATGCTCTATAAACAATTCTCCTTTCTATACTTTCTCTTTAACAACGAAGTATTTAATATCGATGCTTTTTGATTTCGTAGAACTTAGGTTGTTATTAGAATACTGAACTATGATCTTATTGTCACACAACATCTTGAGCGGTCTCTCAATACCATCAACTATACGCAGCCCTGTGACAAAATTTTGCAGCCATATACCGCAAGTGGAAGTCATATAACATGCTACAAATTCCATTGTCATAGTGGAAGAGGCCATAATTTTCTGCTCAGCACTCTTCCGAGAAACAACACCTTCAGTCATCAGAAAAACAAAACCTGATGTAGACTTCATGCTATCTTGGCATCCAGCAAAAGTAGAGTCAGAATATCCGACGATCTCAAGCTTGTCTGACCTCTAATATGTGAGCATGTAACCTTTTTTCTGTAAATACTGCATAACTCATTTGGATGTTGTCCAATGGTTAAATCCAGGATCAATCTGATATTTCCTATCATCTTAGTAATGTATGCAATATCCGGATGTGTACACAATTGAGCATGCATTGTACTTCCCACTACTAAAGCATAGGGAAAACTTTGCATTTGCTTTCTTTCAAAATCATTTTTAGGGCACTAACTAAGACTAAATATGTCTCCTTTAGCAACGGGGGTGTTTCTTGGTTTGTAATTTTACATGGCATACCGGTTGAGATCCTTTTTGACTAAACCTTTTGTGACAACCCTAGGATACCTCGAGAAAG
This sequence comes from Tamarix chinensis, assembly GCA_030549775.1. Taxonomy (NCBI): domain Eukaryota; kingdom Viridiplantae; phylum Streptophyta; class Magnoliopsida; order Caryophyllales; family Tamaricaceae; genus Tamarix; species Tamarix chinensis. The sequence goes on along the minus strand of CM060173.1, from coordinate 81,437,946 downwards.
ATCCTGATGTATCTCTATGCCCAATACAAAAGAGGAATTACCAAGATCTTTCATCTCAAAATTCTTAACTAGAAATTTCTTGGTTTCATGCAACAAACTTATATCATTACGTGCCACCAATATGTCATCAACATATAGAACCAGAAAAATATATTTTCTCCTACAGAACTTATGGTATACACATTCATCCACCAAATTCATCTCAAAACCAAAATATGTGATAACTTGATGAAATTTAAAATACCATTATCGAAACGCTTGCTTGAGCCCATAGATGGATTTATTAAGTTTGCAAGCCATATTCTTTGGGTTTCCTAATACAAAGTTTTTTTGTTGTACCATATAGATCATTTCCTTAATTTCACCATTAACAAAAATGGTCTTAACATCCATATGATGTAACTCAAGATCAAAATGTGCCACTAATGTCATGAGTACTCTCAAGGAATCTTTATAAGAGACTAGAGAAAATGTTTGTTTAAAATCCTCTCCTTCCTTTTGTGTAAAGCTCTTGGCGACAAGACGTGCCTTATATATCTCTATATTTCCCTTTTAATTCCTTTTGGTCTTAAATATCCATTTTCAACCAATGGGTTTCTTTCCTTCAAGCAATGGGATAAGATCCCATACGTCATTATCCATCATGGAATTTATTTCCTCATTCATGGCATCAATCCACCTTTGAGAATTCGAACTCTCCATGGCATGATGGAAGTTAATTGGACCATCTTCCATCACCTCAATTCCTACCTCATGTTCTAGGAGAAATACAATATAATCATCTGGAATAACACTTTTCCTTTCTCTAATGGATCTCCTTAGCTCTTAAGGTTGTTGAGCTTGTTCTTGTAGAACAATCACCTCATTATCAATAGGCAGTTGTTCGACATTGTCTTATAGAGCTTCTTGATTTGCCTCCTGATCAATGGCAGGTGCATAGACTTGCACATTGTCAGAGACAATAGTAGGAATTGCAATCGCTTTCTCCTCAAAAACAATGTTACTAACCTTATTTCTCCCTTTAATCTCAACATCCTCAAAGAACGTGGCAGTTCTTATCTCAAAAATTGACCTGAGTGTGGGATTATAGAACATATACCCCCCTGATCACTACTAATTGTTTTGGAGTCCAATGTCTTTTTATGTACCCTATATGGCCTAGCCTTAGCTGGACATCCCCAAATATGAAAATGCTTCGAACTAGTTTTTTTGCCTGTCTAAAATTCATAAGGTGTTTTAATAGCTGCTTTAGTTGGTACTCTATTCCATAATGTAAGTTGTTGTCTTTAATGCTTCTCCCTATAGTGACTCTGGTAAGATATAATGACTAATCATATTCCTTACCATATCCTTAAGAGTTCATTTTTGTCTTTCATATACACTATTCATGCTAGGAGAACCTAGCATGGTGTATTGTAGCACAATTCCACACTCCTCTAGGAATGTAGCAAAAGGTCCTAGACATTATTCACCTGAACAGTCACATTTGCCATAATATTTACCACCACGGTCAGATCTAATGCACTTGATTCTTTTATTGAGTTGGTTCTCAACTTCAAGTTTAAATAATTTGAACATGTCCAATAATTGTGACTTTTTATGAATGAGATACAAGTATCTATAACGTGAGTAATTGTCTATAAATGATATGAATATTGTTGACCATTCCAAGAAGTTGTAGGGAACGGTAAACATATATCTGTGTGAATCAATTCTAAGACATATGAAGGTCTATTTGCACCTGTTCTCTTTATTTTTATATGTTTTCTCTTTACACATTCAACATAATTGTTTAAATCTACGAAGTCAAGGGAATCTAAAATGTCATTAGATACAAGTCTTTCAATTCTTCATTTTGAGATATGACCTAAGCACTTATGTCATAATGACATTGAATTATCTTTGCTTAATTTGTATTTAGTACCACGTGATTCTAAGTGCAAAGCTTCATAATATGAAGTGATGACATCAAATAAATATAGGTTATCGTATACACACAACTAACTGGTACCAATAACATTTGAATTTAATGAAAGACTAAATTTATTATTTTGAATGAACAATAATAATCAAAATTTTACAATAAAAAAACATAAACCAAATTCCGTCTAAAAGATGGTACAACGAAAATGTCTTTCAAATCCAAATAAAGATCTGATTCTAACAATAACCTAAAAATGGCAATCACTTCAATCGTATCTGCCTTACCATCTCCTACAAAGATGCGTCTTTCACGATCATTTGACTTTCTATAGCTCTGGAAACCTGTATAGAAACACTTATGTGAGTATTAGCACCAGAATCTAGGCACCCAGTTTTTCTAGGTACTGAAGCTAAATTAAGGTCAGAACAAACCAAAGCAATGATTGTACCTTTCTTCATGCGCCATGCATGATACTTTTGACAATCCTTCTTAACATGTCCAGTCTTTTTGCAAAAGAAGTAGCTATCATTTTCCTTATACTATTTCATTTGCACCGGACCCTTAGAAGCAGCTTTATTCTTTCTCTTCATGCCCTACCTTTTACGGGTAAATGCTAGATTTATACTTTTAGTCTTATCTTGCTTCAATCTTTCTTCTTCTTGCACACAATAGGAAATGAGCTCATTAAGAGTCTATTTCTCCTTTTGGCAGTTGTAACTGACCTCAAATTGACTGAATTTTGCAGGAAGAAAAATCAAGACTAAATGCATGAGCAATTCATCTCACAATTTGAACTTTAGTGCCTTAAGTTTTGAAACAATGTTAGAAATCTCCATGATGTACTCCCTTATATTTCCTTTACCTTTATACATTAATGAAATCAAGTTTTGAAACAATGTTAGAAAACAATACCAAAGCAGTGTTGAATTGAAACAAAAAAATCAAACCACAGTAACAACGCCAAACAGTTACGAAAGAAAACCGAATAGTACCATTCGAATACATGAATAGTGCCGAAGAAACAAAAATGGGTATGAACAATACCGAACGATTTTATTAATCTTGATAAATTTAACAAATGCTCTTATTCCAATTGATAGATTTATTTAATCTATAGATCCGATAGGATCGAATGCTAACTCATCAAGATTAATTTATTAACATAATTATGCGGAAGTCAAGATTAATTTATTAACATAATTATGCGGAAGCGTATATGAATCCATAATGCGAGAATGACCGATGGATTCGGGACAAAGACAGTACTATGATCTTATGGATCTGGCACACACTCGTCAGTTTCTATTGATTGATGTGAATCAAATAGGACGTAGTATATTTGACCCAGGGACCATGACCTTTTATATATACAACTGACTTATTTTCTATCGGGTTATTCTAGTTCGATCCATCAACAACCTAAAACACCCAATGCCTCTACACATACAGAACCACATCTAATTAGATACGTTAAGCCCAATAATTTATATGTAAATACAATCACTTATATACAAGCTTAATTTATACGACAACCCAAAATTCATATTGTTCACATATAAGCCCAATTGTTGGATAAAAACCGAACAACGTAGGCAACGCTACATCCCCTTAACCAAGTGAATCCTTCTCTTATTGCGTGAACTAACCCAATATAAGTTGGCGGTTGAGCTTGTCGATCTTATCATTGATTCCATTTGGCAGTATGGTAAAGTGCATAGTGGATAGAGCTATGGTCGTGGTGATGGTATGCTTCAAAGTCACCAAATGATGGATCATATGCTAGGTTGCCATGGAAATAGTTTCTTCAAGATATTCTCCACCACTGATGCAGACAAGCTCCTAGTGTGTCGTTGAGCAATCAACTTCGCTCCCAAACACTTTCCTATGACACCTACTATAAAACCCCCATTTTTCTAACTTAAAATTTTTTGTTTTAAAATAATAATGTAGAAGCTAAAATAGTAAACGAAGATGCTACTGCTACATATGTCATGAGAAAAGGTGTACTTGCTGATCTAACTTATGACAGATGTAAGGTTGGGCATGAAAAAATTAAATAACAAGAAATATAAATTCTTAAGAAAGGTCAAACTCTTTATAGAATGCAATGCCCCAAACTGAGGCTATAAGGTTGAATTATACCGATTAGAACACCAAAAAAAACCAACATAGGATAAAAACCCGAAAGCTCTCCCCTCTGAGTTATCCTAAAGCTCAAAGAGCAAGCATAATACCCGCATCACAATCATTGAAAAATAATCTGTTTAATACAAAAATACTGAATAAACATACCTAACCTAGAGCAAATAGCATGCTCACCAAATCATATTGTAATACTCTAAAATATTATTCTTAATTAATTTATATTTTAATATTACCCTTAAATATTAACTTAATTAATTTATTAATATTTGATCCAAAAATCCGGATAAATTATTAAATAAATTTATCCTTATTTATTTATTTATTTTATTATTTTAATCTGCCCAAAATCTATATATTTTAACCTAATTTACTTTTCCTAATCATGTATCATAAACTCGAATAAATAAATTTTATCTTATTCCTAAATTTAATCTAATTATAATTCTAAACCTAAATTATTCTTCTTCTTTTTTCTTTCTTTTCCCTTTTTTCGCTTTTCCTCCTTTTCTTCCCTTTCTCCTTTTATTTTCCTTCTCTTTTTCTTTCTCTCCCTACACCTGACCCGCTCTTTTTCTCTCCCCAACCCACCAACCTGCACCTGCTTAGCCCATTCTTTTCTTTCTTTTCTTTCCCTATCTGAACCCAGCCAACCTCTTGCTTCTCCTCCCTTCTCCCTCACCCAGATCCCTTACACCCAAACACAACCCAACAACCCCCTGCTTGCTCCCTACCCTACCCGCTTCCCTTTCCTCTTCAAGCACAAATAGCCCATACCTCCCTCCTCGTGTGCCTTTCTCTTCTCCATCCAACCTTTTGTGCCACTACCTCTCTACACCCTGCACCCATCCTTTTCCCATACAACTCCCACCTACCCTCATTTGCTCGCCTAAGCCCCTCTTCCCCACCTCTTCTTCTTCTCCTTCTTCTCCTTCTCCTTCTTCTCCTCCTCCTCCTCCTCCTCCTTCCTCTTCTCCTCCTCCTCCTCCTCCTCCTTCTACTCCTCCTCCTCCTCCTCCTCTTGCTTCTTCTTCTTCTGCTACTCCTCATCCTCCTCCCCCTTCATCATCATCATCAACTTCTTCTTCTTCATCTCCTCCTCCTCCTCCTCCTCCTCCTCCTCCACTTCCTCTTCTTCCCTTTCCTCCTATAGAGACGCACCAACCCCTACCCTATTTTCACAGCCTCCTAACACCACACCTAATGCCACCACCTGAGCCTCCCTTATCCTTCATCTTCTTCTTCCTTATCCACATTCCTACCTCTATTTTCCTTCTCGCAAACCCAGCCACCCCTACAACTCTTCATCGTCATCTCGTGCAACCCCTGACCTCCACTGCTGCGGCCTCCCACATCCTAGCTCTAACCACCAACGCCATCACCAGCCTCGACAAACTCTTCCTCTTTGTCTTCTCCTTCTTCCTTTCCTCTTCCCTTCTTTGCCTGCACATCATCTCCTTTGCTGGTCAAGCTACCCAACATCATCACCTCCTCCCCATCTATCACCCTTCCTTGCTTTGTCCCAACTCCAGCCACCACCCCTACAACCTCCTTACACAACCGAGCCACAACCATACCACCACCCAACCACCTTTGGCCCTACATCGTGCCTCCCTACCCACCTTAGGAATTATGGCAAAATGATGATTTATTAGAGAAAATTAAGAAAATATATTACTTCATTAAATAAAGAGGAAATTAATTGAGGAAAATAAGGAGAAAATAATAAATAAGTTATTTAGAAAATTTTGGACATTTTACTAATTAAAATGGAAGTTAAGGACAATTTATCCAAAATAGCCTAACTAATTTAAAAATGGATTTAATTATTATAATTAAAATAATTATTATTAAAATTAAATATCTAAATTAATTATATAAATAAATAAAGACCCAAATACCTCCAACCCAACCATTTTATCATTTCTCCATTTTCCCTTTTTCCTTTTCTCCTTTCTTTTTTCTTTTTTTCCTTCCTCCTCCTTTACTTATTTCTTTTTCTTTCTCCCCCCCCCCCCGGCTGGGCCAGTCCACCGGCCCAGATGCTGCTCTTCTCCCCTGTCTTGCGTACAGGCCGCCCAACCCTTCCTTTTCTTTCCCTTTTTCCCATCCCGCGGCCCAGCGCCGTTCGATGCCTTCCCATGCACCCAAACGCAGCGTTTCGGCTCTCCTTCCTCTGAGACACTGCGTCCGATCGCTGAAGGTAGCCGTTGCCAAACGGGCAACGCGACGCGACGCTCTGTCCCCCATACCGTTGAAACGCCGCATTTAGTTTTAAAACCATATAAACGCCGGACCGGCCGGTTTCCCCTTCTTTTTCTTTTTCCCCTGGACCGCCGGTCCTTCTCCTTTCCCTTTCCTTCTTCTTCCTTGCACAGCCGCCGACCTGCACCCCTACGCACGCCGGCCACCTCTGCACCGCCGGCTGTCTTTCCCTTCCCCTCTCCCTGTCATTTTCTTTCTCTTTTCGACCCCGACCAAGTCCCTCTCTCCCTTTCCCGCGTGCCATCTCTTTCCCTTTTCCGCTCCCCTTCCCCGACCTAACCTGCCATGGCAGGACTTGCATCGCCTGCCACCGGCCGGCCACCTGCGCACCTACCCCGCACGCCTCCTTCTCCCCTTGTCGTTTTTCCCTTCCAATTGCCTATAAATACCCCCCATTGGCAGCCCCGATCAGCTCCCTTTTCGATTTTTTTTACCCCGAAACCCTGCCTCTCCGCCACCTCAAAAGACGGGCTTTCCGCCACCACCGGTGACCGCCACCGCCACCTCTTCCCACCTTTATCATCCCTGCACTTCCCTCTACGAAACCAGACCACCAGCACCCCTCCACCTTGCCCTACACGTGCCGCCCTAGCCGCGCAAAGTTCCTATCCCAAAAACCACCACCCCCAGCCTTCGCCGCCCTTGCGCCGCCTTCCACCGCCAACCGAGCCGCCACCATCACCCCCTCCACCCTCCAAAACACCCAGGGAAGCTTCCTCTACCTTCCCCTACCTTCCTCTCCTCCCTCTCCTCCCTTCATCCCTCATCTTCCACCTCTCTCCACCACCCTCGGCCGTCGCGCCAACCACCGCGCGCCGCCACCCCTTGCCACGCCACCACCCTCACTCCACTCCCCTTCACCTGCTGCTTCTCCCCCCACCTCAAACTTCTCTTTTCCTCCTGCCATCCAGACCCACCTTGATCTTTTCCCTTCTCTTCCTCCTCCACCGCCGCCGCCGTCGCCCCACGCGCCGCCGCCGAACCACCACCGACCCTAGGTGGTTCTCCACTCATCCAAAGCCTAATACCCCTTTTATATAATTGCTACTATTTTCTACTAATATTAATACTAATATACTTATTATTATTATTATCATTATTATTATTTACTATTATTATTATTATTATTATTATTATTATTATTATTATTATTATCATCATCATCATCATTATTATTATTATTATCATTATTACCATTATTATTGTCTTTATTATTAATTTTCTTATTTTCCTACTAATACTAACATCCCTTTTAAACCCTAACTTGTATTATACTTAACTTTGGTCTTATTTTTATAATTATTAGTATTAACATTTTTATTATTATCATTTCTATTATCCTTACTATGGTTATTATTATTATTGCTTAACCTTACTTGGTTGTACTATTATTATTATTATTATTATTATTATTATTATTATTATTATTATTATTATTTAACACATTTATCACTATTGTTAATAATAATACTACTTTTGTTCTTATCCATGTTACTTAACTCAAGCTAGTAAATATCATGTGGTTGTTAACTAAGAAGAGTACTTGAACCTTATCACCATACCATTTAACATTAACCCTAACCTCATTACTATGACACTATTATTAGCTATTACTATTATTACTACTATCACTACCTTATTATTGTAACCAAAAGCATTTGAACCCTTGTATTATTCAAGAATATACAACTATTATCATTATCACCCTTAGGAATAGTTACTTGTAATATTGTGACCTTATAATGTTATTAGTTCAAATATAACCCCATTAATAGACTTGGCCTTAAAACGCTATGGTTTCTATCACTAGACATTAGTGGCACTATTTTATTAATACTAACACTATTTTTCTATAGCTATCATAAACCCTATTACTACAAGATTAGAACTAATGGGTTTAATAAAATAAGTGTAACAATAAGTATCAAAAAATAAATAAAAATATTTTGACTACTAATATTTAGTATACTAATTCTAAGGTAAAAATCCTAGTTTTTGTATAATACCCTTTTAGTAATAAAAACCCTAATCCTAAACTAGAATAAGGGTTGATGGCACTTGCAAGGGAAACTAATACTTAGCATTTTCCCCTTTTATAGGTAACCCCGACCAAAGCCCTAAGGAGTTATAGGAGCGTGCTCCAAGCCCGACGTCGCCTTAGGTAAGGACGTAACTAAGGCCTCTTGCGTGTCTACATGTGTTATGTGTTTCGCATGCTATGTACCCTACGTTTATCATTATCAATTATGTTGTGTGTGCATGACATGGAGATGAAATATGTGTGGTATGTTTACATGGCATGTGTATTATGTATATGTGATGATATGTGTCGTGATCCTGTAAGACATGCATGTGAGGGAATTGATGTATTAGAAAGGAGGATGGGGAAGGAGATTGACCAAGGGAGGTGAGTTGATCTAATTATTTTAATGAATCATGAGTGAAAGAATAAAATGAGAATTCTAGGGTTCGTGTGGGAGAATTTGGTTTATGATTTTTATGATTTTGCACGGGAGAGTTTAATTAATGTTTGTATGGTGGTATTAATGATTGCATGGTGGTATTAATGGATTATGGTGGTATTAGGGTTTGCATGGTGGTATTATGGTTGGTATGGTAGTGATAGGGATTGCATGGTGGTATTAATGGATTATGGTGGTGTTAGGGTTTGCATGGTGGTATTATGGTTGGTATGGTAGTGATAGGGGTTGCATGGTGGTATTAATGGATTATGGTGGTGTTAGGGTTTGCATGGTGGTATTATGGTTGGTATGGTAGTGATAGGGGTTGCATGGTGGTATTAATGGATTATGGTGGTGTTAGGGTTTGCATGGTGGTATTAGGGTTTGCATGGTGGTATTATGGTTTGCATGGTGGTATTAGGGTTTGTATGGTGGTATTAATGGCTTATGGTGGTATTAGGGTTTGCATGGTGGTATTATGGTTGGTATGGTGGTGATAGGGTTTGCATGGTGGTATTAGGGTTTGCATGGTGGTGTTATGGCTTGTGTGGTGGTATTAATGTTGGTATGGTGGATATTAGGGTTTGCATGGTGGAGTTAGGGTTTTGCATGGGAGGTAATGAATGTATGGGATTTAGGGTTTCGTGTGAAAAGTTCGAGAGGTTGCATGGGATGTGTAACATTTGCATGGGAGCAAAATTTACGTATGAAAGGTTGAATTGGGATGTAAGGAAGGTAATGCGAATATTATTTGGGAGTTTAACTGTTTTGGACGGAGAATAGTACGTGGAGTAGTATAAGGATATGGAGGAGACAGAATTAGGGTTTCAAAGTGATTAACTCTGGGTCGTTGTGATTAAGTAGGGTTGGAGTAGCTAATTGTGATTTGTTGAGGATGATTAAGGTTTGGGATGGCTAAGTATGGTTGTTATGGTAAATTAGGGTTAAGAGCGGTAAACCACAGTTTGGTGTGGACAATTAGGATTGGTTATGGCTACTTAGAGTTGTTTGGTGTTATCATGTGTATTATTGATCACAGTGTAGTTATGGATGTGGAACTTTATTGTGTGTGATGTGTAAAGTATAAAGAGAACGAATTATGCATGGTGAATATCCTTTGAATAAGATATGTTAAGACACTAACCACTTATAGAGAAAGATGTTGAGCCGGACCCAGACCGGTCCACCGGCAAATAATAGTGGCAGGGTATGTTACCCTCGTGACCGGTCCACCGGCAATAATAGTGGCAGGGCATGGCCCTCATGACCGTTGCACCGGCTATAATAGTGGGGGATTCCGTGCTCAACAAACTAATCAGAATAATGATAAGATATGGGAAATATACAAACATTTACAGTGGAACGCCTTGTGAGTCGGGGCCAGACCGGTCCACCGGCAAATAATAGTGGCAGGGTATGTTACCCTCGTGACCGGTCCACCAGCTATAATAGTGGCAGGGCATGGCCCTCGTGACCGTTCCACCGGCTATAATAGTGGGGTTCCCGCACTCACATGGACTATTCAAGAATATGTGTGGAATGAATATATTATTAATGAGAATAAAGAATAAGTCACCAGAAAAGTATTCAGGCCTTATCTTGCGGGTTATCGCATGTTGTCTATATGATTGTGCTATGTATGCTATATGGTATGATTGTATGCTTGGCCTTAGCACACCAGCGCCCTTACTCAGTATTGGACCCGTACTGATACTACCTTGATTGAATGGGTCTTGTGATGATCCACCAACGGTGGGGAGCAGACCTCCTATGCAGGTTTGATCGGTTACTAATTTGGGGTGGAAGGCTTGACTTGAGTGAGTAGGTGGTCCGGACATTGGTCCCTTGGGATCTGTTTTATTTAGCTATATTTTGTACTACGTTTCTTGTTTTGAAACCGTAATCTTAAGTTGTATTCCTAAACGATAATCTAACTGTTGTTGACTCGTGCTTTCATGAATGACCTATGTTAACTATGTACCTATGTTTTGCTGATTCTTACTTAATGATTGTTTAGTTTAGCCTTAGCACTTAGTATCGGAACGGTAGGAGTGAACCGGTCTGGTACTAAGTGTGGCGGTAATACCCCCAAGTTTATGGTTTTAATTCTTTCGCTTCCGCTAAACCTTTTGATTTAAATGAAATTTTTCAGTAGTAAATTTGGGGGTGTTACAATGCACCTTACCCCAGCCACCACCTCTAGCAACCATTCCCTCGATAGCTCCCTGCATATTCCCCCCACCCTCACACAACATGCAACGTGAGCAACGTACATGTGTATGTAAGTATATTTTTGAAATACCCCAAAAGCCTAATTTTAAGAATTATAACTGTAACACCCTCAAATTTACTACTGAAAATTTTCGTTTAATTAAAAAGGTTTAGCGGAAGCGAAAAGATAAAACCGTAAACTTGGGGGCATTACCGCCACACTTAGTACCAGATCGGTTCACTCCTACCGTTCTAGTACTAAGTGCTAAAGCTAAATAAAGTTAACATTAAACACGAATCATAAATAAAACACAAGTCATATAGAAATCAGAGTGTAATTTAGGATTACAAACCAAAGAGTACGTGACTAGGGTTTTTCAAACATAAATCG